>CM038673.1:413584876-414184876 GCA_021605145.1 Aegilops bicornis | reverse complement strand
ATTTTCTGACCTTCACAGATGATTTGAGTAGGTATGGGTGTATCTACTTGATGAAACACAAGTCTGAAACATTTGAAAAGTTCAAAGAATTTCAGAGTGAAATGGAGAATCATCGTAACAAGAAAATAAAGTTTCTACGATCCGATCGTGGAGGCAAATATTTGAGTTACGAGCTTGGCCTTCATTTAAAACAATGTGGAATTGTTTGACAACTCACGCCACCTGAAAACACCACAGCGTATTGGCGTGTCCGAACGTCGCAACCATACTTTATTGGATATGGTGCATTCTATGATGTCTCTTACCGATTTACCACTATCTTTGGGGTTATGCATTAGAGGCAGCCATATTCACATTAAATAGGGCACCGTCTAAATCCGTTGAGATGAGACCGTATGAACTGTGGTTTGGCAAGAAACCTAAGTTGTCGTTTCTTAAAAGTTTGGGGATGCGACGCTTATGTCAAAAGGCTTCAGCCTGATAAGCTCAAACCCAAAGCGGAGAAGTGTGTATTCATGGGATACCCTAAAGAAACTATTGGGTACACCTTCTATCACAGATCCGAAGGCAAGATCTTTGTTGCTAAGAATGGGTCCTTTCTAGAGAAGGAGTTTCTCTCTAAAGAAGTGAGTGGGAGGAAAATTGAACTTGATGAGGTAATTGTACCTTCTCAAGAATTGGAAAGTAGTACATCACAAAAAACCGCTCCCGTGATGCCTACACCAACTAGAGAGGAAGCAAATGATAATGATCATGAAGCTTCAGATCAAGTTGCTACTGAACCTCGTAGGTCAACCAGAACAAGATCCGCACTAGAGTGGTATGGTAATCCTGTCCTGGAAGTCATGTTATTAGACCAAGGCGAACCTACGAACTATGAAGAAGTTATGATGAGCCCAGATTCCGACAGATGGCTTGAGGCCATGAAATCTGAGATAGGATCCATGTATGAGAACAAAGTATAGACATTGGTGGACTTGCCTGATGATCGACAAGCCATAAAGAATAAATGGATCTTCAGGAAGATGAACGCTGATGGTAATCTTACTATCTACAAAGCTCGACTTGTAGCAAAAGGTTTTCGACAAGTTCAATGGGTTGACTATGATGAGACTTTCTCACCCATAGTGATGCTTAAGTCTGTCCGAATCATGTTGGCAATTGCCGCATTTTATGAAACCTGGAAAATGGATGTCAAAAATTCAATCCTTAATGGATTTCTTAAAGAAGAGTTGTATATGATGCAACCAGAAGGTTTTGTCGATCCTAAAGGTGCTAACAAAGTGTGCAAGCTCCAGCGATCCATCTATGGACTGGTGCAAGCATCTCGGAGTTGGAATATACGCTTTGATGAGGTGATCAAAGCATATGGTTTTATACATACTTATGGTGAAGCCTATATTTACAAGAAAGTGAGTGGGAGCTCTGTAGCATTTCTGATATTATGTGTGGATGGCATATTGTTGATTGGAAATGATATAGAATTTCTGGATAGCATAAAAGCATACTTGAATAAGAATTTTTCATAAAAGACCTCGGTAAAGCTACTTATGTATTGGGCATCAAGACCTATAGAGATAGATCAAGACGCTTAATAGGACTTTCACAAAGCACATACCTTGACAAAGTTTTGAAGAAGTTCAAAATGGATCAGTCAAAGAAAGAGTTCTTGCCTGCATTGCAAGGTATGAAGTTGAGTAAGACTCAAAACCCAACCACGGAAGAAGATAGAGAGAGAATGAAAGTCATTCCCTATGCCTCAGCCATATGTTCTATAAAGTATGCGATGTTGTGTACCAGACCTATTGTGTACCTTGCCATCAGTTTGGCAAGGGGTTACAATAGTGATCCAGGAGTAGATCACTTGCCAACGGACAAAATTTATCGTTAGTTACCTAAGAGGACTAAGGAAATGTTTCTCGACTGTGGAGGTGATAAAGAGTTCGTCGTAAAGGGTTACGCCGATGCAAGCTTTGACAACAATTTGGATGACTCAGAGTCTCAATCTGGATACATATTGATAGTGGGAGCTATTAGCTAGAGTAGCACAATGTAGAGCATTGTAGACATAGAAATTTGCAAATATACATACGGATATAAATGTGACAGACCCGTTGACTAAACTTCTCTCACAAGCAAAACATGATCACACCTTAGTACTCTTTGGGTGTTAATCACATGGCGATGTGAACTAGATTATTGACTCTAGTAAACCTTTGGGTGCTGGTCACATGGCGATGTGAACTATGGGTGTTAATCACATGACGATGTGAACTATTGGTGTTAAATCACATGGCGATGTGAACTAGATTATTGACTCTTGTGCAAGTGGGATACTGAAGGAAATATGCCCTAGAGGCAATAATAAAGCTGGTATTTTATATTTCCTTATTTATGATCAAGGTTTATTATTCATGCTAGAACTGTATTAATCGGAAACATAAATACATGTGTGAATACATAAACAAATAATGTGTCCCTAGTAAGCCTCTACTAGACTAGCTCGTTGAATAAAGATGGTTAAGGTTTCCTAACGATGGACATGTGTTGTCATTTGATAATGGGATCACATCATTAGGAGAATGATGTGATGGACAAGACCCATCCGTTAGCTTAGCATTATGATCGTTCAGTTTTATTGCTATTGCTTTCTTCATGTGAAATACATATTCCTTTGACTATGAGATTATGCAACTCCCGGGTACCGGAGGAATACCTTGTGTTCTATCAAACGTCACAACTTAATTAGGTGATCATAAAGATGCTCTACAGGTATATCCGAAGGTGTTTGTTGCGTTGGCATAGATCGAGATTAGGATTTATCACTCTGAGTATCGGAGAGGTATCTCTGGGCCCTCTCGGTAATACACATCATAAGCTTGCAAGCACAAGACTAAGGAGTTAGTCACGAGATGATGTATTACGGAACGAGTAAAGAGACTTGCCGGTGATGAGATTGAACTAGGTATAGAGATACCGACAATCGAATCTCGAGCAAGTAACAAACCGATGGACAAAGGGAATTGCGTATGTTGTCATAACGGTTCGACCGATAAAGATCTTCGTAGAATATGTAGGAGCCAATATGGGCATCCAGGTTCCGCTATTGGTATTTGACCGAAGAGGTGTCTTGGTCATGTCTACATAGTTCTCAAACCCATAGGGTCCGCACGCTTAACGTTCGTTGACCATATAGTGTTATATGAGTTATATGTTTTGGTGACCGAATGTTGTTCGGAGTCCCGGATGAGATCACAGACATGACGAGGAGTCTCGAAATGGGATATATAGGACGATGGTATTTGGACACCGGAAGTGTTTCGGGATGTACCGGGAAGGGATCGGATCACCGGAAGGGGTTCCGGGCACCCCCCCGGCAAGTTATGGGCCTTATGGGCCAAAGGAGGGGACAGACCAGCCCACAAAGGGGCTGGTGCGCCCTTCCCTTGGCTAGCCGGCCCTAGGGAAGGAAAAGGGGGAGGGCTAGCCCCTCCTGCCTTTCCCTCTCATGGGAGAAAGGAAAAGGGGGGGGGGGGTATCACCCTCCCCTGCCTTTCCCCACGCTCCAAATAAGGAAAGGGGGGCGCGGCTTGGGAGAGAGCCCAAGTTGGATTCCCCCTACTTGGGCACCCCCTCCCTCCCACCTATATATATATATACATACATATATATATATATATATATATATATATATATATATGCGGGAATGGGGCACCTAGCAAAGAACATGCAATTGTCTTAGCCGTGTGCGACGCCCCCCTCCACCGTTTACACCCCCGGTCATATTTTCATAGTGCTTTGGTGAAGCCCTGCGGAGATCACATCACCATCACCATCATCACACCATCATACTGCCGGAACTCATCCACTACTTCGTCCGTCTTGCTGGATCAAGAATGCGAGGATGTCACCGAGCTGAACGTGTGCAGAACTCGGAGGTGCCGTATGTTCAGTAGTTGATCGGTTGGGGCGCGAAGAAGTTCGACTACATCGACCGCGTTACTTAACGCTTCCGCTTATGATCTACGAGGGTATGTAGACACACTCTCCCCTCTCGTTGCTATGCATCTCCTTGATAGGTCTTGCATGGGCGTAGGAATTTTTTTTGTTTTCATGCAACGTTCCCCAACAAGTTCCAATCAGGAGGTTGAACAATAGGTGGAGAAGTTAAGGCTAAGTGTTTCAAAGGCTTCTATGCAATCATCATCAAAAACAAAGGGAACATCCTTTTGCAAAATATTAGTATGAGGCCTAGAAATTTTAGATAAGTCTTTAATAAACCTCCTATAGAAACCAACATGACCAAGGAAACTTCGAATACCTTTAATATCTTTGGGGCACGACATTTTCACAATTGCATCAACTTTAGCTTTATCCACCTCAATACCTTGCTCAAAAAATTTGTGTCCTAAGACAATACCTTCATTCACCATAAAGTGGCACTTCTCCCAATTCAAGACAAGATTAGTTTGCTCACATCTCTGCAAAACTCAGCCAAGGTTGCTTAAGCAATCATCAAAATAAGTTCAGCAAACGAAAAAAATCATCCATGAAAGCCTCAACAATCTTTTCACAAAGGTCGGAGAATATAATAGTCATAAATCTTTAAAAGTAGCAGGTGCATTGCATAAACCAAAAGGCAATCGTCTATAAGCATAAGTTCCAAAAGGACAAGTAAATGTGGTTTTCTCTTGATCTGGTTGTGATACAGGTATTTGAGAGAAGCCAGAATATCCATCCAGAAAACAAAAGTGTGTGTGCTTAGATAGTCTTTCTAACATTTGATCAATAAAAGGCAAAGGGTAATGATCCTTTCTAGTGGCTTTGTTTAATTTTCTAAAATCAATTATCATTCTATAGCCGGTCACAGTTCTTTGTGGAATAAGTTCATTTTTATCATTATGAACCACAGTTATGCCTCCCTTTTTAGGGACACAATGAACATGACTTACCCATCTAATATCAGCTCTGGGATAAATTATACCTGCTTCCAGAAGTTTTAATATTTCATCTCTTACCACTTCTTTCATCTTGGGATTTAATCGTCGTTGATGATCAACAACTGATGTAGCATCAGGTTCCATATTAATCTTGTGCCGACAGAGAGTGGGGCTAAAGCCCTTAAGATCATCAAGAGTATATCCAATAGCTGCTCGGTGCTTCCTCAGAGTTTTTAATAATATTTTCTCTTCATGCTATGTAAGGTTAGCACTAATAATAACAAGATATATCTTCTTTTCATCAAGATAAGCATATTTCAGAGTATCAGGCAATTGTTTCAGTTCAAACACAGGATCACCCTTAGGTGGAGGAGGACCTCCTAAAGTTTCAACATGCAAATTGTGTTTAAGGATTGGTTGTTGTTTAAAGAAAATTTTGTCTATTTAATTTCTTTCATGCAAGTGCATATCATTTTCATGGTCAAGCAAATATTGTTCTATTGGATCAATAGGAGGTACGGAAATAGAAGCAAGACCAATTGTTTCATCCTTACTAGGCAATTCTTTATTACGAGGTTGCCTACAAAACTTGGAGAAATTAAACTCATGAGACACATCACCCGAATTAACAATGACGGTTTGTTTCTTGCAATCTATATTAGCATTAACAGAGTTCAAGAAAGGTGTACCAAAAATAATTGGACAAAAGTCGTCCTCTGGGGAGCCAAGAACTTGGAAATCAGTAGGGTATTTTATCTTTCCACACAAAACTTCAACATCTTTAACAATCCCAAGTGGCGTGATAGTATCTCTATTAGCAAGTTAAATAGTGACATCAATATCTTATATTTTAGCAGGTGCTATATCATTTATGATTTCTTGGTAAAGAATAAAAGGAATATCACTGACACTAGCACCCATATCACATAAGCCATGATAACAGTGATATCCTATTTCAACTGAGACAACAGGCATGCCAACAACTGGTCTATTTTTATCTTTAGTATCTGGCTTAGCAATTCTAGCAGCTTCAACAAAAAAAAAACATGCCCATCAATATTATCAGCCAAGAGATCTTTAACCATCGCAATACTAGGTTCTACTTTAATTTGTTCAGAGGGTTTAGGTACTCTAATATTACTTTTGTTAACCACGGTTGAGACTTTAGCATGCTCCTTTATCCGAACAGTGAAAGGTGGGTTTTCAATGTAAGCAGTAGGCACAACTGGGTCAACATTGTAAATGATGGTTTCATCTTTAACTATAGCTTTTTTATTTAATCTCTTCTTTAATTGGGGGATGATATGTATACCACTTCTCCTTAGGGAGCTCAACATTAGTAGCAAATGATTCACAAAAGAGGCTACTATCTTAGAGTCAAGTCCATACTTAGTGTTAAACTTATGAAAAGCATCGGTATCCATAAAATATTTAACACAATCAAACTCAAGCTTTATACTTGACTCTTTACCTTTGTCAAGTTCCCAATCTTCAGAATTGCATTTAATTCTTTCTAAAAGATCCCACCTGAATTCAATAGTCTTCTTCATAAAAGAACCAGTACAAGAAGTATCGAGGATGGATTGATCATCACGAGAAAGCCGAGCATAAAAATTCTGTATAATAAGTCCTCTCGAGCGCTCATGATTGAGGCTTGAATATAACATTGATTTAATCCTCCCCAAGATATAACGGTACTTTCCCCTTCACGAGGCCAAAAATTATATATATAATTCCGATCACGAAACTAGATGCATTGGATAATTTTTTTGGGTGAAATTCCAATTTTAACCGATTCCAATTCCAAGCTCCAATATCATCACATGGCCTATATCATGTCAATGATTTCCCCCCTAAAGATAAAGGAAAAACCTTCTTCTTAACTTCATCCCCGGGCAAACCTGCAAGCTTAAGGATTAGCTAGCAGTTTCGTTCCATCTCTTGCATAAGATTAGCTAGCAATTTCTCTATCATACCTGAAGGAATTTCATAACCAATATTTTTAGTAGGTGCTATAGGTTGAGGAGAAACTCTTTGTGCTTCCGGTCGAGGTGAAGATATCCCGAACAAACCCCTCAAAGGATTGTTTTCCGTAGTAACAAGTGATAGTAAATTTCAGCACATTATATAAATTTTTCCTTACCAATCCTTTTTGTGGCAAACGAGCTGGAACAGTTTCTTATAATAAGCAAAGCATTCTTGAGGGCACACGGGAATTTCATCTAGTCACTTTCATCATGTTGGTTTGATCCACGTTCGCTACTTTGATAATATGGTATGTGGGTGGACCGGTGCTTGGGTGTTGTTCTTACTTGAACAAGCCTCCCATTTATGATTAACTGCTCTCGCAAGCATCCGCAACTATGAAAGAACAACTAAGATAAAATCCAACCATAGCATTAAACATATGATCCAAATCAGCCCCTTACGAAATAGCGCATAAACTAGGGTTTAAGCTTCTGTCACACTAGCAACCCATCATCTAATAACTACTCCACAATGCATTCCCTTAGGCCCAAAGATGGTGAAGTGTCATGTAGTCGACGTTCACATAACACCACAAAGGGAATCACAACATACATACCATCAAAATATCGAACAAATATCAAATTCACATGACTACTTGCAACATGACTTCTCCCGTGTCCTCAAGGACAAAAGTAACTACTCACACAACATATTCATGCTCAAGATCAGAGGAGTAGTAAATATCATAATGGATCTGAACATATAATCTTCCACCAAATAAACCGGATAGCATCAACTACAAGATGTAATCAACACTATAAGTCACCCACAGGTACCAATCTGAGGTTTTGGTACTAAAATTGAACACAAGATATGAACTAGGGTTTGAGATGAGATGGTGTTCTTGAAGATGTTGATGAAGATTGGCCTCCCTAAGATGAGGGTGTTTTGATGATGATGGCTTCGATTTCCCCCTCCCGGAGGGATGTTCCCCCGGCAGAATCGCTCCGCCGGAGGGCAAAAGTGCTCCTGCCGAAGTTCCGCCTCAAGACGGTGGCGCTCCGTCCCGAAAGTCATCCTTTATTTTTTCTAGGTCAAAAGACCTTATGTACTAGAAGGTGGGCACCGGTGGTGGGCTAGGTCCCCCACTACCCACCAGGGCATGCCATAGCGGGAGGCGCGCCCTGGTGCCTTGTGGGCGCCTGGGTGACCCCCTCCAGTAGTTCTTTATTCCAATATTTTTTATATATGCAAAAACATTTCTCCGTGTAATTTCAACCCATTTGGAGATGTGCAGAATAGTTATCTTTGACATAGCTTTTTTCAGGTCCAGAATTCCAGCTGCCGGCATTCTCCCTCTTTGTGTAAACCTTGCATATTATGAGACAAAAAGCATTAGAACTACTCCGTAAAGTGTTATAATGAATGAGAACACTATAAATAACAGTAGGAAAACATGATGCGAAATGGACGTATCACCCATTAGTGGTAATCTTGATGAGGCCAAAATCCAGAGGACGCCAGGCATATCCTCGCAAGATAGTAGGAAGCTTCTGAGGAAATTCAAGGATAGAAATCAACCTCTTGGTCATTTTCATGGAGTTTTTTTAGACCACACACTACTTTGTCATGCTTCAGTAGGTTGCATGAATGTCTAATAGACCACATTATTGTGGTGATCTTTAAACGCTCCCCTAGAAAACTGAGTCGCATGAATTGGGGTGAAGTCGAGGAAGACGAAGATAAAACCATGGCAAGAACACACCTTCCTCCCCCTCCCCCCTAAAAATGTTTTCTTTCCCTTTTTCTACTCTTGTGTTGCTCATGGGATGAACTCATGGGAGGACCATTAATACTGTTATAGAAGGCTCAATACTATTGTAGAAGTTTCAACATACTTGATAACCCACAAGTATAGGGGATCGCAACCATTTTATAGGGTAGAGTATTCAACCCAAATTTATAGATTCGACACAAGGGGAGCCAAAGAATATTTGCAAGTATTAGTAGTTGAGTTGTGATACATCTCCAATGTATCTATAATTTTTGATTGTTCCATGCTATTATATTATCTGTTTTGGACTAACCTATTAACCTAGGGCCTAGTGCGGTTTACATTTTTTGACTATTTTAGAGTTTCACAGAAAAGGAATACCAAACGGAGTCCAAATGAAGTGAAACCTTCGTGATGATCTTTCTTGGACGAGAAGACAACCAAGAGATTTGGAGATGAAGTCGGAGGAGCCACGAGGCGGCCACAAGGATGGAGGGCGCCCCCAAGGGGGTAGGGCGCGCCCCCACCCTTGTGGGCCCCCCGTGACTCCACCGACCTAATTCTTTCACCTATATATTCCCAAATACCCCAGAACCTTCAGAGGCATCCACGGAAACACTTTTCCACTACCGCAACCTTCTGTACCCGTGAGATCCCATCTAGAGACCTTTTCCGGCACCCTGCCGGAAGGGGATTCGATCACGGAGGGCTTCTACCTCAACTCCATTGCCCTTCTGATGAAGCGTGAGTAGTTTACCACAGACCTACGTGTCCATAGCTAGTAGCTAGATGGCTTCTTCTCTCTCTTTGATTCTCAATACTGATGACCCACAAGTATAGGGGATCTATCATAGTCCTTTAGATAAGTAAGAGTGTCGAACCCAACAAGGAGCAGAAGGAAATGACAAGCGTTTTTCAGTAAGGTATTCTCTGCAAGCACTGAAATGATCGGTAACAGATAGTTTTGTGATAAGGTAATTTGTAACGGGTAACAAGTAATAAAAGTAAATTAATAAGGTGCAGCAAGATGGCCCAATCCTTTTTGTAGCAAAGGACAATCCTGGACGAACCCTTATATAAAGCAAAATGCTCCCGAGGACACATGGGAATTATCGCCAAGCTAGTTTTCATCACGCTCATATGATTCACGTTTGTTACGTTGATAATTTGATATGTGGGTGGACCGGTGCTTGGGTACTGCACTTTCTTGGACAAGCATCGCAGTTATGATTAACCCCTCTTGCAAGCATCCACAACTACAAAAGAAGTATTAAGGTAAACCTAACCATAGCATGAAACATATGGATCCAAATCAGCCCCTTACGAAGCAACGCATAAACTAGGGTTTAAGCTTACATCACTCTAGCAACCCATCATCTAGTTATTACTTCCCAATGCCTTCCTATAGGCCCAAACAATGGTGAAGTGTCATGTAGTCGACGTTCACATAACACCACTAGAGGAGAGACAACATACATCTCATCAAAATACCGAACGAATACCAAATTCACATGACTACTTATAGCAAGACTTCTCCCATGTACTCAGGAACAAACGTAACTACTCACAAATCATATTCATGTTCATAATCAGAGGGGTATTAATATGCATAAAGGATCTGAACATATGATCTTCGACTGAATAAACCAACTAGTGTCAACTACAAGGAGTAATCAACACTACTAGCAACCCACAGGTACAATTTGAGGTTTTGAGACAAAGATCGGATACAAGAGATGAACTAGGGTTTGAGATGAGATGGTGCTGGTGAAGATGTTGATGGAGATTGACCTCCTCCCGATGAGAGGATCGATGGTGATGATTTTCCCCTCCTGGAGGGATGTTTCCCCGGTAGAATAGCTCCGTTGGAGCCCTAGATTGGTTCCGTCAAGGTTCCGCCTCGAGACGGCGGCGCTTCATCCCGAAAGCTTCCTTCTTATTTTTTTTTCTAGGACAAAAGACTTCATATAGCCAAAGATGGGCACCGGAGGCCTGCCAGGGGGCCCACGAGACAGGGGGACGCGCCTAGGGGGTAGGGCGCGCCCCCACCCTCGTGGCCAGGGTGTGGGCCCCCTCTGGTTGATTCTTTCGCCAGTATTTTTTATTAATTCCAAAAACTGCCTCCATGAAGTTTCGGGACTTTTGGAGCTGTGCAGAATAGGTCTCTAATATTTGCTCCTTTTCCAGCCCAGAATTCCAGCTGTCGGCATTCTCCCTCTTCGTGTAAACCTTGTAAAATAAGAGAGAATAGGCATAAGTATTGTGACATAACATGTAATAACAGCCCATAATGTAATAAATATCGATATAAAAGCATGATGGAAAATTGACGTATCAACTCCCCCAAGCTTAGACTTCGCTTGTCCTCAAGCGGAAGCCGATAACAAAAAATATGTCCACATGTTTAGAGATAGAGGCGTCGATAAAATAAAATACGGACATGAGGGCATCATGATCATTCTTATAACAGCAACATATATAAATATTGTCATATGATTTCTTATGCTAAAGTAACAATCTATTCACAATGTAAAGTATGAATCAGAAACTTCATTGAAAACTAACAAACTATAATCTCGGTCATTGAAGCAATTGCAATTTATCATAACATCGGAAAGAGTCAATATAAGAGCTTTTCAGCAAGTCCACATACTAAACTATCATTTAGTCTTTCACAATTGCTAACACTCATGCAATACTTATGGGTATGAAGTTTTAAATCGGACACAGAGAAAGATAGGGGCTTATAGTGTTGCCTCCCAACCTTTTACCTCAAGGGTAAAGTCAACAATAATAGTTCATGATAACTTACATCCAATTGGACATATATATATATATATATATATATATATATATATATATATATATATCAAGATCTTTCCAACACAATGTGCTTGCCAAAGGATAAAATGTAAAAAGGAAAGGTGAAGATCACCATGACTCTTGTATAAGGTATAAGACAAGAATAAAAGATAGGCCCTTCACAGAGGGAAGCAAAGGTTGCCATGTGCTTTTTATGGTTGGATGCACAAAATCTTAATGCGAAAGAACGTCACTTTATATTGCCACTTGTGATATGGACCTTTATTATGCAGTCCGTCACTTTTATTTCTTCCACATCACAAGATCGTATAAAGCTTATTTTCCCCACACTAATAAATCATACATATTTAGAAAGCAATTTTTATTGCATGCAATAATGACAACTTACTTGAAGGATCTTACTCAATCCATAGGTAGGTATGGTGACTCTCATGGCAAAACTGGGTTTAAGGATATTTGGAAGCACAAGTAGTATCTCTACTTGGTGCAAAGAATTTGGCTAGCATGATGGGGAAAAGCAAGCTCAACATGTTGGATGATCCATGACAATATACTTTATTTCGGATATAATAAAACATAACCCATTACGTTGTATTCCTTGTCCAACATCAACTTTTTAGCATGTCATATTTTTGTGAGTGCTCACAATCATAAAAGATGTCCAAGATAGTATATTTATATGTGAGAACCTCTCTTTCTTTATTACTTCCTATTAATTGCAACGATGACCAAAACTATGTTTGTCAACTCTCAACAACTTTTATTCATCATACTCTTTATATGTGAAGTCATTACTCTCCATAAGATCAATATGATATTTTTAATTCTTTTTATTCTTTCTTTTATTCCCTCAAGATCATAGCAAGATAATCAAGCCCTTGACTCAAAACTAATCTTTATTATATATAGCTCACGGACTTGATTACATAGAAGGATCGTAAAGCAAAACTCAAAACTAGATCATACTAAAACTTTATTCTACTAGATCAAGATATTACCAAAAGGATCGAAGTAAGAAAAATGGTAAAGATAGAAGTGTGATGGTGATATGATACCGGGGCACCTCCCCCAAGCTTGGCAGTTGCCAAGGGGAGTGCCCGTACCAGATATTCAGTTTCCTTTGCTGGTGAAGAGGATGGTGGTGATGGTGGATTGTCGCACATCGAGCGTAGGAGATCCTCCAATTTGTGGATAATGCCCTTGAGTGCGGTGATATGATCCTTCAACAAAATATTTTCACGTGTGAGATACTTGTTTTGTATGCGAGCTAATTCAATCGTCTTGAAAGCTTAAATCTCAGTTGGGGTAAGAAGATCACAATGAGGTTGAAGGGTGTCTTCTTCTTCTGCTGCCGGAGCTTGATCCTCCATGGCCTTCTTGATCCCATCATCCTTGTTGACCTCCCCTGGTTCTTCTCTCTTCAGCTATATCTTCATTAGCCAAGCATCGTTGCCCTCATTGTTGGAGAATGGGGACGACATGATGCCTAACCTTGAGAACTCTGGCAGAAAACAGCTCGAAACAAAAACAGAGGATATTTGCGTGATACGAGGGTCAAAACCTTCGGGAGATAATATAATGATTTTTACCGACAAAAAGAAG
Source organism: Aegilops bicornis (assembly GCA_021605145.1). Taxonomy (NCBI): domain Eukaryota; kingdom Viridiplantae; phylum Streptophyta; class Magnoliopsida; order Poales; family Poaceae; genus Aegilops; species Aegilops bicornis. The sequence goes on along the minus strand of CM038673.1, from coordinate 414,171,769 downwards.
TATCGTGCAAGAAAATGGAGTCCGGAGAGCACATGAGGTGCCCACGAGGCAGGGGGGCGCGCCCAGGGGGGTAGGGCACGCCCTCCACCCTCGTGGATGCGTCGTGTCCCTTTTGGACTACTTATTATTTTCCTATTTCACTACTGGAATCAGCTACTTTGCCATCTGCCAGATCTTTGTCGTCCGCTAGCGGACGGCAAAGAAGCTCTTTGCCATCAGCCACCGAAAAGCCGACGACAAAGAAATGGCAGACGACAAAGAAGCTCTTTGCCATGCGCCATTTCTTTGCCGTCCGCCAGCTGACGGCAAAGAATCTTTGCCGTCCGCCAGCTGACGGCAAAGAATCTTTGCTGTCCGCCAGCTGACGGCAAAGAGGGAGGTGGCCTCCACCCACCCGCCTGTTTAAAAAAAACTTAACGCCCCACCTCTTTGCCGTCCGCTAGCGGACGACAAAGAGCAAAAAAGCGGACGACAAAGGGGGGCAGACGTCAAAGATTTAACTCATCTAACAGCGGCCGCGCCCCACCCCGCCCCTCTCTCTCTGTTTCTCTCTCTCTTAACACGCGCGCCGCCGCCCCCACCACTCTCCGCCGCCCCGTCGCCCCACCACCCCGCCGCCCACTGCCCCCATCCGGTGCCACCGTGTCTGCCCTCGCCGCCCTGCCGTCTCGGCGCCACCGCCTGCCCCTCCGCGCCCCATCGCCCGGCTCTACACCCGCGCCCAACCACCCGGCGCCCACCGCCCCCGCCCGTCGCCCTGCCCGCCCTGCCGTCTCGGCGCCCGCCGCCCGGCCCCGGCGCCCGGCCCCCAGCGCCCACCGCCCGCCCGGCCCGGCCCGTCGCCATCAGCAGTGGACGGCAAAGAGGCCACGTGGCAGGAAATTGTGCTTCCTGGGAGGCTGACAGCACAGGCTTTGCCGTCCGCAGCGGACGGCAAAGGCCCGCCGTTAACCACCTAACGGAGTAACAGCGTATTTATTGCCGTCCGCCTTCTTTGCCGTCCGCTGCTGATGGCAAAGGCCCCTTTGCTGGTAGCTGCCCGAAGCGGACGGCAACGCATCTCTTAGCCGTCCCCTTTTGCCGTCCGTGGCTGACGGCAAAGGTCTTTGTCGTCCGCCATCCATGCCTTTGCCGTCCGCCGTGGCAGATGGCAAAGTAGCTGATTCCTGTAGTGTTTTCTTAAATATTCCAAAACGGAGAAAAATTGCTATTAGAACTGTTTTGGAGTCAGTTTACTTACCGTACCACATACCTATTCCTTTTTGGAGTCTGAAACGTTCTGGAAAGTGTCCCTTATGTATTCCTCTAGGGTTACGGTGTCAATAACATTAGTTTCAACATTTATGGGATTACCTGAGATATAATGTTTGATTCTTTGACTATTCACCACCTTCGGATTTGTGCCTTCGAAGCTGTTGATTTTGTGGCACCGGAACGATACACCTCCTCGATAATGTAAGGAACTTCCCATTTAGAGAGGAGTTTTCCTGCAAAAAATCTTAAACGAGAGTTGTATAGCAAAACATAGTCACCTACATTAAACTCACGCTTTTGTATCCTTTTTTCATGCCATCTTTTAACTTTTTCTTTAAACAATTTGGCATTCTCATAGGCCTGGGTTCTCCATTCATCAAGTGAGCTAATGTCAAATAGCTTCTTCTCACCGGCAAGTTTGAAATCATAATTGAGCTCTTTAATGGCCCAATATGCCTTATGTTCTAGTTAGAGAGGTAAGTGACATGCTTTTCCACAAACCATTTATACGGAGACATACCCATAGGATTTTTATATGCAGTTCTATAGGCCCATAATGCATCATCAAGTTTCTTGGACCAATTCTTTCTAGATCTATTAACAGTCTTTTGCAAAATTAATTTAAGCTCTATATTACTTAGTTCTACTTGACCACTAGATTGTGTATGGTATGGAGATGCAATTCTATGATTAACATCATACTTAGCAAGCATTTTACGAAAATCACCATGAATAAAGTGTGAACCACCATCAGTCATTAAATATCTAGGGACTCCAAACCTCGGAAAAATAACTTTCTTAAGCATCTTAATAGCGGTGTTATGATCAGCACTACTAGTTGGAATAGCTTCTACCCACTTAGTAACGTAATCAACATCAACAAAAATATGTGTATACCCATTAGAGGAAGGAAACGGTCCCATATAATCAAAGCCCCAAACGTCAAATGGTTCAATAACAAGTGAATAGTTCATAGGCATTTCTTGACGTCTACTGATATTACCAATTCTTTGACATTCATCACAAGACAAGACAAACTTACGGGCATCTTTGAAGACAGTAGGCCAATAAAAACTGGATTGCAATACCTTATGTGCAGTTCTATCCCCAGCGTGGTGTCCTCCATAAGCCTCGGAGTGACACTTGCGTATGATCTGTTCCTGTTCATGCTCAGGTACACAACGTCTAATAACACCATCTACTACTTCCTTATAAAGGTGTAGGTCATCCCAGAAGTAATGTCTTAAATCATAGAAAAACTTTTTATTTTGCTGGTATGTGAAACTAGGTGGTATAAATTTAGCAACAATGTAATTAGCATAATCAGCATACCATGGAGCAGTACAAGAAGCATTTATGACATCTAATTGTTCATCGGGAAAGCTATCATCAATAGGTAGTGGGTCATCTAGAACATTCTCTAACCTAGACAAGTTGTCCCCAACGGGGTTCTCAGCTCTCTTTCTATCAATAATATGCAAATCAAATTCTTGTAGTAAGAGAACCCATCTAATAAGTCTAGGTTTATGTGATGCCCGGATATTTAAGCTACAATAATTCCATGTTAATGATGCCACATCACCGTGGTTACTGTTGTTAATCTCACATTAGTTCAAAACGATTCAAATTCAAATTTGAGATAAAGGCAAACCACAAAAGTTTCCAAATATTAAAACTAAAATGTTCGAAGGTAACAACTAATTCATAAGAGATATTGCTGGAGAAACCAAGTCTTTATAAAATGTTTAAATGCAATAAACTAATTAAATTTGTAGCTAAAACCATTAATTAAATACCTTTTATATTTTGTAAAATACTAAACTATATTATTTTGGGATGAAACTTTTTGTGGTTGTGACATAATTTGTAACATCAATTTAGGTGCCACTTTGGTATTTTATTAAAACTAAAATAATTAGGAACTAAAAGAAAACAGAAAATAAAAATAAAATAAACAAAAAAGAAAAGAAAAGAAAGAAACAACTACGGTGCGTTGGGCCCTAGTAGTGGCCACAGCACACGGCCCAGCACACACAGTGCCAGGCCCAGCCCACACTCCCACTCATCCCCAATCTCCTGCTACAGGGAGGCAGGGGGCCGTGGCGGCCATCCGCCGGTCGTGGCCGTGGGTGGCGGTCAACCCGTGCCCCCAACCCCTACAAGACCTCCCCTGATCCCGTGGTCGAACCCTAACCACACTTTCCCCCCTCCGCCTGCGCCGCTTTGAAAGCACAAGTGCTCCCTATGTGGTTTTGGTAATTAATGTCAACATATGTCTTGTTGGACTAACACTTTTACCTAGTATGTTTCAGATAAGTTCAATAATGGAGTGGCATGGACTAGAGGATGTGGAACCCCTTCAAGATGCTAAGGACAAAATAATTGGCTCAAGCTCAAAGCTCAAGACTCTACATTTTCTATTTTAGTGATCCAAGATCACATTGAGTCTAGGAAAAGCCAATACTATCAAGGAGGGATGAGGTGTTGCTTAATGGCTTGCTTGCTCAAAGTGCTTAGTGATATGCTCCAAAGCCCTCAACCACTTTCTCACTTCCACATATGACCTAAACCAAAAGTCAAACTCGGCCCCACCGATTCTTTTCATCCGGCGCCACCGAGTTCAGATGTCATAGCCACTGCCACAAACCCTAGGCAAATCGGTCTCACCGATAGGGATCTCGGTCTCACCGAGATGGGATTGCAATCTCTCTGTATGGATCTATTACCAAAATCGGTCTCACCGAGTTTGCATAACAGTCCTACCGAGATTGCAATGTAAACTCTCCGCTTCCTTTTCGTAACATTTCGGTCTCCGAAATGAGTGAATCAGTCCCACCGAGTTTACGACCAACTCTCCGGTTAGCTTATTACCAAAATCGGTCTCACCGAAGTTTGTATGTCGGTCTCACCGAGATTACGTTATGCCCTAACCCTCACCATATCGGTCCTACCGAGTTGCATGTCGGTCCCACCGAAAATCCTAACGGTCACTAGATTTACTGAATCGGTCCGACCGAGTTTAACAGTTCGGTCCCACCGAGTTTGGGAAGTTGTGTGTAACGGTTAGATTTTGTGTGGAGGCTATATATACCCCTCCACCTCCTCTTCATTTGTGAAGAGAGCCACCAGAACATGCGTACACTTCCAATACACATTTTCTGAGAAAGAACCACCTACACTTGTGTTGAGACCAAGATATTCCATTCCTACCATATGAATCTTGATCTCTAGCCTTCCCCAAGTCGCTTTCCACTCAAATCTTCTTTCCACCAAATCCAAATCCTGTGAGAGAGAGTTGAGTGTTGGGGGACTATCATTTGAAGCACAAGAGCAAGGAGTTCATCATCAACACACCATTTGTTACTTCTTGGAGAGTGGTGTCTCCTAGATTGGCTAGGTGTCCCTTGGGAGCCTCCGACAAGATTGTGGAGTTGAACTAAGGAGTTTGTAAGGGCAAGGAGATCGCCTGCTTCGTGAAGATCTACCGCTAGTGAGGCAAGTCCTTCATGGGCGACGGCCATGGTGGGATAGACAAGGTTGCTTCTTCATGGACCCTTCGTGGGTGGAGCCCTCCGTGGACTCAGCATGGCCGTTACCCTTCATGGGTTGAAGTCTCCATCAACGTGGATGTACGATAGCACCACCTATCGGAACCACGTATAAAAAATCTCCGTGTCTCCAAATTGCGTTTGCACACTCCAATCCCATCCCTTTACATTCTTGCAAGTTGCATGCTTTACTTTCCGCTGCTCATACACTCTTTGCATGCTTGCTTGATATGTATTGTGTTTGTTAAACGTGTGCCAAAACTCCACTCCAACTTAAACAAATTAAAAACTGCAACTTTTGGTACTTAGTGTCTAATCCCCCCCTTCTAGACACCTCTTCTTGATCCTTTCAATTGGTATCAGATCCTTGGTCTCCATTGCGTTGGTTTAATAACCATTGGAGGAACATGGATGTATCTACTTTAGGGAGTCTTAGACACAGAGTTCCTATCCTTGATGGGGAGTATTTTCATGAGTGGAAAAATGAAATGCTTGAGATTTTCAATGAATATCATTTGAACAAGTACATTACTAGCCCTTGTGCACCTCATGTTGATCCTTTGCATCCTACCCTAGATGAAGATATTGACATGATCCACAATCTTAGAACTGTTGAGCTTATCATTAGAGGCTTGCCTAGAAACTTGATTAGATGTTTGCCTACTCTCAAGTGTGCCTATACCATATGGAGATTTCTTGAGGAACGATTTCCAGATTATTCCTTGAAAAATCTAGACGAAATTCTCCATAAGTCTATTGCCTTGAGTAAGATGAATTCTAGTGATCCTAGCTTTGGTGATTGTCTATTTGAGCTTACCAATCTCATGCGTGCTATAGGAAATGTTGGGATCATTAGCGATATCATATCCGAAGCTATTAGAATTCATAAAGATGACCATTGTGATGATCATTTATCTAATGAATTACCCTCTCTAGGAATTGATCAATCACAAAATGATATTGAACATGGATACTATGATGAGGATGATGATAGTGACTATGATCTTGATGATGCAATGAGACACTTTGGTCTTATGGCAAATCTTCATGGCTACATGGCTGGAGGAAAGGAATGGGTCTTTCATAGTGGATGTACTGATCATATGACCGGAGATAAAGATATGTTCCGTGAGCTTGCTGAAAACGACGGCCCTCGAAAATATGTCACTTTTGGTGATAATTCAAAGGGTAAGGTGGTTGTCCATGGTAAGGTGGCTATCTCACATGATAGCTCCATACAAAATGCCATGCTCGTTGAATCTCTTGGGTACAATTTACTTTCAGTTTCTAGACTTGCTGATTTCGGTTTCAATGTCCTATTCACTGAAGTAGATTGCCAAGTGTTTCATAGAGACAATCGTAAAATGATCTTTACCGGTATACGTAGAGGAGATCTTTACATTGTTGATTTCACTAAAAAGGCTCAACCTAGAACTTGCTTAATTGCCAAATCTTCTAAAGGCTGGTTGTGGCATAGAAGACTAGGTCATGTTGGTATGCGAAACCTTGACAAGCTTAATTAAGGTGATCATATCCTTGGAATAAAAGATGTCATATTTGACAAGGATAGACTTTGTAGTGCTTGTCAAGCAGGGGAACAAGTTGGAGGAAGTCACCGCGTGAAGAACATCATGACCACGAGAAGACCACTCGAGCTACTTCACATGGATCTCTTTAGTCCAAATGCCTACAAGAGTCTCGGCAGTAACTCATTTGGTCTAGTCATAGTTGATGATTTTTCAAGATTTACGTGGGTATTCTTTCTCGATGATAAATCGCAGGTCCAAAAGATCTTCAAAAACTTAGCTAGGAAGGCCCAAAATCAATTTGACGTGAAGATCAAGAAGGTTCGGCGACAATGGAACGGAGTTCAAGAACGCAAATGTGGATACCTTTCTTGACGAAGAAGGGATTTCACACGAGTTCTCGGCTACGTGCACACCTCAACAAAATGGAGTTGTTGAGAGGAAGAACCGGACTCTTATCGAGATGGCAAGAACGATGCTTGATGAGTACAAGACGCCAAAGCACTTTTGGGCGGAAGCGGTTGAGACAGCTTGTCATGCAACAAATCGCTTGTATCTTCACAAGCTACTCGGCAAGACGGCATATGAGCTCCTCACCGGTAACAAACCCCAAGTTGGATACTTTCGAGTATTTGGCTCAAAGTGCTACATTCTTGATAAGCATCGTCGTTCCAAATTCGCTCCTAAATCTCACGAAGGTTTCCTACTTGGTTATGGCTCAAACTCTCACACTTACCGTGTCTACAACAATTTCACCCGAAAGGTTGAAGATACGGTAGATGTGAAGTTTGATGAATCTAACGGCTCGCAAGTAGAGCAACTGCCAATTGATGTAGGAGACAAAGACCCTTCGGAAGCAATTCAGACCTGTCTATTGGCAAGATTCGTCCAACAAAGGTTAAGGAGAGTACCTCGTCCGTCCAAGTGGAAGCTTCTACCTCACGACAAGGCGAACCAAGAATTGATATGGAAGCATCCACAAGTGGGACACACCAAGACAAAGAAAACGAGGAAGTACACCAAGATGACCATCAACAACCTCCTCCTTCACCACGACAAGACAACGACAACATTAACAATGAAGAAGGCCAAGAAGAAGAACAAGATGAATAGGATGTTCCACCCCGAGCCAAGCCAAAGCTCCCACGAGTTCGAGCAAGAATCTCCAAAGATCATCCCGTCGAGCAAATCTACAATGATATCTAAACCGGGAGAATCACTCGCTCTAAAACTCGTCTAGCTAATTTTTGTGAACATTAATCATTCATCTCTAGCATTGAACCTATGAAGGTTGATGAAGCATTGGAAGATCCGGATTGGATAAACGCCATGCATGAAGAGCTACACAACTTTGAGAGAAATAAAGTATGGACATTGGTCGAGAAGCCCGACAACAACCACAACATCATTGGTACCAAATGGGTGTTTCGCAACAAGCAAGATGAAGATGGTCAAGTCGTCCGCAACAAAGCACGCCTAGTCACCCAAGGCTACACTCAAGTCGAAGGTATGGACTATCTTTGAGACATATGCTCCGTTGCTAGACTTGAGTCCATTCGCATCTTACTTGCTTATGCTAATCACCATGATATCACCTTGTACCAAATGGACATTAAAAGTGCTTTTCTAAATGGTGAAATTGAGGAGGAAGTTTATGTTAAGCAACCTCCCGGCTTTGTCAATCCTAAGAAACCTGATCATGTCTACAAACTTCACAAAGCCCTTTGTGGTCTTAAACAAGCTCCTAGAGCATGGTATAAATGCTTGACCAAGTTCCTTATTGAAAAAGGCTTTGAAATTGGTAAAATTGATTCTACTCTTTTTACAAAAAGGGTTAATGGTGAACTATTTGTGTGCCAAATTTATGTTGATGATATTATATTTGGTTCGACTAACCCTCATTTTAGTGAAAAGTTTGGAAAGCTAATGTCGGAGAAGTTTGAGATGTCTATGATGAGTGAACTCAAATTCTTTGTCGTTTTGCAAATCAAGCAAACTAAGGAAGGTACCTTTGTCTCTCAAACAAAGTACACCAAGGACTTATTCAAGAAGTTCAATATGCAAGAATGCAAAGGTATGACTACACCCATTCCTACTAGTGGACATCTTGATTTGACCAAAGATGGTGAACGGTTGATCAAAAGTTTACCGCTCTATGATTGGTTCATTGTTATATCTATGTGCCTCTCGTCCCGACATTATGCTGAGTGTGTGCATGTGTGCACGATATCAAGCGGCACCTAAAGAATGTCATCTTAAGGCCGTGAAAAGGATAGTGAGATACTTAATACATACACCACATTTTGGCATTTGGTATCCTAAGAGGTCTTATTTTGATCTTGTTGGCTATTCCGATTCGGACAATGCCGGAGACAAGGTTGATAGAAAGTCCACTTCAGGTACTTGTCAATTTCTTGGTAGATCTCTTGTGTCTGGGTCCTCCAAGAAAGAAAACTCGGTATCCTTATCCACCGCCGAAGCGGAATACATTGCCGCTGGTTCATGTTGTGATCAATTACTTTGGATGACTCAAACTCTAAAATATTACGGGATATATGTGAAACATGTTCCATTGCTGTGTGACAATGAAAGTGCCATTAAGATTGCTCATAATCCTGTGCAACATTCTCGAACTAAGCATATTGAAGTTCGTCATCATTTTATTCGAGATCATGTTGCTAAAGGGGACATTGATCTTAAACATGTTCGCACTGATAAGCAATTGGCGGATATATTCACCAAACCGCTTGATGATAAAGTGTTTTGCAGGTTAAGAGGTAAATTGAACATCATTGATGCTTCAAACTTGGAGTAGGAACTCCATTTGATACATGCAAGGCATGAGCCTATGACCAATCCTTGATATTTCTCTTATGATGATAATCATATGTCTTGGATATATTTGCACCTTGCATGTTATCTAACCCGTGTAGGTACTTGGATGAATCTAAATCTATGAGGTTGCAACTCACTCACATCTTGAGCAATTTCTATATCACCAAGTCTCCACACAATGGTGGTTGAAGACAAGGAAGCACGAAACCATTCGAACATATCCTTTGGCAAATTCTATGTTGAGTTTCATGATTTTCATTTTGGATACACAAGTGCTCTTCCTTGCAAAACTAACCCATGTAGGTAGATGAACTCAAACTCCAAGTGGTGCTCCCTACTCTTGATGAGCTACATCAACCTTGAGAAATTCACACAAGTTCAACTACATGATCATGATAAACACCACCACCCAAGGTATGTTATTCCATCTTAGAGAAGCTTTACTCCAAGTCATGGGACAAAGCAACTCAACAAGATGTGAATAAATCAAGATGCTTTAATGAAAAATGGCAACCCCATTTTGAGCTTAAACAATGAGTATGACCTATGATCAAGTGATCTCACTTGACTCCTAAGTCAATATACTCTAACATAGGTGACTTTGTCGCCGACCATTTCTAGATGAAGTTCTCGTGCATTTCTCCGTGCTTTTGCATTTCTAGACTCCTTTTAATTTCTTTTCCTTTTTGTTCTGCATTCTCTGCATCCAATTCATTGCAAATCTTTCAGCTAATTCCTTGCATATCCTTGCGAGATCTTATTTATCTAGTTAGCTGAGGTGACAAGTGTTTTCTCGGCAATGAACTCGGTCTCACCAGCCTGATGTCTTTGGTCCAACCGAATTCGCTCGGTACAACCGAACCATACAACTCGGTGTCACTGATTTCACCACAGGGAAACCGGCTTGCCACTTATTCCTGCATTCTTTTGCTCCAGCTCCACTCAATGATTCTTTTCCTCTACCAGCATCATATTAGACATGCTGCTTTGCTCTGTGACTCAAGGACCAACCCATTTGTATCACATGTCCAGAAGTGCCCTTCTTGGAAATTGATGTCAAAGGGGGAGAGAGAGATCACATCAAAGCTTAATCTTTCCTATAGGGGGAGAAATAGAGAATACTCAGGGGGAGAAAGTTTCTCAACAAGGAGAAAGTAATATCATTAAAGACCCCAGATGCTTGGTGTTCAAGACGAGAGAAGTCACATGTCTTTAAGAGGGGAAATACATGTTCATAGTTGGTTGATTGCTTGCATCAACTCAAGCTCTATTGTTTCTTTTCTTTTGCTCTGATTTTCTGTTCCCTATCTTCTCCCAATATCCCATGCAAGATTCAGGGGGAGCAAGACATCTAAGGGAAGGAAATCTCTGATTTCTTTGCATATCTTTACCTTTGGGGACATGTCTATATCCAATGTGGTACTTAGTACTCACTCTACATGTCATACAAGTCTTGGTACTCTTGTGGTTTATTTTGTTTGCTTTGGCTAGTAGGTGTATCTGTGTTATCTAACCTTGTTAACGCAGGTTCATCCCATCCTAAACCAACTCAAGACCACAAGGTAAGTATATGCATCATAGTCATGTGTATGAGAAATTCTTGCTGATGTACATATTGTTTGCAAGAAGGACTCATGAACATGAAGGTACACTTCTCATATTCACATCATTTGCTCTGATGCATATAGCCAAGATACATGTAACACATTGCTTACTCTGTCATGTTTATGCATTCACATGCTCCTATATTCCATATTCAAATGATTGCATACATGTAGGGGGAGCCTATGCATGTTACATGTCTTTCCAAAGCTTTACTTACTATTCTCTATATCTTTATCTAAAGCTTTGATGTATGTTGTCATCAATTACCAAAAGGGGAGATTGAAAGCACAAGTGCTCCCTAGGTGGTTTTGGTAATTAATGTCAACATATCTCTTGTTGGACTAACACTTTTACCTAGTATGTTTCAGATAAGTTCAATAATGGATTGGCATGGACTAGAGGATGTGGAACCCCTTCAAGATGCTAAGGACAAAAGGATTGGCTCAAGCTCAAAGCTCAAGACTCTACATTTTCTATTTTAGTGATCCAAGATCACATTGAGTCTATAGGAAAAGCCAATACTATCAAGAAGGGATGAGGTGTTGCTTAATGACTTGCTTGCTCAAAGTGCTTAGTGAAATGCTCCAAAGCCCTCAACCACTTTCTCACTTCCACATATGACCTAAACCAAAAGTCAAACTCGGCCCCACCGATTCTTTTCATTCGGCGCCACCGAGTTCAGATGTCATAGCCACTGCCACAAACCCTAGGCAAATCGGTCTCACCGATAGGGATCTCGGTCTCACCGAGATGGGATTGCAATCTCTCTGTATGGATCTATTACCAAAATCGGTCTCAACGAGTTTGCATAACCGGCCCTACAGAGATTGCAATGTAAACTCTCTGCTTCCTTTTCGTAACATTTCGGTCTCACCGAAATGAGCGAATCGGTCCCACCGAGTTTACCTGACCAATTCTCTGGTTAGCTTATTACCAAAATCGGTCTCACCGAGTTTGTATGTCGGTCTCACCGAGATTACGTTATGCCCTAACCCTAACCATATCGGTCCTACCGAGTTGCATGTCGGTCCCACCGAAAATCCTAACGGTCACTAGATTTGCTGAATCGGCCCGACCGAGTTTAACAATTCGGTCCCACCGAGTTTGGCAAGTTGTGTTTAACGGTTAGATTTTGTGTGGAGGCTATATATACCCCTCCACCTCCTTATCATTCGTGAAGAGAGCCATCAAAACATGCGTACACTTCCAATACACATTTTCTGAGAAAGAACCACCTACACTTGTGTTGAGACCAAGATATTCCATTCCTACCATATGAATCTTGATCTCTAGCCTTCCCCAAGTTGCTTTCCACTCAAATCTTCTTTCCACCAAATCTAAATCCTGTGAGAGAGAGTTGAGTGTTGGGGAGACTATCATTTGAAGCACAAGAGCAAGGAGTTCATCATCAACACACCATTTGTTACTTCTTGGAGAGTGGTGTCTCCTAGATTGACTAGGTGTCACTAGGGAGCCTCTGACAAGATTGTGGAGTTGAACCAAGGAGTTTGTAAGGGCAAGGAGATCTCGTACTTTGTGAAGATCTACCGCTAGTGAGGCAAGTCCTTCGTGGGCGACAACCATGGTAAGATAGACAAGGTTGCTTCTTCGTGGACCCTTCATGGGTGGAGCCCTCCGTGGACTCACGCAACCGTTACCCTTCGTGGGTTGAAGTCTCCATCAACGTGGATGTACGATAGCACCACCTATCGGAACCACGGATAAACGTTTGCACACTCCAATCCCATCTCTTTACATTCTATTCTTGCAAGTTGTATGCTTTACTTTCCGCTGCTCATACACTCTTTGCATGCTTGCTTGATATGTATTGTGTTTGTTAAACGTGTGCCAAAACTCCACTCCAACTTAAAGAAATTAAAAACTGCAACTTTTGGTACTTAGTGTCTAATCCCCTCCCCCCTTCTAGACACCTCTTCTCGATCCTTTCACGCTTCTTATTCCCCGCAGCGAACCGTGACCTCCGTCACCATGGTCTCCCTCGCCTGCGTGGCCAGCGACCTCCCCGCCGCCTAGGACTACGCATGGAAGCACCGCCGCTGACCGCTTCTTCCTCTCCGACCCCGACCCGAGCAGAAGATCGCCACCGCGCCGGGATCGACCGTGTCCCCCTCTACTGTCGCCAGCGTTCGTCGCCATATCCATCGACCCCTTCTGCTCCCGTTCATTCAACGAGCCTCCTTGAGCTCCTAGGTGAGCTCTTTCGTAAATCCCCTTTGCTAATTTGCTCGTGCTCATCCTCTAGTGGTAGTCTCCGTCGTGGTCGAAACTGTCGCCGCCGTTTTCGTCGCGACCGAAGCTCGTCGTCATGCCGCGCGCGTCCTCAAGCCCTCTGGCCACACCGCGAGCCTCTGCCCGCCACGCCCGCATCCCGCTGCCCGTGCGCTCGCTCGCGCTGCCCGTTCGCTCGCTCGCGCCGCGCTGTAATGCCCGAATAATTATGCAACAACAATCATGCTAATGGTGCCATGTCATTGATTTTTACTGTTGTTAAGCTCGCGTTGATTCAAAGTCCGTTCCAAATTCAAATTTAAAATAAGTAAAAAGAAAAGGCAAAAGTAAACAAAAGAAAAGGTAAGACACACACACAAAAAAAAGAGAAGGGGAGAGGCCCCGCCCCTCACTGGGCCTCGGCCCAGGTAGCCCCCAGGCCGGCCCAGCCGCGCCTACCTAACCCCCACTCCCTCGCTAACCCTAGCCACTCTCCCCACTTCCCCCCACCCCCACTCGCCCATGATCCCTCCTCGGTCTCTCCTCCCCCGTCTGGATCGCCCAGATCCGCCCGTCGACGGCACCCAGCGCCCGGCCTTCAGCGCCACCGCCATCGCCGCCGCCCCTAACAAAGATCGCCTTCTCCCGTTCTCTCCTCGACTGGACGGCATCCGCCCGCTGCGCCCCGACCCCAACATCCCCGACGCCGTCGCCGTCGGCGCTGCCCCGCCCCGCCTCTTCATCGCGGGCACCATCACGCCTCGCCGCCCAACTCCCCGGCAACGTGGGTGAGGACCTCGTCCTCCTCCCCTGTACCCCTTTGCCCCGTCGTCGTTCATGCCCCGCCGTGGCCAGCCCGACCACGGCCCTGCTCGCCCCGGCCGCACCCTTTGGTCGCCACGCGCCCAGCTGACCCAGCCTGCGTCGGCAGCGCCCGCGTCCCGCACCCACCTACGCGCATGGCCTCGTGGCCGCCGCTGCCCTGCTACTGCGTGATGCACTGCTGCTGCGTGTAGCTGCGGCTGCTACTTCTGGTGACTGCTGCTGCTCGTGCATTGCTAATTGCTTGCTACTGTTGCTGTTGATTCACTGCTGCTGCTTGCAAGTTTGTTCTGCTCTTTGCTCCTTGCCGCTACTTACAAGCTGCTGCTGCTCCCTCCTCCTCCTTGTAGCGCTGTTGCTACGCTACTCGCCCTCTTGTTGTTGCTGCTCTGTAGTGCTCATGCCGCTGCTACTGCTGGTGGCCGTGGCCACGGCCATGGCCGTGTGTGTGTTCGTGTGTGTGCACGGCTGTGCCACGGCCGGCCCTTATCTAATTAGGCTATGCTTAGTTAGTAGTACTAGTTTAGTGCTAAGTTAGTCTAGTAGTAGATGACATGTAGGCCCGATTTAGATAAGTTAGCTTTATTTATTTATTTAGGTAAATAGTCTATGACATGCGGGCCACCAACTCTCCTTTTGACCAGTCAAATTAACTTGGTCAATTCGGATTAAGTAAATGCATAAATTTCAGAATATTGTTTATATCTTTGAAAAATCGTAGAAAATAGTCCGTAACTAGGATGAAAAAGTTTCATACATGAAAGTTGCTCAGAAAAATATGATGAATCGGAATACGCTCTCCGTTCATCCTTCACGTGCACCTAGCATAGCAAACATCGAACTTTTCCCCTTCGGTTTGTCTGTCCAAAAATGCCTAACTCCGGAAAAACTTTCCGGATGTTATCCCCCTTCGCCGGTATCATGTAGCACCGCGTTAGAACACCCCTAGCCCTGCGTGTTACCGCCGTCATGCATCTGTGTTGCACCTGTTTGCATTATATTTACTGTTTCTTCCCCCTCTTCTCTCCGGTAGACTCTGAGACCGCTGTTGATGCCCCTGTGATCGACTACGTCGACGACGACCCTCCTTCCCTTTCAGCGGAGCTTCCAGGAAAGCCCCCCTTTGATCATCCTGATATCGCCCATTCCATTCTCTCATGCTTGCATTAGATTTTGCTACTGTTATTGTTTGCTCCTATTATGATGCATAGCCTGCTTTTGTAACCTGCTTATTGTTACTTATCTGCTTATCCTAAACTGCTTAGTATAGGTTGGTTAGTGATCCATCAGTGACACCCGCCTTGTCCTTGTTGCCCCTGCTTCATCTTCGACGACTCGATCAACGTGATCGACGACCAGAGCCCGACACCTCACATCACATCACGCCCCTTTTGTTGCTCGACTCTGTAGAGCTACTGTCGAGTGTCGAGGGTGATCCCTCATAACGCACTCCTGATGATAATTCTGTAGTGTAGCTATTCGGTCGTGGTCATCGAGGGTGATTTCCTCTTTCACCATTCCCGATACGGCTCGTCGTTGCTCAACACCTCAAGTGTGAACCTCGAGGGTGGTCCCTCTTACGTTCACCTTGATGATTACATCGAGTGGAATCCTTCGAGGGTTATTCCTTGGGTTTTCCCCTTGATGTTTGGACACACGGTTACCTTGACATTACTTGAGACCCTTGGGAAAGTCGGGCGGGCCCGGAGAGCACCCGCAAGATGGTTACGAGGCACGGCCGGGCCGGCAGGCCGCCCCCGAGTAGGCTGGGCTAGCCCTTGCCGTATTTCCTCGAGACGGGGTGACGGGGTCACATTATCGTGAGTCTCTGCTCGTCTCCGCAAACTAATAATATGCTATGGTTTGGGTATTTGTTCTGAGTTGGCCTCTGGCCTTTACGCACTAACCACCACGTGAGAATAGTTATGGGCCTCGACGACATAGTATCAGCCGAAGCTTTGTCAGACGTCCAGTTCAGCATTGCGGCACGGTCGGATCGTGCTGGCCATCTGAGGCAGTGCTGGTATTCACCCTGCGCACAACGACCCGGAGTGCAACGGGCGATGGGACCAGACCCCGGAGTGCTTAGGATGTAGACCGGCAGGGACCTCTCTACTGAGCCTAGGTAGGGCTGCGACGTGTTGATCTTCCGAGGCCGGGCATTGACCCCAGAAAGGTGTGTCCGGCCAGAGTGATCGAGCGTGTTGGAAACCGTGGTGCACCCCTGTAGGGAAGATCTTTATTCGAATACCGTGTCCACGGTAATGGACATTCAGACTTATATCTTGATCTAATACAACTAGAAATGGATAAGATATGTGGCTCCAGGATTGCTTTCTCACAGGGAGTCGAGGAAGGATCTCTGGGATTTTTTGTTACAACATGCTTGTTAATTATAAACTGCTATTCTTTACTCTTCTACATGCTTCAAGATGCTCGGAGTTGCTTGAAGATGCTAGTCTTTGATAGGCTAGGCCTTCCCCCCTATTCTGGCATTCTGCAGTTCAATCCACAGATACAACCCTTCCATTTGATACCAATGCATACTTAGTATAGATCTGATGCTTGCGAGTACTTTGGATGAGTACTCACAGTTGCTTTGCTACTCCTCCCCCCTTCTTTCTTCTTTCCGGTTGTTGCAACCAAATGGTAGTTCCCTGGAGCCAGATGCCACCGCCGACAGATACAACTATTTGGAAGCCACCGAAGACCAGGAGTAGTTAGGAGGTCCCAGGCAGGAGGCCTTGCCTCTTCGATCGTGTTGCTTTTGTGCTAGCCTTCTTAAGGCATCCTTGTCTAACTTATGTCTGTACTCAGATATTGTTGCTTCCGCTGACTCCTATGTATCGAGCTTGTATTCGAGCCCTCGAGGCCCCTGGCTTGTAATATGAAGCTTGTATTATTTTATTTGTGTTTAGAGTTGTGTTGTGATATCTTTCGTGAGTCCCTGATCTTGATCGTACACATTTACGTGTATGATTAGTGTACGGTCGAATCGGGGGCGTCACACGCCCACTCTCTGCTCGCTCAGCGCCCGCACGCGCCCTGATGCCGCACACCGCACCGTGGCCCGCTGCTGCTCCTCCTCGCTGCTACACTACTGCTTCTTGCTGCCACATCTATTCTTTTGTTGGCTGCAGGAGTGTGCTATTGTTGCTTATGCTGCTATGCGCTGCTGCCCATGTGCTGCTTGGTTGGTTTGCCGCCTGCTCTTGCTGCTGCTCTTTGCCGCCGCTGCTAACCCCTACTGCTGCAGCGCTGCTGCTCCTGGTCCTGGCCATGGCCGTGGTGGCCTGTGCCGTGCTGCCCTGGTTTGCCTAGCTGAAGGCATGGCTTGAGCCACTACCAAACGGACCGGCCATTAGACTACAATTAGTATTATTTAATAACTAACCTAAAACATGTATTAGTACTAACCTTAGATGCTTCATAGAGTATGGCTTATGGACCCCCACCACTAACTAGACAAAATAAACAATCTGTTTAAAATAAATGGCCCAATGACGTCTGGGCCCCATTGCCCAGATTTGACCAGTCAACCGAGTCAATGTTGATCGTTAACCTCATTGACTCAAGACCCCCAATCGGCCCCACATGTCAGCCTGTGTGTGCACTGCTGTGTACACTCTACTAGGTGCACTTAGCATTTTCATTTAATATAATTTTCGAATTGATTTAATTCTAGAATATTAATAAGACTTTGAAAATTAATAGAAAATAAACCGTAACTCGGAGTAAAATACTTTATACATGAAAGTTGCTCAGAACGACGAGACGAATCCGAATACGCAGTCCGTTCATCTGCCACACGTCACTAGCATAGCGAACATGCAACCTTTCCCCCGCGGTTCGTATGTCCGAAAATGCCGAACACCGGGAATACTTTCACGGATGTTTTCCCCCTTCGCCAATATCACCTAATATTGCGTCAGGTCACCTCTAGCACCGCGTATTTTCATGTTATGCTTTGTGATTCTTTGATTGCTCTGTTATTTATTGTGTTCCCCCTCCGTTACTTCTTTCCGGTAGACCCTGAGACCACTGTCGGTACCCCTGTGATCGACTACATCGACGACGAACCCTTCTTGCCAGAGCAACCAGGCAAGCCCCCCTTGATCACCAGATATCGCCTATTCCTTCTCTCTACTGCTTGCATTAGAGTAGTGTAGCATGTTACTGCTTTCGGTTAATCCTATTCTGCTGCATAGCCTGTCATTGTTGCTACAGTTGTTACCCTTACCTGCAATCCTAAATGCTTAGTATAGGATGCTAGTATTCCATCAGTGGCCCTACATTCTTGTCCGTCCGCTATGCTATATTATCGGGCCGTGGTCACTTCGGGAGGTGATCACGGGTATATACATACTACACTATTATGCATGATACATGATGGTGACTAAAGTCGGGTCGGCTCGTAGAGTACCCGCAAGTGATTCCGATGTGGGGGCTGAAAGGATAGGTGGCTCCATCCCGGTAGAGGTGGGCCTGGGTTCCCAAAGGCCCCCGACTGTTACTTTGTGGCGGAGCGACAGGGCAGGTTGAGACCACCTAGTTGAGAGGTGGGCATGGCCTTGGTCGGCGTCCGCGGTTACTTTAAAATAACACGCTTAACGAGATCTTGGTATTTGATCCGAGTCTGGCAACTAGCCTATACGCACTAACCAACTATGCATGAACAGTTATGGGCACTCGACGTCGTGGTATCAGCCGAAGCCTTCTTGACATCAGCGACTGAGCGGCGCGCGCCGGATTGGACCGTAAGCCTGCGCTTGTATTAAGGGGGCTAGGTCTGCTTCCGGCCGCGTTCGCAACGTGCAGGTGTGCAATGGGCGATGGGCCCAGACCCCTGCGCGCATAGGATTTAGACCGGCGTGCTGACCTCTCTGTTGTGCCTAGGTGGGGCTGCGACTTGTTGATCTTCCGAGGCTGGGCATGACCTAGAAAAGTGTGTCCGGCCGAAGGGGATCGAGTGTGTTGGGTAATGTGGTGCACCCCTGCAGGGAAGTTTATCAATTCAAATAGCCATGATCCTCAGTAACAGGAAGACCCAGAGTTGTACCTTGACCTTATGACAACTAGAACCGGATACTTAATAAAACACACCCTTCCAAGTGCCAGATATAACCCGGTGATCGCTCTCACACAGGGCGACGAGGGGAGGATCGTCGGGTCGGATTATGCTATGCGATGATTCTTGGTGAACTTAACATCTACTCTCTTCTACATGCTGTAAGATGGAGGCTTCCAGAAGCGTTGTCTTCGACATGACTAGCTATCCCCCTCTTAGTCTGGCATTCTGCAGTTCAGTCCACCGATATTGCCCTTTTACACAGATACCCATGCATATGTAGTGTATATCCTTGCTTGCGAGTCCTTTGGATGAGTACTCACGGTTGCTTTTCTCCCTCTTTTCCGTCTTTCCATTCTTCTCGGTCGTCGCAACCAGATGTTGGAGCCCAGGAGCCAGACGCCACCGTCGACGACGACCCCTACTACACCGAGGGTGCCCTACTACATTCAGGCCTTCGACGACCAGGAGTAGTTTAGGAGGATCCCAGGCAGGAGGCCTGCGCCTCTTTCGATCTGTATCCTAGTTTGTGCTAGCCATCTTATGGCAACTTGTTTAACTTATGTCTGTACTCAGATATTGTTGCTTCCGTGACTCATCTATGATCGAGAACTTGTATTCGAGCCCTCGAGGCCCCTGGCCTGTATTATGATGCTTGTATGACTTATTTTATTTTGGAGTTGTGTTGTGATATCTTCCCGTGAGTCCCTGATCTTAATCGTACACGTTTGCGTGTATGATTAGTGTGTGATTGAATCGGGGGCGTCACAGTTTAACATCTTTCTTTTCCAAAAGATATTTAACAGCAGCATGATCAGTGTGAACAGTTACTTTAGTATCAACAATATAAGGTCTGAACTTATCACAGGCAAATACAACTGCTAAAAATTCTTTTTCAATATTAGCATAATTTCTCTGGGCACTGTCTAGAGTTTAACTAGCATATTGGATAACATTTAATTTCTTATCAACTCTTTGTCCTAGAATAGCACCTACAACGTAATCACTAGCATCACACACAATTTCAAAAGGTAAATTCCAATCAGGTGGCTGAACAATAGGTGCAGAAATCAAAGCTTTCTGAAGTATTTCAAATGCTTCTACACAATCATCATCAAAGATAAAAGGAACATCTTTTGTAAGAGATTAGTCGAGGCCTAGAAATTTTGAGAAGTTCTTAATGAACCTCCTATAAAACCGGCATGACCAAGGAAACTTCTTATACGTTTAATGTCCTTAGGACACCGACATCTTTTCAATAGCATCAACTTTAGCTTTATCAACTTCAATACCTCTTTCAGAAATTTTATGCCCCAAGACAATACCTTCATTAACCATAAAGTGGCACTTCTCCCAATTCAAGACAAGATTAGTTTCTTCACATCTCTGCAAAGCTCGATCAAGGTCGCTCAAGCAATCATCAAAAGAAGTTCCATATACGGAGAAATCATCCATGAAAACCTCAACAATCTTTTCACAAAAGTCAGAGAATATAGCCATCATGCATCTTTGAAAGGTAGCAGGTGCATTGCATAAACCAAAAGGCATACGTCTATAAGCAAAGGTACCGAAAGGGCAAGTAAAAGTGGTCTTTTCTTGATCCTCTTTGGACACAGGTATTTGAGAGAAACCAGAATAACCATCTAGAAAGCAAAAATGTGTATGTTTGGATAATCTTTCTAGAATTTGATCAATAAAAGGTAAAGGGTAATGATCCTTTTTAGTAGCTTTATTCAATTTGCGAAAATCAATTACCATTCTATAACCTGTAACAATTCTCTGTGGTATCAATTCATCTTTATCATTAGGAACAACAGTAATACCTCTGTTCTTAGGGACACAATGGACAGGACTTACCCAACGACTATCAAAGCAGGGATAAATAATACCGCCTCCGTAAGCTTTAGTATTTATTTTCTTACCACTTCTTTCATCTTAGGATTTAACCGTCGTTGGTGATCAACAACCGGTTTAGCGTCTTTCTCCAATTTTATTTTGTGTTGGCATAGAGTGGGACTAATGCCCTTAAGATCATAAAGAGTATATCCAATAGCAGCACGGTGCTTCTTCAGAGTTTTCAATAATTTTTCTTCTTCCTTCTCTCAAAGGTTAGCAATAATAATAACAGGATATATCTTCTTTTCATCAAGATAAGCATATTTAAGGGTATCAGGTAATGGTTTAAGGTCAAACACAGGATCATCCTTGGGTGGAGGAGGATCCCCTAGAATTTCAACAGGCAAGTTGTGTTTCAAAATAGGTCCCTGTTTAAAGAATACTTCATCTATTTCCCTTCTTTCATTCATAAACATATCATTTTCATGGTCTAGCAAATATTGCTCTAAAGGATCATTAGGAGGCACGACAATAGAAGTGAGACCAATAATCTCATCTTTACTAGGCAATTCTTTATCATGGGGTTGTCTACAAAATTTAGCAAAATTAAACTCATGAGACATATCCCCTAAACCAATAGTGACAACTTCCTTTTTGCAATCTATCTTAGCATTAACAGTATTCAAGAAGGGTCTACCAAATATAATGGGACAAAACTCATCTTGTGGGGAACCAAGAACAAGAAAATCAGTAGGATATTTAACTTCCCCACACAAGACATCAACATCTCTAAAGAATCCCAACTGGTGAAATAGTGTCTCTATTGGCAAGCTTAATCGTAACATCAATTTCCTCTATCTCAGTAGGTGCAATATCATGCATAATTTCTTTGTATAAGGAATGAGGTATTGCACTTGCACTAGAACCCATATCACATAAGCCATGATAACAATGATCTCCTATTTTAACAGAAATAACAGGCATGCCAACAACAGGTCTATGTTTACCCTTAGTATCGGGTCTAGCAATTCTAGCAGCTTCATCACAGAAGTAAATAACATGCCCATCAATATTATCGGCCAAGAGATCTTTAACCATAGCAATACTAGGTTAAACTTTAATTTGCTCAGGGGGTGTAGGTGTTCTAGTATTACTCTTGCAAACCACAGTTGAAGCTTTAGCATGATCCTTTATTCTAACAGGGAAAGGTGGTTTCTCAATGTAAGCGGTAGGAACAATAGGATCAACATTATAGGTGATAGTCTTTTCTTCAACTTTAATAGGTTCAACTACTTTTACTTCAATGGGAGGATGATATTTAAACCACTTCACCTTGGGAGATCAACATGAGTAGCAAAGGATTTTCACAGAAAGAAGCTACTATCTTAGAGTCAAGTCCATATTTAGTGCTAAATTCACGGAAAACATCGGTATCCATAAAAGATTTAACACAATCAAACTTAGGTGTTATACCTGACTCCTTACCTTCGTCGAGGTCCCAATCTTCAGAGTTGCGTTTAATTCTTTCCAATAAATCCCATCTGAATTCAATAGTCTTCATCATAAAAGAACCAGTACAAGAAGTATCGAGCATTGAGCGATTATTGAGAGAAAGCCGAGCATAAATTTTTTGAATAATAATTTCTCTTGAGAGCTCATGATTGGGGCATGAATATAACATTGACTTAAGCCTCCCTCAAGCTTGAGCGATGCTTTCTCCTTCGTGAGGCCAAAAATTATATATATAATTACGATCACGATGAACAAGATGCATAGGATAAAGCCTCTAATGAAATTCCAATTTCAATCGGTTGTAGTTCCATGATCCCATATCATCACATAGCCTAAACCATGTCAATGCCTTTCCCTTCAAAGATAAAGGGAAGACCTTCTTCTTGATAACATCCTCGGGCATACCCGCAAGCTTAAATAATCCACAAACTTCATCCACATAGATTAGGTGCAAATCGGGATACAATGTTCCATCTCCGTAAAAGGATTAGCTAGCAGTTTCTCTATCATACCGAAGGAATTTCAAAGTAAACATTTTTAGTAGGTTTAGTAGGTTGAGGAGCAACTCTTTGCTCTCTTGGTCGGGTGAAGATACCCCGAACAAGCCCCTCAAAGGATTATGTTCCATAGTAACAAGTGACAGTAAATTTCAGCACACTATATAAATTTTTCCTTACCAAATTCCACTTACCAAAGGCGCTTCACTCCCCGGCAACAGTGCCAGAAAAGAGTCTTGATGACCCACAAGTATAGGGGATCTATCGTAGTCCGTTCGATAAGTAAGAGTGTCGAACCCAATGAGGAGCAGAAGGAAATGACGAGCGGTTTTCAGTAAGGTATTCTCTGCAAGCATTGAAATTATCGGTAACAGATAGTTTTGTGATAAGGTAATTTGTAACAAGTAACAAGTAATAAAAGTAAATAAGGTGCAGCAAGATGGCCCAATCCTTTTTGTAGCAAAGGACAAGCCTGGACGAACTCTTATGTAAAGGAAAATGCTCCCGAGGACACATGGGAATTATCATCAAGCTAGTTTTCATCACGCTCATATGATTCGCGTTCGTTACTTTGATAATTTGATATGTGGGTGGACCGATGCTTGGGTACTGCCCTTTCTTGGACAAGCATCCCACTTATGATTAACCCCTCTTGCAAGCATCCGCAACTACAAAAGAAGTATTAAGGTAAACCTAACCATAGCATGAAACATATGGATCCAAATCAGCCCCTTATGAAGCAACGCATAAACTAGGGTTTAAGCTTCTATCACTCTAGCAACCCATCATCTACTTATTACTTCCCAATGCCTTCCTGGTGAAGTGTCATGTAGTCGACGTTCACATAACACCACCAAAGGAGAGACAACATACATCTTATCAAAATGTCGAACGAATACCAAATTCACATGACTACTTATAGCAAGACTTCTCCCATGTCCTCAGGAACAAACGTAACTACTCACAAATCATATTCATGTTCATAATTAGAGGGGTATTAATATGCATAAAGGATCTGAACATATGATCTTCCACTGAATAAACCAACTAGCGTCAACTACAAGGCGTAATCAACACTACTAGCAACCCACATGTACCAATCTGAGGTTTTGAGACAAAGATCGGATACAAGAAATGAAATAGGGTTTGAGATGAGATGGTGCTGGTGAAGATGTTGATGGAGATTGACCCCCTCCCGATGAGAGGATCGATGGTGATGATTTCCCCCTCCCGGTGGGATGTTTCCCCGTGAGCAGCTCATGGAGCCCTAGATTGGTTCCGCCAAGGTTCCGCCTCGAGACGGCGGCGCTTCGTCCTGAAAGCTTCCTTCTTATTTTTTCTAGGACGAAAGACTTCATATAACCAAAGATGGGCATCAGAGGCCTGCCAGGTGGCCCACGAGATAGGGGGGGCGCGCCTAGGGGGGTAGGCGCGCCCCCACCCTCGTGGCCAGGGTGTGGGCCCCCTCTGGTTGATTCTTTCGCCAGTATTATTTATTAATGCCAAAAACTGCCTCCGTGAAGTTCCAGGACTTTTGGAGCTGTGCAGAATAAGTCTCTAATATTTGCTCCTTTTCCGACCTTAGAATTCCAAATTTCAAGGCATTCTCCCTCTTCGTGTAAACCCTGTAAAATAAGAGAGAATAGGCATAAGTATTGTGACATAATGTGTAATAACAACCCATAATGTAATAAATATCGATATAAAAGCATGATGCAAAATATTTACTTTATGGCCCCCGGGTCTATTTTCCATCATATAAAAGCATAAATATCGAAACCTATGGCCCCCGGGTCTATTTTCCATCATATAAATTTCCGATATAATATTTTGCAATCTTTTACTTTCCGTTCTATAAACCAAATATATTTACTTTACCTTTTGTTTACTTTCATCTATCTCTAGCAGATCTCACTTTTGCAAGTAACCGTGAAGGGATTGACAACCCCTTTTTCGCGTTGGGTGCAAGTTGTTTGATTGTTTGTGCAGGTATTTGGTTATTTATGCGTTGTCTCCTACATGATTGATACCTTGGTTCTCCAACTGAGGGAAATACTTATCTCTACTTTGATGCATCAGCCTTTCCTCTTCAAGGGAAAAAACAACGCAAGCTCAAGAAGTAGCAAGTTGTCAATTCAACCACACCTGGAGATTAAATATGTGCAGCAATATGATCAGTAGTACAGTAGTATAATAGTTTTGATAGTAGCAGTAACGGTAACAATGATAGCAATGTTTTTGTATCAAGTGCAACAGTAGCAATAGCAATGGTAACTTAGCAAGAACAATATGTGGAAAACTGATAGGCATTGGATCGATCCATTCATTGGATTATATTCATCATATAACATTCATAAACAAGGGCGATACAAAACTAGCTCCGATTCATAAATATAATGTACGCATGTATTCCGTAAATAGTCATACGTGCTTATGAAAAAAACTTGCATGACATCTTTTGTCCTACCCTCCCGTGGCAGCAGGGTCCATAAGGAAACTAAGGGATATTAAGGCCTGGCCTCCTTTTAATAGAGAACCGGAACAAAGCATTAACACGTAGTGAATACATGAACTCCTCAAAGTACGGTCATCACCGGAAAGTATCCCAACTATTGTCACTCCGGGGTTCGTATATCATAACACGTATCAGGTGCATATAACTTGCAAGATCAGATCTAGAATATAGATATAATAGTGAAAACATAAACGGTTCAGATCTGAAATCATGGCACTCGGGCTCTAGTGACAAGCATTAAGCATAGCAAAGTCATAGCAACATCAATCTCAGAACATAGTGGATAATATGGATCAAGCCCTACCAAAACTAACTCGATTACATGATGAATCTCATCCAACTCCTCACCGACCAGCGAGCCTACGAAGGAATTACTCACTCCCGGTGGGGAGCATCATGGAATTGGCGATGAAGGAGGGTTGGAAATGACAAAGATTGAGGATTCCCCTCTTTGGAGCCCCAAACGGACTCCAGATCTGGCCTCCCGATGAAGAACAAGAGGTGGCGGCGGCTCCGTCTCATGAAATGCGATAATTCTTCCTCCCTAATTTTTCTCCAAATATAGGTATTTAAGGAGTTGGAATCATGGTTTGCGGGGCCACTAGGTGGGCACAACCCACCTGGTCGTGCCAGAAGGCGCCCTCGTGGGTTGTGTTCACCCAGGGGCCCCCCTCCGGTGGTTCTTGGTTCCAGTATTTTTCTTTTATTGTATAAAAATTCTCTAAAATGTTTCGTTCCATTCTGAGAACTTTTATTTCTCCACACAAACAACATCATGGTAGTTCTGTTGAAAACAACGCCAGTCCGGGTTAGTTTCATTCAAATCATGCAAATTAGAGTCCAAAACAAGAGAAAAAGCGTTAGGAAAAGTAGATACGACGGAGATGTATCGGCTCCCCCAAGCTTAAACCTTTGCTTGTCCTCAAGCAATTCAGTTGATAAACTCAAAGTGAAAAAGAAAAAAAATTGATGAACACTTTTGTTCTTGTTTACATAAATAAGCTTATGTAGCACCCAGGTTTTCAGCAAAGATTATGACTAACCATGTCAACAATAACTCTTAAAAATTATATTAACTCACATCAATGGCATAAGAAACTAGCGAGCAATAATAAAATATCTCAAATGGCAACATTTTTTCAAAACAACCATGATATAATATGACAACAGTGGTATCTCGCTAGCCCTTTTTGAGATCGCAAAACATAAATGCAGAGCACCTCCAAAGTTTAAGCAACAACTAAACGTTGTAATTCATGGTAGAAAAGATCAAGTCATGATGCATTCAACATTAACTGTACACAATGCATGAGGATGACAATAGTGCTCTCAAATTTGGCGCTTGTTTGAGAAGGTGATGAGACAACATAACATTAAATAGATAGTCCCTTCGCAGAGGGAAGCAGGGATTTGGAGAGGTGCCAGAGCTCGAAGCTTAAATCAGGGATAAATGAAATTTTGGGAAATGCACCCTTCATGTTTACGTCAGGACCAAGAGTTATCAATATCTTCCATGCTGAACACATTAGTGGCGGTTCCCAAGCGATAAAAGTAAATGTTTACCCTCCTCCACCAACAATCACACTCCACGGCTAGCCGAATCCACGGGTATCATCCATGCCAAGAACAATCCCAGGGGAGTTTTGTTTAGTTATTTGTAATTTTTGATTTCGGGACTAGGAATCCCTATTATCGCCCCTCTCGTGCAAGGATGAGTGAATAAACACTCATCATGAGAATAACCCGCTTAGCATGGAAGATACTGACTACCCCCTGTTGCTCCGTGAACAATCTAGGCACACAAAAATAGATGTTCATTTGAAATTTTAGAGGTGGCACATGCAAATTTACTTAGAACTGCAGGGTAATACCGCATATAGGTAGATATGGTGGACTCATCTGGAATAACTTTGGGTTTTGGGATTTTGATGCACAAGCAATGTTTTTGCTTAGTACAGGCGAAGGTTAGGTACTAGGTTGAGAAGCGGCCAACTAGAGAGCGAAAATGGCCATGAACATGCATTATTACAATAAACATTGAATACTAGCATGAGTAGTATATGAACACCATGAACAAAAATATCATAGAGGCTATGTTGGTTTTAATTCAACTACATGCATGAACATGTGCGAAGTCAAGCCACTTGAATCATTCAGAGGAGGATACCATATCATCATACTACATCACGCTCATTTGAATGCATGTTGACATCCAAGATAAATCATTATCTGCTCCTAGATACTTAAGCATGGCATGAGAAACTATAATCTCTAATTGTCATTGCAAACATGTTTGATCATGATAGGCTGAATCATGGATACTAGTTTAAACATATTTACAAAAACAAAACAAGTTGAGTTCATACCCATTTCTCCTTGCCACAGTCAGTTCATCAAATATCATCATTATTGCCCTTCACTTGCACGACCGAATGATATGAAAAAAGTAATAGTGCAAGAGTGTCGTGGACTAAGATGGAATCTACAAACATATTATTCAAAAGGAGAAGACAAGGTAATTTGAGCTCTTTGTTAGATAAATAATAGTGCATATGAGAGCCACTCAACATTTTCATCGTGGTCTTCTCCTTGGTAAGACTCAACAAAAAGAAAAGAAATTAAGAGAAACACACTGAAATATTTTTGGAGTTTTTAGTTTTTCTAGAAGAAAGCAGACTATGGAAAAGTAAAAACAAAAAAGAGAAAAACTATTTACACGGGAAAGCTCCCAACAAACAAAAGAAGAACAAGGAAATCTTTTTGGGTTTTATTTTAATACTACAACTAACTAGGCTAGAAAGAAAAATTGAAAAGAAGCAAGAAATATTTATTGAATTTTCTGAAAGTTTTTCAAACATACAAGAAAAAAGCGAGAAAATAAATCTAGCATGGATAATACAATGAAAAAGTGTGAACTGACAACTAGAATGAAATGTGTGAACATGAATGTAATTTCGGCGGAAATACGTACTCCCCCAAGCTTAGGCTTTTGGCCTAGCTTGGTAATCACCACTCGTAATAGCCATCTGGTCCTATGTTGAAGTGTTGTGGTGTGGGTACCTGAGCGTCCGACTTCCGAGGTTCCTCCTTAGTAGCCGTCTGGGTGTTCTGGTAGATAATGATGTCCTCAGGCATGATCCTGTATCCGCCCTGGCAATAGAATCAAACAAGGCAGGTGCAGGCAACAGAATAATATCACGGGTATCCACTCTGAAAACCAGGTTATATGGAATATTATTAATAGAATTATCAATATCAATGAACTAGTGATCCCTCATTGGCTGGTGATCTAAATAAACCTTGGGTAAAGGATAATCATGTTGGCGTATCTGAACATTAAAGTGACTCGCTAAATGAGTAGCATAAATACCGCCATGAATTTTGCCCTTAGTTCTGTTAAGGTGCAGATAACATGCAATAATAGCCCCAAGACTAAAGGTGTTATCGCCATAAAGTGCGCGGCGAAGGATGGCAAAGTCGGGAGCACTGAGTGCACCAACCTTTTCTCTAGCAACTAAACACTTAGCGACGAATAGAGCAAAATAATGCACAGAAGGAAACTGCAAGCTAGTAGCAGCGACACTCGACACGCCTCTTTCATCTCCAACTGACATAGTATGATAAAATTCCTCGAACTCTGCAGGCCTAGGCTCTCTTATTTCCCCGCCAGAAGGGATCAAGCATACATTGCAAAAATCAGTGAGCGACATCTGACGGGTTTCAACATATAAATTAAACTGCACCTCGGGTGGTTTATTCCTACTCAGAAAATGAAAATTTTGCACAAAGGAATTTGCGAGGAGATGGTATTGTTCGCACTCATCTACGATGAAGTCATTATGCCCAGCATTTATAGAAAATTGTGCGAACTCTTCATGGATCCCTACTCCATCCATGAAGGGGTTATGCGGCCATTCACACAGCCGCACCTCCGCCCTTCTCCGAGTATGGAAATCGTTATCCGATGATTCCCCAATTACTCCCTTAGCGCTTTTCTTGGAGGCAAACTTCCTAAAGAAACTTGATGTCGCTTGAAGCTACATCGGTATTTTCCCAAAGAGGAAGGGATGATGCAGCACAACGGCGGTAGGTATTTCCCTCAGATATGAAACCAAGGTTATCGAACCAGTAGGAGAACCAAGCAACACAACGTAAACAGTCCCTGCACACAGATAACAAATCCTCGCAACCCGACGTGTTAAAGGGGTTGTCAATCCCTTCCGGGTACGGCGCCTCAAGATAGGCAAACAGGCGTGAGATAAAATTGTAGTAGATTGATAGATCAAATGCCAAACAAAATAAATAAGAATTAACGCAGCAAGGTATTTTTGTATTTTTGTTTTATTAGATCTGAAAATAAATGCAAAGGAAACATAGATCGCAAAGGCAAATATATGAGAAAGAGACCCGGGGGGCCGTAGGTTTCACTAGTGGCTTCTCTCGAGAAAAATAGCAAACAGTGGGTGAACAAATTATTGTTGGGCAATTGATAGAACTTCAAATAATCATGATGATATCCAGGCAATGATCATTACATAGACATCACGTCCAAGATTAGTAGACCGACTCCTGCTTGCATCTACTACTGTTACTCCACACATCGACCGCTATCCAACATGCATCTAGTGTATTAAGTTCATGAAAAAACAAAGTAATGCATTAAGAACGATGACATGATGTAGACAAGATCTATCTATGTAGAGATAGACCCCATCATTTTATCCTTAGTAGCAACAATACATACGTGTCGGTTCCCATACATCCTTTGGGATCAAGCACCGTAAGATCAAACCCACTACAAAGCACCTCTTCCCACTGCAAGATAAATAGATCAAGTTGGCCAAACAAAACCCAAATACCGGAGAAGAAATATGAGGCTATAAGAGATCATGCATATAAGAGATCAAAGAAACTCAAATAACTTTCATGGATATAAAAAGATAGATCTGATCATAAACTCAAAGTTCATCGATCCCGACAAACACACCGCAAAAGAGTTACATCATATGGATCTCCAAGAGACCATTGTATTGAGAATTCAGCGAGAGAGAGGAAGCCATCTAGCTACTAACTACAGACCCAAAGGTCTACAAAGAACTACTCACGCATCATCGGAGAGGCACCAATGGAGGTGGTGAACCCCATCCGTGATGGTGTCTAGATTGGATCTGGTCGTTCTGGACTCTGCGGCGGCTGGATCAATATTTCGTCGACTCCCCTAGGGTTTTGGGAATATTGGGGTATTTATAGAGCTAAGAGGCGGTCCGGGGGGCACCCGAGGTGGGCACAACCCACCAGGGTGCGCCTAGGCCTCCTGGCGCGCCCAGGGTGAGTTGTGCTCTCCTCAAAGCACCCCCCAGGCGCAGCTAGGGCCCATTACATGTCTTGTGGTCCATAAAAAATCTTCGTGGAGTTTCGTTGCATTTGGACTCCGTCTGATATTGATTTCCTGCGATGTAAAAAACATGCAGAAAACAACAACTGGCACTTGGCACTATGTCAATAGGTTAGTACCAAAAAATGATATAAAATGACTATAAAATGATTATAAAACATCCAAGATTGATAATATAACAGCATGAAACAATCAAAAATTATAGATATGTTGGAGACGTATCAAAACTCATCTTATTCCTATGAACAGAATTCTTAAAATTTTAATCCACAAACTTTTTGTCAAAAAAAAACATCACAAGATTGATAGCAACTACTCATAACGATGCATAGAGGCTAGATTAGGCATTCAAACTACTTAGAACTTTAAGAATTTGACATGCAAGCTCATCTACAGCAGCACCAAGAGTAGCTAATTATTGAAAATATAATCCATTAAAGTAAAAACTAATTGGAGCAATGTAGGAGTCACATACCAAGTAGCAATCCCCCAAAATAGTTTCGAAAACGGAGCTTCGAGCAAAGAGATCAAAATCCGCGGGTTTGAGAGCAAGAACACGGGAGAGAGAGAGAGCTAAGGTGATTTTTTCTGGAGGTAGGAGAAGGAATTTGCTGAAGAGATAAGTGAGGGGACCCACGTAGGGACCACAACCCACTAGGGCGCACCTGGGGTTGCTGGCGCGCCCTGGTATCTTGTGGTCACCAGGTGCACCCCCTCTGTTGTCATTTGCACTAAAAATTCTTAAATATTCATAAAAAATCGTGTTGAATTTTCAGGGCATTCTGAAAACTTTTATTTTTGGGTCATTTTTTATTGCAGAGGAAATTCAGAAAACAAACAAAACATGGCATTTTATTTTATGTATCTAAGAAAAACATAAAATAAATGGTAGGGATAAAAGGTCGTGCCTACTAGATTCACCAACTTCATACCTCTAAAAAATGATCCGTTAATAAGGTTTATCAAGTCTTATTAACAACCACGTCCGATTAGCATGAAACCGAAGGACTTCCGTAAAACACTAAGTTACCTCAATGGGGATATGCATGTACCCAACAATAATCATTTCATATCTCTTTTTGGAAGTAGGTAGAGGTAGTTGAAAATTACCAATAGTGAGTGTCGAAGATTTTTCAATAACATTAATACCATTCACTTGGAACTGTTTCTTCGGAAAGTGCACGGTATGCTCATTACCATTGATATGAAAAGTGATCTTGCTTTTATTGCAATCAATAACAGCCCCTGCAGTATTCAAGAAGGGTCTACCAAGGATAATCTACATGTTGTCGTCCTCGGGCATCTCAAGTATAACAAAGTCAGTTAAGATAGTAACATTTGCAACAACAACGAGCACATCCTCACAAATATCGATAGGTATGGAAGTTGATTTATCAGCCATTTGCAAAGATATTTCAGTGTGTGTGAATTTATTCAAATCAAGTCCTTTATATAAGGAGAAAGGCATAACAGTGACACCCACTCCTAGATCACATAGAGCAGTTTTGACATAATTTATTTTGATAGAGCAAGGTATAGTTGGTATTCCTGGATCTCTAAGTTTTTTAGGTACTCCATCTTTAAAAGAGTAATTAGTAAGCATGGTGGAGGTTTCAGCTTTCAATATCTTTCTTTTATTAGTGATAATGTCTTTCATATATTTTGCAGTCCATCTTTAAAATATCAGTCACGCGAGTACGCAAAAAGACTGGCCTAAGCATTTCAGCAAAGCGTTCAAATTCTTCATCATCTTTTTTCTTAGTTGATTTAGGTGTAAAGGGCATGGGGTTTTCAACCCATGGTTCTCTTTCTCTCCCATGTTTCCTAGCAACAAAGTCTCTTTTATCGTATCTTTTATTTTTAGGTTGTGGGTTATAAAAATCAACAGCTGGTTCTATTTCAACATCATTATCTGGTTGTTTATCATTATCTGGTTGAGTGTCTTCATGAACATCATCATTTTTATTTTCACTATCACTAGGTGGATGTTCATTACGAGATTGAGTTTAAGCATCACAAATAGAGACATCGTTATTATCTTCGGAAGGTTTTTCTATATCAGGTTCACTAGAGGTAGGCAAAGTCCTATCATTTTTCTTTTTTCCTTTTAGTAGGACTAGGTTCATCAATATTAATTTCTTTGTGAATCTTGTTCAATTCTTTTAGGGTGTCCCTCAGGATAAAGTGGTTCCTGAGTCATTCTACCTCCTCTAGTTACTACTCTAATAGCATGATCACTCATATTATTATTCATTTCATCAAGCAATTCTCTTTGAGATTTAGCAACTTGTTCTAGTTGAGTTTGAACCATAGAAGCATGTTCCCCTACATCTCTTACATCACTGGAGATTCTAAATAACAAGTCAACCAAGCGGGCAATCATATCAGAATTATATTTCAATTGTTTCATAACATTTGCATTGAAGTGATATCATTTTCTGATGTAGTTATCAAACTCATATAAGCAATGACTAGGATGTTTATTATAACGAATATCACCTTCATCAGACTTTAATAAATAATTTACCTCTACCACCAATGGTGGTGGTGTATCAAGTCCATGTATTTCTTCAATAGGTGGTAAATTCTTGACATCCTCGGCTTTAATACCTTTTTCCTTCATACTTTTCTTTGTCTCTTGCATATCTTCAGGGCTGAGATATACCCTTCTTCTTCGGAGTGGGTTTAGACGGTGGTTCAGGAAGAGTCCAATCATCATAATTTTTCAATATGTTATTCAATAACACAACCAGCACAACTATCTAGGAAATCCCTAGAAGCATCGGTTAGTCCATTATAGAAGATATCAAGTATTTCATTTTTCTTAAGTGGATGATCGGGCAAAGCATCACGTAATTGGAGAAGCTTCCTCCAAGCTTGTGGGAGACTCTCCTTCTTCAATTTGCACAAAGTTAAATATTTCCTGTAAGGCAGCTTGTTTCTTATGAGAAGGAAAATATTTTTTAGAGAAGTAGTAAATCATATCCTGGGACTACGCACACAAATAGGAGTAAGAGTATTGTACCAGATCTTAGCATCACCCTTTAATGAGAACGGAAATAACTTGATAATATAATAGTAGCGAATTTTCTCATCATGAGCAAAAAGGGTGGCTACATCATTTAACTTAGTAAGATGCACCACAACAGTTTCATTTTCATAACCATGGAAAGGATCAGATTCAACCAGAGTAATTAACTCCGGGTCGACATAGAATTCATAATCCTTATCAGTAACAGAGATGGGTGAAGTAGCAAACTGAGGATCATATTTCATTCTAGCATTCAAAGATTTTTCTTTCAGTTTGCATAATAATTTCTTAAGATCATCTCTATCATTGCACGCAGAGAAAGTCTCTAGCTGCCTCCTCATCCATAACATAACCCTCAGGTATCTTAGGCAATTCATGTCTAGGAGCGCTAGGTCTAACAGGTGTTTCAAGATTCTCAGATTCAAGCATTTCATCAGTTTCAATAATCTCACCAGTTTCAGTAATTTCTTTCTCTTTAACTCTAGGAATTTGTTCATCAAAAAATTCACCTAGTGGCACATCATCATCAAGCAAAGTACTAGCATCATCATGAGTAACATTCATAGCAGAAGTAGCATCGTCGATAACTTGCGACATGTCAGGATTAATAGCATGTGGTGGTGTTGCAAGTTTACTCAAATAGAAGGTGAATTAAGTGTAGAGCTAGATGGGAGTTCCTTACCTCCCCTCGTCTTAGAGGGAAAAATCTTAGTCTTGGTATCCTTCAGATTCTTCATAGTGATAAATTGATAATAATACCAAGTGACTCAAAAAATATAGCTATGCTCCCCGGCAACGGCGCCAGAAAAAGGTCTTGGTAACCCACAAGTATAGGGGATTGCTACTTCTTGAGCTTGCGTTGGTTTTTCCCTTGAAGAGGAAAGGGTGATGCAGCAAAGTAGAGTAAGTATTTCCCTCAGCTTTTGAGAACCAAGGTATCAATCCACTAGGAGACAACGCTCAAGCCACCGAATACCTGCACAAACAAACACCAACTTTCAACCAACGCGACAAAGAGGTTATCAATCCCTTCACGGTTATTTGCAAAGTGAGATTTAATAGAGATGGATAAATGGTAAAGTAATATTTTTGGTATTATTGGTTTATGGAACGGAAAGTAAAAG
Organism: Aegilops bicornis; assembly: GCA_021605145.1. NCBI lineage: Eukaryota > Viridiplantae > Streptophyta > Magnoliopsida > Poales > Poaceae > Aegilops > Aegilops bicornis. The sequence continues at coordinate 414,136,972 of CM038673.1, read as the reverse complement.
ATTGCAAAGAAAGTAAATAGGAAACTAAAATTGTAGATCAGAAACTTATATGATGGAAAGTAGACCTGGGGGCCATAGGTTTCACTAGAGGCTTCTCTCAAGATAGAAATTATTACGGTGGGTGAACAAATTACTGCCGAGCAATTGATAGAAAAGCGGAAAGTTATGACGATATCAAGGCAATGATCATGAATATAGGCATCACGTCCGTGTCAAGTAGACCGAAAAGATTTTGCATCCACTACTATTACTCCACACATCGACCGACTCCTGCCTGCATCTAGAGTATTATGTTCATAAGAACAGAGTAACACATTAAGTAAGATGACATGATGTAGCGGGACTAACTCAAGCAGTATGATGAAAACCCCATCTTGTTATCCTCAATGTCAACAATACAATATGTGCCGGTTCCCCTTCTGTCACTAGGATCGAGCACCGCAAGATTGAACCCAAAGCTAAGCACTTCTCCCACTGCAAGAAAAACCAATCTAGTTGGCCAAACCAAATCGATAGTTCGAAGAGACTTCCAAAGATACCAAATCATGCATATAAGAATTTAGAGGAGATTCAAATAATATTCATAGATAAGCTGATCATAAATCCACAATTCATCGGATCTCGGCAAACACACCGCAAAAGAGTATTACATCGAATAGATCTCCAAGAACATTGAGGAGAACATGGTATTGAGAATCAAAGAGAGAGAAGAAGCCATCTAGCTACTAGCTATGGACCTGTAGGTCTATGGTAAACTACTCACGCTTCATCGGAGAGGCAATGGTGTTGATATAAAAGCCCTCCGTGATCAAATCCCCCTCCGGCAGGATGTCGGAAAAGGCCCCTAGATGAGATCTCACGAGTATAGAAGGTTGCAGCGGTGGAAAAGTGGTTTAGTGGCTCCAATGGAAGGTTTTGAGATATTTGAGAATATATAGGCGAAAGAAATTGGTTGGTGGAGTCACGAGGGGCCCACAAGGGTGGGGGCGCGCCTCTCGACCTTGTGTCTGCCTCGTGGCTTTCCTGACGTGCACTCCAAGCCCTCTGGATGTCTTCTGTTCCAAGAAAAATCATCGCGAAAGTTTCATTCCGTTTGGACTCCGTTGGGTATTCCTTTTCTACGAAACTCTAAAACAAGGAAAAAATAGGAACTGGCACTGGGTTCTAGGTTAATAGGGTAGTCCCAAAAATCATAAAATAACATATTAGTGCATATAAAACATCCAAAATAGATAATATTATAGCATGGAACAATCAAATATTATAGATACGTTGTAGACATATCAAGCATCCCCAAGCTTAATTCTTGCTTGTCCTCGAGTAGGTAAATGATAAGAACAAATTTTTTGATGTGGAATGCTACCTAACATATTTATCCATGTAATTCTCTTTATTGTGGCATGAATGTTCAGATTCGTATGATTCAAAACACAAGTTTAATATTGACATAAAACAATAATACTTCAAGCATACTAATAAAATAATTATGTCGTCTCAAAATAACATGGCCAAAGAAAGTTATCCCTACAAAATCATATAGTCTGGCTATGCTCCATCTTCATCACACAAAATACTTAAATCATGCACAACCCCGATGACAAGCCAAGCATTTGTTTCATACTTTTAATGTTCTCAAACTTTTTCAATCTTCACGCAATACATGAGCGTGATCCATGTACATAGCACTATAGGTGGAATAGAATGGTGGTCATGGAGAAGACAAAAAGGAGAAGATAGTCTCACATCAACTAGGAGTATCAATGGGCTATGGAGATGCCCATCAATAGATATCAATGTGAGTGAGTAGGGATTGCCATGCAACGGATGAACTAGAGCTATAAGTGTATAAAAGCTCAACAAAAGAAACTAAGTGGGTGTGCATCCAACTCGCTTGCTCACGAAGACCTAGGGCAATTTGAGGAAGCCCATCATTGGAATATACAAGCCAAGTTCTATAATGAAAATTCCCACTAGTATATGAACATGATATCATAGGAGACACTCTATAATGAAGATCATGGTGCTACTTTGAAGCAAAAGTGTGGTAAAATGATAGTAACATTGTCCCTTCTCTCTTTTTCTCTCATTTTTCATTTGTGCCTTCTCTCATTTTTTGGCCTCTTTTTTTTCGTCCGGAGTCTCATCCCGACTTGTGGGGGAATCATAGTCTCCATCATCCTTTCCTCACATGGGACAATGCTCTAATAATGAAGATCATCAGACTTTTATTTACTTAGAACTCAAGAATTACAACTCAATACTTAGAACAAAATATGACTCTATGTGAATGCCTCCGGCGGTGTATCGGGATGTGCAATGAATCAAGAGTGACATGTATGAAAGAATTATGAACGGTGGCTTTGCCACAAATACGATGTCAACTACATGATCATGCAAAGCAATATGACGATAATGATGTGTGTCATAATGAATGGAATGGTGGAAAGTTGCATGGCAATATATCTCGGAATGGCTATGGAAATGCCATAATAGGTAGGTATGATGGCTATTTTGAGGAAGGTATATGGTGGGTTTATGGTACCGTAGAAAGTTGCGTAATACTAGAGAGGCTAGCAATGGCGGAAAGGTGAGAGTGCGTATAATCCATGGACTCAACATTAGTCATAAAGAACTCACATACTTATTTGCAAAAATCTATTAGTTATCGAAACAAAGTACTATGCGCATGCTCCTAGGGGGATAGATTTTTAGGAAAATACCATCGCTCGTCCCTGACTGCCACTCATAAGGAAGACAATGGAAAAATAAATCTTGCTCCGACTTCATCACATAACGGTTCACGGCACGTGCATGCTATGGGACTCACAAACTTTAACACAAGTATTTCTCAAATTCACAACTACTTACTAGCATGGCTCTAATATCACCGTCTTCATATCTCAAAACAATCATAAGGAATTAAACTTCATCATAGTATTCAATGCACTTTATATGAAAGTTTTTATTATATCCCTCTTGGATGCCTATCATACTAGGACTAATTTTATAACTAAAGCAAATTACCATGCTGTTTTAAGGACTCTCAAAATAATATAAGTGAAGTACGAGAGTTCATCAATTTCTATAAAATAAAACCACCACCGTGCTCTAAAAAGATATAAGTGAAGCACTAGAGCAAATTTTCCTAGCTCAAAAGATATAAGTGAAGCACACAGAGTATTCTAATAAATCACGATTCATGCGTGTATCTCGCAAAAGGTGTGTACAGCAAGGATGATTGTGGCAAACTAAAAAGCAAAGACTCAAATCATACAAGACGGTCCAAGCAAAACACATATCATGTGGTGAATAAAAATATAGCTTCAAGTAAAGTTACCGATAGACAAAGACGAAAGAGGGGATGCCTTCCGGGGCATCCCCAAGCTTAGGCTCTTGGTTGTCATTGAATATTACCTTGCGGTGCCTTGGGCATCCCCAAGCTTAGGCTCTTGCCACTCCTTATTCCATAGTCCATCAAATCCTTATCCAAAACTTGAAAACTTCACAACACAAAACTCAACAGAAAATCTCGTAAGCTCCGTTAGTCTAAGAAAATAATCACCACTTTTGGTACTGTTGTGAACTCATTATTTATTTATATTGGTGTAATATCTACTGTATTCCAAATTTTCCATGTAGCGACCCGACCTGAAATGGTCAAGCCTTTGCGTATCTGTGCCATCCCTGGATCAGTATGCTGGCACGCACAGTACATTGATGTATATATCAAAGTGCAATCACATGTATAAATAATGTAAAACTGATATATATATACCTCATAAGTCTCAGCGGAAATAATCGAACGGGTGTGGAATCCCATCAACGCCATCGGCAAGTTGAGTGTGGACCGTAACCCTACAACGTAACTCTTACTCATCGTAGAAATTCCTGTAACATAAGACGTTGCAGCCCTGTAGGTCAGTACATTGAATGTACTGGCAAGTCATAGCATAAGAATAATGAACCTATTTGTACATACAATTTGGCTGGTGGAAAGCTCTAAGTTTAGTTTTTGCATAAAGCTAGTTTTTCCCTAGAATCAAAGATATTATTCTATCACTACAGTATAGCATAGGATGAGTTGGCAAACCCAACTCAATCCAATCCCAAGTTTCATTTAAAACCCAATTGTTTAATTAAAGGTGAGGAGATCTCCCGGCATTTTCACTACTAGATGCTCAAGTTGTCCGTAACCGGGGACACAACTAATCGATTAGGTTTTTAACACTCTGTAGAGGTTTGCGCACTTTTCCCCACAAGACTCGTTCGCCTCCCTTGAAGTTCTCGCACTGCCTGGTGTTTGAGAACAGGATGACCGAGACATAGTCTTTCGAAAGTATTTCCTCTTAACCCACGGATAGGCCGGTACACCTACTCATTCTTCATCTGCTAGCCTATCCCGGAAGAGGTCACACTAACTACTCAACTAAGCTAGAGCCCACATTAGCTTGTGGCTGCACACGTAAGCTTCTAGACATGAAAACACGTTTGATCCCTTTGAGCCTGGGCGGCCGACCACTAGTGGTGCACCACCATGGATTAACCATGCATGCTCCCACTGTACTTCGCCACCATTCAAACCAAATACCGCCCAGGTAGTTCATTTACAAGTCTTGGTCCTGATAACTACTTTGTCACTCATGTCTCACCATGTTTGCTTCCCAAACCACGTCTACATTTAGCTTTATGCAAAAACTAAACTTAAAGCTTTCCACCAGCCAAATTGCATGTACAAATAGGTTCATCACTCTTATTATGTGACTTGCCAGTACATTCAATGTACTGACCTACAGGGCTGCAACGTCTTATGTTGCAGGAATTTTCGACGATGAGTAAGAGTTACGTTGTAGGGTTACGGTCTACACTCAACTTGCCGTTGGCATTGATGGGACTCCACACCCGTTCGACTGTTTCCGCTGTGACTTATGAGGTATATATCAGTTTTACATTATTTATACATGTGATTGCACTTTGATATATACATCGATGTACTGTGTGTGCCAGCATACTGATCCAGGGATGGCACAAATACACAGAGGCTTGACCGTTTGAGGTCGGTTCGCTACATTCCATGGTTCATACCCCGTGATACTAGCCATAGATTCATCAAAATAAGCAAACAACACGCGAAAACAGAATCTGTCAATAACAAAACAACCTGTAGTAATCTACATAGTTCGCATACTTCTGTAACTCAAAAAATCCTGAAAAATTAGGAAGACCTAGGAAATTTGTATATCAATCTACTATAAACATTTCAGGATTTTATCACGCTTCTGTGATTTTAAACAATTCCGGGACTGAGCGCAAAAGTTTCTGTTTTTTCAGCAAGATCAAATCAACTATTACCTTAAGCTACCCCAAAGGTCTTACTTGGCAAAAACACTAACTAAAACACAAAACCATATCTAACAAGAGGCTAGATGGATTATTCAAAGCAAAACATAACCTAAAAATAAAAAACAAAAATAAAGTTGGGTTGCCTCCCAACAAACGCTATTGTTTAACGCCCTTAGCTAGGCATACAACACGAATAGATCTAGGTATTCTCATCTTCAGTATGTAATTCTTTTATCATCAAATCCTCCTAAACCCGCTGAAGCAATTCTATCTTTTCCTTTATTTCCCTCCTAGTGGATGAACTTAAATCATGGAAAGGACTTTGATTGGTAATTTTAACATTCATATACCCATAATCAGTATCATCACCGTATATATCATCATATAAGATACGAAGTTCATTTTTAAAAGGTTCCTTAATCATTTTATTCAACCAATCTCTATTAAATCCTACATAAATTCCCCTAGTTATCCAATCAAACTCCTCAAAAGTTTCAAGATGCAAAGATTAAGAGATCTCTGAATGGGGAACTCTTCTCCTAAGATTTTTACTATAAGATTGATAATCCCTAGATTCCAAACTATGCATAGTTTCTTTATCATGAAGGATATCTATAATTGGAGGGTGTTCAACATCCTTTTTATAGAAAGCAAAAATATCCCTAGCTTCTTGTATTATAAAATCGAATGCACGCATAAGGATAATAGTGGCAATTGTCGGTGTACAAAAATAGGGGCGCATTTTTGTACCCCTTTACCTGTGCACGGGCAGTCAGAGCCACGCCCACGGCCACACCAAGCAGAACAAGGAAGGTGAGCCAAGGTAAGATCGAAGCCCAAGAGGATCAAAGCAACGGAAGGCCAAGACCACAAAGAGCAGAGGGATGAAGCAGGTTCCCCCGGCAAGATCCTTGCCGGGCGGCCTCAGCAGCCCCGACAAGACCCTTCCCGGGAGAGCTCACCCCGCACCAACAGAGCGAGCCACCCCTGAGCCCATGGCTCCCAACGCCATCATCAGCATGGGGCCAGGGCTCGGGAAGGCACCTCTGTGGTTGCATGCAGATCTTTGTGATGACATATTCAAGATCAGATGAGGATTAGAAGACGACTATTCTCGGCAAGATCCTTGCCGAGGAAGGCCACCAGACCCCCGGCAAGATCCTTGCCGGGGACGACAGCACGCCACGGCCAGATCCTTGCCGGGCCACCCGGCAAGGCCCTTGCTGGGCCACCCGGCAAGGCCCTTGCCAAGGACGCCGGCGAGGCAACCGCCAAGCCAACGTCAGCCAAGCTTCCACCGCCGTTCACATGCATGCCAAATTTCAACCGGCCGGGCAGCACTGCGTGGCAACATGCAGCCCCCAGGCCAACTCATCAAGCGCCTGTGTGGCGGCATGCAGATCTTCATGAAGGTTCCACCACCGCGCCAACTCAGCTGCCTGCCTGCCTACATGGCACCGCACGCATCCCTGGCCGAGGCGCGTGTCGAAGCGAGGAGGAGCGGCGACGGACAGGACGGGCCTCGCCCCCGTCCCCGATAAAGCAAGAGGCGGATGCTTGCTAGAGTTCTAATCATAAGTGCATAGAATTCCAAGTAAGGGATGATATGTTAGCTTATGCCTCTCCCTCAAATAGAATTGCAATAGTGATTACCGGTCTAGTAACATAGTCAATTGCTTAGGGGCAATTCCACCACTCCTACCACCACTTTTCCACACTCGCTATATTTACTTTATTGCTTCTTTATCTAAACAGCCCCTAGTTTATGTTTACGTGCTCTTTATTATTTTGCAAACCTATCCTTTCACTCCTACAAAGTACTTTTAGGTTCATACTTGTTCTAGGTAAAGCGAACGTCAAGCGTGCGTAGAGTTGTATCGGTGGTCGATAGAACTTGAGGGAATATTTGTTCTACCTTTAGCTCCTCGTTGGGTTCGACACTCTTACTTATCGAAAACTGTTGCGATCCCCTATACTTGTGGGTTATCAGCGCCCCACCGAGCCGCCACATGCTGGCGCTTGGAGGACCGATGGAGCTGCGGCCACGGTGCACTCTCCCCTTCCTCGCCAGCCGCCGCGGGCGTCGGCCCGTCGTGACGACGCTTGTGATAACATCTGCATAGCGTCATCCGACCCGCGGACGCTCCGCGACCAGCGCCAGGTCCTTCGGGAACGAGCTCACGAAGACGCTCGAACTACCGTCGAGCGTCGGCACGAAACACGCTGCCAGTCGGACAAGCAGGCAGGACCCACTATGGACCACCCGGCACCAGGGGGGCTCCGGCGGCCTACCTTACGAGGTGGGCTGCCCGGCATTTACCCATGAGCTGCGGCAGTTCCAGTGGTCGTCCCACCGCACGTTCAAGCCCGACGTCGGCGAGAAGTACACTGACAAAACCCATCCGTCCAAGTTCCTCAGCATCTACACTATCGCGATGCAGGCTGCTGGGGCTCGTGACAACAAGGTGCTTGCCAACTATTTCCCGCTGGCGCTCAAGCCCAATGTGATGTCTTGGTTGATGCACTTGCCGGTGGATTCCATTTCTTCTTGGTCAGATCTGTGCCATGAGTTCGTTGGCGCCTTCACGGGAGGCCACCAAGCTCATGGCCAGGCCAGTGATCTGCACATCATTCCCCAGAAGGAAGGGGAGACCCTGCGCAAGTACATCTAGTGATTCAGCCGGGTGCAGTACAACATCCCCGACGTTCATCCTGCCGTTGTGATTAGCGCGTTCCACCAGAACGTGCGCAATCGCAAGATACGCGAAGAACTGGCGATGACCAAGGTTAAGGATATGGCCGAGCTCTACGTTCTGGCCGATAGGTGCGCCCGGGCTGAAGAGGGAAGGAAGTACCCTGGCAAAGACACCGGTGCGAAAACCGACTCTACCTATGAAGACGCCGCCACCCCGACGAAGAAGAGTCGGCGTCGCAACAGGAAACGCAAAGGCAAGGCCGTGCTTGCCGTTGAGGGATCTGACGATACCGGTGTCGGCAAGAAGGTCAAGGCAGACGCCCCCCGTAAGGAAATTGCCGGGTGCCGCTCGCCGCCCCTGGGCGGCTACCGACAAGCCGTGAAGCTCGGCAAGAAATCTTGCAAGATCCACCGCACCAAGGGCCACGACCTCCAGAACTTCCGACAAGTCGAGCTGCTTGCTGAGAAGCAAAAGGCTGAGTACGAAAGGCGGGACAAGGAGAAGGACCAGGACGGTGCTGAGGGATCCGACAAGAAGTGTGGCGGCTAAGGAGGCCGCCCCGACAAGGACAACCAGTGAGAGAAGCCCACCCGGGGCCGCGACAAGAAACATGAAGACGACGATCATGGCGAGGACGACGAGTCTGGCGAGCAAGGGTTCCAGAATTCTACGGAGGCCATGTGCGTTGATGGCGGCGCCTCGCTGCATACCTCTCACCGCCAGCTCAAGCAGTGGGCGCGTGAGATTACAGCAGCAGAGCCGTCGTTCGACGCTTAGAAGCCGCTGAAATGGTCCAGCATGCCCCTCATCTTTGACGCCGAGGACCACCCTGACCGCACTAACGCGGTCGGGTGTTTGCCATTGTTGGTCTCGCCAACGATACGCAACCTCAGGGTGAATAAGATGTTGGTTGACGGCGGGGCCGGCCTGAACCTGATCTCGCATGTCATGATCAAAAGGTTGCAAATCCCTGATGGAGACCTCGAGGAAACGGGCACGTTTCAAGGGATCAATCTGGGGAGGAGCCAGATGAAGGGGAAGGTCACATTTCCCATGACATTTGGAGGAGAGTTGAACTACATGACGGAGAGGATCGTCTTTGACGTAGCCGAGATCCCCTTGCCTTACAACGGGATCCTCGTCCGCCCGGCACTAGCCAAGTTCATGGAAGCGTCACACTACGCCTACAACATGCTAAATATGCCCGGGCCATTGACCATCATCTCCGTCCCCTCCGACAAGAAGGACGCGTTGATTTGCACCGACCAGCTCTACCAGGAAGCAGTTGCAGCGGCTGCCGCCAAGGCACCTACTCCTGCTGCTGAAGCCCCGGGAGGGAAGAAGAAGCCCGGCAAGACCTCTCGCACCCACTCCGGCAAGCGCACCTCCTCGGAGTGTTGTGCTACTGTCGAGGACGTGCCAGAGAGCTCTACCGACAAGAGCAAGAGATCCAGAGCCGAGCCGCCGCAGATCAAGAAGGTGCTTGTCGGGGAGGATGGCACGGGATTGGCCTTCATCATTGGCTCCACCCTCGACAACAAATAGGAAGGCACACTCGTCACCTTCCTGCGGGCAAATGTCGACGTGTTTGCGTGGCAAGCGTCCGACATCCCCGGTGTTCCCAGGGAGGTGATCGAGCACCACCTAGCTGTCTGCCCCCACGCGTGGCCCGTCAAGCAAAAGGTCAGAAAGCAGGCTCTGGAAAGGCAGGAGTTCATCACAGAGGAGATTAGGAAGTTGGAAGCGGCAAGTTTGGTGAGAGGGGTGCTCCACCCGACGTGGTTGGCCAATCCAGTAGTGGTGCGCAAGGCGAATGGGAAGTGGAGGCTGTGTATTGACTACACAGATATTAATAAGGCTTGTCCTAAGTACCCCTTCCGTTGCGGCGCATCGACAGATTGTTGACTCCACAGCCGGGTGTGATCTGTTATCATTCCTCGATGCCTACACGTGCTACCACCAAATCTTCATGACAAGAGAGGATGAAGAGAAGACAACATTCATCACCCCATGTGGTACGTATTGCTTTTTACGGATGCCTTTCGGGTTGAAGAGTGCTGGCTCAACGTTTGCAAGAGCAGTCCAAATTGGTTTTGAACCTCAGCTTCATAGAAATATGGAGGCCTACATGGATGAGATAGTGGTCAAAACCAAGGACGGGACGAATCTTGTGCAAGATCTGGAAGAGACATTTGGTAACCTGCGCAAGATCAACCTCAAGATGAACCCTGAGAAGTGCGTCTTCGGTGTTCCTTCTGGCAAGCTTCTCGGGTTCTTTGTGTCGCAGCGCGGGATCAAGGCAAACCCAGACAAGATCAAGGCTATAGAGCAGATCGAGGCGCCCAAGCGGATCAAGGATGTGCGTCGGCTCACCGGCTGCATTGCCGCCATGAGCCGGTTCATCTCCAAGTCTGCCGAACGTGCCCTTCCCTTCTTCTAAATCTTGAAGAAGGCATGCCCAATAGAGTGGACCCCAGAAGCCGAGGAAGCACTGCAGGATCTGAAGAAACACCTTTCCTCAACGCCAATACTGGTTGCACCTAAACCACAAGAGCCGTTGCTGCTGTATCTGGCGGCGACGAATCAAGTGGTCAACGCCGCACTGGTGGCACAGAGGGAGGTCGACGAGGAGGCAGCAATGGCGGCAGAACCGGCGGATGGCAAGCCAAAGATTCCCCCGGTAGGGCCTAGTGCCGACAAGGCGCGGCCCCCGGCATAGTCTGGTGCCAAGGCAATGCCCGCGCAATCGATTGAAGTGGTGCCAAAGAAGAAGATGATGCAGCACCCGGTATACTTTGTCAGCTCCCTCTTGCAGGGGGCTAGGTCGAGGTATTCTGGCATGCAAAAATTGCTCTTCGGCCTCCTTATGGCCTTGAGGAAGTTGCGTCACTACTTCCAGGCCCACGAGATCACTGTCGTCACCCGCCTCCCGTTGCAACGGATACTGCACAACCCGGACGCAATCGGAAGAATTGTGGAATGGGCTTTGGAGCTGTCAAGCTTCGGTTTAAAGTTTGAAAGTACCTCGACAATTCAGAGCAGAGTCTTGGTGGAGTTCATCGTAGAATTTGACCCCGACGCCTGACGAAGATATCTAGAAGACCACTCTCCCCGGCAAGGAAGCAGACCGCAACTGGATCATGTACTTTGATGGGGCTTTCTCGCTGCAGGGTGCCGGTGCCGGTGTGCTGCTCGTCGCACCCACTGGAGAACACCTCATGTACGTAATCCAGATGCACTTCCCCAGGGAGATGTCCACCAAAAACACTGCCGAGTACGAGGGATTGCTTGCCGGTCTCAGGATCGCAACAGACCTCGGGGTTAAGAGGCTCATCGTCAGGGGCGACTCGCAGCTCGTTGTCAGGCAGGTCAACAAGGATTATGAGAGCCCATTGATGGAAGCCTACGTAGATGAGGTGAGGAAGCTGGAGGAACGCTTTGACGGTATCCAAGCGGAGCACGTCCCCCGGGTGGAGAACGACATCGCCGATTACCTGTCAAAGCGTGCCGCATTCAAGCTACATGTGGAACCAGGTACCTTTTTGCTCCGGTAAAGTCAACCATCCGTCGAACCATCAGCAGGGCAAAACAAGCAGAGGAAATCAGGTTCCGACAAGTACTTTCCTACCGAGCCCCCTGGGGCTGCCGGCAAGGGTGCTGCCACGGACGCTGAGCCTGCCCAAGAGCAACTAGCTCCGGCAGGGCGTCAAGCCCTGACCGTAGAGACAGCCGCTCCCATGGCGGAGGAAATGCCTTTGGTCCTTGCCGTCGAGCCCCAGGCTCCGGCATGGGCGCAGCATACCGTCCGCTTCCTCCAAATAGGGGAGCTTCATGAGCGAGAAGAAGCAGAAAGTAGCCTGTCGGTCCGCCTGCACTCAGTTCGTCGATGATGTCCTGTACCGGAGGAGACCAAACGGTGTGAAACTCAAGTGCATCCCCTGGGAGGAAGGACTAGAGCTGTTGGCGGAGATACATGGAGGCATATGTGGCTCCCACATAGGGTCAAGGGCCCTTGCCGGGAAGGCGTTCCGGCAAGGTTTCTTCTGGCCCACCGCCCTCCAGGATGCGACGGCACTAGTAACCAAGTGTGAAGTGTGCCAGTTCCATTCAAAGAAGCTTCATCAACCAGCTCAAGCCCTTCAAACAATCCCTCTCTCCTGGCCATTCTCGGTCTGGGGGCTCGATATACTGGGCCCTTTCCCCCGCTCTGTCGGGGGCTTTGAGTACTTGTACGTTTCAATCGACAAGTTCACAAAGTGGACGGAAGTGGAAGCAGTGAGGAAGGTGACTGCTTAGTCGGCTGTCAAGTTCTTCAAAGGACTGGTCTGCCATTTTGGTGTGCCAAACAGAGTCATCACCGACAACGGTACGCAGTTCACAAGCCACACCTTCATGCAGTACATCCAAGACCTCGGCAGCAAGGTCTGTTTTGCTTCCGTGGCACATCCATGGAGCAACAGCCAAGTGGAGAGGGCAAATGCTGAAGTGTTGCGAGGCCTGAGAGCGAAGACTTTTGACAAGCTGCACAAGAGTGGAAGGCGCTGGATTGATGAGTTGCCGGCGGTTCTTTGGTCGATCAGGACGACGCAAAATCGAGCCACCGACCAGACACCTTTTGCCCTGGTATACGGGCGTAAGCGATTCTCCCCATGGAACTCATATACGGGTCACCTCGAGTGCTCTCTTATGATGAGCTTGAGCAAGAGCCGTTGCGCCAAGATGACGCGACGCTCCTTGAGGAAGATCGTCTTCGGGCGACTGTGAGAGCGGCACGCTACTAGCAAGCCTTGCACTTCTACCATAGCCGCAAGGTTCATGCCCGAAGCTTTGAGGAAGGCGACCTTGTTCTTCGGCGCGTTCAGTCGGCCAAGAATTCCAACAAGTTGACGTCGAAGTGGGAGGGCCCTTATCAGTGTCTGAGTCACTGTGCTGGCGCAATTACCGAGACCGGAGATGCCGGCCCCAAAGGAGCAACTCCTGGAACATCGAGCATCTTCGCGAGTTTTACCCATAAGGCGCGGCTTGCTAGGCCTCCCGGCAAGCCACCTTTTGTACAAGCTTTGCCGGCAAGGCATACGACCCTTTGTACAGAGCCAGGCGCAGACCCTAGGCATAAATAAGTGAAGCGCTGGCGCCCTAAGTTATAGCATGCATGCTAGGTCGAGTCTCTTCCTTGGTTAGGGTTGATAGTGCTTAGCGGTGACTAAACCCTAGCCTAGAGGTCGAGTGCGCGTCTATCTGTTCCTTTGCTGTCCTCCATTGTTTCGCAGGGCACATGAGCACTTCTGCTGAGCTACTCGGAAAGAAGGAACGGACTCATGTTTCCACCCCGGCAAAACCAGAGTTGCTTGGGCCGTAAGCACAAGGATCCAACCGCGGCAGGATAAGATTGCCGGGGGCTGCAGATCCAGATAAGTCTTTTATCCTCTGTCGTGCATTTCAGTACCGAACTGGGGTATGTGAAACCTCGTTTTTATCTCTAGGCTGCCGTGCTCCCCTTTTTCCTATACATAAGGATTATTTCCTAGGTCCGGATTTGGTTGTAGCCACGGCGGCAAGGAGGTGGAATGAGGAGCCTGAAGCCCACTTCATCCCCGCCACCGCCAAGAGCGCGAGAATGGTCGAGTGGAGTGGGGGGGACGGCAAGGCCTGTTGCCGGGCGGAAAACGTTTATCCTAAACAATAACAAGGATTCGCTCCTTATCGTGGGATTTACCCGCGAACGAAAAACCCGGAAAGCATCCCTTTTTCATTAAAAACATCCCCTACAGGTACAGTCCGTGCGAGATGAAAAACATGAGCAAAGGGATTACAAGTTTTAAATTTAACAAACGCCCGCAGGCTTACAAACTAAAAAAAGAGATAAGATGCCCGTAATCCCTTTCTTGTCCCTTTCCTCAGGAGGCAGGTCAAGGAGGCGAAAGGGCAAAAGGGGCGCCTAGGCGAGCTACGAGCAGCAGAAAGCACCAAGAGAACACCTTGGTGGCCGCCCACGGGCGGGCCGGTGATGACGGTGCCGGGAATGGAGCTGGAAGACGAGGCGGCAGGACCGGCAATACGCAATGAAGGTGTCGGCGCCCGCGTACTCCGAGTTGACGGCCTTGCCGCCCGCCCTCTTCCTCATCCGTAGCCTCCCGACGCCAGCCGCCCAAGGAGACGACATTGAGAAGTTCAAGGAGCTAGCCCCGCCCCCGACAAACCTCTGCCGGAGGAGCGGCCAGGTGCAGATGCTGCTGCTGCCGCACCCGCCTAGGCGTGGGGCGTCCGACGCCTAGTCGGACTCGTCCCCGCTATCCGCCCCGCTGTCCTCCTCCTCACTTTCGCTCGAGGACGAGCTTCCATCGTCAGAATCTCCATCAGAGGAGCTCTCCACGCAGCATTTCAGACGAGTTCCAAACTCTCTGAAGACTTTGACGGAAAGCATGCCGTCCTCCATTAACTTGAAGTAGAGGACGAGCCCCGCCGTCAGGCTGTGGATGCGGGCTAATGTCTTCCATCCATGGCGGAGATACATAACTCGAGGAGCCGGGAAGTCGACGTTGACCCGCGTGCCCCCGTTCCCGCAGCCCCTCATGTGCAACTTGAGGGTCTGGGGCGGGGCACGCTCCATCACCCGAGCGAACGGGGTGGGGAGACGAAGACGACGACGCGGGGGCCGGCAGAGCCTGATGAAGAACTCACGAGGCTGGTCTTCAATGTGGCCCTCCATCGGGAAGGGCATCATTGGCGGGGGCGAGGCCAGCGCGTCGCCCTGTCCTCCTCTTCCCTGAGCGCTACAGCCTCTGCCCCGGCCTCGCCCACGGCCTTGCCCCTTCCTCCTTCCCCTCGCGGTCGGTTCCACCACCACGGGTTCAGGAGGGGGAGGGACGCGCTGTCGAGCGGCGACCCTCGCCGCCATCGTATAGGGACCAGGATTCCCCTTCTCCATGGCAGGTAAGAGGAAGAAGCATAAGCAGGGGGAGATAGGAGATGGAAGAATGCGGGATGCCATCCCCCTTCCTCCCCTTTATAAGGGAACGGGGTTGAGGCTCGGCCGCCCCGCTCGGCCATTCCAGACACCGGAGGCATAGGGAATGAGGACCGACCCGCTGCCCCAACCAGCGACGGCCCGGTTTTCCGCCTCCACCGTTTGCCGCTCAAAGCGCATGAAAGACACGTGGCAGACGAACAGAACCGAGTGGACGGGTGAGGCGGCCTCTCCCCACCCCGTGATCATGGGGAGTGGACGCCTTGAAGACCGCCCCCGGCCTCGATCAGTAAATGAGCCGCGCCTCCACGCCTCCCTCTTTTTACAGGGAAGGCGCGAGCCGCCTCTTTACTGCGACGTGACGCATGCGTGTGGAAACCGCCCCACGCATGCCGCCCACGTCACGCACACCCCTCCATGCCACGCCGTGCGCGCGGGTCGTGGGAGGCGGAGCGCGCGAAGAATCTTACCACGGTAAAAACCGTCCCACCTGCCCGCGCACTGTTTTGGGCCTGGCCCAACAACGTGTCGCGCTTATGTGTGGCCCAGGCAGGGGCTCTGTCGGTGTACAAAAATAGGGGCGCATTTTTGTACCCCTTTACCTATGCACGGGCAGTCAGAGCCGCGCCCACGGCCGCACCAAGCAGAACGAGGAAGGTGAGCCAAGGTAAGACCGAAGCTCAAGATGATCAAAGCAACGCCAAGGCCAAGACCACAAAGAGCAAAGGGACGAAGCAGGTTCCCCCAGCAAGATCCTTGCCGGGCGGCCTCAGCGGCCCCGGCAAGACCCTTGCCGGGACAGCTCGCTCCGCACCAACAGAGCAAGCCACCCTTGAGCCCATGCCCCCCAGCGCCATCATCAGCGTGGGGCCAGGGCTCGGGAAGGCACCTCTGTGGTGGCATGCATATCTTTGTGAAGACATATTCAAGATGAGATGGGGATTAGAAGACGATGATTCTCGGCAAGATCCTTGCCGAGGAAGGCCACCAGACCCCCGGAAAGATCCTTGCCGGGGATGACAGGACGCCAGGGCCAGACCCTTGCCGGGCCACCCGGCAAGGCCCTCGCCAAGGACGCCGGTGAGGCAACCGCCAAGCCCACGTCAGCCAAGCTTCCACCACCGTTCACATGCAGCTGCCAGCCCGACCGACTGGGCAGGCACCTGCGTGGCAACATGCAGCCCCCAGGCCAACTCATCAAGCGCCTGCATGGCGGCATGCGGATCTTCGTGAAGGCTCCACCACCGCGCCAACTCAGCTGCATGTCTGCCTACATGGCACCGCACGCATCCCTGGCCGAGGCGCGTGTCGAAGAGAGGAGGAGCGGCGACGGACGGGACGGGCCTCGCCCCCGTCCTCAATAAAGCAAGAGGACACCTAAGCGATGCATAAAATGCACCTTGTCCTGTAATACGAGGGATAACCTCGTGCCACTATAGACCTTTCCACCTCCTGTGTGCCACTGTGGCAACCCCTTTGTCCTATAAAAGGAGGCCCGAGGCGACCAGGAGACGGATTCGGATCTTTCGAACCAGGCACTGACCACAGCTAGTTCGAGAGCTCAAGAACTCTCAGGAATACACCCACCAAAGCAGGACTAGGGTTTTACGCATCCTCGCGGCCTGAACCTGGGTAAACGATCCTTGTGCTGTCTACTAGCCCTGCTCTCCTCGCAACCCTGCGTCCCGGCAACTGTAGTAGGGATTCTTGTGATCCCATAGGTGTCGTTCCACACCGACAGTAATCTTTTTAGCTATTTGATGATTAATATTAGGAAGTTCATAAAACACTTTTTGCAAGGCAGGATGAAGATGAACAAATTTTCTTTCCAATTTTTCAACAAGCATAATAATAGCATCTGCATAACAATTTGTCTCAAGAAGAATAGACCTTTTATTAATAGGCATGCATCCCCTACAATCATAGAATTCTTGGGTAACATTCTTCCCGATAACATTACCATCCTCCACACAAAAGATTTTTGTTTTGTAATTGGGCGGATTTTCAGCATGATCTGAAGAACAAGATTCTGGTTTTTCCTCAAGATTTTCAATGATAACCTTCCCAGTTTCAGACATGATGACAAACAGATCTAGCAAACAAGCAACCAAACGGAAAACGAAGAAGACGAAAGGAAGAGGGGCGAAGAAAAGGCAAATCTTTTCAAAAATTGTTTTAGAAGTGGGGGAGAGGAAAACAAGAGGCGAATGGCAAATAATGTAATGCGAGGGATGATAGTTTATGATGGGTTCTTGTATGTCTCGACTTGGCGTAGATCTCCACGGCAACGGCTCCAGAAATTGGCAAGTTGACGGGAGACAAACCTTGACTTGAGTTGGCGTAAATATCCCCGGCAACGACGCCAGAAATTCTTCCTGCTACTTCTTGAGCTTGCGCTGATTTTTCCCTTGAAGAGGAAAGGGTGATGCAGCAAACTAGAGTAAGTATTTCCCTAAGCTTTTGAGAACCAAGGTATCAATCTTGTAGGAGACAACGCTCAATCCACCGAATACCTGCACAAACAAACACCAACTTGCACCCAACGCGACAAAGGGGTTGTCAATCCCTTCACGCAAAGTGAGATCTGATAGAGATGGATAAACGGTAAAGTAATATTTTTGGTATTTTTGGTTTATGGAACGGAAAGTAAACGAATGCAAAGAAAGTAAATAGGAAATTAAAATTGTAGATCGGAAACTTATATGATGGAAAGTAGACACGGGGGCCATAGGTTTCACTAGAGGCTTCTCTCAAGATAGAAATTATTACGGTGGGTGAACAAATTACTGTCGAGCAATTGATAGAAAAGCGCAAAGTTATGACGATATCTAAAGCAATGATCATGAATATAGGCATCACGTCCGTGTCAAGTAGACCGAAAGATTCTGCATCTACTACTATTATGCCACACATCGACCGACTCCTGCCTACATCTAGAATATGAAGTTCATAAGAACAGAGTAACGCATTAAGTAAGATGACATGATGTAGCGGATTAAATCAAGCAATATGATGAAAACCCCATCTCGTTATCCTTGATGGCAACAATACAATACGTGTCGATTCCCCTTCTGTCACTAGGATCGAGCACCGCAAGATTGAACCCAAAGCTAAGCACTTCTCCCTTTGCAAGAAAAAACCAATCTAGTTGGCCAAACCAAATCGATAGTTCTAAGAGACTTGCAAAGATATCAAATCATGCATATAAGAATTCAGAGGAGATTCAAATAATATGCATAGATAAGCTGATCATAAATCCACAATTCATCGGATCTCGCAAACACACCGCAAAAAGAGTAATACATCGAATAGATCTCCAAGAACATCGAGGAGAACATGGTATTGAGAATCAAAGAGAGAAGAAGCCATCTAGCTACTATCTATGGACCCGTGGAGTGCATGGTAAACTACTCACGCTTCATCGGAGAGGCAATGGTGTTGATATAGAAGCCCTCCATGATCGAATCCCCCTCCGGCAGGATGCTGGAAAAGGCCCTAGATGGGATCTCATGGGTACAGAAGGTTGCGGCGGTGGAAAAGTGGTTTCATGGCTCCCCTAGAAGGTTTTGGGATATTTGAGAATATATAAGCGGAAGAACTATGTCGATGGAGGCACGAGGGCCCCAGAAGGGTGGGGGCGCGCCTCCTGACCTTCTGGCCGCCTCGTGGCTTTTTGATGTGCACTCCAAGCCCTCTGGATGTCTTCTGGTCCAAGAAAAATCATCGCGAAAGTTTCATTCCATTTGGACTCCGTTTTGTATTCCTTTTCCGCGAAACTCTAAAACAAGGAAAAAATTGGAACCGGTACCGGGCTCTAGATTAATAGGTTAGTCCCAAAAATCATATAAAATAGCATATTAATGCATATAATACATCCAAAACAGATAATATAATAGCATGGAACAATAAAAATTATAGATATGTTGGAGACGTATCAGGGATCGCAACAGTTTTTGACGGTAGAGTATTCAACCCAAATTTATAGATTCGACACAAGGGGAGCCAAAGAATATTTGCAAGTATTAGAAGATGAGTTGTTAATTCAACCACACCTGGAGATTAAATATCTGTAGCTATATGATAAGTAGCACAATAGTATGATCATTTTGATAGTAGAAGTAACGGTAACAATGGTAGCAATGCTTTTGTAGCAAGTGCAACAGTAGCAATAGCAATAGTAACTTAGCAAGAGTAATATGTTGAAAACTTGTAGGAATTAGATCGGTGCATTCGTTGGATGATATTCATCATATAACATTCGTAACCTAGGGCGATACAAAACTATCTCCCGCTCATAAATATAATGTAGGCATGTATTCCGTAAATAGTCATACGTGCTTATGAAAAGAACTTGCATGACATCTTTTGTCCTACCCTCCCGTGGCAGCAGGGTCCATAAGGAAACTAAGGGATATTAAGGCCTTCTTTTAATAGGGAAATGGAACAAAGCATTAACACATAGTGAATACATGAACTCCTCAAACTACGGTCATCACCAGAAAGTATACCGACTATTGTCACTCCGGGGTTTGCGGATCATATCAGGTAGCAGGTGCATATAGCTTGCAAGATCGGATCTAGAACATAGATAAAATGGTGAAAACATAAATGGTTCAGATATGAAATCATGGCACTCGGTCTCTGGTGACAAGCATTAAGCATAGCAAAGTCATAGCAACATCTATCTCAGTACATAGTGGATAATAGGGATCAAGCCCTAACAAAACTAACTTGATTCCATGATGAATCTCATCCAACTCCGCACCGACCAGCGAGCCTACGAAGGAATTACTCACTCCCGATGGGGAGCATCATAGAATTGGTGATGAAGGAGGGTTGGTGATGACGAAGATCGAAGATCGAAGATTCCCCACTCCGGAGCCCCAAGCGGACTCCAGGTCTGGCCTCCCGATGAAGAACAACAAGGTGGCGGCGACTTCGTCTCGTGAAACATGGTAATTCCTCCTCCCTGATTTTTCTCTCCAAATATAGGTATTTAAGGAGTCAGAATCAGGGTTTGCGGGGCCACCAGGTGGGCACAACCTACCTAGGCGCGCTAGGAGGGGGGCGCGCCCTGGTGGGTTGTGCACACCCAAGGGCCCCCTGTTGGAGAACGCGGTATTTCAAAAAAATTCCTACGATCACGCAAGATCTATCTAGGAGATGCATAGCAACGAGCGGGGAGAGTGTGTCCACGTACCCTCGTAGACCGAAAGCGGAAGCGTTAAGTAACGCGGTTGATGTAGTCGAACGTCTTCGCGATCCAACTGATCAAGTACCGAACGCACGGCACCTCTGTGATCTGCACACGTTCAGCTCGGTGACGTCCCTCAAACTCTTGATCCAGCTGAGGTCAAGGGAGAGTTTCATCCGCACGACGGCATGATGACAGTGATGATGAAGTTACCGACGCAGGGAGAGTTTCGTCCGCACTACAACGATATGACCGAGGTGGAAATCTATGGAGGGGGCCACCGCACACGGCTAAACAATCAACTTGTGTGTCTATGGGGTGCCCCCTCCCCCGTATATAAAGGAGGGGAGGAGGGGGCCGGCCGGTCTCATGGTGCACCCCAAGGGGGGGAATCCTACTTCTACTAGGAGTAGGTTCACCCTTTCCTAGTCCTAATAGGAGGGGGAGGAAGGGGAAGAGGAGAAGAAGGAAAGGGGGGCCAGCCCCCCTCCAAATTCAGATTGGGCTGGGCGGGGCACCCCACCTCTTGGCCGCCTCCTCTCTCTGCCACTAAAGACCATGTAGGCCCATTAAGCCCCCGGTACTCCGAAAAATGCCCGAACTCATCCGAAACCTTTCCAGTGTCCAAACATATCCTTCCAATATATAAATCTTCATGTCTCGACCATTTCGAGACTCCTCGTCATGTCCTTGATCACATCCGGGACTCCGAACAACCTTCGGTACATCAAAACACATAAACTCATAATACCGATCGTCCCCGAACATTAAGCGTGCGGACCCTACGGATTCGAGAACTATGTAGACATGATCGAGACTCATCTCCGGTCAATAACCAATAGCGGAACCTGGATGCTCATATTGTCTCCCACATATTCTACGATGATCTTTATCGGTCAAACCGCATAACAACATATGTTGTTCCCTTTGTCATCGGTATGTTATTTGCCTGAGATTCGATCGTCGGTATCTCAATACCTAGTTCAATCTAAATTCTTGGCAAGTCTCTTTACTCGTTACGTAATGCATCATCTCGCAACTAACTCATTAGTCACATTGCTTGCAAGGCTTATAGTGATGTGCATTACCGAGAGGGCCCGGAGATACCTCTCCGATACACGGAGTGACAAATCCTAATCTCGATCTATGCCAACTCAACAAACACCATCAAAGACACCTGCAGATCATCTTTATAATCACCTAGTTACGTTGTGACGTTTGATAGCACACTAAGTGTTCCTCCAGTATTTGGGAGTCGCATAATCTCATAGTCATAGGAACATGTATAAGTCATGAAGAAAGCAATAGCAATAAACTAAACGATCATAGTGCTAAGCTAATGGATGGGTCTTGTCCATAACATCATTCTCTAATGATGTGATCCCATTCATCAAATGACAACACATGTCTATGGCTAGGAAACTTAACCATCTTTGATTAACAAGCTAGTCAAGTAGAGGCATACTAGGGACACTCTGTTTTGTCAATGTATTCACACACGTATCAAGTTTCCGGTTAATACAATTCTAGCATGAATAATAAACATTTATCATGATATAAGGAAATATAACTAACAACTTTTTTATTGCCTCTAGGGCATATTTCCTTCAGTCTACTACTTGCACTAGTTTCAATAATCTAGTTCACATCACCATGTGATTTAATACCAATAGTTCACATCGTCATGTGATTTAACACTCCATAGTTCACATCGCCATGTGACCGATACCCAAAGGGTTTACTAGAGTCAATAATCTAGTTCACATCGCCATGTGATTAACACCCAAAGAGTAGTAAGGTGTGATCATGTTTTGTTTGTGAGAGAGGTTTAGTCAATGGTTCTGCCACATTCAGATCCGTATGTATTTTGCCAATTTCTATGTCTACAATGCTCTGCACAGAGATACTCTAGCTAAATGCTCCCACTTTTAATATGTATCCAGACCGAGACTCAGAGCATCCACATCGGTGTCAAAGCTTGCATCGACGTAACTCTTTACGATGAACTCTTTATCACCTCCATAACCAAGAAATATTTCCTTAGTCCTCTAAGGATAATTTTGACCAATGTCCGGTGATCTACTCCTAGATCACTATTGTACTCCCTTGCCAAACTCAGGGCAGGGTATACAATAGATGCAGTACATGACATGGCATACTTTATAGAACCTATGGATGAGGCATTGGGAATGACTTTCATTCTCTCTCTATCTTCTGCCGTGGTCGGCCATTGAGTCTTACTCAACTTCACACCTTGCAACACATGCAAGAACTCCTTATTTGACTGTTCCATTTTGAACTCCTTCAAAAACTTGTCAAGGTATATACTCAATGAAAAACCTTATCAAGTGTCTTGATCTATCTCTATAGATCTTGATGCTCAATATGTAAGCAGCTTCACCGAGGTCTTTCTTTGAAAAACTCCTTTCAAACACTCCTTTATGCTTTCCAGAAAATTCTACATCATTTCCGATCAACAATATGTCATTCAAATATACTTATCAGAAAAGTTCTAGTGCTCCCACTCGCTTTCTTGTAAATACATGCTTCACCGCAAGTCTGTATAAAACCATATGCTTTGATCACCTTATCAAAGCGTATATTCCAACTCCGAGATGCTTGCACCAGTCCATAGATGGATCGCTGGAGTTTGCACACTTTGTTAGCACCTTTAGGATTGACAAAACCTTCTTGTTGTATTATATACAACTCTTCTTTAGGTAATCCATTAAGGAATGTAGTTTTGACATCCATTTGCCAGATTTCATAAAATGTGGCAATTGCTAACATGATTCTGATAGACTTTAAGCATCGATACGAGTGAGAAAATCTCATCGTAGTCAACATCTTGAATTTATCAAAAACCCTTTTCGACAAGTCGAGCTTTGTAGATAGTAACACTGCTATCAGCATCCATCTTCCTCTTGAAGATCCATTTAATCTCAATGGCTCACCGATCATCTGGCAAGTCAATCAAAGTCCATACTTTGTTCTCATACATGGATCCCATCTCAGATTTCATGGCCTCAAACCATTTCATGGAATCTGGGCTCATGATTGCTTCCTCATAGTTCGTAGGTTTGTCATGGTCTAGTAACATGATTCCCAGAATAGGATTACCGTCCCACTCTGGTGCGGAACATATTCTGTTTGACCTACGAGTTTCAGTAGTAACTTGATTTGAAGTTTCATGATCATCATCATTAACTTCCTCACTAATTGGTGTAGGCATCACTGGAACTGATTTATGTGATGAACTACTTTCCAATTCAGGAGCAGGTACAATTACCTCATCAAGTTCTACTTTTCTCCCACTCACTTCTTTTGAGAGAAACTCCTTCTCTAGAAAGGATCCATTCTAAGCAACGGATATCTTGACTTCGGATCTGTGATAGAAGGTGTACCCAACAGTCTCTTTTGGGTATCCTATGAAGACACATTTCTCTGATTTGGGTTTGAGCTTATCAGGTTGAAGCTTTTTCACATAAGCATCGTAGCCCCAAACTTTAAGAAACGACGGCTTAGGTTTCTTGCAAAACCATAGTTTATACGGTGTCGTCTCAACGGATTTAGATGGTTCCCTATTTAATGTGAATGCAGCTGTCTCTAATGCATAACCCCAAAACGATAGTGGTAAATCGGTAAGAGACATCATAGATCTCACCATATCTAATAAAGTGTGGTTACGATGTTCGGACACACCATTACACTATGGTGTCCCAGGTGGCGTGAATTGTGAAACTATTCCACATCATTTCAAATGAAGACCAAACTCGTAACTGAAATATTCACCTCCATGATCAGATCGTAGAAACTTTTTTTTCTTGATATGATGATTTCCACTTCACTCTGAAATTCGTTGAACTTTTCAAATGTTTCAAACTTATGTTTCATCAAGTAGATATATCCATATCTGCTCAAATCATCTGTGAAGGTCTGAAAATAACTATACTTGCTGCGAGCCTCAACACTCATCGGACCGCATACATCAGTATGTATTATTTCCAATAAGTCAGTTGCTCGATCCATTGTTCCGGAGAACGGAGTCTTAGTCATCTTGCCCATGAGGCATGTGTCGGTGTCAAAACCGGCGGATCTCGGGTAGGGGGTCCCGAACTGTGCATCTAAGGTCGATGGTAACAGGAGACAGGGGACACGATGTTTACCCAGGTTTGGTCCCTCTCTATGGAGGTAATACCCTACTTCCTGCTTGATTGATCTTGATGAATATGAGTATTACAAGAGTTGATCTACCACGAGACCGTAATGGCTAAACCCTAGAAGTCTACCCTGTATGACTATGGTAATGAATATATCCTTTCCAGACTAAGTCCTCCGGTTTATATAGACTCCAGGGAGATCTAGGGTTACACAAGGTCGGTTACAAAGAAAGGAATCTACATATTTGGTCGCCAAGCTTGCCTTCCACGCCAAGGAGAGTCCCATCTAGGCACGGGTACAGTCTTTGATCTTTGTATCTTCATAGCCATCAGTCCGGCCCATGGCTAACAGGCCGGACGTCCGAGGACCCCTTAGTCCAGGACTCCCTCACTAGCCCCTGAACTTGGCTTCAATGACAAGGAGTCCGGCGCGCAGATTTTTCTTCGGCATTGCAAGGCAGGTTCCCTTTTCTGAACTCCAAGATAGTCTCCGGACGTGATGATTGTACCCGAACCTACAACACACACCGCACGCAACCGTAGAGAGAACATAATATTCCACGGGTCCAATCCGCTGATGATGTCATATCTGTCTGGTCGTAATTTCGGATCGTTGTTTCGCCTGCGACCCCACGTTCCGAAACGTGGTTGTCATTGACACGTCTTATCCAAGCAGAGATCGTGTCCCCTTATCAAGGGGTTCCTTTATTGATACAGACATGGGTAACCCAACCGTCCTCAGGGTACAAGCCCTCGGGAATAGGCAAATTTAGAGGCCCGGGAGGAGGCGTTCGATATTCTCGGCCTTTATAAAGGGGAATAGACCCGCCTTTCCTCTCCACGCTTGCTTCTTCCTCGACTCTTACTACCCCGAGTTCCAACACCCAGGTTTCACCCTCCGTAAGCCTCAGTCATGTCCGGATCCAGCCGTCAAGGTCGGTGGGTGGCTTCTTCTGTCATAGAGGAGGATGTTGCAAAGCTTCGGGCGGCAAGATATCTGACCGCAGAAATTCTCCATCGGCTTCCCGCGGAGGGGCAGGTTATCGCTACCCATAGATCCGACGATAGGGTCGTGTTCGTTTCCCACTTCCTCCAAGGATTAGGGTTCGCCCTCAATCCCTTCGTTCGGGGGCTCATGTTCTATTACGGATTAGATTTTCACGATCTCGCCCCGAACTCCGTTCTTCTCATCTCGGTGTTTATCGTCACGTGCGAAGCCTTCCTCCGAACTCCCCCACACTTCGGCTTGTGGCTCAAGACCTTCAATGTGAAACCGCGAATGATAGAGGGGAGCAAAGTGAATGCGGTGGCGCCTTAGTGAGCAATCTTGCCAGCGCTGTCTGGCTAAAAGGATCTTTCAAAGAGCCTTCCGACTTATGGCAGCAGGAGTGGTTTTATATCACCGAGCCCCGCGGCTCCAAGTGGGCAGCTGCACCTGCGTTTCGATCCAGCCCTCCAATCCATCTTGCATCGTGGATTAGTAAGGAGTTGGACTGGGCATCAGTTAACGAGAAGCGGACTCTGCAAAGTCGCATCCGCAGCCTTATTGAGAAGGACATCACTATTGTCAACGTCATTCAGGTAATGCTGGTCCGCCGGACCCCGCCGTGCCAGCGACGGCCTCTCCATCTGTGGGAGTTTAACCCAGTAGTTCCACAGACTCTTCAACACTTCTTCAGCACTATGCACGAAGGAATGTGGAAACTATTCTTCGGGAGGCGAAAACAATGGCCAGATACTACCGAAGATACTGGCCTAGACTGTAACCATCCGGACACCCCAGTAAGTACTTGTCCGCCGAACACCTCATAACTAGATATTCTGTGGTAAGATACTGAGCAAACCATCTTCTTCCAGGGCTGGGTAAAGAAAGCGGAACGGATTAGGTGTCCGGCCCCTCTTCCCTAAGACTCAGCGAACTCCTTGTTAACAAGGATCTCGGCACCGCACCGCATCAAAGCGCCGTAGGGAGGGCAAGATGGAGAGTGAGAAGACTCGGGGTGACCTTCGTTCTAGAGGTAAATTAGATACTGAGTCCGGATAAATCAACATTTTCTCGCCCGAAGACGAAGGCAAAAGAGAAGCCAGTATCCCTTCTCCCTTCAGGAAGAAAAGGGCCGCCTCCGAAGATTGGGAGGGGCGGTCTCCTAAGAGAGGCAAGATGCCACCGTCGAGCGGCTTGGGATTGGAAGGCGATGCCAGTGACCAGCTTCATCATGAGGACAAGCCCTCAACCAAATTGTAAGTGAATCCGAGGTACTTTGATAGCGTCCCGCTCCTTTCCTGTTACCGAAGAGTTACGTAACGTGCCTGTGTATTTTTATAGTCCAGCACCGAGTTTTTCTGGGCAATCCTCTTCTTCGGGAGATCTCCTCCTAGAGATGATGGAAAGCGAGACGCCTCCCCCGACCTCCTCACCTAATAAGGCGGACGACTCCGAAGTGTCATCTCAGAGGGTTATTCTTGATCAGCAAGCGGTGCGGGGGATGAAGGAGGCAGTACCAAAAGGTGGACCTCCAATCATTCGGGATTCGGGTACCAATAATGAAGGCCTCGGACTATCTAGTTTTCAACCAACGATGATTCTAGAGATGGGTGAAAGGGTTCCTTCAAAGGATGGTCGTGCTCCTTCTGCGGCTTCCGGAGACCCGACGGCGCCGGATATCTTGAGGGACGTCCTGCAAAAAGCATCTGTCTCGGAAGAACAGTGTACCTTAATGGGTACGGTGGTTGAGAAGATTCTGTCAGGGAAGGGCGGATTGAATGAAGCCTTCATGAGCCTACTAAGAGGCTTTGAGGTTTGTAATGTAATGTTTTCAACTATATTTTGTTTGCAAAGATGCACCTGTGTATAGGTAGTAGCCCCTGAGACTCTGGTTGGCTTCCACGGAGGCGACGGAGGATCAAGAAGAAATATTCAAGGACTAACTTTGATTAAGCTGGAACATGTTTGCTTCCCGACTACTTCCCGGACTACAGATATTGCCGAGCTGCAGAGGAAGCTTGATTTGGCAGGGGATGATATTGCATTAATCAATATGCGTCTTGACGAGTCGCAAGGTGTCGGTGAACAAAAAGAGGGGTGTGTTTTTGTAACCCCAATACCTATGCACGGGCATTCGGAGCCGCGCCTACGGTCACGCCAAGCAGAACAGGGGAGGTGAGCCAAGGTAAGACCGAAGCCCAAGATAACAAGAGCAACGCCAAGGCCAGGACCACAAAGAGCAGAGGGACAAAGCAGACTCCCCAAAGCCAAGACCCTTGCAAGAGCCTCGCCCCGTGGCTAAGATCCTTGCAAGACGGCTCGCCCCACACCAACAGAGCGAGCCACCCTTGAGCCCACGGTCCCCTACGCCACCATCGACGTGGGGCCAGGGCTCGGGAAGGCACCTCTATGGTTGCATGCAGATCTTTGTGAAGACATATTCAAGATCAGATGAGGATTAGAAGACGATGATTCTTGGCAAAGATCCTCGCCGAGGAAGGCCACCAGACCCCCGGAAAGGCCCTTGCCGGTGACGACAATGTACAGCAAGACCCTTGCCGGCCACCCAAAGAAGGCCCTCGCCAAGGACGCCGGGCCACCGCCAGTTGCGCCAACCAAGCTTCCACCACCGTTCACATGCAGCTGCCAGCCCAACCAGCTGGGTGGGCACCTGTGTGGCAACATACAGCTCCGAGGCCAACTCATCGAGTGCCTGTGTGGTGGCATGTAGATCTTCGTGAAGGCTCCACTACCACGCCTCCTCAGCTGCCTGATTGCCTACATGGCACCACGCACCTCACTGGCCAGGGAGCGTGTCGAGACGAGGAGGACCGGCGACAGACGGGACGGGCCTCGCCCCCGTCCCCAATAAAGCAAGGGGACACCTAAGCTACGCATTAAATGTGTCTTGTCCTCTAATACGAGCGATAAGCTCGGGGCCTTTATCGCCTTTCCACCTCCTGTGTGCCACTTTGTGGCGGCCCTTCCGACTATAAAGCAGGCCCCATGGCATCCGGAGGAGGATTCGGCTCTTCGAACCACGCACGGACCACGGCTAGTTCGAGAGCTCAAGAACTCTCGTAAATACACCCACCAAAGCGGGACTAGGGTTTTACGCATCCTCGCGCCCGAACACAGGTAAACGATCCTTGTCTTTGTCTACTAGCCCCGCTTTCTCCTCGCAACCTCGCGCCTTCAAGAACCGTAGTAGGGATTCTTCTGATCCCATAGGTGTCGTTCCACACCGACATCTTTGGCGCGCCAGGTAGGGGGCGCAATTGTGAGAATCTGGTCTAGTAGTTAGCCTAGTACACTACAAGAAATATGTCAACTTGTGACCACCACTATTGGTCACTGAAAGGTCAAGGTTTTTCATTTGCGACCTTTTTGTGACCAAAAACAGAAGGTCAAAAGTTGGCGGTCGTAAACTGACTATAGCGACCTTTCTTCTGGAATGGTCGAAGACGTTTATGACCAAAATATGTCCATTGTGGCGTTTTGGTCACTAGCAACCTCCCTAGTCCACGTAGGCATCCTGCATGGCAAGCTGATATGGCACAAGATTCAGCCCGGTCCAATTGAGTGTTTTACATGGGCCTAGCCCATTAATTCAGCCTTTTATATATGTTTTTTCCTGTCAATTTACGCTAGCTACATGGGCCAAGCCCAGCAATTCGACCTTTTTGGTTTCTAAGACAGAACTTTACGGTCCATTTCTTTTTGGGCCTCGGCCTTTTAAAAGTTGACTTCTTTTTTAGGCCTCAGCCTTTTTGCATGCTATTCACGTTTTGGGCCTTGGCATCTACCAATAAGTAAGTCCAACTCATCAACTTTCTATTTCTCATATTTTCACAGTACAAAGAAACAAAACTATTTCATGACAAATATTTCAAATGAAACAGAACTATATACTTGAAATGACCACCCGGTACAACCAGACCAATTACAAAATACAACCGGACCAATAAGTGTAGCCTATTACAATCTTTACATACTGTTCATACAACAATCAAAGATTACAAAATACAATGAAACTAGCTATGAAGTACAACTTAACGCTTCATCGTCTTCCTCTTCCAAATTCCAAGAAACAAATCACCTAGCATTAGAAGGATCACGCATCAGAAGCATATAAAATCCTTCAACCATCAATATAGTTTGCTTATAAGAAAACATATGGTCTGATTTCAAAATCCATCAGAAACACTTGACCCAAGAGATGCAACTACCCGAATGCTTCATTCAAGATTTAACATAGTAACTCTACATGCAGAAAGTAAACTGAAGGCAACCTCTTTGCACATCACTTATTTATGAACAGAGGGAGTGATATTCAGCTTCTGCAGTCAAAGGAGACCCGTAAACTCATTGCACACAGTTGCAAAAACACATTATGCAACATCAATACAGCATCAGCGCACGCGTGTGTGTGTGTGTGTGCCGCGGTTACCTATATATCCTACTAAGCGAAGCCGGCAGCCAGGTTGTTGGTCTTGTACTTGTCGAACTAACAATCTATGGATTTTGCAATCTAATTGAGATCAGTATAAACTAATTGCACACAATGGAAGCAGCGCCATCGAACCAACGGACGAACAAACCGACCCAGTGAGACCAAGAAGGAAAACAAGCAGATCAGGGGTGGTTACCATCCTGGCGCGCTCGCCCTTCTCCTGGATGGCATCATCCTTGAGCACCCTCTCCATCTGCCCAACCACAGAGACGGAGAGAAAAAATGTCAGGAACACATCGCGTTGATCCAGCCACGGAGAACAAGTGTAGATATGATGTGCCAGATTGCCAGCAACACTGCTTACATGCATCTTCATATTTCAAAACGCCAATCAGGTTAGCAACAGTGCTAGACTAGTTAGCTAGCAAAACACTAAAGAAGGCATAGACAGAAACAAAGGTAACATGCATCACATCAAAAAATAGTAAGCACTGAACCTACATCATATCTACACCAATCAGGTTGCATGTGTATGCTAGAAATCAAGAATCAAAAGGACTTCAGCTTGTTTAAAATATCTTGCCTCTGTTGCTCCCAGTTCAGTAAAGAAATGGTCGAGCAGTGAGCGCTTCGTTTCAAGAACTTGGCAGTGCAAAATAGATTTCGGGTGGAGCACAAATAGAGAAACATAAAGAGCTATACAGTTAAGTAAGCATCACTGGCTGTACAAATAAGTGGAGAACAATAAAGAGCTATACAATCTGTTGAGAACAATAAAGAGCTATACAAATTCATATTCAAGTTTGACTACATGCTAACAGACTCATGATCAAGTTTGACTACAAGCTAACATATCATTGTGAATACAGATGATTTTCGGACTAGAACCGTTGCGCAAGTTCAGGTCGTTTGAAGTTTTGACAACCAGCTACAAAATCAAGTTAAATCAATAGTAGTATTGCAAGCAACAAATAGACTCTCAGAGCAGAACCAATGCACAAGAACGGACCAGCAACTACTAGGCCCAACAACTAAGATATGTAGGAAATTTCAGATGTATCACTTCATAGATCAAGCATAGGCGCAACATAAAAGGCTCATGAGCGCTACAAAGTCTGAACGATTCAGCAGGAAGCGAGCGGAATCAATCAACTAGACATGCGGACAACAGAGGCGCAGGGGAAGAAGCTCCTGCACCGGCAGAAGCAGACACAATCTGGTCCCACCAACAGTTCAGCCATGCCAACATCTCCAGAGAACATAGGAGCAATGGTGTCAGAAATCTTAAGCTTCTCCATAACAGGATCGTGCCCAACAAGACCGACTTGGTGCAGAATCATCCCAGTCTATCTGCAGGCAGATACATTAAACAACAAAGTCAAGGAAAATGAAACTGAAACAAAGCAAACACAATGGTTGGATACGAGCAGAATCATGAGAGACAGCTATAATATAAAGAATACAATAAGATATAAAATCAGCCGGCAGAATCATGGAAGTACCACAAGATTCCATTGCACCAAGCCACAACATAAACCATAAGTTATTACTGTTCACCGCTAGCTACTGATGTAATAAAAACATTAACAAGTGGAGTTATTATTGTTCACCACTAGCTACTGATGTAATAAAAACTGATGCAGCAGCAGAAACCGGCATCCAAAAGGGCATGCAAACAATTCATAGCAAAATCATATATGCCCCATGCTAGGAGAACCAGAGCATCACAGAGTACTACTGACTGACCCCAAAATAGAGCATCACAACAAAAGACTTAACCAGGGGCCATCCATCCACATAACCCACCATCCCGAGATCTCAATTCTCACGGGTAAAAAGCAAGCAAGAAGACCAGATCACCTAGGGTGTGGTCTGCTTGTACTTGGACACCTCAGTGAGTAGCTTGTTGTAGGTCGCCTGGTCGAAGATGCATATCATTCAGTTACCAGTAACAATCCTTGTAGGTGCATATTTACCACATCAATTGGTAAGTATACAGACAGTGTTTTGCACTTACTAACTAGTGTGCTGTGTGTTCACCCTTTGCACGCACCCATGGGCATTTAAATTAAACTGAAACAAGCCACCGATGGTTGGCTAATCTAGAACATGGCAGGCATTTATATGATGGCAGTACATAGCTAGGAAACAAACAGCAGTCCATAATTGCATCATCATGTGTACAACAAAATACAGACTCGCCTCTACAGGCTACAACACTAGTAGAGTAGAGAACCATCCATAATAATTCTACTATTGGAGACAATATAAACATAGAGTCACACCATTGGCATATATTATTATTAAGCCCTAACTAAAAGATTCTGGTGGCTTAATTAGTGGGCAGATGTATGCATGCACAAAAAGGGGGACATTTTTCAATCAAACTGAAGAAAGATGCACATCATCCATTCAGTAACCAGTAGCAATAAAATCACAAGAAGACCAGACCAGAGGATCATCATCATCATCATCACAAGAAGAGAAGAGAAAGAAAAAACAGAGGCGACGATACGGTACGGTACACTAGGGGAGGGGAGGGGAGGAAGGGCGGAGCTTACGGTGGCGAGCGGGGAGGCGAGGTCTCGGCTCGCGCGGCGCGGAGGAGCAGCATCATCAGCTCCTTCGTCCGAGGAAACCGTAACAGTTTCCGCATCAGAAACAACCGCTTGTTGCAAAAAGAGAACTCGCGTCAGGCAGTGAATCAAATAGCGCAAGCATACTGATTTGATGCAAACTTTCCTTACCTTGTTGGTCCTCTTCTTCCATTTCTTCGGTACCACCACTTGCCTCGTCTGAAGAAACCGGCACAGCAGTTTCCACACGACCTGATTGCACACAAAATTCTTGTCAATTTCAGATTTCATGAGACTGCAGCTACAACAAAACATGGGAGACGTATCAATTTATAAGTTGTTACTGAAGTCTTTGTCCCACCTTCGTCTTCCTGACCCTGCTCCTCTTCTATTTCTTCAGTATCATCATTTTCGTCGTCAGAGGAAACCTGTGCAGTTTCCATAGCAGGCACATCACCTGCATCTTCTTGGCTATGCTCCTCAACCAGTAGGCTCCTTTTGCTCGTCGTTCTGAAGATGCACGGCCTCTTCTTGCATTGCTGCAGTAGCGTCACGTCCCTCGTCTGAAGAAACCGGTGCAGGTACAACAGTTTCCGTATCAGAAACATCACGTGCTTGCAAACACAATTCAGGTGCCATAGCCAGAGTCAGACACATAGTTCAAATACAATGTGGGGCACACATCAATTTGAAGTTTCAATTTCCATATAGCATAAGCCAGTGTGAGATCAGATCAACAGCTGCATATATACTGATGAGCGACCAGGGAGTTTCAGGAGTTTGTATAACATATTTACATGCATAGTAGATAGAGCCAACAGATCAATTATGGCATAATCAGATGGTATATAAATTAATCGAACAAGATGTATGCATAGATGAACAAAGAATCTGCCTGCCGGATTCTGTCTGAAGCAATTTAATGATTGAACAACCAGGAAGCGTGAAACAAAGAAGCATTATGTAGACCTTAACTAGAAATCGAGCCCCTTTGTGCCACCAAAACTAGAGCAATTTAACGCCAGATGCAAGGATCTACAAAGATTTAACCAACACAGAGCGAAACAAAGGTTGGATCTATCCAGAGTCAGAACACCGCGCCATGGCACACCACGCCACAATGCGGCCGCCAGGCCGATCAAAGATTTGGAAGAAGGTTTCGGGACTAGAGAATCTATAGATTGGGAGAGGGCGCGCGCCATACCTTGGGGGTACTGCTGGTGCTCGTGGTGCTGGGCGGCTGGTCGTCCTTGGGGGCGTTGGCGGCGTCCTTGGCGGCGGCGGCGACCTTCTTGGAGGCCTTGGTCGTCCTTGGCATGGCTAGGGCTCCGGGCGCGCGCGAGGATGGAGGTAGGGAAGGTTGGAGGGGCAAGGTGGTGGCGGGAGGAGGCTCCTCCTCCTCTGCCGGCGGATCTGGGCGCGGCCTGTGTGGGTCGAGTCGATCCGGCGGATTTTGCTGGAGAGAAGGGAAGGGGAGATGCAGATGGTGGGTGTCGCCGGCGTTGGTGTAGAGGGCGGAGGTCGCGAGGGGTCCGGCGATGGGTAGTGGGCGGAGTCGCTGGCGTTGGGGCGGAGGTGCTCGGCGGTGGGGCTGGATTTGGGGGAGAGGAGCAGCAGGAAGAGACGGATCTGGATCAGGGAGAGGGGCGGCGGGGGAGGGGTCTGGATCGGGGAGAGGGAGATGACAGCGCTTGACCTAGGGTTTCTCGGGAAGGAGGGGGTCGAGGGAGGAAGGGAGAGACGCTGGATCAGTAGGAGGCGGACGGCTCAGATCGAATACAGTGGGGTGATCCGTGTGCTACGTCCTGATTGGTTCGGAAATGAGCTATTAAAATTTCCTCTTCTTAGTGTTAAAAACAAGGGAGGTTTGTGAGGCAGCTACAAAAAATATTTTGTAAAATGGCATCACTAAAATTTTCACTTAAATTAGACCACCTTTCATCGATGATCATCAATTTGATTGCATTTCCTATCTTTCTAGGTATTTTGAGAAACAGCCAATTCTAAGAAGAAACGAAAGTTAAATTTGAACTACGGTATCTATAGTTTGCTATTTATTTTATAAAAAAATCATTTTTAGATACAAAAGTAGCTATTTCATCATAGACAAACCAATAATTTTGCATTATTAACCACCTAACTAAGAAGGGACATGCGGGCAAATTTGATCACATTTTGAAATCGGCATAGGAAATTCACAAAAAAATGAAAAACCTTCGCATTGTGTGATTATACATCTACGAGGATGCATCTTAGAATGGCAAACAATGTTTCCTAAGGAAGTTTTCATTTTCTTTGGACGAAAAAACCATTTTCCATTTTTTGAGTGCCCAAAAGGAGGTTTTTTGTGAAGGACCACCCAAATAATTGTTGCAAATTGGACCTAATCAATTTTATAAAATACTAGGCCATATTTAATGCACAATTGACAAAATGGTTGGGTGTAAAAGGTTTTGACCCACCTCTCGTGAAAAAGACAAATTTCCACCGATTGAGTTGGAAGTGTGTCAAATTTGAATCAGAAATGCCTTGTAGTTTGCTCTTTATTTTTCAAAAAATCATTTCTAGGTACATAAGTATCTATTTAATCAGAGAAACACCAAGAAAATTCCAAGATTCAACCACTAGCCAGAGGCAGTCAAGCCCGCCGCTTTTGACCGCATTTTGAAAGCAGTAAAATTCAAAAAAATCAAAAAGATGGAAAACCTTCGCATTGTGTCATTATATGTGACCAAGTTTCCAGGAAAAATAATAAACTTATGTAATGGTAATTATTTTAAAAAGTGTTCTCGAAATGAGCTATCAAGTGTGAAGATTCATGGCTTTCAAGCCAAATGATCAATCTTATGGCCACATTCATGGCATAGTTTTTTCAAATGATCTCATATTGTGCACAAGGGTGCATCTTGGAATTCCAAACAATGTTTCCTAAGGGAGTTTTCATTTTCTTTGCACGGAAAATTCATTTTCCATTTTCCGAGTGCCCGAAATGAGTTTTTTTGTGAAGGAGCTACCATATATTTGTTGCAAAATTGGACCTGATAATTTTTATAAAATACTAGGCCATATTTAATGCACAATTGAAAAAATGGTTGGGTGTAAAAAGTTTTGATCCACCTCTCGTGAAAAAGACAAATTTCCATGGATTCGTGTGGAAGTGTCAAATTTGAATCAGTAGCTGCCTTTGTAGTTTGCTATTTATTTTTCCAAAAATCATTTCTAGGTACATAAGTATCCATTTAATCAGAGAAACACCAAGAAAATTCCAAGATTCAACCACTAGCTAGAAACGGTCAAGCCCGTAGTTTTGGTAGCATTTAAACAAGCATAAAAATTCAAAAAAAAATCAAAAAATTGGAAAACCTTCGCATTGTGTCATTATATGTGACCAAGTTTCCAGGAAAAATAATAAACTTGTAATACGGTAATTATTATAAAAAAGTGTTCTCAGAAATGAGCTATCAAGCGTGAAGATTCATGGCTTCCAAGCCAAATGATCAATCTTATGGCCACATTCATGGCATAGTTTGTTCAAATGATCTCATATTGTGCACAAGGGTACATCTTGGAATTCCAAACAATGTTGCCTAAGGAAATTTTCATTTTCTTTGCACGGAAATTTCATTTTTCATTTTCCGAGTGCCCAAAAGGAGGTTTTTTTGTGAAGTAACTACCAAATAATTGTTGCAAAAATGGACCAAATCAATTTTATAAAATACTAGGCCATATATAATGCAAAATTGACGAAATGGTTGGGTGAAAAAAGTTTTTATCCACCTCTGGTGAAAAAGACAAATTGCCTTCGATTCAGCTGGAAACGGGTCAAATTTGAACTGCAACTACCTCATAGTTTGCTCTTTATTTTTTCCAAAAATCATTTCTAGGTAAATAAGTATCTATTTAATCAGAAATACATGGTTTGATGGCGAGACATCGAGGTTTGACGGTGGCCGAGGGCCCCAACTCTAGAGCGCGTAAACTCGCAAGCCGCCGCATGGTCACCGCGTGACCGTGGCGTTGCCATGTGTTCTGGGCGGCCTAGGCATGTCTAGTGGGTTGGGCACTCCCCAGGTAGGTGCTAGGAAGAAAATCACAACATAAGATTCTCACGAGGAGACCGATCGATGCTCAAACATGAATAAGCAGCCAAGTGTTTGATTTATGACGGAAATGCACATGACTAATGGGTGTGAGTTTTGGCTGAGGATAATCAGTTACTAAGAAGTCCGTCTTCACAAATTTTCACCTCAAAAGGAGGAGCCTAGGTGGTACTTGGTTTACAAAGTACCACACCGGACATAAATCATCTGAATGTTGAAGCTGGGCTCAAAGTAATGAATGGATTGAGCTGGCATTTGGTGGAGGATGGTTATTTGGGCATAGGAAAGCGATGTAGAAAATGGATACCATTTGGACATGCCAAAGTGGTACTTCCTTCACAAAGTGCTGCTCTGAACAGAATAGGAAAATGAATATTTTTGAATTATTTTTGAACTAGGCAAGGAATGTTTTTGACATATTTGATGAAGATATGATCCAAAACATTTATGAGAATTTTTGGAATAACAGAAATATAGGTTGCTTCACAACCTAGGGCAAAACTCGCCACATGGACATGACACATAGGCAAAACTGATGAGATGGCGCCTAGTCATCACAACCCACCACAATCTACAAGGCTATGACCATCTATATTGGTCATTAACAACTAGAAATAAGGCAGCGGACTAGCACTGTTTGCTTTGTGACCATTTCGTGTAAGGAAATTACGACCTTTCTAACCAAAATGGTCGCAATGGTTTAGGGTTTGGAGCCCCCCGAACATCTTTTGACCAATTGGTCTCAAATGGTCATAGATCTATGACCAATACTTCCAGGGTCACTGACAGAAGGTCACTAGTTGACATATTTCTTGTAGTGGTAGTTCTTCATCGCCCTCGGTTTCTGAGAAGAAGGCGGTGATACGTCCATTTTGCATCATGCTTTTATATCGATATTTATTGCAATATGGGCTGTTATTACACGTTATGTTACAATACTTATGCCTATTCTCTCTTATTTTACAAGGTTTACATAAGGAGGGAGAATCTTTGGCAGTTGGAATTCGGGTGGAAAAGGAGCAAATATTAGAGACCTATTCTGCACAACTCCAAAAGTCCTGAAACTCCACGAAAGTTATTTTGGGAAATAATAAAAAATATCCAGCGGAAGAAGTTCACCAAAGGGGGGCCCACCTGTCCACGAGGGTGGGGGGCGCGCCCCCTACCTCGTGGCCCCCCTGTTGGCTCTCCGATGGCCATCTTCTGCTATATGATGTCTTTCGTCGAGGAAAAAAAATCATAAGCAACCTTTCGGGACGAAACTCCGCCGCCACGAGGCGGAACCTTGGCGGAACCAATCTAGGGCTCCGACAGAGCAGTTCTGCCGAGGACACTTCCCTCCGGGAGGGGGAAATCATCGCCATCGTCATCACCAATGCTCCTCTCATCGGGAGAGGGCAATCTCCATCAACATCTTCACCAGCACCATCTCCTCTCAAAACCCTAGTTCATCTCTTGTATCCAATTCTTGTCTCCAAGTCCGGGATTGGTACTAGTAGGTTGCTAGTAGTGTTGATTACTCCTTGTAGTTGATGCTAGTTGGTTTATTTGGTGGAAGATCATATGTTCAGATCCTATATGCATATTAATACCCCTCTGATTATGAACGTGAATATGCTTTGTGAGTAGTTACGTTTGTTCCTGATGACATGGGAGAAGTCTTTCTCTTAGTAGTCATGTGAATTTGGTATTCGTTCGATATTTTGATGAGATGTATGTTGTCTAGCCTCTAGTGGTGTTATGTGAATGTCGACTACATAACACTTCACCATTATTTGGGCCTAGAGGAAGGCATTGGGAAGTAATAAGTAGATGATGGGTTGCTAGAGTGACAAAAGCTTAAACCCTAGTTTACGCGTTGCTTCGTAGGGGGCTGATTTGGATCCATATGTTTCATGCTATGGTTAGGTTTACCTTAATACTTTTGTTGTAGTTGCGGATGCTTGCAATAGAGGTTAATCATATGTGGGATGGTTGTTCAAGTAAGAACAACACCCAAGCACCGGTCCACCCACATATCAAATTATCAAAGCAATCTTAACGCGAATCATATGAACGTGATGAAAACTAGCTTGACGATATTCCCATGTGTCCTCGGGAGCGCTTTTCCTATTATAAGAGTTTGTCCAGGCTTGTCCTTTGCTACAAAAGGATTGGGCCACCTTGCTGCACTTTACTTACTTTTGTTACTTCTTGCTCGTTACAAATTATCCTATCACAAAACTATCTGTTACCACTTATTTCAGTACTTGCAGAGAATACCTTGCTGAAAACTGCTTATCATTTCCTTCTGCTCCTCGTTGGATTCAACACTCTTACTTATCGAAAGGACTACGATAGATCCCTATACTTTTGGGTCATCAGGCGGCTGGAGGAATGATGCCGGCTCGGCAATAGAAAAGCTAAGTCATTCAGAGCCTTGGGTTATTTCCTCTTACACTTAAGGTTATCGTCCTCGGAGATCTTGCCTATGTATGGGAAACACTGATGCAAAGGGCTCCTTGATTGGCAACACCCTTGTTACATTTCGAGTCCGCTCAACAGCTCAAAGCGGCCGCGTCGAGAGTGGCGGGTAGCCTTCCTCACCGACAACGCCTCGACTCGACTCGAGTCAAACTCGTGATTCGGCGGCCGCGCTAAGGGCGGTAAGGTGGTTTGCCTTGCAGCAAGCACACCCGGCAGGCCAATGGGGATCCGTCCCCAAGACACCGCCCAGGGTTTACGCGCCGGCAAGCCTACCCAGTTACGTAGGGCGGACATACAAGGAAAAATCAAACAGAAAAATAACATGCATGATACCAAAAGTGCTGCAGAGTTATATTACATCAAATTGTTGCTGGTTATAACTAGAGATAGCAATTGTCTTGGTTGTGAACCTGCAGCAGCGATAAAGAATGGGATGCCTAATCCTGCTACCGGCCCTCCACCCTCACGAATTCCGCCGACTCGGTGATAATGGGCTTGATGCGCTCACTGAGCAAGACGAGGTCGATACCCTCCGCAAGCTCTCGGTCTGACGACGTCGAAGTCGAGGTCGGGGTACCAGTGCACCACCTTGGTAAGAACCTTGGTCATGGCACCCTGGCAGAACCTCCGGGACTCGTCGGCCAGTGAGGCCGCCCGGTTGGCGTGAAGCCGCTGCAGAGCGCCGATGACCTTCTCAAAGAACATGGTCTGGCTGCAATTGGCACTCACGCTCCGCTCCGGGACATACCTCACGTCCGGCATCCCATGATGGCCAGCTGCGCGGCAGCCTGGTTGGCAACGGTGGCGGGGCGATCGAGCCAACGGTTCTCGCCCGCCATGTGATCCGCGAAGTTGAGGCCTTCGTTCTCCCGCAACTGCTTCTCGGCCTCCAGCTCCTTGGCTAGGGTCCCCTCTCGGGTCTTGGCCTCCTCCAGCGCCTTCTCGAGACCCTCCAGCTTCAGCTTGAGGTCTTTGATGGAGTTTTTGGCCTCGGAGAGCTCCCCGACCTTGCTGACGACCGCGCCCTGCGCCTCCGTCAGAGCACTGTTAAGCGTGTCCCTTTCACAGGATAGCTTGGGGCCTGCTCCTTGACTGTCGCGCTCGCCTCGGCTCCTCCACCTTGCCGGCGTGAACCTAGGCCTGGGCATTGAGTGCCTCTTCGTGCCTCTATTCTAGCTCACTGGTCTGCTGCAAGACAAGCCTCTCCACTTCTGCGTCCTTGTCGCAAAGCATGGCGGCAAGCTTCCCCTCGCGTGCGGCAAGGTCCCCCTCCTGGGAGTTCAGCAAGGCCTTGTGCTGGGTCCGCGCGGCTTCGGCGGCCGTGGCCAAGTTCCTCGCCGTCTCCTGAGCTTTCTCGACGTCGGCGAGCTTCATGGTGAGCTCCACATCGCGCTTGGCCAGCTCGCCCTGAACGGCCTTGAGCTCCTTGTGGGCCCCGCGGAACCAGTCCTGCGTCTCGGCAACGCGCTCCTGGAGGTCTGCCTCCGCCTTCTCCACCACCGCCGTCCTGGACTTAGCCTTGTCCAGGCGGGCGATGAAGCGCCTGAAACTCCGAGCTGGCGCCCATGGCGTGGAGGAGCCGCTCTTCCTGCAAACCATCATCGCCAACGATCGGCTCGTCGACGACTTCGAGCCAGGCAGCGGCAAGCACTTCGTCGTCGAACACCTCCTCCTCAACGGGTGTCCTGGTGCTCGACGCGCCTGGGAGGTGGACGAACAAGTTGTCGCTCACCCTCAGGTACTTTCCGGAGCCAGAAGCAAAAGAAGAGGAAGGCTGGTCGCCGGCCACCTCCTCCTCCTCCTCGGCAGCGGCCCCGCCAGCTCCTTCGGCATGCCCCTTGCCGGCCTCCTCGGCGGCGGCCTTGCCGGCCTCCTCGGCAGCGCCCCTGGCGGCCTCCTCGGTGGCGATCTTCTCGGCATCCACCTCGGTGGCCTTGGCGACGCCCTCGATAACGGCGTCCACGTCCTCTGGGTTCACCGAGGAGGAATCTGGACGCTGAAAAAGGGGGGTGAGGCAAGGCCAGGACCAAGAGCCGGAAGGAAAAAGAAGCAGGGACGAACGGCGAACGATTTACCTATGCCAGTACCCGGCTGGGAAACGGAAGTCTCCTCCCCGCCAACATCCGGCGTCGAGGCAAAGTCGCCGGTGCCCAAGTCCTCCTCCTCCTCCTCAATGTGCGTGGGCCCGGTGCCTGGCACCCTTGCCGGGGACGCCCCTCGGGGCGGCGTGGTCAACGGGGGCAGCGTGTTGGGAGTAGCCTTCTATGGCTCCTCCTGCTGCTGCTCTCCTCCTGCATACCCGACAAGGTCAGCGCCAAAGTGTCGTGCCCCAAACACATGTCGACAGGGGGAAGAGTGATTCTGTTGAGGGGCTCTGCCGAGGCTGCTGTCGACTGCTCAACACCACCAATGGCGCCCGGAAGTACCAACTGAGGGGCTGGCCACCCGCCGAGACCTTGGCC
Organism: Aegilops bicornis; assembly: GCA_021605145.1. NCBI lineage: Eukaryota > Viridiplantae > Streptophyta > Magnoliopsida > Poales > Poaceae > Aegilops > Aegilops bicornis. The sequence goes on along the minus strand of CM038673.1, from coordinate 414,095,573 downwards.
CTCTTCACCCCTCTGGGCAGCGTCTCCACGTCCTGTAAAGATGAAGACAAGTCAAGACGAGGCAACACAGATTGAGGAGGCGGAGATAACGGAAAAGAACCAGGATACTTACTGCGTCAGTCCGCCTCCTCCTCTGTTGTTTTCCTCTTCCTCCTCGGGCTGAGGGATCCATAATCAAAAGTAACCTCCATATCGACATTCGCTGGAGGAGGAGAAGGGGGTGGTGTCTGGGCACGCGTGGACTAAGAAGGGGCGGCTGTCTTCTTCTTCACCGCAGCCTTCGTCGGCTTCTTTGCCGCCGTGGCCCTCGTGTGGCGCCCGGACCCTTCCAAGGTCAGCTGTGGCCGTGCAGCCCTGCCGGGCCGGACCGGCTCGCCGAAACTGGCTCACCGCAGGACTCGCCCTCTCCCCACGGCCGGCATCAGGCCTGCGGTCTCGTCCTCCTCCGATGACGACTCGCCGGTCACATCTTCAACCAGAGGAGCCTCGGTGCTGCCTTGGCTCCCGGCTGACGCCATGCCGGGCGAGCTCCTCCTCCTCCGCCGTCGTGGCCTTCTCCTCCACACCATCGGTAGCTGCCGCCCTCACGGCAAGTTGTGCCTCCTTCGCATACAGGTGGTGATGTAGTCCAGCTCACTTTGGGTGGTGTCTGAACAAGCGGCCGCTTCGGCGTCGGCGTTAGCGTACCCCTCATGCGAGTGTCAAAGAACTGCTGCGCCGGCGTCCTCCGGCTCCTTCCGGCTCGGATCGGCGCCATGCAGCGTTCTGATCCGACATCATGGCAATTATCTCGAACCGACGCAGTTGTTGCACAACGGGACCACCCCCGTCGGCAGCTTGAACAGAGGCCCCTTGAGGACCTTGCCGGCCTTTGCGGCGGCCCTCGCGACCTTGCCGGTCCGCTGGACCTCGCCGTCACGGCCCACATCGAGCTGGAAGAGCCGCTGACAGAAATGGGCATGTCCCATCACTATGAAGTTGTGGTCGAGGCCGGGGTGAAGCCGCATGATGTCGGCGGGGTTCGTGAAGAGCCAGGCTGGCCTCCCCTTGTTATGCAGTGGAGCGATCCGGCGACGGATGAAGTCCACCCCGATCATCTCAAGGGTGAGCCGGGCCTGGGTAAGCCGGAGAATCCTGGTGGTGGCGACCGTAAGCTTTCCGTCATCGGCATCGACATCGCTCCAATTGCTTCTGCGGACCGGCGGCGCCCGGCGAACTCTGCAGAATGCCGGCGGGTCCTTCTCTTTGATCTAGCACCACCGGCCCCGCCATTCTTCCCACCTCTCCTTCATGGCGCCGTCCGGGTATGCTCCCTTGGATCTTGGGATCCAGGCGATGCAACCCGAAATGGCACCTCCCGTCTGGATCCGAGGGAAGAAGTAATGGCGGAAGAGCGCCGTGTTGGGGTGCACCCCGGCGAAGCCTTCGCAGAGGTGCACGAAAAGGGCCATGCACGCTACCGCATTCGGAGTAAAATCCAGGAGGCGGAAGCCGAAGGTATGCATGATGTCGCTAAAGAAATCAGAGAAGGGAGGGCAGAGCCCGCAAGAAAAATAATCAACAAAGAAGGGGTACCGATTTGGGGCAGCCTCGGTGCAGTCGGCGGGGATAACACGCGTGGCCGGATGCCCTGAATTATCCCCCCCCCCCCGTCTTCACTCCCCACAAGGGCTTGAAGGAGTCCCGAAGCTCGAACACGTCGGCTGTCGAGGGGAAGAAGGTGGACTCCGTCCGCTGCACCACCAGCGCACTCTCCGGCGGCTCTGCGGCTCCGGCGTCCTTGACTACTCCCTTGCCCTTGGTGGATTTTGGCGCCATGGCGGCTGGGGGAGGAGGGCAGGACAGAGGGCGGCGGAGGCACAACAATGACAAGCGGAGCGAAGCTTGAAGAAGAACAGGAGGCAGGCGGAGGTCTCAAGATTGGGGTTGCATGAAGGGTAAAAGGAGCAGTCGCCATGATTATCCCTTTTATGGGGAAGTCGTGCATGGCGCCTTTCCATTCTTGCAATGTGACGCATGCGTGTGGAAACCACCCCACACATGCCGCCCACATCACGCACACCCCTCCACGCCCGGCCTTGTATGCTGGTCGTGGGAAGCGGCAGCAAGAAACCTTACCACGGTAAAAACCGCCCCACCTGCCCGCGCACCATTTTTGGCCTGGCCCAACAATGTGTCGCGCTTATGTGTGGCCCAGGCCCTGGGGCTCCTGTCGGTGTACAAAAAGGGGGGTGCGTTTTTGTACCCCAATACATATGCACGGGCAGTCGGAGCCGCCCCTACGGTCACGTCAAGCAGAACAAGGGAGGTGAGCCAAGGTAAGACCGAAGCCAAAGATAACAAGAGCAACACCAAGGCCAGGACCACAAAGAGCAGAGAGACGAAGCAGGCTCCCCAAGCAAGACCCTTGCCGGGGCAGCCTCAGCGGCCCCGGCAAGATCCTTGCCAGGACAGCTCGCCCCACACCAACAGAGCGAGCCACCCTTGAGCCCACGGTCCCCAACGCCATCATCGACGTGGGGCCAGGGATCGGGAAGGCACCTCTATGGTGGCATGCAGATCTTTGTGAAGACATATTCAAGATCAGATGAGGATTAGAAGATGACGATTCTCGGCAAAGATTCTTGCCGAGGAAGGCCACCAGACCCCCGGCAAGGCCCTTGTCGGGGCCGACAGCGCGCCACGGCAAGATCCTTGCCGGGCCACCCGGCAAGGCCCTCGCCAAGGATGCCGGTAGGGGCCCTTTGCCGGCCAGCGCCAACCAAGCTTCCACCACCGTTCACATGCATTTGCCAGCCCAACTAGTGGCGGGCACCGCGGCAACATATCTGAGATCGAGCCAACTCGCCGGCGCTGCGTGGCGGCATGCAGATCTTCGTGAAGGCTCGCCACCGCGCCACCTCGGTACTGTTGCCTACATGGCACCATGCACCTCAGCGGCGAGGCGTGTCGAGGCGAGGAGGAGCGGCGGCAGACGGGGCCAGGCCTCGCCCGTCCCCAATAAACAAGGGACACCTAAGCTACGCATTAAATGCGTCTTGTCATGTATGTCTGACGATAAGCTCGAGGCCTTTAGACGCTTTTCCACCTCCTATGTGCCACTATGGCAGCCCCTTCCAACTATAAAAGGAGGCCCATGGCATACTGGAGGAGGATTCGGCTCTTTCGAACCACGCATGGACCACAGCTAGTTCGAGAGCTCAAGAACTCTCAGAAATACACCCACCAAAGCAGGACTAGGGTTTTACGCATCCTCGCGGCCCGAACATGGGTAAATGTCGGAGTAATGGGCCACGGGTAGCCCAACCCGAGTCCCTGAATATTCTAAAAACATCGGGCCGACTGCACCCCTCAAGACACCAAGATGGAGGCGCCGCCTTCCTTTGACAGGCTGGTCAGGTGGCCGGCTCTCGGAAGGCGGCCAAGCTCCAGAAGGCGGCGCCAAGACAAGCCGACTCCCGGCAAGCGGCCTCTAGAGAGGCCGGCTCCTGGCAGTCGGCTCCCAGGCACCCTCAAAGTCTGCACCCTTGTTAAGAGGACAAGACCGAATATGGCTACAGTGTAGCCCCTCACCCTCACGATCGAGGCTGGCGAGAGCAGTGCCCCGTCTGGTGAGGTCGCCCGTCGGTGCAACCTGTTGCCCCTCCTACCTTGACGTCACGCCGGTCCGTGAGCTTTGCCACGATGGCTGTCGGGAAGCCCATGGTGGCCAGGCCCCTACTTGGCAGCGGACAACATACAAGGCGGAGGGAGATAGACCAGCCGGACCGGAGGGAAGCCGGCTTCCAGCAGGCGGCCCGTTCTCTGCTCGGGGCTCGCAAGCCATTAACCAGATGAGACGGGGAGTGGCTAGAGTGATCTCCCGCCAGGCGGCGGGACTGTAGCCACGCCCCACGACCAAGCCTGCTTCATTAGTATAAGCGGCTCTGATAACCAGGCCGGCAAGGCCAGCGATCGGTGGAAATACGGCCTGTCGGCCGAGCAGACCGGTCAGCCGGGGAGCCCACCAGGAGGCAAGCCACAGCAGCCAGCGGAGAAGCCGGCGCCCAGAGACACTGGCAGCCGGGACCTACACCCGGCTGGATTACCATTGCGCCCCTAGGGGGTAGGCCTATATAAACCCCCCAGGGCACCCATGCAAAGGGTTCCCAACCCCTTAGAACTAGATACATGCCTAGAGAGGAGAAGTGCTAGCCTTGCCTTCTCCTACCTCTGCCAAACAGCTCGAGGAGCACCATTGTACCCACTGTGACCTTAGTGATCATGCGGAGACCCCGCAGAGCAGGATTAGGGGTGTTATCTCCTAGGAGAGCCCCGAACCTGGGTAAAGTTCACCGGTGTTCGTGTTTACGCCTTATCCCGCTTCCAGGCACCGGTGATGTTCTACTAGCTCCCACCATGATAAGCCATCCTTTGGCATATGTCGCACCCAACCCCCGACATTTGGTGCCCACCGTGCGGCGAGGTACACCGTCATCCGGAGACTGTACGGGCGGGAACCTCTGTTTCTCCTGGCGGCGCAGCCGGCTCGCACGCCAGACGGCACTGGCTGACGCCTTTGCAGATGGCGCAGAGATCGCCTGCGTGGTGAGCTGCCTCGCCAACCTTGTTGGCGGGATCCGCCTCTCCGACGAGCCCGCATCCGACGCAGGCACCGACGGCCCTGAAGGCCGCCTCATCAGCCTCCTCGACCAGCTTCATGTCGCCGGCGAGCCTGCTGCTGACTTGGAGTCGGTCAATTCCACCGACCCGATGCCTGTCGACTCCGACTCTGCGTCGCTTGACGCGTTCCCCACCAACGAGGTGGTCTACGACAAGCCGCCTCCTTGCGCGGAGAGCGGCAAAAGCGCCGTCACGGAGGTGCTTTTCATCGGCCACAGCGAGCACTCCGGCAGAGGCGCTCATGACCCGCTCCACGCGGCACTGCAAGACCTGACGGCGCCCATCCCAGAAGACGCTGACACCGAGATGCTGGAAGCACGCCGCGTCGGCTTTCGTCGGGGCGCCAAGAAGCGCAAGCATGAGACGCGCTGTCGAAGCCTACCGGTAGCGAGATGGACGCGCTGTGGCGACGCCGGCTCAAGGCCCGGCCGCCTTTGGCAGTCGATGAGCGACATGGCCATCGCCAACCTGTTCGGGGCAGATCGCCCCGTCTACGCCACGCCTGCAGAAAACATACGAGCTGCCCAGGTGGCAGCAGAAGAGCTGGACAAGTTCGAGGGCGAAGAACATCACCAGATGGCAGAGCGCGTCCAGCGGCTCCTCGACGCGGGCCGCCGAAGCAGACGAAGCCGGGCTGCCGCACCGAGGGCGCCACACGGCAAAATGACGACCTGCCTCCCGCCGAGATCAAGCGCGACATCTCGGGCGCCGACCGATGGCGTCCGTGGAAAAAGAGAAAGAGCCGGCTGCCCGCGATCGGACTTCGCATCACCATAGAGCGCGACCAAGGCGGCCGCCCAAGAAGCGATGGAGCAGCGGGATGACTGTCCGCCTCCTCCCCCTCGCAGGGAAAGGCGCGTCTCCTCGCCGCCTGTTGATCACCCGACACTCGGCGACCACCTTGGCCACGGAGAGGGAGTCGGAGAGAACGATGCCCGCCACCAGATCGACCGTCTCCATCGGTCCCTGGTGCTAGAAGAGGAAGATGAGTTGGGTCCGCCGTGTTTCGGCCCCCGCATTCGAGACGAGCCTTTCCCCAAAGGGTTCACGCTCCCAAGAGACACGCCCAAATACACCGGCTCCGTGAAGCCGGAGGACTGGCTGGTCGACTACTCCACAGCCGCCAAAGATAGCAAATGGCAACAAAGCGGCGTTCTTTGTGAAGTACGTTCGCTCATGCTCCGAGGGCACGGCGGACATGGCTGAAACGATCTGAAGCCACGCAACATAAACAGCTGGGTCGACTTCACCGACTCCTTCGTCCGCAACTTCACCAGCACGTACAAGCGGCCGCCCAAACCTCGCCAGCTTTCCTTGTGCGTACAAGGCCCCAACGAGTCGACTCGCGACTACCTCACACACTGGGCCGAGCTCCGCAACTCTTGCGAAGGCGTGCACGAGGTGCAGGCCATTGAGTACTTCACCGCTGGGTGCCGAGAGGGCACTCTCCTCAAGCACCGACTCCTCTGCGACGAGCCGGCGACCCTCGACGAGATGCTGATCATAGCAGATAAATATACCACGGCCGACTCCATGAAGGCAGAGATCCAAGTTGATGCCTCTGGCAAGGTGGCCCCCCAAGCTCCTCGGACTCCGGCTGGCGAAACCAGTCGGCGTCAACAGCAGAACGACCACAAGCGCAAGGCCACGGCGGCTTCCACCGGCCCGGCGGTGTAGCGGCGATTGAGGGCGGCAAAGGAAGGGCAACCTCCTCCCAAGCGCAAGAAGGGCGGCAAGCCCAACTGGTTGCCCGCCTTCTCGTACGAGCAGACTCTCATGCCCCCTGCAAGATACACAGCGGCGGGAAGCCATCGAATTACACCACTCGGAAGTGTCACTGGCTCACCAGAATCGCCAAGGGCGGCGGACTCCAGCCTCCCCCGCCGGCTGGTCCGCCGCCGCCTCCTCCCCAGCAGCCGGCGGCCCGCCCAGCCGGAGCTATACAAGATGAATACCCTGAGGAGCAGGGAGCCTACGTCGTATTCACCAGCATAGCCAGTGATAAGCAGCAGACAACAGCAGCGCCAAGAAGTCAACGCGGTGGCGTCCGAGCCCCCAGAATTCATGCACTGGTCGGAGAAGCCCATCAGTTGGAGTCGGGCTGACCACCCGGAGGTGATGCCCTCGCCCGGTTCCTATGCTCTGGTCTTGGATGCCACCTTGGCAACCGATAAGCGAGCTGCTCGGTTCTCCCGATTCCTAATAGATGGCGGCAGCAGCATCAACATCCTGTACCAAGCAACTATGGAGAAGTTAGGAATCAAGCAGAGGCGACTTGGTAGCGATCGAATGATATTTCATGGCATATTTCCTGGCCTTTCCAGCTCTACAGTCGGCAAGATTCAGATAGATGTCCTCTTCGGAGACAAAGATCATTTCCGCCGGGAGTCAGTTTGGTTCGAAGTGGTAGACCTTGAAAGCCCCTATCATGTACTCCTTGGTAGGCCAGCTCTGGCCAAGTTCATGGAGGTCCCCCACTATGCTTATCTCAAGATGAAGATGCCAAGTACCAAGGGAATCTTGACCGTAGTCGAAGACTACAAGAAATCATCCGCCTGTGCGACGGACAGTAGCCGGCTAGCCGAGTCCCTCATGATAGCGGCTGAGAAACGACTCCTTGATCGGGTTGTGGCGACGGCAAGCAAGCAGCCAGAGATGTCGCCCGACCCCAAGGATTCGGAAGTCGGGGGCTCGTTCAAGCCGGCTAAAGAGACAAAGAGGATACCCTAGGACCCGGAGCACCTGGAGAGGCACGCTGTCATAGGTGCAAACACAGACAACAAATAGGAAAGGCGAGCTCGTCGATTTCCTCTGTGAGAATCGGGACATCTTTGCATGGCCCCCAAGGACATGCTGGTGTTAACACGAAATTCGCCGAGCACAAGCTACGTATGATCGGCGCCAAGCCGGTCGAGGCAGCCCTTCGCCGCTGTCGGAAGAAAAGAGAAGAGTTGTGGGAGAAGAGATGGCCCGGCTTCTAGCGGCCGGCTTCATTATGGAGGTTTTCTTTCGGAATGGTAGCCAACCTAGTGCTAGTGTTGAAGAAGAACAAGCAGTGGTGCATGTGTATTGATTATACCAGCCTCTACAAAGCTTGCCCCAAGGATCCCTTTGCCTTGCCAAGAATTGACCAAGTGATAGACTCCACAGCCGGATGTGAGCTGCTAAGCTTTCTTGATGTGTACTTAGGGTACCATCAGATCAAGCTGAACCCGGCCGACAGACTAAAGACCGCCTTCATCACACCATTCAGAGCCTTCTGCTACCTGACCATGACGTTTGGCTTGAGGAATGCCGGCGCCACATTTCAGCGTTGCATGCAGAAATGCCTCCTCAAGCAACTGGGAATGCCCACATTTACATGGACGATATTGTGGTGAAGACGGAGAAGCATGGCACTCTGCTCGAGGACCTCAAGGAAACCTTTGATAACTTGTGCTGATTTTAGATCAAGCTCAAGCTAGAGAAATGTGTCTTTGGAGTACCAGCCGGCCAGCTCCTCGGCTTTCTGGTCTCAGAACGCGACATCGAGTGCAACCCTGTGAATATCAAAGCCATCGAGAGGATGGAGGTACCCACCCGACTGCTGGATGTGCAGAAGTTCACCGGCTATTTGGCATCCATCACCGATTAAATCGGTCAATTTTGGGCGAGAAGGCTCTTCCCCTGTACCAGCTCATGAAGAAGACCACTTTTTTCGAGTGGAATGACAAGGCGGATGAAGCTTTCCTCCAGCTCAAGAAGAAGTTGACCACTCCGCCTGTCCTGGCGGCTCCGACTAATAAGGAGCCCATGCTCCTCTACATCGCTGCCACTAGCCGGGTGGTCAGCACTGTCATTGTTGTCGAGCGCAATGAAGACGACAAAGCACAGTCGGTCCAGAGGCCGGTCTATTATTTAAGCGAAGTGCTGTCCACCTCCAAGCAAAACTACCCTCACTACCAGAAGATGTGCTATGGCGTGCACTTTGCCGCCAAGAAGTTGAAGCCATACTTTCAAGAGCATCCCATCACTGTTGTTTGCACTGCACCTCTTGCCGAGATCATTGGAAGCAGAGACGCCTCTGGCCGAGTGGCCAAATATGGGCTATAGATCTGGCCCCCTACACCATTTACTACCAACCACGCACCACCATCAAGTCCCAAGCACTGGCCGACTTCCACGTCGACTGGGCCGAGACCCAGTACTTGCCGCCAGCGCCGGACTCCACCCATTGGCGGATGCACTTTGATGGCTCCAAGATGCTTTTGATGCGGGAGCGGCATCATCCTCACCTCTCCCAAAGGCGACAAGCTCAAATATGTCTGCAAATCCACTTTGCCGCCTCCAAAAATGTGGCAGAATATGAGGCACTCATACACGGGCTCCGGCTTGCCAAGGAACTCGGCATTCGCCGGATCCTGTGCTATGGTGACTCTGACTTGGTGGTCCAGCAATCGTCAGGCGACTGGGACGCCAAGGATGCAAACATGGCAAGCTACCGCTTCCTTGTTCAGCAGCTCAACGGATACTTTGAAGGGTGCGAGTTCCTCCATGTACCAAGAAACGACAACGAACCGACAGATGCTCTAGCACGGATAGGCTCCACCCGGCAAGCAATACTAGCCGGCGTTGCCCTACAGCGCCTCCTCAAGCCGTCTATCAAGCCGTCTACGGAATCAGATTCCATTTTTGTGCCTGCTGACCCCAAAGCAGTCGGATCCGACACAGGGACCTCGGCCGGCACGAGATTCCGGCGGTGGCTCCGGGACTTCGATGGTCGCGCTGGCCGGGGACTTGAGCCCGACCGGGGGCTATGGCGATCGGCCGGGGACTTCAACGATGCAACAAGCGGCAGCCGACTCCAACCTACCGCCTCCCGGCCTAGCCACCCATGTGCAAGGAGCAGTCCTGATAGCTGAAGAGATAGCAGCACCCTCATGGGCCCAGCCCATCCTGAAGTTTCTGGTGAACAAAGAGTTACCGACTGATGAGATCTCGGCAAGGCAAGTACAACGTCGGGCAGCAGCATACACCATAGTTAACAGAGAACTTGTGAGGCGCAGTGTCCTTTGGTGTTTACCAAAGACCTTGCATAGAGCCGGAGCAAGGCCAAGCAATCATCAAAGATATCCATCAAGGCGAGTGTGGTCACCACGCCGCTTCAAGAGTACTCGTGGCCAAAGCTTTCCACCACGGTTTGTTCTGGCCGACTGCTCTGGAAGACGCCAAAGACTTGGTCCAGAAATGCAAAGGGTGCCAGAAGTTCCGCTCCAAACCACATCGGTAAGCTTACGCACTCAAGACTATCCCCATTGCACTGGCCCTTTAACATGCAGGGCCTAGACATGGTGGGACCATTCAAGATGGCGCGAGGCGGCATGACTCATCTGCTTGTCGCCGTGGACAAGTTCACCAAATGGATAGAAGCAAAGCCAATTAAGAAATTGAATGGTCCGACTGCTGTGGCTTTCATCTCCGACATCACCATCCGGTATGGCATACCACACAACATCATCACCGACAATGGGACAAACTTTGCCAAAGGCGCCTTGGCCCGTTTTTGCGCGACATAGGGCATCCAACTGGACTTAGCGTCTGTTTCCCATCCATGATCAAGCGGCCAAGTGGGCGAAAAACAGCCTCATTTTGTCGACATCAAGCCCCGGTCGAACCGGCTGGAGTGTTCGGTCGTGGCTTCGATGAAATTGTCGGCCGTCCTCTGGAGCAGTAGCACAACTCCGAACAAGTCAACCGGCTTCACGCCTTTCTTCCTCGTCTACGGTGCCGAAGCCGTCATCCCGACGGACATAGAATTCGACTCCCCTTGAGTCACCATGTACACCGAAGAGGAAGCATAAGAAGCGCGACAAGATGGCGTCGATCTGCTGGAAGAGGGCCGGCTGCTGGCACTAAGCCGATCCGCCATCTACCAGTAGAGCTTGCGTCGATACTACAATCGGAAGGTCAAGCCACGATCTTTCCAAGAAGGAGACCTTGTGCTCCGGCTGATCCAGCGAACAGCCGGCCAGCACAAGTTCTCAGCACCTTGGGAAGGCCCCTTCATCATCAGTAAGGTGTTGGGAAATGATTCTTACTACCTGGTCGATGCTCAGAAGCCTCGAGCACGCAAGAGAGACAACTCCGGCAAGGAGACAGAGAGGCCATGGAATGAAAACCTCCTTCAAAGGTTTTACAGTTGATGCAGTATGTACCACGCCAACTTTTGTATTAAGTACGAAGACTCCGAGACCGCCGAGGAAAGCTCGGGGACTGCCCTCTTTTATATATGATAAGTTGTATGTTCACGAATGCGCATTCCATTATTTTTTTCCTGGCACCGGGTCCGACCAGTCGGCCCGGAGGCTTGTCGTCTTGTCCTATGAGAATGCTTCCTGCAGCCAGACAAGTAGTGCGTGGCATCTAAACCAGCTCCTACTAGAAGCCGCAGCTTGCAGAGCGACTGACCGGCGGGCAGGGGCCAAGAGAAGAAAAGGTGCCCACACGAAAAAAGGCTAAGGACCCAAAGCATACGCATAGCTCAAGACGGCTCCCCGCTCTGCCCGGCCAGGCTGGCGGCGGCATTGGGCAACTTCTATTTTTAAAACTAGCTACAAAGCCCCAATCGGCCAAGTACTTGCCTTCCCAAAGTGGCCAAATCACTTGATCCAAGACACGGTCCATGAGCGTACCGTTGGGTTAACAGGCGATATCTAAGGGAAGGCGACAAAGGAAAAACGCCAAGGGGCAGCAAGCTAGAAAAGATAGAACCCGGCAAAAGAATATTTACATACCAAAGGCCCTTGGCCGGCATTCAACAGAGGTTTGAAATACACCCCGCGGGTGGAATTGTCTGAAAACTAACAAAGTTTGTCGAGACCGATAAGCGAGATAAAAATTAAAGCAAGTTGATAGCCTAGGGAGAAAGCGCACGAGGTTGGCGGAATCTTTGAGTCGGCAGCGCCGGCCCAGGTGGAGCAGGCTGGTAGTCGATCCCAGCGTGATCGCCCTCGGCAGCCCGGCTTGATCGGGCTGGCTCGTTCTTTGGAGGCATGGTCGTTGAGGATGGTCATCCGCTCCGACCTCTGGTGCCTCCTCTTCGCCTTCCTCCTCCCCCTCGTCTTCTCCCTTGTCGCTGGAGTCAATCACCTCGACTGAGTCTTCGCCATCCTCCGGGTTCAGCCTGAACCACTTTCCCTGTGCTGGGACGCCCTCCTCCGTCAGCTCCGAGACAAAGACGCTGGTGTCAGCATATTCGGCAATCACAGCCGCCCGGGCGACAAGATCACGCTCCACCGCCGGTGCCGCCAGCTCCCCTAGGGCCTCCAGACGGAACGTGGCCAGCCGGACTAGATCTAGCTTCGAGATACCACGCCTTGGCAAACTCAAGGCCAGCGAGCACCGGCCGGGCGAAGAGCCTTCGAGCCTCAAGCGGCCGGCCGCCACCTCCGATAATCGGCGATCCATTGGGAGTGCAGCGTAGCCCTGAGCCGGAGAATGACTTGTGCCCGACACGTTGAAGACGTCGCGGCATTGATGAGCCGTGGGCGGGCACAGATCTTGATGAGCGCTTCGCCAAAGGTTCGAGGGGTGTTGGCCGCAATCAGCGCGCCTTCCGTCCTCCATCGCCCGCGATCAGCCTCGATGGCCTGATTGGCGGCGACAGATTGACCAGGGAAGAAGTCTGCCGAAAACAGAACGCACAAAGCTAAAGTAAGAGACGAGGAGAAGGGCCCGGCCAGCAACCGGCAGCTCAAAGAAAGAAAAAGAGGAAAAGTCACCGTCAACCATGTCCTTGATATCATGGAAGCCGGAAGTCAGCATCACCTCCCTGTCGGTCCAGGCGGACCGTTCAGTTGCAAACTCAGGAAGGACGCTGGCCTCCTTGTCCTCCGCCTCCTTATGAGCCTTTCTGAGCAACTCCGCCTGCTCTCGCCAGTTGCGTGACCAGCCGGTCACGCTCTTCAGTCAGCTTACCGCACTCAACCTCCTTGGCGCGCAGCGCGATGTTGGCTTCGCCCAGCTGCTGCTGCAAGGTAGCGTTGGCCCCTGTGAAAGATAGAATAAAGAAAAGGCGTCAGTCGCCAGCAGAGAAGAAGAATGGTCGCCAGGGAGATCCGGCCCGGCGCTTTCGGCGATCGGCCCGAATCTTGGGACTACAACTGTGGGCGCGTGGCCCCATGGAGAGAGGAGTCACAAGACAACAAGAAAGAAAAACAGTCATCGGGGAGATCCGGCCCGGCCGCCAGTGATCGGCGAATCTCGGGGACTACTGACCAGCAGTGCGCCAGCGTCCCGCAAAAAAGCGGAAGAAACTTACTCGGCTTTACGACAAGTCGGCCGTCCGCTTTTCGACTCTCGGATCTTGGAGTTGAAGGCGGCGGCCACGAGTATTGTGATTAGCCTACAAAAAGAGAGTTCGGATAAAGCCAAAGACTCGGAGCTTACGGATAGAAGTTCGGGCCACCTTAGCGACCGACCCGGTCGGGGACTACACCCGGTGGAGTGCGGCGCGCCCCCATAGAGAAGTACAAATCAAAAATCAAAGAAGTAGGAGGCTCACCCGAACGGCTGCTCGCGTTTCCAGGAACGCGTTGTTGCACCTCTTGGGGGCATCAACCTCGGCTTGGAGTTTGGCCTGAACATCCAGGATGGCCCGGTTCGGTGTCTAGTCAGCTGGCGCGGCGCTGGTCGCTTCAGCGTCCGGGTTCGAGGAGCTCGCGGTGCCGGCTTTCCACGGACGTGGCGCTGAGATCGCCTTCATGAGTCGGCAACGCGTTGGCGTGCGGGCCTCAGGAGTCGGGCCCTTCACCACCTCGCTTCCGGCTGGCAGCATCGGCGGATCTGCCGGCTGCTTGTCCCGCGACTCCCTGGATGGCGGCGGCGGGGGCACGACCACGTCCAACATTGTGACGTCGCCGCCCTCAATCTCCATGGTCGGTTGCTCGTCGCCGGCTCCTCCGGTCGACGCCACGATGTCCGGCGGCGGAGGCGCGGAGCTCAAGGGGACAACAAGCAGCGGCTCCTGGCGGCGTGACACTTCTTCGAGGCGCTTCTTCATGGCGATGTCCGCCTCGGCCTCCTTCAGCTTCTTCAGCGCCATGATACGTCTCCAACGTATCTATAATTTTTGATTGCTCCATGCTATATGATCTATTGTTTTGGACTATATTGGGCTTTATTTTCCACTTTTATATTACTTTTGGGGCTAACCTATTAACCGGAGTGTCACAGCCCTAGAGCTTGCTTGTAACTAGTAGCATTGCATCCATGCATCATGTTTAATTTCCATGAAATTTGAAATGGGGATGACCAAGCCCTAGCATAAAAAACAATTCAAATAGGTTCAATTAAGAAAATATTTTTCAATGAACCAAATGGCCTTCAAAAATGCTCCTCATATCTGGAAAAATGCTTTAAAACATAACCAGGGGTGATGCACATTTTTTTTCATGACATTTGGACTTTTGAATTAATTCATATGGTATTTGCATTTGGGCATTTAAATACTATAAAATATTTTAAATGCTCAGATAATCATAAACTTAAATGCTTGCTTTGTTGGAAATATTCCAAGCAGTGACATTGACCAGTTTCATGATTTTTGGATATGCTACAGTATTTTTATTAAGCCAAACATAATTCTGAGAAAAAATTAGAAAAAACTAAAACCATAAAAAGAGCAGTACTCACTGGCTTACTGGCGCCTGAACCGGCCGATTTCTTCCCCCTGTTGGCCGGGTGGCCCACCCACCTACCCCACCGCTCATCGTCTTCCTCTGCGGGAGAAGGCGAGGCGTGTGTGGGCGATCTGCAGCCACCTCCGCTTCACTGGAGGCCTCCCCTTCGATCGATCCGCGTCTGGCGCCCACGCACCCCCCAGGCCCTCTCACTCTTTCCCGAACTCCTCCCTCCTCCGTCTCGCTCTCTTTCCCGAACCCGAGCAGGCTGCTGGGCGCCGATCGCCGTACCATGCCACAGCCAGTCCCCGAGCCTCCACGACATGCCCCGAGCTCCGCCATTGACCTCTCGCCGTCCCGCCAAGCCACGCGGCGAAGCGCCTCGGCTTAAACCGTCCCGACCTCGTCTTCAATCTCGGCGCCCGGCAACCTCATGTGGATTCGCGAGCTCCATACCCTCCCGACCTCGCCGTTGCCTCTGCTGGATTCGTGGTGAGCTTGCCGTTCCCCTCATCCCCTCTCTCGCATAGCCGCCGCCCCTGAGCACCCGGCCAGCCGTCGCCATGGCGTGAGCTCCGTCTCCCCGAGCACCTCTGCCTCGCTTAGTAGCTCCGGCATGCTCTGAGCACCTCCTCCTCGCTGCCCGCTCAGCTCCCTCGCCCATGAGCTCTAGCCTCATGCGACCAAACTCGAACTCCGGCCGCCGCCTTGGAGCTCGCCGCCGTCGATCCGGCCACCCCAGGCCAGCTAACCCCACCAAGAGCTTGGCTCCTCCCATTCTCTAGGTGCCTTCCGCGACCCATTTGGTGGCGGAATGGCAAAAATCACTCTCGCCGCGTCGCGCTCGCCGTGACTAAGCGCCGGCGTCCGTGACCCGACCGGCATGGGTTGACCTTGCCGGTTTGACCTCCCCTCTCCCTCACCGACATGCGGGCCCCGCTCGGCTAATTAAGTTAGATTAGTATTAACTAAGTTAGGTTAGCTAGTTAGACAACGACACTTTCGGGACCCACCGGTCAGGATTTGACTGGCCGCTTGATTGACGCTGGCGTCATAGTGGCGCTTAATCTTTGGCGCAATATTCTTTTACGGATCTATTTAATTCAGGAAATTCGAAAATACTCTAAACTTCTAAAAATCATATAAATTCAACCGTAACTTTCGGATGGAAATAATTTATATATGAAAATGATCAGAAAAATATGAAGAATCTGTTTATGCCATGATCATGCATGTTTGAACAAGTTAACCTCACTGAATAGGATGAATCATGATTAGGGTAATTTATGAACTAGCATTTGGAGTTGGAGTTCAACCTTGTTTGAATTCCACTTCAACTAACAGGTTATTATTGCATTAGGTGAATTCAGTACCTTAATATGACATGTCATTCATGTGAATGTGCATTGCATTGATTGTGTTCTCTCTTGTTTGCCGGTAATTGTCCCTCCGGTGAGCGATGTTAAACGATTGTTCGATGACACCGATGAAGAGCTATATTATCTTGAAGTGCCGTGCAAGCAAAACCCCTTGTTCATTCGATATAATCCCACTCTCGCCTCCTGCTCTATTTTATTGCATTAGGACAACAACGACTCATGTATTACTTGCTTGTAGCTGAACCCCTTGATCCTTTGCATGACTGTCATTCCACGTAATTAGATGAAACCCACTAGCATGAGTAGGAGTTGTTTGAGCCATGTTGTGCCTACTCATTTATGCTTGTTGTCATGCACTGCTCTTTGCTTAGAGTTGAGTCAGGTCTGATTCATCGGGAATGAATTGGAATTGTTATGAACATGTCCTATTGTGTGAGGGCTAAGTGTGTGAACACGATTGGTAAGGAAGGTAGCGGTGAGAGGCCATGTAGGAGTACATGGTGGGTTGTCTCATTACGGTAGTCTCGAGGCCTCGGGATTACGTGTTTGTGATCCATGATCTGATTACTACCACGCATTGGGCCCGAAACCAATGGACCCTCTCGGCTTCTTGACCACCCTTGTCCTCGGTCAGGGAGTTGCAAGTAGTTCTGGTGTTTGTAGCATCTTTGGGGGCCGCATAGCATGACCTTAGGGGTGGGTTGTGTTGCGGTGAGGCACCGTGGCGGTGTCTGCAAAGTGCCGTTTGGTATCTCGGGAACCCCTGCACATCGTTCGGGGCTGTATGGGAAACCTCGGCGGACTCCTGCGGATGGAACCCGAATAGGCGATAAACACCGGACTAGGGACTTGAGTGTTTAGGTAGGCCGTGGCCGACACCCACGTTGGGCTTCCGCTTGAAGGTTGCCGAGTACATGTCGTGTATGGCGGTAAGTGGTGAGCGTGTGTGAAGAAGTACACCCTGCGGGGTTTAATATGATCTATTGAATAGCCGTGTCCACGGAGAAGGACTTCTGGGTTGCCTATATCGGTTCATAGACAAGTGAAAGTGGATACTCTAAAATGCGCAAGATAAGCGTGAGTGCTATGGATGGCGTTCTCATTGAGGGAGGCAGGGAGCGGGTCCATAGTGGTGTATTGATATGGTGAATATGTGGACTCGTGCGCCACCTCAAAAGAGTTACTTGCGATGTAGTTCGGGATAGCCACGGGTCAAAGCTGGCTTGCTTGGTCAAACTCCACCACCCCTTTGATCTTGATGCATATGTAGTTAGTTACGATGTAAGTCTTGCTGAGTACAATTGTACTCACGTTTGCTTATTTTATGTTTTGCGAGAGACGTCGGTCTCGCTAGTAGTTCCACGTGGACTTGACGTTTAGCTTGTTACCTCATTTACGATCTTGTGCCCTCGGCGAGATCTCGGTAGATAGTCGAGGCTTCTCGGCCTTTTTCATTTATAGTTATGCGTACTTTCGAGACATGATTAGCTTCCGCTTGTGCTTTGACTTGTATGCTTCGAGTGTTGGGTCATGAGACCCATGTTTGTAATATCTCGCTCTTGGAGCCTAATGAATAATATATTGAGTCGTAGAGTTATGTTGTGATGCCATGTTGTATCTACGCATATTGAGCATAATGTGTGTATGTTTGAAATGCTTGGTATGTGTGGGATCCGACAAACTAGTTGTTTATCCTTGGCAGCCTCTCATATGGGGAAATGTAGTCTCGTGCTTACGAGCGATAGTAGTCCGCTACAACCGGTTCACCGGAGTCACCGCTAACCCGGACTACTGCTTGGACACTTGATCGGCCGGCATGTGTTTCACTTTGTTCCTATATACGTCCCTTGGGAAATGTCACGCGGTGGTATTCGAGTCCTGCCTAGCTTTGCTACATGTACCGGGATACGGGGTCTGTTAGCCCGATGCTACAGCCGAATATATACGTTGATGACCGACATGCTCGATGTGATTCATGTATGCCTGTCCCCATAGGTTAGCGCCGCTTTGGGTTCACGACTAGCCATGTCGGCCGGGTTCTTCGTCATATGGATGCTAGCGACACTATCATATACGTGAGCCAAAAGACGCAAAGCGGTCCGGGACATGGTAAGGCGACACCGTGAGAATACCGTGCGTGAGGCCGCAAAGTGATATGATGTGTTACATGCTAGATCGGTGTGACTTAGGATCGGGGTCTGACAGCGTTAGTATCGAGCCCTTGATGTCAGAGGATTACCAAGCCAAACCGGGTCGAAGTTGAGTCTAGAAATGCTTTAATTATGTAAGGGAATTGATTGTGGAAGGGAGCGTAAGGCTCTTTTACTTCTTATACCTCATGGCCTTCTGATCTGAGTCAACCTCTTCTCTTCTACGGGGTTTAAGAACTAGGGTTCTCATCTATCTATCAGGATGACGTGTTACTAATCCATAGACCTTTAAGATTGTTGGTTTTAATCCCCAGTTCAGTTCCTATTATTCCTGTATGATAACTATTGATCTCAGAATCTTGTTATGATGTTGTTGAGTGGTTATGCCACCAATTTTTGCAAGATGTCTCAAATCATTTTGAGCATTTACAGCCGTTATCTTGTCCGAATCATCCCAGGTCTCTAAATAGTCTGATGCACTTGCCAATCCTTTCCTTCCGTTTCCGATGTCCTTTTTGGTCAGAAGAAGCACACTAACCAGTCGGTTGAGGTACTCTGTTGCCTCGACACATATGTTGGAACTATTATTATGACCCTAGGTGTTTAGGAAGTCACCTAGCAATTTAGCAATGCCTTTGTACCCCCAGTGTGATGATTACGCCAGTATTCTTGAAAGCATCCGTGATGCCATTTAGTAGTAAGTATTCTACTCACGGGTTTACGAACCGAGATTCATCCTACTTCATGTTGTTAGTATTTGATAGTGCCCTTAGGATATTAGTAACCTTGCGATAGTCCTCCAAGGTCCGTGGTATATCCTTCTTCCAAATACCATGAACCACTTATGGCAGAAGTTTGTTGAACCAAAAGATCACAACTAGAGTGCTCTTGAGGAGTTCTCCGTTCATAATTGTGACTCTGCCAGTTCTACTTTCTGCATGGGTTATCCGGAGAAATGTTGAGCTTCCTTCGACATACTAATCTGTGCATCCACAACTCAGAAAATTATATGTTCCTCTGAGTTGCTCTCTTCAGTTGTATTCCGACCTTCGTCTATCAATTGATAGTCGGGGAATAGTCGTGCATCCGTCATCAATGCCTATTATCCTTGTGGTCCGTCAAGCCATTCTGTTGCGGAATGACTAGGAGAAACAAACTCCACACCTCATCCATACCTGTGATTGGGTCAAAGTAGTTGTATCCCGCATGATCAAAACGCCAATTCAGCTTTTGTTGTTTCTACCTTGGAGTGTTACCATCTTTATGTCAAGAATGTCATGGGAATGGCATAACCTCTTAGGAATTCTTGACGCAGATGATACTCTCGCTATCATTATTCATTCCTCGGTTCCGTGTTGTTGTAACCGGAATGCCGGGCAAGTGACTTGTGATGTGTGACATCAATACTCCGAGCAACTCATTGCTTGGTAGTGAATGGACAAAATTCTCATCCTTAGCGTGTTGGTTATTAAACCATCATCCTAAGATTGATCGTGCTACCTAGTCCTTATTTTCGGTGCACACCTCGATTGATGAGTTAGGATCTTGTCAAGTCCTCACTCATTTGATAATATCGTCTTGCCACGAAAAGCAAGATTGCTCTCGAGCTTAGTAACATACCGGTGGTTCGTGATTTTCCAAATATCTTCTTGGAAGTGTTACCGGGTTGCTTCCTCGACTTGTTATGTTGGGCTCGTGATCAAGTTGGTTTCTTGTGAACCACCTTCTCCAAGAATCATGTTGGATACCCCGAGCTAGTTGGTCAAGCCAAACAACAACTTGGAGAGTTGGAAGATAAAAGCTTGCCTAATTTAGTTCGTTCCAAAGGGATATTCTTGTGTAGCGTGTGTTGAAGAAAGATGATATCTTCATCGATTGGTTCTGTGATCGATTCTTTGGACCTATCGTCTTATCAATTCTTTGATTTGAGTATGGGCCATTATCAAGTCAAATCGAGAACCAACGATATTAAGTAATGTTGTCTTACTCGTGGTTGATCCCTCGAGCATACACCATTATATTTTTGGTGCGACCAATGCTAACACTTGTGTTCACATGATGGTGGAAGTCAGGTGATATGGAAATTCCGATGAGTTGCTGTTGAGCCCATCAGTACCATTTTGTCTCCCCCATGAGTCATGTTGAGCATCAACCTAGTATTGGAAACTTGTGTAAGCAATTCTTCGTGTTTCGTTCATGAAGCACATGTTTGGATGAAAGTAGTGACTTCCTCTAGTTCATGTGCATCTGATGTAAGTTGCCGCCATGAATTTGAGAAAGGTTTGTTTTGCTTCCTCTAGAATCATCCCAAGTCAGTCATGCATGTGCGAAGTATTCTATGGTTTGATAGACTGATCATCTTCATTCCGTATGTATTCCTAGCACCCCCAAGCCACTTACTGATTTGTTCAAGGAGAAGAAGTTCCTTCATAAGAGCTAATCCGGATTTATGAAGTGATTTCAATATCCTCGATGATGGTTTCCCCACCCGAACTTGGTAGTATTTTATTATAAGACTACCTTGTGGTCATGCTTGTCTAAGACAGTGTGTTCACAGGTTTGTAGCGGAACCAGCTCATATTTTGGAGCCTGCTATCGTAGTTCATATCCCGAGAATCTCGCAACGCCATCTCGTCGAATTGTGTTGCAAACTTTCTTTTCGAGACATCTTTGATGCGAAATATCCTAACACCAACCAGATCTGAATCTCGAGCGGACATGATGGTTGGAACATTGAAACGATTGCATTTCGTTCTGACTTGCACCGTCCTTGTGCCATTTCACTATGGGCTGCTTTCTTAGTAATTCTTGCCTAGGATCATCCTCAAAAGTGGACTTACCATGGGTTCCCCCCACCTTCGATGATAAGCAAAATCATCCATTGCGTTGTCTTCAACAAGGTAGTCCACATCATCCACTCTAGTCCGGGTGTACCATTCCTTTGCACTCCGTCAAACGATCGTTATGAATTGCCTTAGGCTGGTATAAAGAGTTCCAATGATCTATGGATCAAAAGTAATTCTTTTGCCACTTAAGGGAATAGTTCTTGTGTCACCTTTCTCGAGGTGTCTGTTACGGGATCATGATAAATATTTCCTCGCCACCTTGACACCATCCACTATCTCCCTAAGCGTGGAATTGTTACCACCAATCAAATCCCATTGTTGTTCTTCCATCCCCCTCGATGTATTTTGTGTCTCAACTTTCGAGATGTGTCACCGTCTCGGTCCGTGAGTTGATCATGTTTACCGATCTTCATGAAGATCGAGTCATGTAGGATTTCCCCTTCTCTCTGTTGTGGGTGTCGGCGAAGATCTTGGAAGCAAGGCGTCAAGACTAAGATGATGGAATGAATCAACGTCTTCGAGAAAGGCAATTGGATCATGAAGATTGTGATAGTTCGTGACTTCCCTTTTCCTCCTACCTCACGTCTTGAATCTAAGGCTGAGATTCTTGTTTAGTGGGGGTGAGTTATCCTGACCCTAGAGCTTGCTTGTAACTAGTAGCATTGCATCCATGCATCATGTTTAATTTCCATGAAATTTGAAATGGGGATGACCAAGCCCTAGCATCAAAAAACAATTCAAATAGGTTCAATTAAGAAAATATTTTTCAATGAACCAAATGGCCTTCAAAAATGCTCCTCATATACGGAAAAATGCTTTAAAACATAACGGGGTGATGCACATTTTTTCATGACATTTGGACTTTTGAATTAATTCATATGGTATTTGCATTTGGGCATTTAAATACTATAAAATATTTTAAATGCTCAGATAATCATAAACTTAAATGCTTGTTGGAAATATTCCAAGCAGTGACATTGACGATTTCATGATTTTTGGATATGCCACAGTATTTTATTAAGCCAAACATAATTCTGAAAATTAGAAAAAACTAAAACCATAAAAAGCGGTACTCACTGCTTACCCGGCGCCAACTGCCCAGATTTTCCCCCCTCGCCGCCCAGTGGCCCAGCCCACCTACCCCCACCGCTCATCGTCTTCCTCTGCCAGAAGGCAGAGGCGAGGCGTGGCGAGCGCTGGCGATGCCGCGGCCACCTCCTGCTTCGCGCTGGAGGCCTCCCCTTCGATCTGATCCGCGTCTGGCGCCACGCACCCCCAGGCCCTCTCACTCTTTCCCGAACTCCTCCCTCCTCCGTCTCGCTCTCTTTCCCGAACCCGAGCAGGCTCGCTTGGCGCCGATCGCCGTACCATGCCACACCGTCCCAGAGCCTCCACGACATGCCCCGAGCTCCGCCATTGACCTCTCGCCGTCCCGCCAAGCCACCTTGGCCAGGCGCCCCTCGGCCGTCCCGACCTCGTCTTCAATCTCGGCCGCCGGCAACCTCGCCGTGGATTCGCGAGCTCCATACCCTCCCGACCTCGCCGTTGCCTCTGCTTGGATTCGCGGTGAGCTTGAGTCGTTCCCCTCATCCCCTCTCTCATGGCGCCTGTGGCCGCCCATGAGCACCGGCCGCCCGCCATGGCCGGCGACTCCGTGCCTCGAGCACCTCTGCCTCGCTTAGTAGCTCCGGCATGCTCCTCGAGCACCTCCCTCCTTGCTGCCCGCTCAGCTCCCTCGCCCATGAGCTCTAGCCTCGCGCCGCGACCAACCGAACTCCGGCCGCCGCCTTGGAGCTCGCCGCCGTCGATCCGGCCACCCCGACCCGGCTAACCCCACCAAGAGCTTGGCTCCTCCCGGCTACTCCTAGGTGCCTTCCATGACCCATTTGGTCACGGAATGGCAAAATCACTCTCGCCAGCGTCCAGCTGGGCGGCTAAGCCGGCGTCACGTGACCCGGCCCGGCCGGCATGGGTTGACCTTTGCCGGTTTGACCTCCCCTCTCCCTCAGCGACATGCGGGCCCGCTCGGCTAATTAAGTTAGATTAGTATTAACTAAGTTAGGTTAGCTAGTTGAACAACGACACTCGGGACCCACCGGTCGAGGATTTGACCTGGGCCGCGCAGTTGACCGGCCCGACGTCATAGTGGCGCTTAATCTTTGGCGCAATATTCTTTTACGGATCTATTTAATTCAGGAAATTCGAGAAAATACTCTAAACTTCTAAAAATCATATAAATTCAACCGTAACTTTCGGATGGAAATAATTTATATATGAAAAATGATCAGAAAAATATGAAGAATCTGTTTATGCCATGATCATGCATGTTTGAACAAGTTAACCTCACTGAATAGGATGAATCATGATTAGGGTAATTTATGAACTAGCATTTGGAGTTGAGTTCAACCTTGTTTGAATTCCACTTCAACTAACTTGAGTTATTATTGCATTAGGTGAATTCAGTACCTTAATATGACATGTCATTCATGTGAATGTGCATTGCATTGATTGTGTTCTCTCTTGTTTGCAGGTAATTGTCCCTCCGGTGAGACGATGTTAAACGATTGTTCGATGACACCGATGAAGAGCTATATTATCTTGAAGTGCAGTGCAAGCAAAACCCCTTGTTCATTCCGATATAATCCCACTCTCTCGCTCCTACTCTATTTTATTGCATTAGGACAACAACGACTCATGTATTACTTGCTGCGGTAGCTGAACCCCTTGATCCTTTGCATGACTGTCATTCCACGAGAATTAGATGAAACCCACTAGCATGAGTAGGAGTTGTTTGAGCCATGTTGTGCCTACTCATTTATGCTTGTTGTCATGCCTGCTCTTGCTTAGAGTTGAGTCAGGTCTGATTCATCGAGAATGAATTGGAATTGTTATGAA
The DNA here is from genome assembly GCA_021605145.1 of Aegilops bicornis. Classification (NCBI taxonomy): domain Eukaryota; kingdom Viridiplantae; phylum Streptophyta; class Magnoliopsida; order Poales; family Poaceae; genus Aegilops; species Aegilops bicornis. The sequence continues at coordinate 414,071,982 of CM038673.1, read as the reverse complement.
CATGTCCTATTGTGTGAGGGCTAAGTGTGTGAACACGATTTGGTAAAGGTAGCGGTGAGAGGCCATGTAGGAGTACATGGTGGGTTGTCTCATTGCAGCCGTCCTCGAGGAACTGAGTTACGTGTTTGTGATCCATGATACGATTACTACCACGCATTGGGCCGAAACCAATGGACCCTCTCGGCTTCTTGACCACCCTTGTCCTCGGTCCAGGAGTTGCAAGTAGTTTCGGTGTTTGTAGCATCTTTGGGGCCGCCGCATACGCTGACCTTAGGGGTGGGTTGTGTTGCGGTAGGCAAATGTTGATGTACCGAGTGCCCGTTTGGTATCTCGGGAACCCTGCACACATCGTTCGGGGCTGTATGGGAAACCTCGTGGGACTCACTGCGGATGGAACCCGAATAGGCGATAAACTGGACTAGGGACTTGAGTGTTTAGGTAGGCCGTGGCCGACACCACGTTGGGCTTCCGCTTGAAGGTTGCCGAGTACATGTCGTGTAAACGGCGGTAAGTGGTGAGAGCGTGTGTGAAGAAGTACACCCCTGCAGGTTTAATATGATCTATTCGAATAGCCGTGTCCACGGAGAAGGACTTCTGGGTTGCCTATATCGGTTCATAGACAAGTGAAAGTGGATACTCTAAAATGCGCAAGATAAGCGTGAGTGCTATGGATGGCGTTCTCGTAGGGAGACGGGAGCGGGTCCATAGTGGTGTATTGATATGGTGAATATGTGGACTCGTGTGCGCCACCTCAAAAGAGTTACTTGCAATCGTAGTTCAGGATAGCCGGGTCAAAGCTGGCTTGCTTTGGGTCAAACTCCACCACCCCCTTTGATCTTGATGCATATGTAGTTAGTTACGATGTAAGTCTTCTTGAGTACAATTGTACTCACGTTTGCTTATTTTATGTTTTGCGAGAGACGTCGGTCTCGCTAGTAGTTCCACGTGGACTTGACGTTTAGCTTGTTACCTCAGCTACGATCTTGTGCCTCGGCAGATCTGGTAGATAGTCGGGCTTCTCGGCCTTTTCATTTATAGTTATGCGTACTCGAGACATGATTAGCTTCCGCTTGTGCTTTGACTTGTATGCTTTCGAGTGTTGGGTCATGAGACCCATGTTTGTAATATCTCGCTCTTGAGCCTAATGAATAATATATTGAGTCGTAGAGTTATGTTGTGATGCCATGTTGTATCTACGCATATTGAGCATAATGTGTGTATGTTTGAAATGCTTGGTATGTGTGGGATCAGACAAACTAGTTGTTTATCCTTGGCAGCCTCTCATATGGGGAAATGTAGTCTCGTGCTTACGGCGATAGTAGTCCGCTTCTGACCCGGTTCACCGGAGTCACGCTAGCCCACACTACTGCTTGGACACTTGACTGGCGGCATGTGTTTCACTTCGTTCCTATATACGTCCCTTCGGGAAATGTCACGCGGTGGTATAGAGTCTGCCTAGCACTCATGACCGGGATACCGGGGTCCTCATTAGCCAGATACTGTTCGAATATATACGTTGATGACCGACATGCTCGATGTGATTCATGTATGCCTGTCCCCATAGGTTAGCGCCGCTTTGGGTTCACGACTAGCCATGTCGGCCCGGGTTCTTCGTCATATGGATGCTAGCGACACTATCATATATGTGAGCCAAAAGACGTAAACGGTCCCGGGACATGGTAAGGCGACACCCGTGGGAATACCGTGCGTGAGGCCGCAAAGTGATATGATGTGTTACATGCTAGATCGGTGTGACTTAGGATCGGGGTCCTGACACGGAGGCCCAGCCCAGAATTGCTGTTTTTTACCTATTTCAGTGTTTCGAAGAAACAGAATATCAAACAGAGTCCAAACGGAATGAAACCTTCGGGAACGTGATTTTCTTATTAGATAAGACCCAGGAGACTTGGACCCTCTGTCAAGAAAGCCACGAGGCGGCCACGAGGGTGGAGGGTGCCCCCCCCTAGGGCGCGCCCCCTACCTCGTGGGCCCCTCGAGCCTCCACCGACGTACTTCTTCCTCCTATATATACCTACGTACCCCCAACAGATCATATACGGAGCCAAAAACCTAATTCCACCGCCGCAACTCTCTGTATCCACGAGATCCCATCTTGGGGCCTGTTCCGGAGCTCCGCCGAAAGGGGATTCCACTATGGAGGGCTTCTACATCAACATCATAGCCTCTCTGATGAAGTGTGAGTAGTTTACCTCAGACCTTCGGGTCCATAGTTAGTTGCTAGATGGCTTCTTCTCTCTTTTTGGACATAATACAATGTTCTCCCCCTCTCTCGTGGAGATCTATTCGATGTAATCTTCTTTTTGCGGTGTGTTTGTTGAGACCGATGAATTGTGGGTTTATGATCAAGATTATCTATGAGCAATATTTGAATCTTTCTGAATTCTTTTATGTATGATTGAGTTATCTTTACAAGTCTCTTTGAATTATCCGTTTGGTTTGGCCAACTAGATTGGTAGTTCTTGCAATGGGAGAAGTGTTTAGCTTTGGGTTCAATCTTGCGGTGTCCTTACCCAGTGATAGAAAGGGTTGCAAGGCACGTATTGTATTGTTGCCATCGAGGATAACAAGGGGTATTTATCATATTGCATGAATTTATTCCTCTACATCCTGTCATCTTGCTTAAGGCGTTACTCTATTTTCATTAACTTAATACTCTAGATGCATGCTGGATAGCGGTCGATGAGTGGAGTAATAGTAGTAGATGTAGGTGAGTCGGTCTACTTGTCTCGGACGTGATGCCCATATACATGATCATACCTAGATACTCTCATAACTATGCTCAATTCTGTCAATTGCTCAAGAGTAATTCGTTCACCCACCGTAAAATACTTATGCTCTTGAGAAGCCACTAGTGAAATCTATGGCCCCCGGGTCTATTTTCATCATATTAATCTTCCTACGCTTTATTATTTGCTTTGCTCTTTACTTTGCTTTTTTATTTTACTTTGCATCTTTATACCAAAAATACCAAAAATATTATCTATCATCTCTATCAGATCTCACTCTCGTAAGTGACCTTGAAGGGATTGATAACCCCTATTCGCGTTGGTTGCGAGGAGCTATTTGTTTTGTGTAGGTACGAGGGACTTGTGCGTGGCCTCCTCTTTGGATTGATACCTTGGTTCTCAAAAGCGAGGGAAATACTTACGCTACTCTGCTGCATCATCCTCTCCTCTTCGGGAAAACCAACGCAAGCTCAAGGCGTAGCAAGAAGGATTTGGCGCCGTTCTTAGGGAGTCTATGCGAAGTCAACATACCAAGTACCCATCACAATCCCTTATCTCTCGCATTACATTATTTGCCATTTGCCTCTCGTTTTCCTCTCCCCCACTTCACCCTTGCCGTTTTTATTCGCCCTCTCTTTTCGTTTGCCTTGATGTCTTACTTGGCTAGTTTGCTCATTTGGTTGAAATAGTTGAGTATTTATTCCTAAACAGAGAAGCCAATATCTATGGATCCTCATCCGCTTGCCAATCTTTTTAAGAGATCCGATTATGATGAACCAACTCCTAGTGATTTGGATGCACTAGATTATCTTTATAAGGTTTTGCCTGAAATCCGTGAAGTGACTCATGGTAGATCTTTGAATAAAAAGCATGATTGCAATGATTTTATTATAAATTCTTTTGATGTCAATTGTGCTAATAAGATGCAAAACCCTAAGCTTGGGGATGCTAGTGGGGCCCTAAAAAATTCAAGAAAGTAAACTTAAGAGCTCAGATGGAAGCAGCCAGACAAGGAAAAAGCGCGAAAGGAGATACGTACGCTGACACTAGGGGAGGCGCCTTCGGGAGATTCTGGAACTTGGCCACCTTCGCGTCGGCTTCCTGCCGCTTGGTCGCGGCGGCCGGGTTCTTGGGCTTTTTCGGCTGGCTGCCGAACTGGGTAGCACCCTGCTTACGCTTACGCGTGCCGCCTCGGGCGGTCGGCTCGGTGGAGGGGCCTGCGTCCGGTTTGCCGGCCCTTCGCGCCTGGCGCGGCACGTCCTCCTCATCGTCGTCATCTGCCCAGGACCCGACGACGCCACCTTCTTCAGAGCCGTCTGCTCCATGGAAGCCGCCTGTGGCGTCATCTTCCAGGGCGGCCGCCCCCAAGTCGGGGTCGTCCATGTCGCTTACGACCCGATCCGGCGCGTAGGGACCGTCCGCCTCCACCGCGGCGTCGGCTGCGTCCGACTCAAGGACCTGTTCAAGGGAAAGAAGACGGACTGATCAAACCATAAGACGAGATCAAGCGAAGTAGAGTTGAAGAAAGAAGAGACCAGATAACTTACGGCTAGCGGCGGGTTCGCGCGGGAGTACGGCTCCTTGCCAAACACCCATGGCACCTCTAGTCGGAGATATCGTTCACCAAGTTCGCCACCTCCGCGCCCGGCATCTCCTTGGTGCACAGTCGGCACGGGTCGCGGTGCCCGCTCATCCGACTGATCAAGTGAGGCCGGCGTTGGAGCGGCAGCACCCGGCGCGGGACGAAGGCGACCAACAGGTCGGACGCCTCGAGGCCCTCGGCGTCGGTCAGCACCCGGAGCCGGTTGATTGCCGCGGCGCCGTCCGCCGACACCGGTTTCGGCTTGTAGCCCCAGTTGGCCCGAGGCTCTACTGGGGGCCGGCTTCGTAAGCCGGCAGGTTTAGGAAGTCGGCGGCCGGGTCGGTGTTCTCCACGTAAGTAAAGGCTGCGCCACATCTTGACCGACTGTGGCAGCTTGATGGCGGGGAAGGCGTTTGCCGGAGAAGGCCGGCGCACCCCGACGAAGGCACCGCACTCAGAAGCCACCTCCTTTGTGGACGTGCCTAGTTTAGTGTAGAAGAAGGCCCCCCCACAGCTCGATGGTGGGGGGGATGCCGAGGTAGCCCTCACACATCATGACGAAGGCGGCAAGGAGCATCACAGTGTTGGGCGTGATGCGATGAGGTTGGAGGTGGTAGAAATTGAGGAACGAGCGAAAGAAGTCGCTCACCGGAAGGCCGATGCGCGGATGAAATGCGAGTGGAACACCACCCGCTCGCCCTCCCTCGGCGCCAGCGAAATATCCTTCGCCGGGGCCAGGCGCGTCTTCACCAACTCCGGGCCGGGAGGGCGCCGCGTGTCGCGAAGGAAGGAGATGTGATCGTCGTTAACGTTGGACCCGTCCCAGTCTCCTCCCTGCTCGCACGCCATGGGTGGCTCGAGGGAGCAAATGGCGCAGCTGGGGAGCGAAGGACCGACGCCGGAGTGCGGCAGCGAGAGGAAGAAGCAGAAGGCAAATGGGAAGCGGGAGAATGCGCGCGTGCTCTGCCGCTCTCCTCCCTCCCCTACTTATAGCACAGGGGCTACGAAGTCAAGGGGGCAGGATGCGGGAACGTGGGATCGGCTGCGCCCATGATCGTGGCCATGACCCCGCGTCTTCCCATTTACTATGCGAGTTACTGCGCAGTAACTCTGCGAAGAAACCCAACCGCCCGCCTCGGCCGCAGCGGATCCGCCCGCGCCGAGGCCCAGTAGTGGCGGGCCCAGCCTGCTATCGCGTCCCCATCGCGGCGTGGGGTGGCCCGGCAACAAACGAGCGCCATGTGGCGTGCTCATGGCGGGCGGCGGGTTGAAAAGCTTGGCTAGCACACCACCTGTTTCCCGCTGTGGCATTCGAAATTCTCAGACAACTCCGACTGGCAGAAGCCGGCTCCCTCCAGGCGGCTCGCCGGAAGACGGATGATGCTACTATCTCAAGCATCCGGAGAAGAAACTATTGAGGCCCCTTGGCTCCTCGACCGCGGCGCCTCACCAGCTTCGGGTACTACTGTCGGAGTAATGGGCCACGGGTAGCCCAACCCGAGTCCCTGAATGTTCTAAAAACATCAGGCCGACTGCACCCCTCAAGACACCAAGATGGAGCGCCACCTTCCTCTGACCGGCTGGTCAGGTGGCCGGCCGTCGAAAGGCGGCCAAGCTCCAGAAGGTGGCACCAAGACAAGCCGTCTCCCGGCAAGCGGCCTCCAGAGAGGCCGGCTCCTCGCAGTCGGCTCCCAGGCGCCCTCAAAGTCTGCACCCTCATTAAGAGGACAAGACCGAATATGGCTACAGTGTAGCCCCTCACCCCCACGATCGGAGCTCAGCGAGGGAACAGTGCCCCGTACAGGCGGAGGTCGCCGTCCGGTGCAGCACTGTTGCCCCTCCTCCCTTGACGTCACGCCGGTCCGGCGGAGCTTTGCCCCACGATGGCCTGTCGGGACGGCCCGCAGGCGGCGGGCCCTACTTGGCAGCGGGCAGCATACAAGGCGGAGGGAGATAGACTAGCCAGACCCGAGGGAAGCCGGCTTTCAGCAGGCGGCCTGTTCTCTCCTTGGGGCTCGCAAGCCATTAACCAGATGAGACGGGGAGTGGCTACAGTGATCTCCCGCCAGGCGGCGGGACTGTAGCCACGCCCCCATGACCAAGCCTGCGTCATTAGCATAGCGGCTACAGTAACCAGAAGCAAGGCCCGCGATCGGAGTACTACTGTCGGCTTTGAGCCAGACCAGTTGGCGGGGCCCACCAGGTGGCGGGCCCCAGCAGCCGGCGGAGAAGCCGGCGCCCAGAGACACTGGCAGCCGGGACCTACACCCGGCTGGATTACCATTGTACCCCTGGGGGGTAGGCCTATATAAACCCCCCAGGGCACCCATGCAAAGGGTTCCCAACCCCTTAGAACTAGATACATACCTAGAGAGGAGAAGAGCTCGCCTTGCCCTCTCCTACCTCTGCCAAACAGCTCGAGGAGCACCATTGTACCTACTGTGACCTTAGTGATCACGCGGAGACCCCGCAGAGCAGGATTAGGGGTGTTATCTCCTAGGAGAGCCCCGAACCTGGGTAAAGTTTGCCGGCGTTCGTGTTTACGCCTTATCCCGCTTCTAGGAACCGGTGACGTTCTACTCGCTCCCACCATGATAAGCCATCCTTTCGCATATGTCGCACCCAACCCCAGACAGTAAACGATCCTTGTGCTGTCTACTAGCCCTGCTCTCTCGCAACCCTGCGCCCTGGCAACCGTAGTAGGGATTCTTGTGATCCCATAGGTGTCGTTCCACACCGACACAAGGTATGTATTTGGGGCTGTCCCTTCGCATATATTTTTATGATATAAGCATGCCGTTGAAAGTTATATACTGGAATATGCATGACTGCAGATGGTGCTGCCGCCGTTGAAACTCTTCGGGCGGAGCTGACCCGGGCCAAGGGGCAGGCCCGATTTAGTAAAGCGGCTGCCAAAAAGGTATCGGCTGAGTTAAAAGCCGAACAAGCTGCTTGGCGCCAAGATGAGGAGAAGATATCCACGATGGCACTCGAATTAAAAAATGCTGCTAGCCGCTGTGAACTACTTGAGAAGGAAAATCTAGCCAAAACGGCTGATCTTGACAAGGCCTTGCAAGAGGCGAGAGAAGCGCGGTCTGAATCCAGAGCGGCCCATGAGGAGATCCGGCAAGGTGGGGAGATATCGACCGGTAATCCCTTTTGCTACAGACTAAGTTCGGCGATCCGAACTATGCTCAGCTTAACCAAGTGTGGAGTTCTCCGGATGAGTTTTTAGACTTGCCGAAGAGTTCTTCCGATGCGGAGTAGTTTTACCAAGCGTGAGAAGGGAATGCAATGGAGAAGCTTTTATGGTCACAATTTGGCGCATCGAAGCACCCTCTGTTGTTGAATGAACAGATGTCCCAGTGGGCCGAGCTTCATAGGATATCCGGCGTTGCCATGAAGAACATCATAATCCGGCTGTGGCCAACTGAGCCTGTTCCGAATAGCTACTTCGGTTTGGTGCAGCGGCTCGTTGATGCGGTGCCGCGTATCGACACTGTGAAGCGGTCGTCGTGCATTGAGGCTGCACGGATGGCCTTTACCCGTGTCAAGACATTCTGGGGGAAGATGAAGGCCATCAATGTTGCGGCGAAGATTCCACCCAAGGGCAAGGACCGTCACGCGCCGGAGTATTATTTTGAAGACGTCTTAGAGGCCGCCAGCTTAATAGAGGGCCAATGCTCGAAAGACATAATGTTCGAGTGAGGTGTATGGGAATTGTAAAATACAATTTTATAGTTAATCTATTTTTATGTTTTGCTCAAAAGCTTGTGTTCCTCCTGTGCGGCCGTTTTAATATAATCTGGAAATTTTCTAGTCGTCGGCTTCAGCCCCCTTGTAGGAAGTACGGGGGTGTTCAGAAAAGAATTTAATCACTCTTGACCCAACGTCTTGGTCCGTGAAGGAGGTGATAATGCGGCGAACTAGGCATTTAGACTATAGGGCGTTAACACTTTCACTTAGCCATAGGAGTTTTATAGGGGGGACTACGATATAGCCCCTGGCATGCGTACGACTTATTCCGATATGGTGCGTTTCATGTATGACCTGAAAAAGGTCCTTCGTGTGACACGGAGGGAATCGCGACAGATTCCGGTAAGTCATCGAGTGGTTGACCAGCTCTCGCGGCATCATGACAGTCGGTTTTCAGGTTTCTCTACTGAGGTGCTTGACTAGATGACCCGGAAGCACAATCACAGTAGTTCTCCCTTTACTACCCTAGCCGATAGAGCGGAACGTAAGGTAGCAAGCACAGGAGCCGGGCAACCCAACCATTGACCCAAGACATGATTCGGAGCTGATGCATATAAGGCTAAACTCATGACGCCGAAGTGTGCTTATAAATCTGTTCGGACTTTGTTAGCGACTCATTTGTTCCCATACCGAGCCACTTGTAGGTTGTGCCGAGGTATGGCTGTAAAGCAGCTATAGGGGCCGAATTCGTTTGAAAAAGGATGATTAATGCGGATTATATTTACTGGGACCTGAGCGATATGCCAATGATTACTTGATATATATAAAGACCCCAACCCCGGCTATTTGACATGCCCGGGGTCGAAGGCGGAGGAAAAAGGCACATTACAGGCTCGAAATAAAGAGTGCGGTCTACAATAAGTTATTTTGGACCTCCTGTCACACGTCTGCGCCGCCTGTCCTCGGCGAGGGGAGTCCTTAATGGAAGTAGCCCCTTAGGTGAACGTACGGATCCAAACTCCAATAGAGTCAGTTGTAAGTGTTTGTCCTTTGCGTCACCTGTTTTTTAAGAGATAATGACAAAAAGAAATAAAAAGAAAGTAGATAAAAATGTTACGGGAACGCTTGCAGGCTTGTCCGTATTGTGCTTCCGCCAATGCCCATGGTATCTTGAGTGCGTAGTGATGTATGCACGGTACCAATTTTGCGGGTATATGAGGTGGGCAGCGGAAGCCGGACTGCTATTTCCGCTCCGGGGTTGATCGCTCCTCAGGGGGAAATGGCTTCTGACCCCAAGTATTTGGTTGGTGAACCCCTCCGTCATCCCTATCGCCTGGCGGCCTCCGCCCCTTGTGTTCGGCGTTGAGCTTGCTGGCCTGCTTGAAGACCCAACAGTTTCTGTTGGTATGGTTAGCTGGCTTATCAGGGTGGCCGTGAATCTGGCAGGGTCAATCCAATATCCTGTCTAGGTTGGATGGTCCCTCTCGGTTCGCCTTGAGTGGCTTCTTCCATTGACCATGTTTGGGATTGCTGAATCCGGCATTGACCCCTGTGTCGCGTGATCTTTCATTATCATTGCGACTGTTGTGTTTGCTTCGTCGTGGCTTGCCATTGCCGTCTCAGATTTCGGAAGTGCCCGAGTCGCCGGCGCTGCTGCTTCTACGAGCGAGCCAGCTGTCTTCTCCCGTGCAAAAGCGGGTCATTAGAGCGGTAAGGGCTGTCATGGATTTAGGTCCTTCTTGACCGACGTGGCGTGCCAGCCATTCATCCCGTACGATGTGTTTGAAGGCCGCAAGGGCTTCCGCGTCCGGACAGTCGACGATTTGGTTCTTTTTAACTAAGAACCTAGTCCAGAGTTTCCTGGCTGACTCTCCGGGCTGTTGGACAATGTGATTTAGGTCATCGGCATCCGGTGGCGGGACATATTTTCCTTGGAAGTTGTCGCGGAAGGCGTCTTCCAAATCATCCCAGCTGCCAATAGAATTTTTCGGCAGACTGTTTAACCAGTACCAAGCTGGTCCTTTGAGTTTTAGTGGTAGGTATTTGATGGCATGAAGGTCATCTCCGCGGGCCATGTGGATATGGAGGAGGAAGTCCTCAATCCATACCGCGGGATCCATTGTTCCGTCGTATGATTCAATATTCATCGGTTTGAACCCGTCTGGGAATTCATGCTCCATTACTTCATCTATGAAGCAAAGAGGGTGTGCGGCGCCTCTATGTTGGGCCACACCGCGACATACCTCTGGTGGAGTCCATTTGCGGTTTTCGGCCTGGGCGTGGCTAGGTTTGTCATGTCCGAATAGGTAGTTGTCGTCGCGTGTCGAGGCACATCCTCGCGATCCATAGATCGATCTTGTGTGTCCTACTCTGTTGTCCAAGTCCTGTCAAAGGTCGTATGTACAACCCCGAGCTATTTTATTCTTGCCTTTACGGCATGGTGGGGTGATCTGGTGTTTGGCTTGAGTTGCCTCTTTATCCGACCCAAATTGTGACCGGCCTGTCGCATTGTGGGATGATGGTACGGGCTCCAGCGCCTTGTCATCAAACTGAGGTAGCAATCTACGCTTCGGGTAGCTTTTGGCTGGGCCACTAAAACCGTATTCTTCGGCGGCCAGGACTTCGGTCCATCTATCATTGAGCAGATCTTGGTCCACTTGGAGCTATAGCTGCTTCTTTCTCAGGCTTCTTGCAGTTGCTATTAGCCGACGTTTGAAGCGCTCCTGCTCGAGGGGTTCCTCGGGCATGGTAAAATCCTCGTTGTCGAGGCTTTCCTCTTTCTCGGAGAGCGGAAGATAGTTACTGTCCTCTGATTCTTCGTGTATGGCCTGTTCATCATGTTTGGAGGTTGCTCAAACAGGGTCTTCATTGTATTCGGCATCATCCGGAGTATTGTTTTCTCCGGTGCCCGTGTTGTTGTATTTTGTACGACGTGACTTAGAGCGGCGTCGCTGACGCCGGCGACTGAGCTTTGTCTCAAGAGGTTTGTCTTCAACTGGATCCTCTTTGTCATCTTGTTAGTTTCTTTAGACGTATCCACCATGTGTACGTCGTAGGAAGAAGTGGCCATCCATCACCCAATGCATGGGGGGTTTTGGCCCTGCTCCTCGTCGGCGTCATCGTTCGTAGTGACGATGTCTTCGGAGCCGTAATCAAGCATGTCGGTTAAGTCCTCGAAAGTGGCTATGGAGTGGGTGGCGGGTGGGAAGCAAAATTCCCCGTCATCATCCCCTAGTTCAAACCGTACATAGTACGGCTGTGAGTCCCCCGCCAGGGACAAGTTCTTTAATGAGTTTAGCACATCACCCAAGGGCGAGTGCTGGAAGATGTCTACGGTGCTGAACTCAAAGGTCGATAAGCGATCAAGTTTGGTATCTGCGGACTCACATGGTTCGAAACTTATACCCGGAGAAGAGTCCGGAGTTCCGGTGACAAGAGTATTGTGTGAGGTTAAGTCCATGTGCGGCTCCAACGCAGGGGAGTTTGTGGCCTCCGTGGTGGGGTCGAGCCTCCGATCATGGGATGCCGCAGTGTGCTCTGGATTTAAGGCCAGAGGGGTCACAGGAGCTATCTCCTGGATGTGGTCTGATGATAGATTTAGGTCATGTTTGTCAAGGTGACCAGGAGCGGTCGCCGCAGTCTCGAATCCGGTGAAGAGCAAATCTCCACGGATGTCTGCAACGTAATTCAAGCCCCCAAATCTGACTTGATGGCCAAGGGTGTAGCTATCGATCTGCTCCAGGTGGCCAAACGAGTTGGCCCACAGTGCGAAGCCGCCGAACACGAAGATCTGTCTGGGGAGGAAGGTTTCTCCTTGGACAGCGTCATCGTTGACGATTGAAGGGGCCATCGAACCTTTTGGCAACGACACAGTGGAACTCTCAATGAATGCACCAATGTCGGTTTCAAAACTGGTGGATCTCGGGTAGGGGGTCCTGAACTGTGCGTCTAAAGTTGATGGTAACATGAGACAGGGGACACGATATTTACCCAGGTTCGGGCCCTCTCTATGGAGGTAATACCCTACTTCCTGCTTGATTGATCTTGATGAATATGAGTATTACAAGAGTTGATCTACCACGAGATCATAATAGCTAAACCCTAGAAGTCTAGACTGTATGACTATGGTAATGAATATATCCTTTCCGAACTAAGTCCTCCGGTTTATATAGACACCGGGGAGATCTAGGGTTACACAAGGTCGGTTACAAAGAAAGGAATCTACATATTCGGTCGCCAAGCTTGCCTTCCATGCCAAGGAGAGTCCCATCCGGACACGGTACAATCTTCGATCTTCGTACCATCATAGCCCATCAGTCCGGCCCATGGCTAACAGGCAGGACGCCTGAGGACCCCTTAGTCCAGGACTCCCTCAACATGGTTCACAAGCATCAAGTGATTCCAAAAGCCCATCAGCATGGAATTTCTTCATGTGGTTTACACCAATATGACATAAACGGCAGTGCCACAAATATGTTGCACTATCATTGTCAACTTTGCATCTTTTGGCATCAATATTATGAATATGTGTATCATTACGATCGGGATTCAATAAACCATTTATATTAAGTGTATGACCATAGAAGGTTTTATTCATGTAAACAGAACAACAATTATTCTTTGACTTAAATGAATAACCGTATTGCAATAAACATGATTCAATCATATTCATGCTCAACGCAAACACCAAATAACATTTAGTTTGGTCCAACACTAATCTCAAAGGTAGAGGGAGTGTGCGATGGTGATCTTATCAACCTTGGAATCATTTCCAACACACATCGTCACTTCGCCCATAACTAGTCTGTGTTCATTATGCAACTCCTGTTTTTAGTTACTACTCTTAGCAACTAAACAAGTATCAAATATTGAGGGGTTGCTATAAACACTAGTAAAGTGCACATCAATAACATGTATATCAAATATAATTTTTTTTACCTTGCCATCCTTCTTATCCGCCAAGTATCTAGGGCAGTTCCACTTCCAGTGATCATTTCCTTTGCAGTACAAGCACTCAGTTCCAGGCTTGGGTCTAGCTTTGGGCTTCTTCATGGGAGCAACAATTTGTTTGCTATTCTTCTTTGAAGTTCCTCTTTCTTTCCCTTTTACCTTTTCTTAAAACTAGTGGTCTTGTTAACCATCAACACTTGATGCTATTTCTTGATTTCTACCTTCGCCGATTTCAGCATCGCGAAGAGCTTGGGAATTACTTTCGTCATCCCTTGCATATTATAGTTCATCACTAAGTTCTAGTAACTTGGTGATAGTGACTAGAGAACTTTGACAATTACTATATTATCTGGAAGATTAACTCCCACTTGATTCAAGCAATTGCAGTACCCAGACAATCTGAACACATGCTCACTGGTTGAGCTATTCTCCTCCATCTTGTAGGCAAAGTATTGTCAGAGGTCTCATACCTCTCGACACGGGAATGAGTAAGAAATACCAATTTCAACTCTTAGAACATCTTATATGCTCCGTGGCGTTCAAAACGTTTTTGAAGTCCCGGTTCTAAGCCATAAAGCATGGTGCACTAAACTATTAAGTAGTCATCATACTGATACGTCTCCAACGTATCTATAATTTTTAATTGCTCCATGCTATATTATCTACTGTTTTGGACCATATTGGGCTTTATTTTCCACTTTTATATTATTTTTGGGACTAACCTATTAACTGGAGGCCCAGCCCAAAATTGTTGTTTTTTGCATATTTCAGTGTTTCAAAGAAACGGAATATCAAACGGAGTCCAAACGGAATGAAACCTTCGGGAACGTGATTTTCTCACCGAATATGATCCAGGAGACTTGGACCCCATGTCAAGAAAGAAAGGAGGTGGCCACGAGGGTGGGGACGCGCCCACCCCCTAGGGCACGCCCCCCTGCCTCGTGCGCCCCCCGTTGCTCCACCAACGTACTCCTTCCTCCTATATATACCTACGTACCCCCAAACATCAGATACGGAGCCAAAAATCTAATTCCACCGCCGCAACTTTCTGTAACCACGAGATCCCATCTTGGGGCTTGTTCCGGAGCTCCGCCGGAAGGGGAATCCACCATGGAGGGCTTCTACATCAACATCATAGCCTCTCCGATGAAGTGTGGGTAGTTTACCTCAGACCTTCGGGTCCATAGTTAGTAGCTAGATGGCTTCTTCTCTCTTTTTGGATCTCAATACAATGTTCTCCCCTCTCTCGTGGAGATCTATTCGATGTAATCTTCTTTTTGCGGTGTGTTTGTTGAGACCGATGAATTGTGGGTTTATGATCAAGATTATCTATGAACAATATTTGAATCTTCTTTGAATTTTTTTATGTATGATTGGTTATCTTTGCAAGTCTCTTCGAATTATCAGTTTGGTTTGGCCTACTAGATTGGTTTTTCTTGCAATGGGAGAAGTGCTTAGATTTGGGTTCAATCTTGCGGTGTCCATTCCCGATGTGATGAGGGGCAGCAAGGCACGTATTGTATTGTTTCCATCGAGGATAACAAGATGGGGTTTTTATCATATTGCATGAATTTATCCCTCTACATCCTGTCATCTTGCTTAAGGCGTTACTCTGTTTTCTTGAACTTAATACTCTAGATGCATCTTTGGATAGCGGTCGATGAGTGGAGTAATAGTTGTAGATGCAGGAAGGAGTCGGTCTACTTGTCTCGGATGTGATGCCTATATACATGATCATACCTATATATTCTCATAACTATGCTCAATTCTCATCAATTGCTCAACGATGAATTCGTTCACCCACCGTAAAATACTTATGCTCTTGAGAGAAGCCACTAGTGAAATCTATGGTCCCCGGGTCTATCTTTCTCATATTAATCTCCCAACAGTTTATTATTGCTTTTGCTTTTTTACTTTGCTTTTATTTTACTTTGCATCTTTATACCAAAAATACCAAAAATATTATATATCATCTCTATCAGATCTCACTCTCGTAAGTGACCATGAGGGGATTGACAACCCCTAATCGCGTTTTGGTTGCGTGGAGCTATTTGTTTTGTGTAGGTACGAGGGACTCGCGTGTAGCCTCCTACTGGATTGATACCTTTGTTCTCAAAAACTGAGGGAAATACTTACTCTACTCTGCTGCATCACCCTTTCCTCTTCAAGGAAATCCAACGCAGTGCTCAAGAGGTAGCACATACCGAGCTTTGTCAAACGTTCATAACGTGTGCATCTGCTCCTGCAATAGGTTTGTCACCTAGCGGTGCATCAAGGCCATAATTCTTCTGTGCAGCAATGAGGATAATCCTTAGATCACGGTCAAGTTCGCATCATTCCTACTATCATCTTTCAACTTAGTTTTTCTCTAGGAACATTTCAAAAAATAAATGGGGAGCTACATCACGAGCTATTGATCTACAACATAGTTATGCAAATACTATTAGCACTAAGTTCTGATAAATTAAAGTTCAATTAATCATATTACTTAAGACTCCCACTTAGATAGACATCCCTCCAATCATCTAAGTGATCACGTGATCCAAATCAACTAAACCATGTCCGATCATCACGTGAGATGGACTACTTTTCAATGGTGAACATCACTATGTTGATCATATCTACAATATGATTCACGCTCGACCTTTCGGTCTCAGTGCTCCAAGGCCATATCTGCATATGCTAGGCTTGTCAAGTTTAACCCGAGTATTCTGCATGTGCAAAACTGGCTTGCACCCGTTGTATGTGAACGTAGAGCTTATCACACCCGATCATCACGTGGTGTCTCGGCACGACAAACTGTCATAGCGGTGCATACTCGGGGAGAACACTTATACCTTGAAATTTAGTGAGAGATCATCTTATAATGCTACCGCTTGAACTAAGCAAAATAAGATGCATAAAGGATAAACATCACATGCAATCAATATAAGTGATATGATATGGCCATCATCATCTTGTGCCTTTGATCTCCATCTCCAAAGCACCATCATGATCACCATCTTCACCGGCTTGACACCTTGATCTCCATCGAATCATCGTTGTCGTCTCGCCAACTATTGTTATCACGACTATCACTACCGCTTAGTGATAAAGTAAAGCAATTACATGGCGATTGCATTTCATACAATAAAGCGACAACCATAAGGCTCCTTCCAGTTGCCAATAATTGTTACAAAACATGATCATCTCATACAACAATTTATATATCATCATGTCTTGACCATATCACATCACAACATGCCCTGCAAAAACAAGTTAGACGTCCTCTACTTGTTGTTGCAAATTTTACGTGGCTGCTACGGGCTTAGCAAGAACCGTTCTTACCTACGCATCAAAAACCACAACGACTTTTCGTCAAGTGTGTTGTTTTAACCTTCAACAAGGACCGGGCGTAGTCACACTTGATTCAACTAAAGTTTGAGAAACAAACACCCACTAGCCACCTGTGTGCAAAGCACGGCGGTAGAACCAGTCTCATGAACGCAGTCATGTAATGTCGGTCTGGGACGCTTCATCCAACAATACCGCTGAATCAATGCCTGACACGCTTGTAAGCAGCATGACTATTATCGCTCACAACTCTTTGTGTTCTACTCATGCATATAACATCTACGCATAAACCTGGCTCGGATGCCACTGTTGGGGAACACAGTATTTCAAAACATTTCCTACGATCACGCAAGATCTATCAAGGAGATGCATAACAACGAGCCGGGAGAGTGTGTCCACGTACCCTCGTAGACCGAAAGTGGAAGCGTTAAGTAATGCGGTTGATGTAGTCAAACGTCTTCGCGATCCAACCGATCAAGTACCGAACGCACGGCACCTCCGCGATCCACACACGTTCAGATCAGTGACGTCCCTCGAACTGTTGATCCAGCTGAGGTCGAGGGAGAGTTTTGTCAGCAAGACGGCATGATGACGGTGATGATGAAGTTACCGATGCAGGGCTTCGCCTAAGCACTACAATGATATGACCAAGGTGGAAATCTGTGGAGGGGGACACCGCACACGGTTAAACAATCAAATTGTGTGTCTATGGGGTGCCTCCTCCCTCGTATATAAAGGAGGGGAGGAGGGGGCCGGCCGGCCTCATGGTGCGCCCCCAAGGGGGGGGGGAATCCTACTCCTACTAGGAGTAGGTTCCCCCCTTTCCTAGTCCTAATAGGAGGGGGAAGGAAGGGGAAGAGGAGAAGAAGGAAAGGGGCCGGTCCCCCTCCCAATTCGGATTGGGCTAGGGGGGGGGGCACCCCACCTCTTGGCCGCCTCCTCTCTCTTCCACTAAAGCCCATGTAGGCCCATTAAGCCCTCTGGGGTTCTGGTAACGCCCTGGTACTCTAGAAAATGCCCGAACTCATCTGAAACCTTTCCGGTGTCCAAACATAGCCTTCCAATATGTCAATCTTCATGTCTCGACCATTTCGAGACGCCTCGTCATGTCCGTCATCACATCCAGGACTCCGAACAACCTTCGGTACATCAAAACACATAAACTCATAATACTGATCGTCACCGAACGTTAAGCGTGCGGACCCTACGAGTTCGAGAACTATGTAGACATGACGATGACTCACCTCGGGTCAATAACCAATAGCGGGACCTGGATGCACATATTGGCTCCCACATATTCTACGAAGATCTTTATCCGTCAAACCACATAACAACATACGTTGTTCCCTTTGTCATTGGTATGCTACTTGCCCGAGATTCGATCGTCGGTATCTCAATACCTAGTTCAATCTCGTTACCGGCAAGTCTCTTTACTTGTTCCGTAATGCATAATCACGCAACTAACTCATTAGTCACATTGCTTGCAAGGCTTATAGTGATGTGCATTACCGAGAGGGCCAAGAGATACCTCTCCGATACACGGAGTGACAAATCCTAATCTCGATCTATGCCAACTCAACAAACACCAGCGGAGACACCTGTAGAGCATCTTTATAATCACCCAGTTACGTTGTGACGTTTGATAGCACACTAAGTGTTCCTTCGGTATTCGGGAGTTGCATAATCTCATAGTCATAGGAACATGTGTAAGCCATGAAGAAAGCAACAACAATAAACTAAACGATCATAGTTCTAAGCAAACGGATGGGTCTTGTCCATCACATCATTCGCTAATGATGTGATCTCGTTCATCAAATGACAACACATGTCTATGGCTAGGAAACTTAACCATCTTTGATTAACGAGCTAGTTAAGTAGAGGCATAGTAGGGACACTCTATTTTGTCTATGTATTCACACATGTATCAAGTTTCCGATTAATAAAATTCTAGCATGAATAATAAACATTTATCATGATATAAGGAAATATAAATAACAACTTTATTATTGCCTCTAGGGCATATTTCCTTCAGTCTACCACTTGCACTAGTCTCAATAATCTAGTTCACATAGGCATGTGATTTAATACCAATAGTTCACATCGTCATGTGATTTAACACTCTATAGTTCACATTGCCATGTGACCAATACCCAAAGGGTTTACTAGAGTCAATAATCTAATTCACATCGCCATGTGATTAACACCCGAAGAATAGTAAGGTGTGATCATGTTTTTTTTGTGAGAGAGGTTTAGTCAATGGGTCTGCCACATTCAGATCCGTATGTATTTTGCAAATTTCTGTACGGAGCTACTCTAGCTAAATGCTCCCTGTCGGTGTCAAAACCGGCGGATCTCGGGTAGGGGGTCCCGAACTGTGCGTCTAAGGCGGATGGTAACAGGAGGCAAGGGACACAATGTTTACCCAGGTTCGGGACCTCTCTATGGAGGTAATACCCTACTTCCTGGTTGATTGATCTTGATGAGTATGAGTATTACAAGAGTTGATCTACCACGAGATCGTAGAGGCTAAACCCTAGAAGCTAGCCTATGGTATGATTGGTGTTGTCCTACGGACCAAACCCTCCGGTTTATATAGACACCGGAGGGCTAGGAATTACATAGAGTCGGTTACAACAGAAGGAGATCTACATATCCATATCGCCAAGCTTGCCTTCCATGCCAAGAGAGTCCCATCCGGACACGGGACGAAGTCTTCAATCTTTTATCTTCATAGTCCAACAGTCCGGCCAAAGGATATAGTCCGGCTGTCCGGATACCCCCTAATCCAGGACTCCCTCAGTAGCCCCTGAACCAGGCTTCAATGACGATGAGTCCGGTGCGCAGATTGTTTTCGGCATTGCAAGGCGGGTTCCTCCTCCGAATACCCCATAGAAGATCTTGAACACAATGATAGTGTCCGGCTCTGCAAAACAAGTTCCACATTCTACCGTAGAGAGAATAATATTTCCACAAATCTAATCTGCTGACGTATTATAGCATGACGTCATGCCATGGCCCGGTCATTATTCGAACCGTTTTTCGCAACCAGCCACCGCACATGTCGTGAGGTAGTTTCCTAGGCACGTCTTGTCGAAGCAGAGATCGTGTCCCCTTATCATGGGATTCTCATCAATATGGACGTGGGTAACCCAACCTTGCCATCAATTACTAGGCAAGTGGGGGCGCATAGTTTCATCCGCCTTTATAAAGGGATAAGGACCTCACCTCTTTCACCCACTCCTTCTTCTCTCTCGCATATCCATTCTTGCACACTCGAGCTCCAACGCCCAAGCTTGCACCTTTTCTCCTCAAACCGCTTCAATCATGTCCAGAGCGGGAGGCAAGTGGATGAAATCCTCCGTCACGGAGGAGGACATCAAGAAGCTGCGGGGAGCCGGATACTTGGCCGCGGATATCACGCACCGGCTGCCGACGCGGGGCAGATCGTCCCTACCCCGGAACCTTACGAGAGGGTAGTTTTTCTTACCCACTTCGTCCGCGGACTGGGATTTCCTCTCCACCCGTTCGTCCGCGGCCTCATGTTCTACTACGGGCTGGACTTTCATGACTGGCCCCGAACTTCATCCTCAACATCTCGGTGTTTATCGTCGTGTGCGAGGCCTTCCTCCGCATCCGGCCACCTTCGACTGTGGTGAAGACCTTCAATGTCAAGCCGAAAGGTTGTAGGCGGCCAACAAGCGGAATCTTGGCGGCGCCATGGTGGGCAAAATGCCCAATGTCACATGGCTCGAGGGCTCCTATGTGGAGACCATAAAGGGGTGGCAATCAGGGTGGTTCTACATCACTGAGCCACGCGACACCAACTGGGTGACGGACCCCGAATTTCGATCCGGAATCCCCATGCGGCTCACCTCCTGGAAAGGGAAGGGCATGTCCTGGGGTAACCCGGTAGAGCTGACCGGACTCCAGACCTACATCAGGAACATGATGAGCAAGAAAATCAAGCTTGTCAACATGGTCCAGGTCATGCTCTTCCGCCGGATCCTCCCGTGTCAACAACGGGTGTTCAATTTGTGGGAGTTCGACCCAGCCAAGCACCAGACGTTGTGGGAGTTCGGCCCAGCCGAGGTACCTCCACCCCTTACCGAGGACCGCGGACTCAGCACAAAGGGCCGCGCCAATCCGGTAGGTTTTTACAAATCACGAGATGTTTAGTTTCCTTAGTTTAATGATATGCAGGATCTAAGCCCCCATGCCTTTGACAGGATTGGGTGGAGACGGCCGAGTGGATTGACTGCCCAGCCCCCCTGCCCGAAGATCCAGCAGACGCTCTCCTGACGGAGATGCTTACTCCGGCACCTTACGAGGTGCTAGCGAAGACGGCCAAGAAGAAGGCCACGAGGACCCGACAGGGTCTCCGGCGCAAGGTTGTGTTGGACTCATCGTTCGAACACTCCGCGGCGCACTCCTCCCAAGACGACGAGGAGGAAGAGGAAAGTTCTCCCCCAGCCAGGGGCGACAAGAAAAGGAAGGCTGCCCCAACCGGGGAGGCCGAAGGGTCCAAGAAAGGAAGGACCCTCCTTCTGGACTGCTCCACGACCGCCGCCCACAGCGACACGAGTGGTTGCCCAGGGACAAGCCCCTAGCGAAGTCGTAAGTATCCGGATACCATAATAATTCTTGATATATTTTATTGCACTGCTTCTCATCACGCTGAACATGATTATGCAGTCCGTCCCGAGCCCATATCGACGTATCTTCGTCGGATGGTTCTTTGGACCCATCGGATATGAATAGTGATTCACTTCCGACCACCTCCACCCCTCGCCTTACGGTTGATGCCGAGGTGTTGTCTCAAAGGGCACTGAGCCGGGGGGGTAGTCCTGGAGGCGCCTCAAGGTGACGCTCCGGACCCTGGGTGCAAAGGGAGCAAGACTCCCATGGGCTCTGAGTTCGGGCTCCAGTCGAACACCGCGCCGGAACCTCCAGTGTTTCCGGACTCTGTCAGGCGACCCCCTGTGAAGAGGGGCAAGCCGCCCGTGCCGGTGACCTCTGTCCATCCAGAGGCACCGGACAACTTGCTGGAAGCGCTCCAAGGAGCTTCCATCGACGAAGAGCACCACACTATCATGAGTGCGGTGATGGAGAAAGTTTAGTCCGCCAAAAGCAGACTAACTGAAGCTTGCGCCCGACCTCCTAACGAGCTTTGAGGTAAGTATTTAAATTATAGGAAATATCACCGCATAGGCGGTAGCCTCGATGGTACATTTGGCGTTCGCGAAGAAAAGCCGAATAGAGGATCGAATAATAATCACAGGAATCTAATTATAGTATGTCAATGTGAATCTGCAGGCTTACTGCTGGCGCTATACTTTTATCTGCGGAGGTCGCCGACTACAAGACAGGACTGGAGCGATCCAAGGAAGAGCTCGGCCTTGCCAAGAGGCAGCTCGAGGAGAACAAAGGTAAACAATACCTTGTCAATATGAAAAAAAAGAAAGATTTGGTTGCAGGATAATAGGATCATCATGAATTTTACCAGGGGCCTCGACCAAAGTGGCGACCCTTAAGAAGGCGCTGCCCGAGGCCGAAAACAAAGCGGCCAAGGAGCGCACTAAGCGAGAAAGACACGAAGCCCGGGTAGGTGAGGTGCAGCAAGAGCTCCAGGTGCTCATCAAGAAGCATGAGTCCCTGGAGCTTGACTCGAGGACGCAAGAGTCCGAGCTTGCCCAGGCCCTCGAAAGTGCAAAAAATGCCAAGGCCGAAGCCCATAAGGCCCTCCAGGAAGTTGAGGCGGTGAAGAAGATAGCGGTGCGTAAGGCATTCATTATGCAAAGTAGGTACGCGAAAGAAAATTTCCTTTTACTTACCCGAGTTCGGAGCTCTCCAGGAGCGTTCGCAGATCTGCCCCGTAGTGTGTGTGACGCCGAGGAGTTCTACCGGGCCGAGGAGGGAACCTCGACGGAGAAGTTGTTCTGGTCTCGATTATCACGGGACCGAACACCCGATGCCGTGGCGACCGGTGAAGCAACTGGTCGAGCTCCACAAGGCGGCGAACAGGCCATGAGGGTCTTATAATCCGGATGTGGCTGGCGACTCCCTTCCCAACAGCTACTTGACTGGTGAGGCGGCTTGTAGATGCTTGCTTACGGTGGAAGTCATCAAGCGGTCCATCTGCATCGAAGGTGCACAAGGGCTCTTGCCCGTGCAAAGGTGCCTGGCGAAGATGGACGCCGAAAAGCTGGTGAAGGAGGGGCCGCCGCAGGGCAAGGAGCATCGCCACCCCGAAATGTATTATGAAAGTGTCCTGAAGGGTGCCCGTCTCGTGGCGGACGAGTGTGCCAATGATGTAATCTTAGAATGAACTTGCTCATGTGATCCTTGTGTTTATGAAAACTAGTTCATGTTCGTTATGCAACGCTTTTGTATTTAAAATATTACCTTCTGTGCGGCCGTTTTATAAATTCAGAGAGTTGCTAGTCTTCGGCTTTTGCCCCCATGCAACTAGTGCCGGGGTGTTCGGGATAAATATGAGCACTCTTTTTCCCATTCTTGGGTCCTTCGAGGGAGGTGTTCAGCGCAACGAACCAGGCAATCGGACTATAATGCTTTATCGCTCTCACTTAGCCATAGAAGTCTACAATTTTAAATTTTGGCGAAGCCCCTAGTCTTCGGAAAGCCGAATTTGGGGCGCTATAGACGCCTAAGCCGGACAAGGCCGGCTCCTTGCCCGAAGCGGAAAAAGTCTTTAGGGTCTTGAGACATCTCGAACAACGACCAGCTCTCGCCTCATCATGACAGTCAGTTTTAGCTTTCTCTACTGAGGTGCTCGGCCGGAAGAACCGGGGCACAATCACAGTAGTTCTCCCAGTGCTACCTTAGCCGATATAGCGGAACGTAAGGTACCAAAACATGGGAGCCGGGAAAACCCAACTGTTGACCCTAGACATGATTCGGAGCTGATGCATATAATGCTATAAGTTCGGGGTGCCGCACTGTCGAAAGTGTTCGGACTTCTCACGCCGAATTATGGGGTATGCAGAAGCCCCTGGCGTATTGGCCGTACCAAATTGTACGGGTGCAGATAAGCATATATATAGAAGAATATAAGATGCAATATTAGACTAGTACTATGCAATGTTTATTTCAGAAATGCGTTAAAGCATAATGATACAAATAGTGCAGTAAGCAAACAATAGGACTATTTGACATGTCCCATCCAAGGGCAAGATGCGGACTGGTATCTTAAAGGTGTATTTATCTGGTTATCGAGAGACCACACAGGGATTCCGTTTATGCGACATAGCTTCCTGCCTCCTTGGGTGTTGTATCATGTGTCCGGCGACCGTACTGCCGGACAAGGCTTCCAAAGAGTAGAGTCATGAAAGAGAGAGTGATGAAGGTAGTAAGCCCCTAGTGCGGTTAAATCACATTGTGGGACGCGCCGTGATCGTGCCCCCGCCTATACCCATGGTATTTTCAATGCGTAATTATGCACACGTGGGGCCGGACTTTGCCGTTGTACTAAGACTAGGGCGGGGCGAATTGCTAGGCGAGCTCTAAAGCGTGCGGGCGATCTGTTGCAGGTTATTCGACGCGCTTGATGGCGTCAGGGGCTTGATCGCCCGAGGCGGTGGATTGCCTCAAAAGGCTGCTTTGTGCTTCTGCTGCGAGGGCCGCAGTGTGCTCTTCCGTACGGAGCGAGCGTTCTGTGTTTCCATTGACTGTGATGACCCCCCTAGGTCCTGGCATCTTGAGCTTAAGGTACGCGTAATGCGGTACCGCATTGAATCTTGCAAATGCGGTGCACCCAAGCAGTGCGTGATAACCGCTGCAGAACGGGACGATATCGAAGATTAACTCCTCACTTCGGAAGGTGTACGGAGATCCAAAGACCACTTCCAGTGTGATTGAGCCCGTGCAATGGGCCTCTACACCTAGAATAACGCCTTTAAAGATCGTTTTGGTGGGTTTGATCCTCGACGGGTCAATACCCATTTTGCGCACTGTATCCTACTAAAGCAGGTTCAGGCTGCTGCCACCGTCCATAAGGACTCAAGTGAGATGATATCCGTCGATGATTGGGTCTAGGACCAATGCGGTAGATCCGCCATGACGGATACTCGTGGGGTAGTCCCTACGATCAAATGTGATCGGACAAGAGGACCATGGGTTGAACTTTGAGGCGACAGGCTCCATCGCGTATACGTCCCTTAGTGCACGCTTCCGTTCCCTTTTGGGGATGTGGGTTGCGTATATCATGTTTACTGTCCTCACTTGTGGGGAACCTCTTACGTCCTCCGTGTTCGGCAGGACTCCTCCTCGTCATCATTGTGCAGCCCCTTGTCCTTGTCTTGGCATTTATCTTGCCGGTGCAGCTTGAACACCCAGCATTCTCTGTTGGTGTGATTGGCTGGCTTATCGGGGGTGCAGTGTATTTGACACGAGCGATCGAGTATGCGGTCCAAACTGGACGGGCCCGGAGTACTTATTTTGAATGGCTTTTTCCGCTGACTGGATTTAGAGCCTCTGAATCCGGCATTGACTGCCGTGCCCTCGGCATTATCGCCGTTGCTGCGACGCTTGTGTTTGCTGCGAGGTGACCTGTCGTTGCTGTCCTTGGTATCCGAAGTGCCAAGGTTCCTTGATATGTTATTGCTACGAGCCAGCCAGCTATCCTCACCTATGCAAAAGCGGGTTACACTACAAAAAAAGACACATCCATGACATTTTGGGCCGAACGAATTTTTTTTCTGTCATACATATGACACTTCTATGACGATAATTGTGACAAAACCCGGTATCATCATAGATGTGGTGGGCTCCTACTTCTATGACAAAAAATCATGTGAAAATGGGCTTTTCGTCCTAGGCAGGCGGAGGCGCAGCTGGATGACATTCTTTGGGCCGTCCATGACGGAAAAACCGTGGTAGAAGCGAGGGGAGGAAAATTTGGGGAGTTGCACATTACGATGGGAGGTCGGGGCGAGCGATGCTGCGTTCTCTCGTGCGTCTGCAGCGTGTGTGCGAGGTGTTGGCTCTAATGAACCGGCGATTACTGCGCAGCTCTGGCGTTCTTGAACCCGGCGATCGATGGATGGATGATGAGCGGTGGAGGGGTGGCCGTGGAGGGGTAGTTGAACAGGACCCCGTGGTGTGGAGGGCCGGATGAACCGTAGACGGTGGAGGGGTGCCCGTGTGGAGGGGTGGTTGAACAGTAGCCGGTGGAGTAGCTCACGGTGGAGGCTGGATAAACAGGAGCCCGTGGAGGCTGGAGGAGGTCGACGGTAGCCTGTGGAGGCTGGAGGAGGTCGACGGTGGAGATGAACAATATCTCGTGGAGTCCGGTTTTATGGTACGCCACACCCCTCCCCCCCTGTTTCGACCGTAACGCTCCAACACAAGTCCGTTTCGTCCGTTTTGCGGTATGCCACACCCCTCCTGATCAACAGGACCACCATTTCGACCGTAGGAAGTCCGTTTCCTCCGTTTTGCAGTACGCCACACCCCTCCCGATCAACAGGACCCCCGTTTCGACCGTAGGAGGTCCGTTTCCTCTGTTTTGCGGTACGCCAGGCCCCTCCCGATCAACAGGACCCCGTTTCGAACGTGGTCGGTCGAACACAAGGCCGTTTCCTCCATTGTGCGGTATGACAGGCCTCGATTCCATCGCCTGTTCCGTCCAAGCCCTCCCGATGAACACGACCACGCATTCCGTTCCGACCCAGCCGGTTGGCTCACCATGAACACGACGACGACGCTGTTTCTCCGTTCTGACCCAGCCATGTACGTATGCGCGATAGGCGTTAGAGACCCTGCCCGTATGTAATGCGACGTGGCGTCAGATTTTCTTTCTTGCACCCTCGGCTGCATGCGTACGGGTACATGCTACGTGCGCGCCTCTACTACGACACGTGCGCGCCTCTACATCGACCAGTATGTACGTACGCTTCGACCAGGTGGGTCCCGACTGTCAGGCACTTCCTTGCGTGCGAAGATGTAGCAGGTGGGTCCCGACAGTCAGGGGCGAATCGTTTTTTTTTTCGGACACACTTCCTTGTGTGTGAAGATGTAGCTGGTGGGTCCCAGCAGACAGGGGGAAACGTGTTTTTCGTGAAATACGGTGGCCCATCCGGTGGGTCCCCGCTGTCAGGTGGAGGAATAATTATTTTGCGCGTAATAAGGAGGCACTTCTTTGCTGCGGCCGTGGACCCAGCTATCAGCCTCTCCACGTACAGTCCATGTCCGATGGAAGCCATTCCTTGACCACGTTGACCACGCCGCGCCGAGAGCACCAGGGCGGTGGACGACGGCGAGGCCTAGGAAGGGACGACGGAGCAGGAAAAGGCAGCGGCGGTGGATGCCCAGCGTAGAGGAGTATGAGGGTTCACTCGTTCGGCTGCGGTGTGAGGATGCCATCACCGCAGAATAACAGGGGGTGTGGGTGCGTAGAGGGATGGCCTGGCAGCGGTGGGAGTAGTAGGGGGCGGTGAGGCCTCCGCGGCATCCTGATCGGCCACGCAGGCGGCGAGGAAGCGAGGCAACACGACCGGCGCTGCTTTAGGCGGCCGGAGCAAGAAGACCAGAGGTTGAAGAAGCACTACGGCCGTTGGATGGACATCGTCACGGTCCTTTGGAGCTAGAATCGTTCATATATTGACTAAAGTTGACAAAGGCCTCCGTCCCAGTCAAACTTAGTAAACCCACAAGTCAGCCTCCCACCAAGGTTGGTCCCAGCTAGCAGGGGGTATTCATTTTTTTTGTGCGTAATAAGGAGGCACTTCCGGTGGGTCCGAGCTGACAGCGGGGGGGACGTTTTTTCGCAAAATACGGTGGCCCGACTTATGGGTCCCAGCAGTCAGGGGGAAAGTTTTTTTGCGAAATACTGGTGGCCCGTCCAGTGGGTCCCATATGTTAGGTGGAGGAATAATTATTTTCCACGTAATAAGGAGGCACTTCCTTGCGGCTGCCGTGGACCCAGCTGTCAGTCTCTCCACGTACAGTACTCTTCCGATGGAAGTCGGTCATTGACCACATTGACCACGCCGCGCCGAGAGCACCACGGCGGTGGACGACGGCGAGGCCTAGGAAGGGGACGAAGCGGAGCCGGGCAAGAAGCGGCGGTGGAAGCCAGCGGAGAGGAGTATGATGGTTCACCGGTTCGGCTCTTTGTGTGAGGCTGCCGTCGCCCTTGAGAATAACGGGGTGTGGGTGAGTAGAGGATGCCACGGCCAGCGGTGGGAGTAATGCAGGCGCCGAGGCTGCTTGGCGGACCTGGCCCGACCACGGAGGCGGGAGCGGCGGTCTGCCGGCGCTGCTGGCGGCTGGAGCAAGAAGATCGAGATTGAAGAAACACGGCGGCCGTTGGATTGACATCCAGCAGTTACGTCTGCTAATATCGTTTGTTGACATAGTATATAATAACTAAAAAATCTTGCATCTGGCGTCAACTAAACAGGCCCACAAGTCGAGACCACTCCCTCTTTTTTTAATAATTTATACATAGCTCATGGCAACTTCTTTTGCAATTTATTGCAGTCGTTTTTTTTGTTTTCCAGGGCCAAATTAGCATATTTATGTGGGTTACAAACAATTTTTAAAAACGAAATGTCGAGCCAGATTTAAATTACTTTGAAGATATATTTGAATTAGGTTAATGCCCAATGAAATAGGAATCTGAAAATGTGAAAAAAAATCAGAAATTATAAAGTAAGTGCCAATTTGTCATCTGTTTTTATATTTACAACCCATTTCATATTACTTTCAAGGCGTAGAAAAATAAGTAGGCCTGGATTGGCTATTCTTCAGAAAAAATAAACTGGGCTCATTTGCACAAAGAAAAATAGATGGGCTGGTCACATGGTGAACATAAAATATAAGCACAGGCTAGGCGGGCCTGACCCAGTTCAAACCTGCTCCGTCTCAACAATACCAAACAAAAAAAATACTGCTCGAGTAGCTACGTCCCAGGTGTCAACCGATCTTGTGCTGTTCTCTTGTCTATTCACTATATACGCTCACAATGTTGTGGGTCGTGTCGGGGTGATCGCTGCTTCGGTGCCTTAAAGGCAACAGCCCTTGGGTGACTGACATGTGGGCCAGCCACCTGTTGGGCCCACATGTCATGGACACAAAGGCAGGTGCCTTAAGGCACCGAAGCATAATTCTGTCGGGGTGGTCGCGTGTGTCGGACGGACGCGTAGCACCCAGCCACCCACCCCCCTCCCCCCCAAAAAAGGACGACGACAATATAAGTTCGCGCTTCCATGTTTCGGATTGAAATATCTGGCGGCCCCAATTCCAGCCCTGCAAAATCTCTCTTCTCCACCGTCCCCTTCCGTGCAAAGATTGCTCTAATTCACCGCCATCCCTCGAATCGCCCCTCGTCTCGTCTCTTTCCCCACCGTTCCCCACCTCTGTCTTGGGGACGACAGCAGCGACGAAGGCGATGGTCGCGCTTCACCACCGCACCGAGCTACCTCATCTACGCCCTCGTCCGCCGCACCGGTGGTCCACCAACAACGTCGACCGCCCGCAACCGGCGTGCCTCCACAGACACCGGGTTCCACCGCATCAGTGCGCTTCACCGATGCCGTCTCCCAGCTCACCGGGCTACTTCACCGAGCACATCGTCGCACTCGCATCCGGAGGTCGTTGGGGCTTCACCAACGGTCTCGTCCACCGCATCGTGGCGCTCGCTACCACTCAAGATCTGCATCCGTCTTGGCCAGCCGGCCTTGCCCATCACCCTCAACGGCTCTGAAGTGACCGCACTCTAGCTAGGCGAGCATGCCCAAACGCCCGGCCCGAACTAGGTATCCGCACATCACTCCCTTGTGCACCGTTCCGGCGATGTTTGGATATCCTTTCATCGCTCTCTTAGCTTACATGCCTATGCAACTCGACTTTAACTCTTATTTCTTACGGAGATATCATATGAAACAAGCAAATCCATTTTTTAGCGAAGCATGATGGGGACTACGGGATCTGGTACACATCCCGCACACCATTATAACCTTGTAAGTATCTCATCCTCGGTACAACATCAAGGTCGATTCCTCTTATTTGATCAACCATTCGCCATGTCAAAAATGCAGAGGGGGATGCATGGAGCACAAGGCACGCATATCCAAGCAAGTGGTAACATGGACTTGTACATGGAACATCCCAAGCATAAGCGAGAGCAGCAACGAGCCTGCATAACGAGCTAGCGTAAGTCCCTGCATTTCATTTAATTCGTACTGGCATTCGTGTATGATTTGTGTGCAGTGGCTGATCCACGAATTCAAGTTACCAGGGGCGAACATTTAACTTAAAAAATACGAAGGCACTTGCACTCCGAAAATCAACATAACTTGAGAAATGTGAAGCTACATGCACTTTGAAAACCAGCTAATGATCCAAAGTAGTTGATTATAAACACTAAATGATGCAAGCACCAAAAACACAAAATGCAACATGGTGTACAAGGACTACAAACATGGTATGTACCTTCCTGAATTATTCGTTCTACGGCTGAAAATATCGAAGTGTAATTGCACGTATAACGGTCGCATAAAATGCATATCAATATATCTATCCTGCACAAGTATGCCAATAGTTTCAAACAACAGATTAGAAAAGTATTTATGCTATGTTGTCATGATACGGGGACTTTCTAGTAGATGGCCTCGACGTTTCCTCAAGCTATGAAAATGCACTATAATTTGGTTGTCATCAATGCACGCAAATCTCTGTCTCTCTCAACATAGTAGATCATCATTAGACACTAAATCCTTCAATGAGCTTGCAAAATGCTTGCATTAGATCCCTCATTAGACACTATATGTTCATCCCCAGGAGCATGTAAAATGTTTGCATCAAATCCTTCATTAGCAGTCTGTTCATTAGACACTTAAGGATCAAGAACAACATGAGCTTATATGTTTGCACGGAAACTTGATTAGATACATCAGTTGATCGATTCGGTATTGATTGGGGAGTTATAAAATAAGTAGAAATTGGTTTCATTTTCTCATATATTCCCTACATACAAGCAGTTTTACAACACCGTCGAGTTGAACTATTAGGCAGAAATTGAAGAGTTGAATTAGATATAATCAGGGATGTGATGTACACCTTTCGTTGCGCATGCTACTCTTGCAAGCTGCGATTGTCTGCTTGCAAGCTCGATGCCATGCCGTCTTGCCGCCGCTGCCTCCCACCTTGAGCTACACCTGTGGTTGGATCTTCATCTTCTTGTCCTTCTGCTCGCTTGAAGCCCGGCGACCGCCTCCAACGAGGGCGCGAGGAAGTGTTGTGTCGGTCTGTCGGTGGCGGCTAGGTTAGGAGCAAACCAGGTGGAGGCTGGAGCGAATGAATTGGGATTTTCTGTTTGTCCGATCGATATGGGAGGCGCTTCGTTTGGGCATGAGCCTGCTATAGGGCCTGCCTTGCACTTATGTTATTGGCCCATCCAAATTGAAACATTTTCTTCATTTTTTACATTGCACGCTTCGTGCGTTGGGACGAACAAAACTAGCGTGGGCCAACCTGGACGACTCAAACTAGGTGCACACTTTCCAGCCACCTGAAGCGGCCGCCCATACCAGCCCCTATGGTGGTCTCGCCCCTTTTTGCGTGTATGATTGGATAGTGAAAAATATTCCAGTGGAGCTTTTGATTTACCCACAGAATGGTTGAATTACTTGTTTCTATGAACTGAGTTCGCCAATAATGTGAAGGATGCCAGTCTTTTCATCCTATTGTAGATTGCTTAGATCTCGATATGCCAAAAGTAATCCCATGAAATATACAGTAAAAGCCGGTGTGATGTGTTTGGCTACAACTAGTCTAACTACACGTCCTCATATAACATATCAAGGACGCACTATCTTACCAGATTAACCATTCGACTTACCCATGCAGTGTGGGAAGAAAGAAGTATTGGAATTGCGTATCAAGCAATTGATGCCATGGACTCCTTTGTACAACCTTGTAAGTGAAAAAGAAGTTGCGGTGTGCTGTACAAAAGAACTAGCGTAAGTTCGGTTACACGCTTCTCGGAATTTTAGTTAGCCACTTATTGCAAAATTGTTCAATTACGTTGCTTGGCTTAATTTAGTTTGCTACTGATTACATAATGGCGCAGCCTCTTAATCATATTGTAGACTGCGCCTATCTATGTGTTTGAAACTTACTATTAAGAATTACCTGTTTGCCTTAACTTAAATACCTACTTGTTTGTTTAACTGCTTTGCTGCTGCAACATCGGGTTACAATGATGTTAATAACAGTACTTTTCAGCATCCAATTGAAACTCTTTAATTCCTTGTTTGTTTAACTGGTTTGCTGTTATAACTCCCGATTGAGATGTTTTGCTAACTTCAACTTTTACGAATCCAATCGGAACTTTAATGGCAAAACAGGTTAGCCCAAGATCAAAGAGCGAGGTCCCCATGGACGTTGCATCATCCCACGAAGTGGCACCGCCCAATCGTGCATTATGAATTGCCAACCGCCGATGCTCTAGAGGCTAAACTAGTGGTAGAAAGAGATTTTGCTTACGCACTTAGAGATGAAGTTGACATGTTGAGGAAGCAAACAGCACAATCACAAGCGATACTCAAGACAACCATTAAATATTTGGTGGATTTCAAAACGAAGCAAGCGAGAGACCAGATTGTTAAGGTCTCAAGGAAAAAAGGAAATTAAATTCCTACTTGGTAAATCATAGGTGAAATGTTCTTTCCATAGTTGAATAACCTTTGTGTTGTTTGTACATGTAATCAATCAAACCATTTGTTTTAGAGATCATGTAATAATTTTTTTTTGTTTTTTGGTTTGTAATTTTATTTGAGCACAAGTCTGTATTAATTGATAAGACTCGGAGACATTTCATTTGAATTCTGTGCAGGACCTACAAATATGTTAATCGGGCTGAATGTGCATTCGGCAATAGTAGTAGTATAGATGGACCATAAGTGGCACGCATCGGAAAGGGCCAAGATCTTTGGCTAAAAAGATCTTGTTGTAGCCAAAAAAAGTACAATGACTTTGGCTTATGTATGTTAGTTGATATTATTGATCCATATACTCTATAAGTGTTTATATGTCTATTAGTTCGTACATTCTTGGTTGATTGACTCGGTATTTGAATCTTGATACATCGCTTGTGTACATATCTAAATGGGAGTACACATTATGCTGCGTGTGACATTTGAGTTGGACATGAAGTGTTCCAAATATTGAATTCACCTTAAAGCTGGATACTAGTTTCTGAATTTGAGTATCGGCATTTGTAAACCATATTCATATATGACAGTGGAATACATCTTTGTCGTCCTTTTGAAGATATATAAAAACACATAGAACGATTTATAAAGATTCATATAGGAATACAAAATGGATTGAAATTTAGTTGCCAGGGTAAACGTGGAAGCTTATTGTCCCAAAATTCGAAAGAAGCTGCAAAATGTCCACTCCCACGTCGGCTGCCCGAAGCCAAGTGTTTGGGAGATGGAAATTACTGTCTACCCATTACACGGACAATCCATCGTCTCGATTTCCACTGCTCTAAATAGGGGTAGGTTAGTAACTTCAATTAGACGTGACACGACCGCCTCTGAGCCCATTCCGACATAGTGGGCGTCAAACATGGGCGGCAAAACACATTTGATTCAAGCTCGTCCAAAAGACCTATGTTTCTCCCTCCATTCCCCATTCATACACGCTGGGCGGCAAAACAAACTCGACTCGAACGAAATCGATGTAGGCAAATATTTTCAATAGGGGCAGGTTTGTAACTTCACTCAGACGTTTCACAACCGCCCTACCTGTCAGCCCCGTTCATACACCGTGGGCGCCAACCATGGGCGCCAACCACCCTCTCCTCGCCTAAAATCGCTCTGGGCAAATATTGGCGAGATGCGAGATTACCGTCCTATCCCCAACCGGCAGAGGCGTCCAAATTTTAAGCAGGAGCTAAGTTCATAACTTTCCCATATTTGAGACGGTAGCGTCCCAAAAACATGGTTCCCCGTACCTCTCCCTCCATTTTCCCATTCATACACCGTCCGCGCTAGAACACCCCATCCCCACACCAGCCTCCGTCCGCCACCCCATCCATCGCCGCCGTCCTCCGCCACATCCACCGCCACCGTCCTCCACCATGTCGGAGCGCCTACCAAGACCGCGTCGTCCACTGCTAGAGATGGACGTTTCTCATGCACGGCGATGGACCAATAGCCTTGCATCGCGTCCTCTCGCTTCATCGGCACCGTCGTCCTCTTTGCCGGGGCCGCTCACACGAACTTCTCTTCCACCGCAACGGGACTTATCCCCCGATGCACCCGTCTACCGTCACAGATCTGCTTCAATGCCACCGACAGCCATCGCATCCCCGATGCCTACACGGCGCCGCAAGAGAGGTGGTACTTCATATCTCCTCAACTTTTTGATCTCAACCAGAAAATAGATCTTAACTTGGTTACTCTACTTTCTTTTCAGCTCTTAGAATTTAGTTCTTAGTTGAAGCAAACAATGGATGCTAAATATCATTTCTCCGGTTTGCGACTTCAAATCTGCCATGGCACGACCATATCTGGTTTAATTGATCATGCTTAGGGTTTAATTGATCATGTAGGTTCCGTGGTGGTTTCTTTAATAGAAATCGGAGGAAAACCCTCTTTTGCTAAAAAAATATGCTTAGAGTTTCCCCTTTTATGATCACTATCACGATCGAATACGTGCTTCGTGTCATAATAACCTTGCTCACGCATCAAGCTAAACAAGCTTATATGTTCAAATATGAATCTAATATTATTAAAAGCGAGTTGTTTAATTGGTCACTAAATGTTCCTAAATTAGTTTGAAAATGCATGTTACTTGGCTCGGGTGTGTATCTCTATAGGGTGCCCACGGTGGGCGGCCCATCCTAGGATTTTGGGTCGTCCCAGGCCCGATTCCCCTCTGATACTGCTGCAAGGCGCTTCCGATCTCTACTACTTGACCGCTTTGGCTGCGGCGACTTGCCGTCCCCGGACGACATGACTCTAGGAGGAGACGCCGGACTAGGAGGACTGGAGCCACTCGCCCAACAGCGTCACCGCTGCCCGGGCGCGCCGCCGTGCCTACCTTCCCAGTCCGTTCAGGGCACAGGCGTGCAACACCCACCAAGCGAACCCGATTTATCCTGAGATACGTCCTCAACACTCAGCAGCCACTCCTCATCACCCATTTTCTAATTGATTCATTACTCATTAGGCAGGACTGTCATTAGGGTTTGTTGTGTGCTCAGTGCTACCTACACTTAATGGTTAAGATGTATTTCGGTAATCTTAAGTAACTCTAAAGTTCACGGGGTTTTCAAAATTCCGGCCCTCGGAGCGAAACTAGTCATTTTGGATTGTTGGTCGTAGTGACATTGACCCAGATTACTACTGCAAGCTAGGTTTGTTGACAATTTTAGTTGTCTTTCTTACTCATTCGATATAATATCCAATTATTCACGTCGATTAGTTGCAAACAATAAGTGCTAGACAAACTTCTTCATTCAGATTTTGGAAGGTCTCTTACTGCAGTTACAATTCTGCATACTTCTCCTAATAAGCTCACAAGTAAATGATTGATTCACTACATCTATGCTTGCCTTGTCATATTTGTTGTCAATATTCTTTTAGGGTGGACCACCACATTTCTAAATCTTGGAATCGTGAACTGAGTGAATAGTATTTCTCTATGTGATCTCTTCCATCATGTGTGGGTAACACACCTTTGCATTGTATAGAAAGAAAGTGTCATTTCCAGCTTTTACATAGGTTTCGATCTTTTACATGGAATACAATCTGCCTACTTGCTTTGTGTCGCACTACCAACACTCCACCCTTGAAGCCAAACATTACGCCACTCATAATTGCTTAGTTTATTTGTTCAAATACGAATTTCATATGATTCTAATGTTCCTACTTCAGTTTTTAAATGTGTGCACACTGTTATAGAGACATAAGGGGTTTGTATTTACGTGTGTGGTGCAGTCAAGACGGTTGGGGAGGTGAACTTTGCATATGCAGGGGTTTATAGGGAGACACTCTCCGAGTTGAATCCATAATGAATTCCATAGATAATCGACTACTTTTTATGTTTTCATGAATCTCAGATTAAAACAGCATCATAATGATTATGAGCTTGCGGCGCATGAAAAGAATAAGCGAGAACAATGCCATGGCTGTCAAACTTGGCATTAAGGGACTGAAATCAAGTCTGGATGCAATGCAATGCAAACGCTCTCCACCCTCTGATTCATGCTCGAGAATATGATCCTAACGGTGATTACGAGCTAGAGGGAGACCTAAGTCAATGTAGCTCCCTAGTGGAGGAGTCGGAGGAAGATGCCCTATCTTATTCACCCATCAAGGTACTTGCTCTAACTTTCCAAGGTTACATTGCTCGCACATATCTTGCAAGCGATGCTTTGCATTGCTTCTACTTTGTTGAACTACCATTAGCTTAGTTTACACATCGTGTATGTGAATACGCCTCGCCTATCCATTTTGATACATATTCCATCTGTCATCATACCATATTTATCCATTCAAATGTTGTTCTTGTGTATCGACGTTCAAAAGGAAGAGGGCGATTGCGATCGTGGAGGAGCACAAGCAAAGTATTTGGAAAATGTAGTGGCTTTGATAAATCAAATAGCCCATTAGGTGTAGTTGCAATATCACGACCCACAAAATACCCCAACTCTAGCAGACTCTAGCCCTACTACTTTGGTCATTTACGATGCCCCAACTCAATGAGACCCCAAGCTGCGATAAACAATATGATTATGCCAGTTGACATAGCACCGGTATGTCGATGCAAAACCCCATTCCGACAAAGAGTACACCAAATCCGGTTGCCAAATCCCTTTTCGCACCAGAGAGAGCCCCAATTGCAGCAAATAGGACCCTGTTCCATTTCTTCCCGGTTTAGAAGACGAAGCTTATGTTGTTGTCAGAACTTTGTGCGCATCTTTCCTTCATGGAAAGATTATACATGAACACAGAACAATTTCCGGTCTTCCTCCGCAACTTCTGGCGTAAGTAATGTACTAATGTTATTCATGGTCATTACTGCATATGTTTCTGTGACGAAGACACAAGATTTCATTCTTTTAGATGAGCGAGGAGCAAACTGGATTGTGATGACGAGCAAGAGTTGGTTGCGCTTTTCAAGAACTTCGTTGATGAAATATCGTTCCTACCGAGGCAAGCGCACTTCAATGGCAAGCCTACGAGCGAAATTTACTGTAAAGTCTCCGGTGCTACATTTATCCGACGGTGACTGGAATAATCTTGTTACACATTGGTCTCGGCTGCGGCGTAAGGTCCTGTCTATGATATCACATCACAATTTGAACTACATTTACGCATTTGCCTTAATGTCTCACTTGTCTGAAAACTGTTAGCGTAAGAACATTCATTCTCAAGGGACCACAGAATCTCGCAACTATACCGCACCTTTGCATTGCTCTTGTGAGTACCTCTTGCCCTGTATGACCATACTTACTTTCATAGCTGTTTGATTATGTAGCATCACTGCACATGTTAGCCTCATAATTGCCCATTTCGTGGACATTATAAGATCCGTATGGACTCTTACACAAATTTAGAATCAACCCAATGCTTTTGAAGAGGTTTAGCTCTGCAGTCCTCTTGTAAGGACTGAACGTGGTCTATCACTTTACTTACATTAACACCTACTCCCTCCGTCCCATAATATAAGAACGTTTTTACAAAGACACCGGTGTTCAAAACACTCTTGTATTATGGGAAGAGGGATAGTTCATTTTGTAGCATTATGCATCTTATCTCCCTCGCCCACCATTTACTAAAAAGATCGGATCTATATTTAATCTTACCAACAAGTAGAATACACAGACAATGCGGTCTGGAAGTGTAGCCCATTGCTCTTGTCGATTACATTTTGTCTGTAACGCTTGTACTTCCGAGGATTGGTAGTTGATTATGTAGCATCAATCGCATCTTATCTTCATTATCCTCTATCCCTTCGGTATTATCATATCTATAATTACTCTCTACAAAATGTAGAGTACATGCAATGCTTATGAAGAAGATTCTATGCTGAAATTCTTGAGTTATCCTTCCCTTGACATGGAGAAGGGCATTATAAAGCCGATGTTAACTATTATTGTAAGTCAGTCCTTCTAAAGCCTTTATCCTCAAGCTGCTTTGTTTAATTTGCTCATACTCCCTATCGTTTCTTCTTTGTTTAGTTTGCTGTTTCTACCAAAATGCATGTTCATAAGAACTGTAAGTTCTAAGTTTTACTTGTAAAACCAAATTTCTTATTCATACCATGCACATAACTTAATACTCCCTATATGTTTGCTTGGTTTTGTGGATCTATAATCCAGTGTGTAGTGAAGCAGCCCACGTTTGCACCTTGTCATCTCTGTTTTATCTTCTTGATGTGGCTGATGATATGAACAACATGCCATGCACATTATCCAAAATAGATACAATGATTTTCTTTGCCCTTCATCTATGCTTGTCATGTTGACATGGTAATCCAAAGAGTGTGGTGAAGCTCCCGCATTATGA
Organism: Aegilops bicornis; assembly: GCA_021605145.1. Classification (NCBI taxonomy): domain Eukaryota; kingdom Viridiplantae; phylum Streptophyta; class Magnoliopsida; order Poales; family Poaceae; genus Aegilops; species Aegilops bicornis. The sequence continues at coordinate 414,034,126 of CM038673.1, read as the reverse complement.
ACAATGCCAAATTATGCTATTGATATTTTGAACTTACACTTTATTTTCTAATTTGAAATTGGATAGAATTGACATACTTGATTATCATCTTTGTTTATACACGTGCAAAACTGTCATCTCTCTCGCTTTGTTTGAGGGTGATATGCACGATGGCATGCACAAGTCTGCTTGAAAGGCTGTGAGACAAACCCAACATATATTGCAAAGAAAGAAGGCAAAACATCTTGAAGATAGCCAGACAACCCCAAAGTATTGTCTTGATGCGTTGTTCAAGTTACTTGAGACTAACGATCGAGACAAGCTCACGTAATTCGTTGTTATGCGAATCGGTTCGACTTCTTGGTCCCAAGTTCTAGCGAAAGGCATTACGCAACTCAACTTCGACTTGAAGTCCTATCTCTAAGAAAGATTGCGAGAACACCAATGAGAACCTCATCGCTAAAGAGCTACACACGAAGCTATGACCGACATGCTAGGTCGGTCTCACAGCCTACCTTTCGATGGCTTCTTGGCAGTTCCCCATAAAGGCTAACCTTTCTTGAAGCTGTCTTGTAAGTGGTCTCGGTTCGAGAATTATTTTATTCTGTTGCAATGGTGCCCGATTTTTGTAATCTGCTACTTCGTTGCGCTTTATGATCCTTGGTGGCAAACTTGGATGCCAGTGGATGTAATATACCTTAAATCCTTTATTGTATAGTGTAGGTTTATTCTTAGTTACTATGCCGTAATTTCTTTCTGCCATCATTCGCTATCTGAAAAAAATCAGATGTAGTCGATCGGGCGAAACATTCGATAATGGGCGAGTTTTTAGCGAACCAATTGGAGTGCACTGCGTCTTTCTTGGGCCCGAATGATTGGGGCCTTCACAATTGCGCCAGGCCCAAACTTACACCGGCCTATATTTTAGTTGGGCCTTTTGTCGACCCAGTGCTTAGTTTGGCCCAGGTAGCGTTGGGCCATTAACAGGCTGAATATTGCACTGGCCTGTTACGACCGAGATGAAACCACGGGCCTTTAGCAGGCCAAAATGCAAGTTGGGCCTCAATTTTCACTAGTTGTCGACGGGCCTTGACGAGGCCAAAATGTGAACCGGGCGTTATGGGCCCGATTAGCTCACAGGTCGTTACCGGGCGAAACATATCTCGGGCCTTAGTTGGCCCATCGATATCACGGGCCTTTAAGAGGCCGAAAGCTTAGTCTGAGCATCAGCGGGACGAATTACGACAGGCCTTTAACAGGGCCCAAAGTCACGTTGGGCTTAGCATTGCCACCTTTAGCACGGGCCGTTAGTGGGCCCAATGTCCCGTCGGACCATATATGGCCCATGGGCAAAGACGGGCCATTCGAGCCGAAAGTCACACCGGGCTGAAATGGGCTCATGTCTACATCAGGCCTCTAACAGGCGAAAGTCACTGGGCTATAGTTGGGCCCGAATATTCGGCGAACAATTAACGGGCCAGCTCTGGCTTCGGGCCGTAAATGGGCCCAAATATTGGGAGAACAATTAACGGGCCAGATCTGGTTTTGGGCTGTAAATGGGCCTTTATTAAGCAGGCCGTTATTGGGATGGCCCACTAGTACCTGATTAAGTTCTACGGGCCTTTGACTGGGCCGGCCTTTTAACCTATATGGGCCTCTGTTGGGCCCAGCCACGTGTCGACGTACCATAGGCATGTCTCCTCCAATGGACGAGGCGACATCGGCCTATGACGGCCAATCAGAATTTTACACGTGGAAATTTCCAATTGGTCGGGTACATTAACGGGTTATCGGATCCAAAATCCAACCCGATAGCTTAACGGCGTTCGTTACGATGGATGCCACGTGTTGGTCACCCTTGACGAAAGCACTTCCACGACGCGCGATTTATCGTCATGGAAGTGGACACTTCCGTGATGATAATTTTGGTAATGTCATGGAACACTTCTACGGCAGCACAGGTATGACTATCTTGATTCTGTCATAAATTTGTCATGGATGTACATGCATGACAAAAAATGTGAACTACTGTGACAAACACGTATCATCACATAAGTGTATTTTTTTTGTAGTGTCATGAGTGTCCTGAGGGCTGCCATTGATTTCGGCTTTTCCTGACCGAGGTGCCGGGCGAGCCACTCGTCACAGATGTTATGCTTAAATGCCGCTAAGGCTTCTGCATCCGGACAGTCGACAATTTGGTTTTTCTTTGTTAGGAACCGTGTCCAAAATTGCCTGGCCGATTCCCCTGGCTGCTGAATTATGTGGGTCAAGTCATCGGCGTTTGGTGGTCGCACATAAGTGCCCTGGAAATTGTCGAGAAATGCGTCTTCTAGATCCTCCCAACAGCCGACGGACTCTGCTGGCAGGCTATTCAGCCAATGCCGAGCTGGTCCTTTAAGTGTACTTGATGGCATGTAGATCATCACCGCGGGCCATGTGGATGTGGAGGAGGAAGTCCTCAATCCATACCGCGGGATCTATTGTACCATCGTATGATTCGTTATTTACAGGTTTAAAACCTTCTGGGAATTTATGCTCCATTACCTCGTTGGTGAAGCATAGGGGGTGTGCCGCGCCTCTGTGCTGGGCTATGTCGCGACGTAGCTCATATGAGTCCTGCCTGCTGTATTCGGCCCGTCCGGAATTGCTTTTACTGTATTCGGCGAGGCGGTCACTGTCCCTTGTAGGGGCACGGCCCCGTGATCCATGGATCGATCTACCATGCCTTTCCCTGTCTTCCAATACGTCTCGCAGGTCTCGCGTGTTTCCCGTTGCCTTGGTATGTTTGTTTGAATGGCGGCAGGGTGCAGGCTGATTTTCAGGCTGTACTGCCTCTCTATCTCGGCCACGGGGTGGCGATCAGCCCGCATCGAGCAGCGGGGTGACCTCCGGAAGGGCGTTCGAGTTCGTACTCCTCGGTAGGAAGGACTTGGTCCATCTATCTGCTAGCAGATCCTGATCAGCTCGAAGCTGTTGCTGCTTTTTCTTCAGACTGTTTGTTGAGGCAATAAGCCGGCGCTTGAAGCGCTCCTGCTCGACGGGATCCTCAGGCACGACAAATTCTTCATCGTCGAGGCTCACTTCGTCTTTGGAGGGAGGCATATAATTGTCGTCCTCCGTTTCTCCCTTTGTCGCTCTCTTAGGAGGGCTGGCTTGTTCATCCTCCGGCTCTTGATCATTCTGGAGGGGATTGTCATCATCTTCGGCACTGTCCGGAGTGCTATTATCTCATGTGCCGGTATCACCGTTTTTGCTATGGCGAGACTTAGAGCAGCGCCGCTGACGTCGGCGGTGGGGTTTCTTCTTGGAGGGGTCGTCCTCCGTTGTCTTATCGCCATTGCCTTCTTTGGGTGTATCCACCATGTATATATCATATGATGAGGTGGCAGTCCAGTGCCCTATGGGCAGTGGTTCCTATTCATCTCCGGCATCGGTGTCCATACCATCGATGTCTTCGGAGTGAAAGTCGAGCATGTCGGTTAAATTGTCGACAGTGGCTACTAAGTGGGTGGTGGGTGGGGATTGAATTTCTTTGTCGTCCGCATCCCACTCTAGCCGGACAAAGTTCGGCCGAGGTTCTCTGGACAGGGAGAGAGATTTTAATGAGTTCAGTATGTCACCGAAGGGCGAGTTCTGAAAGATATATGCGGAGGTAAACTCCATGATCGGCGCCCAATCGGATTCAATAGGTATGGGCGCGGGTGGTACGGAGTCCGTGGCCGAGGACGAGTCCAGCAGTTCGGTGACACGGCTCTCGTGAAGGGTAAGGTCAGTATTCAGCTCTATCGCCACTGAGGGCGCGGCCTCTGTGGTGGAGTCCATCCTCCCATCCTCGGATGGCGCGATATTCTCCGAACTAGAGGCCGGAGTAGTTGCTGGCGTGATCTCCCGAACACCGTCCGACGGCAGAGCTATATCATGCTTGTCGTGATTGTGCGGCACACCAGGCATGGGCCCGAACCCGTCGAAGATCAATTCTCCGCAGATATGAGCAGTGTAGTTCAAGTTTCCAAACCTGACCTGATGGCCAGGGGCGTAGCTCTCGATCTGCTCCAGATGGCCAAACGAGTTGGCCCGCAGTGCGAAGCCGCCGAACACGAAGATCTGTCCGGGGAGGAAAACCTCACCCTGGACCGCATCATTGTCAATGATCGAAGGGGCCATCGAACCATGCAGGGAGGACAAAGTGGAACTCTCAAGGAAAGCACCAATGTCGGTGTCAAAACCGGCGGATCTCAGGTAGGGGGTCCCGAACTGTGCGTCTAAGGCGGATGGTAACAGGAGGCAAGGGACACAATGTTTACCCAGGTTTGGGCCCTCTCTATGGAGGTAATACCCTACTTCCTGCTTGATTGATCTAGATGAATATGAGTATTACAAGAATTGATCTACCACGAGATCATAGAGGCTAAACCCTAGAAGCTAGCCTATGGTATGATTGTTGTTGTCCTACGGACCAAACCCTCCGGTTTATATAGACACCGGAGGGGGCTAGGGTTACACAGAGTTGGTGTCGGTGTCAAAACCGGCGGATCTCGGGTAGGGGGTCCTGATCTGTGCGTCAAGGCTGATGGTAACAGGGATCAAGGGACACAGATGTTTACCCAGGTTTGGGCCCTCTCGATGGAGGTAAAACCCTACTTCCTGCTTGATTAATATTGATCATATGGGTAGTACAAGAGTAGATCTACCACGAGATCGTAGAGGCTAAACCCTAAGAGCTAGCCTATGATGGTATGATTGTAATTGTGATCGGCCTTCTAAGGACCATCCTCTCCGGTTTATATAGGCACCGGAGAGGGCTAGGGTTTACATGGAGTCGTTTACAAGGAAGGAAATATAATATCCGGATTGCCAAGCTTGCCTTCCACGCCAAGGAAAGTCCCATCCGGACACGGGCCAAGGTCTTGAGTCTTGTATCTTCACGCTTCAATAGTCCGGACGTTGTACACAGTCCGACAGTCCGGATACCCCCTAATCCAGGACTCCCTCAGTCGGTTACAACAGAAGGAGATCCACATATCTGTATCACCAAGCTTGCCTTCCACGCCAAGAGAGTCCCATCCGGACACGGGACGAAGTCTTCAATCTTTTATCTTCATAGTCCAACAGTCCGGCCAAAGGATATAGTCCGGCTGTCCGGATACCCCCTAATCCAGGACTCCCTCACTCCCACTTTCAGTATGTATCTAGATCGAGACTCAGAGTATCCAGATCGGTGTCAAAGCTTGCATCGACCTAACTCTTTACGACGAACTCTTTATCACCTCCATAGCCGAGAAATATTTCCTTAGTCCTCTAAGGATAATTTCGACCAATGTCCAGTGATCTACTCCTAGATCACTATTGTACTCCCTTGCCAAACTCAGGGCAGGGTATAGAATAGGTCTGGTACACAGGATGGCGTACTTTATAGAACCTATGGCTGAGGCATAGGGAATGACTTTCATTCTCTCTCTATCTTCTACCGTGGTTGAGGGAGTCCTAGATTAAGGGGTCCTCGAACGTCCGGGCTATGTGACGTGGGCCAGACTAATGGGCCATGAAGATACAAGACAGAAGATTTCTACCCGTGTCCGGATAGGACTCTCCTTGGCGTGGAAGGCAAGCTTGGCGTTCGGATAGGAAGATTCCTTCCTCTGTAAACCGACTCTATATAACCCTAGGTCCCTCCGGTGTCTATATAAACCGGAGGGTTTAGTCCGTAGAGACAATTAGAATCATAATCATACAGGCTAGACGTGTAGGGTTTAGCCACTACAATCTCGAGGTAGATCAACTCTTGTAACCCCATATTCGTCCAAGATAATCAAGCAGGAAGTAGGGTATTACCTCCATCAAGAGGGCCCGGACCTGGGTAAAACATCATGTCCCTGTCTCCAGTTACCATCGATCCTAAGACTCACAGTTCGGGACCCCCTACCCGATATCCATCGGTTTTGACACCGACACTGGTGCTTTCATTGAGAGTTCCGCTGCATCGTCGTCAGAAGGTTCGATGGCTCCATCTGTCATCTACAACAATGCTGCCCTGAGTGAGATCTTTCTACCCGGCCAGATCTTTGTGTTCGGCGGCTTCGCACTGCGGGCCAACTCCCTTGGCCATCTAGAACAGATCAATGGCCATGCCCCTGGTCACTAGATTAGTTTTGGAAATCTGGATTATGTCGCTGATATCCAAGGAGACTTGATCTCCCAAGGGTTCGCGACGCCAACCTTCGCTTCAGCCTTAGATCCAGAGCACAACACCAGGTCTGAAGACGGGATTCCCGAGCCTGCCGGACTCTCTGCTGCTATTGAGCCTAGTACGGGAGAGTCGGAGGAAGCTGTGACACCGGTCCTCATCACGAAACCGGACTCTTCTTCGAACACTGGCTCTGAACCCTTGGAGTCAGCAGCGTGTGAGCTCGGCCAAGGATTTTCCCTCCCGCCATACGCCACGGATGCTCTTCTCCCTGCCCAAACCTCGCCTTTAAGCGAGGCTCTGGACCTAATGTGATCCCTCGTTATTACAGAGGGGCAACGTCCGAATTACGCCCAGCCCGGGCAAGGGGCTGAGAGCGCGGAATTTTACATCCCACCCACCACCCACTTCATAGCCACTGTCGAGGACATAACCGACATGCTCGATCGTAACTCCGAAGACATCTATGGCATGGACATTGATGCCGGAGACGAACAAAGCCAAAACCCACCGCATACCGGACGCTGGGTGGCTACCTCCACATACGACGTATAGATGGTGGACACGCCAAAAGAAGATGGCGATGAAGGCAGTAAAGATCCAATCAAGGACAATAACACTGATAAACCACCAAAGCGGCGACATCAGCGGCGCAGTTCAAAATCACGCCGCAACAAAGAAAACAATACCGACAATGGAGATGATAACAATCCGGAGAATGCCGAAGACCTAGACGCCCCCATTGAACCAACATCCGAACAGGATGATAGGAAGGAGAGGCAGGGTAACCCTGACGAGCTAGTCGGGAACGGAGACTCAGAGGACAGCAATTATATGCCACCCTCTAAAGACAAAATAAGCCTCGGCGACAAAGAATTCATCGTGCCAGAGGAACCCCTCGAGCAAGAACTCATTAAACAACAGCTCATCACAACTGCGAGGAGTCTGAAAAGGAAGCAGCAACGGCTTCAAGTCGAACAGGACACGCTCTACGACAGATGGAGTATTGTCCTGGCAGCCGAGGAATACGGCCTCGCACGACCAACCAAAAGCTACCTGAAGTGCAAGTTGTTACCCCAATTCGATGTCGAGGCACGGGAGCCCATAGCATCAGCGCGTAACACAGCTGGCAAACCAGACCGGCCACCGCGTGGCCAAGACAGAACGGCTACCCAAGCCGAACACCAGCCTACATTACTCCGCCATAAAAGCAAGGAGACATCGGCCAGGGGCTACACCTACGACCTACGGCAGGACCTGGACACTAGGGCAGGCCTAGCCAGATCAATCTACGGGCCAAGGGGACGTGCCCCAACACGAGAAGACGGCTATCAGGCACGGCGTGATCAACACAACCTCACTCGGGGAGAAAACCTCATAGGGACATCCGCCAAACTCCGTTGCGACATCGCCCGTTATAGAGGCGCCGCACACCCCCTATGCTTCACCGAGGAAGTAATGGAGCATGAATTCCCAGAAGGGTTTAAACCTATGAATATCGAATCCTACGATGGAACAACCGACCCCACAGTATCTATTGAGGATTTCCTTCTCCATATCCACATGGCCCGTGGTGATGATCTGCATGCCATCAAATATGTCCCACTAAAATTAAAGGAACCAGCCCGGCACTGGCTAAACAGCCTCCCAGAGAACTCCATTGGCAATTGGGAAGACTTGGAAGACGCCTTTCGCGACAACTTCCAAGGTACATATGTCCGGCCTCCGGACGCCGATGATCTAAGTCACATCATCCAGCAGGCCAGAGAGTCAGCCAGGAAACTTTGGACTAGGTTCTTAATTAAAAAGAACCAAATTGTCGACTGTCCGAACGCCGAAGCCCTCGCGGCCTTTAAGCATAGCGTCCGAGATGAGTGGCTGGCTCGCCACCTCTACAAAGAAAAACCGAAGTCTATGGCAGCTCTTACTGCACTGATGACCCGCTTTTGCACGGGAGAAGATAGCTGGCTAGCTCGACGAAGCAATAGCACCAGCGATCCTGGCACCTCCGAAGCTAGGGACGACAATGGCAAGCCACGGCGCAACAAAAACAAGCGTCGAAACAATAATATAGGAATCCAGGACACGACAGTCAACGCCGGATTCAGTGGCTCCAAATGCGGTCAACGGACGAAGCCATTCAAGGCAAATGAAGACAGTCCATCCAGTTTAGACAGGATACTGGATCAGCCCTGTCAAATTCACGACAACCCTGACAAACCCGCCAACAATACCAACAGAAATTGTTGGGTTTTCAAACAGGCCGACAAGCTCAATGCCGAACACAAAGGGAAGGGGTCGCCTAGTGATAGCAAGACGAAGATACTCGCCAACCGAACACCGGGGGACAGAAGCAATTTCCCCCTGAAGTAAAAATAGTAAACATGATATCCATGACACATATCCTTACAAGGGAGCACAAGCGCGCACTAGGAGACATCTGTGCCATAAAGCCGGTCGCCCCAAAATTTAACCCATGGGAGGCCCGCTCGATCACTTTTGATCGGAAGGACCACCCGACTGGTATTCGTCATAGAGGTTTGGTTGCTCTGGTCCTCGACCCAATAATTGATGGATTCCATCTCATGCGAGTTCTTATGGACGACGGCAGTAGCCTTAATTTACTTTATCTAGACACTGTTTGCAAGGGGCATTGATCCCTCAAGGATCAGGCCCACCACAACTGCCTTCAAGGGAGTAATACCCGGCGTAGAAGCTCACTGTACGTGGTCAATCACATTGGAAGTCGTCTTCGGTTCGCCGGACAACTTTCGGAGCGAAGACTTGATCTTCGATATTGTCCCATTCTGCAATGGATACCACGCACTACTTGGGTGGACCGCCTTTGCTCGTTTCAATGCGGTCCCACACTACGCCTGTCTAAAGCTTAAGATGCTCGGTCCACGCGGCGTCATCACGATCAACGGAAGCACAGAATGCTCCCTACGTACCGAGGAGCATATCACAACCATCATAGCCGGAGTACAAAAGCGGTCTCATCAAACCACACCTCATCGGCCATTAAGCCACCGGCCTCTACCACACAGGGCTGGTCAATTTTAGAGATGGATTAGCAGTTCCGCCTCCGTCGTTCGCCGCATATGCCCGCGAAGTTCGCATCGCGCATACGTAATTATGCACTTAAAATACCTTGGTCATTGGCGAAGGCACAGTACGGACAGGCCTACAATACGGTTCGCCCTCCTACACTCTCCTTCTCTTTTTTCTAACTATTTCTTATCTTTTGCCACAGGTGAATCAAAGCCTGTTCATCCTACGGACCCGCATGGACTCTTTCTGAGCCCGGTTTCGTCCAAGTAACCAAAGATTGATCCTTTTAAGGAATGCTTTTTGCTAAGGAAAAGGCAGCGCAGACGTGCGACAGGAGGTCCAAAAGATCTTTTGTAGAACAAACACTATATTTAATGCCTGTATAAAGCCTTTTTCCTCAGCCTTCGACCCCTTGCATGTAAAATGACCTGGGCAGGGGTGTTATAGTCTGTAAGATTGCGTTCGACGTATCAATCAGATTCCAGTGAACATAATCCGTCTTCAGTACTTACTTTTCCTCATAGAACTGTATTCTGCTTCCTCGGTTGTTTCACACACACCTCGGCACTAATCGCCAAGGGCTCGATACAGAAACATATTGGTTGCCCAAAAAGTCCGAACAGCTCTACAGCATACTTCGGTGTCACGAGTTTGGCGTTATATGCATCAGCTCCGAATCATGTCTTTGGTTAATAGTTGGGTTGCCCAGCTCCTGTGCTTACTACCTTACGTTCCGTCTTATCGGCTAGGGTAGTAAAGGGAGAACTACTGCGATTGTGTTTCCGGTTCACCTGGTTAAACACCTCAGTAGAGAAAGCCGAAAACTGACTATCATGATGAGGCGAGAGCTTGTCAACCACTCGGTGACTTATTAAAATCTTCTGTGATTTCTTCCATATAACACGAAGGACCGTTTTCCGGTCACCTGTGTAATGCAACCATATTCGGATAACTGCGTACATACCAGGGGCTACATCGTAGACCCGCCGTCAAACTCCTATGGCTAAGTGAAAGTGTTAAAGCCCTATAGTCCGATTGCCTAGTTCTCCGCACTGACACCTCCTTCACGGACCAAGACGTTGGGTCAAGTGTGGTCAGGTGCTATTCTGAACACCCCCGTATTATATGCGAGGGGGCTGAAGCCGATGACTGGCAAACTTTCAGATTATAAAAAATGGCCGCACAGGAGGAAACAACTTTCAGCCATAGGCATAAATATAACACAGCCTCAATGTATCATAATATTGTTCTCACAACTCCGGTACATTTATTCGAACATAGTATCCTTCGAGCACTGACCTTCTATTAAGCGGGCGCCCTCTAGGACGTCTTCCAAATAATGCTCTGGCGTGCGATGGTCCTTGCCTCCGGGTGGGCCATTCGTTGCAACATCGATGGCCTTCATCTTTGCCCAATACATCTTGACGCGGGCGAAGGCCATCCGTGCACCTTCTATGCACGCCGACCGCTTAACGGTGTCGATACGCGGCACTACATCGACAAGTCGCTACACCAAGCCGAAATAGATGGTCGGAATTGGTTCAGCCGGCCATAGCCGGACCACGACATCCTTCATGGCTGCTCCGGACATCTTGTGGAGCTCGGACCACTGGGCCATCTGCTCGTTCAGCAACGACGGACGCCTTGGCACGTTGAATTGTGACTAGAAAAGCTTCTCCGCAGCGTGTCCTTCTTGCGCTTGGAAAAATTGCGCCGCATCGGAGACACTCTTCGGCAGGTCTAAGAACGCGTCTGGCGAACTACACAATTGATTAAGATGAGCATACTTCGGGTCACCGAACTTAGTTTGTAAAAGAAAGGGCTTACCAACCGCTATCTCCCCAGCTTGCCGGGTCTCCTCCCGAGCCGCTCTAGACTCGGACCGTGCCTCTCTCGCCTTTTGTAAGGCCTTGTCGAGTTCGGCTGCCTTGGCTTTGTTATCCTCCTTGAGTCATTGGCATTTGCCAGTGGCATCCTTCAGCTCTCGCTCTATGGTAGATATTCTCTCCTCGCACTAGCACCGAATGGCCTGTTCGGCCTTTAAATCAGCAGCCGCCTTCTCGACAGCCACATTACTCATTCTTGCTTGCTCGTTAGCACGGGCAAGCTCGGCCTGAAGGGTCTCAACCGCGGGTGTACCATCTACAATTATGGATGTCACAGTGTATAACGTTCAGCTTCATGCTCATATCATTATACACGCATAAGCGGCCTATCCCAAAACATACCTTGTGCCTCGTCGAGCCGCCTGTTAATAAGAGTAATGTCCTCTTCGGCTATATCAAGTTTATGCTTCAGATCTGCAACTTCCGCAGCTTGGACGGTCGCCATTGACGTAACAGCCTATTTTCAAATTAATTATGTCACTTCCTGAGCATACCTACAGCAAGTATGAAACTAGAAGTACTTTTTAGGTGTGATAGGATAGGTTTGCAAGATACTAAAGAGCACGTAAATAAAATCTAGGGGCTGTTTAGATAAAGAAACAACTAAGTTAGTTTTAGTAGGGAGCTTTTGTCAACAAGAAAGTTATTTGTTCCTAGGCAATCGATAACAAGTGCATTCTGAAATCGGTTGCTTACCGGGTATCCGGATGGTTGCAGTCAAGGCCGATGTCCTCGGTTGTAGCCGGCCACTGCTTTCGAGTCTTGAAGAATAGTTTCCACATCCCTCTGTGCGTTGTGCCAAAGAATTGTTGGAGGGTCCGTGGTCCTTCCGGATTGAACTCCCACATGCGGAGAGGCCGTCGCTGGCGCGGGAGGATCCGACGGACTAGCATTACCTGGATCACATTGATGAGACCGGTGCCCTTTTCGAGGATGCTCTGGATGCGGCTTTGCAGCATCTGCACTTCATCAGGTGATCCCCAGTCTAGCCCCTGGTTAATCCATGACGTGAGTCGCAATGGAGGGCCAGATCGGAGCGCGGGTGTGGCCACCCATTTGGTGTCGCAGGGTTCGGTGATATAGAACCACTCCCGCTGCCATAAGTTGGTGGTTTCCATTAAGGTGCCTTTCGGCCAGATAGTATTAGTGAGCTTGCTCACCATAGCACTGCCGCACTCTGCCTGGTCCCCGTTGACTATCTTTGGCTTCACATTGAAGGTCTTGAGCCATAGGCTGAAGTGTGGAGGGATGCGGAGAAAAGCCTCGCACATGACGATAAACACCAAGATGTGAAGAAAGGGGTCTGGAGCTAGATCATGAAAATCTAGCCCATAATAGAACATGAGGCCGCGAACGAAGGGGTGGAGAGCGAACCCTAGCCCGCGGAGGAAGTGAGGGATGAATACAACCCTCTCGCTGGATTTTGGTGTAGGGATAACCTTCCCCCTGGCGGGGAGCCCGTGGGGGATTTCCGCAGTCAGGTACCTCACCTCCCGAAGCTTCGCAATATTTTCCTCGGTGACCGAGGAGGCCGCCCACCTGCCTTGGGAGCTGGATCTGGAAATAGTTGAAAGGCGAAGTGGCAATGAAAGAAATCGAGACCTGGGCGCGGGAGCTCGAGGTTGGAAAGGCTGGGGAGGAGGAAGGCGTGGGGGAAAAAGACGGGTTTGTACTCCTTTATAAAGATGATGAATATTGAAAGCCTCCTCATGGGCCTTAAAGCTCGCCTCTTCCCCAGGGATCGTGCAAACAACACTGTTGGATTACCCATGCCCATAATGATAAGGATCCCATGATAAGGGGGCACGATCTCTGTTTGACAGGACGTGTCAATAAAGACCACGTCTCGTAACGTGGAGCGAGAGGCCGAACGACATTTGAAATGATAACCAGGACAGGGACGTAACGTCTCGCCGTAACAATGTCAGCAGATGGGACTTGTTAAGTATTATGCTCTTTGCGGCTGTGTGTGGAGCTTGTTTTGCGGAGCCGGACACCTATTCTGTGTTCGAGGACTATTTTGAAGTATTCGAAGGAGGAACCTGCCTAGCAATGCCGAAGACAATCTGCGTGTCGGACACATTGTCATTGAAGCCTGGTTCAGGGGCTACTGAGGGAGTCCTGGATTAAGGGGTCCTCGGACGTCCGGGCTATGTGACATGGGCCGGACTAATGGGCCATGAAGATACAAGACAGAAGATTTCTACCCGTGTCTGGATAGGACTCTCCTTTGCGCGGAAGGCAAGCTTGGCATTCGGATAGGAAGATTCATTCCTCTGTAAACCGACTCTGTATAACCCAAGGTCCCTCCAGTGTCTATATAAACCGGAGGGTTTAGTCCGTAGAGACTATCAGAATTAGAATCATACAGGCTAGACATCTAGGGTTTAGCCACTACGATATCGAGGTAGATCAACTCTTGTAACCCCATATTCATCCAAGATAATTAAGCAGGAAGTAGGGTATTACCGGCACCAAGAGGGCTCGAAGCTGGGTAAAACATCGTGTCCCTGTCTCCTGTTACCATCGATCCTAAGACGCACAGTTCAGGACCTCCTACCCGAGATCCGCCGGTTTTGACACCGACAGTGGTCGGCCATTGAGTCTTACTCAACTTCACACCTTGAAACACAGGAAATAGCAATAAACTAAACGATCATAGTGCTAAGCTAACAGATGGGTCTTGTCCATCACATCATTCTCTAATGATGTGAACCCATTCATCAAATCACAACACATGTCTATGGCTAGGAAACTTAACCATCTTTGATTAACGGGCTAGTTAAGTAGAGGCATACTAGGGACACTCTGTTTTGTCTATGTATTCAAACATGTATAAATTTTCCGGTTAATACAATTCTAGCATGAATAATAAACACTTATCATGATATAAGGAAATATAAATAATAACTTTATTATTGCATCTAGGGCATATTTCCTTCACCCCCCTCCGGTGGTTCTTAGCTCCAGTATTTTATTTTATTGTATAAAAATTCTCCAAAAAGTTTCGTTCTATTCCAAGAACATTTATTTCTGCACAAAAACAACACCATGGTAGTTTTGCTGAAAATATCGGTAGTCTGGGTTAGTTTCATTCAAATCATGCAAATTAGAGTCCAAAACAAGGGCAAAAGTGTTAGTAAAAGTAGATACGATGGAGACATATCAATACTGTTCTAGAAGTTCTGAACCTATCTGCTAATTAATTGTAGCGATCCGACCTCAGACGGTCAAATCTGTGTGTATAAGTGTCATCCCTGGATCAGTAATGCTGACACACACAGTATTCGAGGATTTATAACAGAGTGCAATCACACACTTATTACATCGAAATGTCTCAAAGAGAGTACTTATTACAATAATATGTTGAAGGCCATCCAAATAAGATAACTGCGGAAGCATCGAAGATAAGTGAGTCCATCAACTCCAACGGCATAGCTGAGTGTACGACAACGGCCTAGCGCACCTTACTCTTCGTTTGAAAACTCTGCAACATAATACATTGCAGCCTGTATAGGTCAGCACATGGAATATGCTGGCAAGATAACACTATAGAGCAATGAACAAGTAACAGCTATCACTACATGCATATATGGCTGGTGGAGGCTCTATGGTTATCATTTGCATAAAGCTGATTTTCCCTACTTCAAAGGAATATATTTTATTTAACTAAAAAGATTTTTGATAAATATTGAGAATGGTAATCCCCATCTCAATCCCAAAATAACAATTAACAACCCAACAAATTAATTAGGTAGACTGATGAGATCAAATCAATAATTCAAGTACCAGATACTCAAGATGTCCATAACCGGGGACACGACTTATCATGATTAGTTTGTACACTCTGCAGAGGTTTGCGCACTTTTCCCCACAAGACTCGATCTCCTCCGTTGGATTTCTCGCACTACATGATGTTTGAGAAACGGATGACCGAGACACGATCTTCCGAAGAGGTCCCCTTAACCGATAGATAGGCGGTACACCTACAATCCCCTACATCTACTAGCCCATCATGGAAAGGTTTCCCACAACTTACTCAACTATGCCAGAGCCCATAATGGCATGTGGCTGCACACGGAAGTTTCTAGCATGAATAATCTTATGATCCCTTTGAGCCTGGGTGGCGAACCATAGGATGATCACACGGGTACCCCGGGATCTCCTTGGACAACACTGGATTCCCCAGGTGCCCACAAACAATCCACCCAGATGTGTATTAAAGTAGCCAACTTAAGTAATCCCTTAATTCATAATAATGCTCACATCTGTCATGAATCACTCAAACCAAACCACGTCTATGAGCATAGCATAACATAGCAAAGTAAGCATAATGTAGTAACTCCCAATGTATGAATAAAGGACAATAGGTTCTACCTCATCAACTACTTCCCAGTACCCACATGTTATCAAATCCTACTCACGCAATGTTTGAGGATTGAAACTAATGCATAAAAACTGGGTAATAAAGGGATATGATCAAAGTGTTACTTGCCTTGCTGACGATCTGAAAACCCTAGTGATTCGTAGTAGCAAGCCTCGCACTCCGAAAACTCTATCATGATCAAACAATAGCATACAAAAGCACTCAAGCATAATATGCAAGGGTAAGACTCAAAGGAAAATATCCAAACTGAAAGTTCAATTGAAGAGCTTCGATTTGCAAAAAGATCCAATCGAATCGGAGCTACGAAACTCAAACTACGATCAAAAGAAGTTCAAATTCAAATCTGCTTGAAACCAAATTTTAAGTTTTCCAAACCATGTTCAATTTGATTAACTAGATAGAGGGGAACAAGATGAAGATTTTGGCGTTGGTTTCACTGGATTTTGATAAACGAGCAAAAAGTAACGAGGGTACAAAGATCATGGACTAATCTGTGGTAAAAGTATTCGCGGATAGATCCCTGGCTGAAAATAAATGGAAAAATAAAATCTAACAAACTAACGTTCGCTAACAGAACTAAATGAATGAATCCGTAAGTTAAAATGAACTAAACAGAGAACGTTCGCAAACTAACGAACTAAAAAATTAAAACCGATCTAATGCGCGAAACCGA
This sequence comes from Aegilops bicornis, assembly GCA_021605145.1. Taxonomy (NCBI): domain Eukaryota; kingdom Viridiplantae; phylum Streptophyta; class Magnoliopsida; order Poales; family Poaceae; genus Aegilops; species Aegilops bicornis. Next base: position 414,017,963 of record CM038673.1, on the reverse strand, counting down.
AAAAAATCGGGATCGGTTTATACCGATTCGGCGATGGCGGCGGATCGGGCGACGACGGCGTCGGGCAAGGTGGGCGGCAGCTCAATGAGGTCCAAAGCATCGCTTGGTGGCAGCGTCGTGGGCCAAGCGGTGGGACTAGGCGGCTAGAGCGAAGCGGGCAAGGGCGCAAGCAGGTGAGGAGGCGAGGGGGTAGCGGCGGCGGGGTATATAACAAGGAGGGGCGAGGCGGCTTGGAGAAGGGGGCACGGCCTCGGGAGGCGTGTCCCGGTTGGACTCGGGCAGCGGCGGCGGGGTGGACTCCCGCGTGGGGAAGGCGGCGGCCTGCTGGGCCGGCTGGGCTTCGGCCCAGTCTGTCGAATTTTTTTAATAATTTCATCCGAACGAAATAAAATGTAAAATAATTCTAAAAATCCCAGAAACAAATTTCAATGTCCAAACCTAATATTTAGGACAAGATGAACAATTTTCTGGGCTAAGATGCAATTTTGAAAAAAATGCAATTTTCCCCTAATTTACTTGAATAAAAATTCAAATAAAATATCCAAATAAAATATATTTTTATTTAAAATTAAATTTCCAATATTTCCACTGTTTTGAAGAAGTCATATTATCTTCTCTCATTATTTTATTTTGAAATATCTAGAAAAATAATTTCAAATAAAAATCACTTTGATCCAATTACCAATTTTTGAAGAAAATAAAAATAAAAAATGGACTATTTTATGAAACCTCCAACTCTCTCAAATGGTCCTTGAGTTGCTTAAGGCCTCTAGGATCAAAATGGTCAAATAAAACAAATAAAAATGTAAAGAGCATGAATGCATATGATGACCTATGTATAACATCCAAATTTGAAAAACTGGGATGTTACATTAATGGTGCAAAAATAGAGGACTAAACTGTTGTACTCCATGAGTTTGCTTGTTGTTCATGTTGTCCATGTTATAATCAGTGCTTCTTGAGATCGGATTTGTTTGCCGATCTGAACCTATATGTTATCTGATCTCCACACTGGTACATCGAGGTGCTATACAAACATTTTTTAACCCCTTCCGCGATGACATTTTAAACCGTCGCCAGGGGAGTGTTGGTGATAGGGTGGGTCCTTGCCACACGACCCAGAAACCGTCGGGGATAGGGAGGCATGATGCATACAGTTGTCCCTATAAAACTATTTTGATATCTCGAATATCCAAAATGCTCCATCCTTGCTACTCGCTTGTGCTCGCATTGCCATCGCAGTCGGTATTCTGTGGTGCTACATTTACGATGCGCGACCCATCACAAACAGTTCACGATTATAGAATGTGTACGATAAGCAGACAATCACACACATTTACTTTTCCTTGACTATATGCGATTCAATGTAAGAGTGCATACAGTTGTCCCTATAAAACTGTATGCGAAGCTTGAATATATCCCACATGATTCATCCATCGTACCCGCGTCGGATGAAGACCTATCGCACGCATTCTTCTACGAACAAACATTTGCGATGCAAACATCATCATAAACAGTCCATAATTGCCAGGTGTGTGTGATAAGGTGACTTTCACAAAAATTTAATAAGAAGGAACTGTGTGTGATGCTGTTGTTAATCCCACACGTTTTTTCTTGGATGATCGTGTGAAGTAGAGATTGATCGCACACATAGTGGATCCGAGAAATGTGTCTGATCTCCACGTTTATTGCAGACGTTTTTCTTTCGCAAACCATGTGCAGTGTAATCCCTAATTTAATCCCTGCATTTAAAAATCATAGATTTTGAATTTGAAAGTAGGCAGTCACTTATTTCATATCGAACCATGTTTATTACAAATACAGGTTCAAGCACAAATGCATAATTCGATGCACTTGTACATATACTAAAGAACTAAAAAAGCACCAGGTAAAGAATGATGAACCACAGTTGTACTAAAGACTGTAAAGAGAGAGGCAAAGGACATTCTGATTGCTGGAGAAGGTGAAGCGGAATGCCCATATTGTGCCCTCCTCCATGCGTAATGCGCGCACGACTCTAGGCCAATCCCTTATGATGGTTGCCAACCCATCCTTTACTGTCTTCATTAGGACTTCTTGATGCTCATTATAGTCTAGATGAAATACTTTAACCTTCATTGCGTGTCCACCAATCATGTACTTTGCGAGGCAATATTGAGTAAATGCTTTCAGAACCACTGTAAACTAAAAAGATTCAGACATTGTTGTCTAACAACTCATTATGGGTAGTAAAAAGAGAAGGCTGCAAAGTTTGTAATTACCATCCTACAGCTCACTATTGTGTTGGATAGAGTGTAAAAAGATAATTTGCTTGCCACTGTTCATATCTTTTTGATAATATACTTATCAGTTTCCTCACTTGATGCTTGTTCATGAATATCTCATTGCCCCATACGCAAAAAGGCTCGATGCGTCGATATTTGCCAAGGGCATATCTATCTACAAGCAAAAAGTCAATATTAGAAGCTCATAACCCACAAGTATAGGGTGTCGCAAATGTTTTCGAGGGTAGAGTATTCAACCCAAATTTACAGATTCGACACAAGGGGAGCCAAAGAATATTTGCAAGTATTAGTAGTTGAGTTGTCAATTCAACCACACCTGAAGATTAAATATCTGCAGCAAATTGATCAGTAGCACAGTAGTATGATAGTTTGATAGTAGTGGTAATAGTAGCAGCAACGGTAACAGTAATAACAATGGTTTTGTAGCAAGTGTAACAGTAACAATAGCAATAGTAACTTAGCAAGAACAATATGTGGTAAACTCGTAGGCATTGGACCAGTGAATTCGTTGGATGATATCCATCATATAACAGTCATAACCTAGGGCGACACAGAACTAGATCCAGTTCATAAATATAATGTAGGCCTGTATTCCGTAAATAGTCATACATGCTTATGGAAAAGAACTTGCATGACATCTTTTTTCCTACCCTCCCATGGCGGCGGGGTCCATAAGGAAACTAAGGGATATTAAGGCGTCCTTTTAATAGAGAACTCGAACAAAGCATTAACACATAGTGAATACATGAACTCCTCAAACTAAGGTCATCACCGGAAAGAATCCCAATTAGTGCCACCCTGGGGTTTACGAATCATAACACGTAGTAGGTGCATATGACAGGCAAGATCGGATCAAGAACATAGATATAATGGTGAAAACATAAACAGTTCAGATCTGAAATCATGGCACTCGGGCCCTAGTGACAATCATCAAGCATAGCAAATTCATAGCAACATCGATCTCAGAACATAGTGGATACTAGGGATCAAGCCATAACAAAACTAACTTGACTACATGATGAATCTAATCCAACTCCTCACCGACCGGCAAGCCTACCAAGGAATTACTCACTCCCGACGGGGAGCGTCATATAATTGGCGACGAGGGAGGGTTGGTGATGATGAAGACCGAAGATTCCCCTCTCCGGAGCCCCAAACGGACTCTAGATCTGGCCTCCCGATGAAGAACAGGAGGTGGCGGCGGCTCCGTATCGTGAAACGGAATGAAACTTCCTCTCCTATTTTTTTTGCCAAAAGTAGGAATTTATAGTGTTGGAATTAGGGTCTGTGGAGTCCCGAGGGCCCCACAACCCACCAGGGTGCTTTTTGGTTCCAGTGTTATTTATTCTAAAATAAATCTCCAAAAAATTTGTCCAATTATGAGAACTTTTATTTCTGCACAAAAACAACACCATGGTAGTTCTGCTAAAAACATCGTCAGTCCGGGTTAGTTTCACTCAAATCATGCAAATTATAGTCCAAAACAAGAGCAAAAGCATTAGGATAAGTAGATAAGACTGAGACGTATCAACTCCCCCAAGCTTAAAAAGCTTTGCTTGTCCTCAAGCGATTTAGTTGATAAACTGAAAGTGATAAATAAAAACTTTTACGAACTCTTTTGTTCTTGTTTACACAAATAAGCTTAAGTAGCACCCAGGTTTTTAGCAAAGATCATGACTAACCATGTCAACGATAATTCTTATAAATTTTATTAACTCATATCAATGGCATAATCAACTAGCGAGCAATAATAAGACATCTCAAATGCCAACACTTCGTCAAAACAATCATGATATAATATGATAAAAGTGGTATCTCGCTAGCCCTTTCTGAGACCGCAAAATAAAAATGGCAGAGCACCTCCCAAGTTCAAGTAGCGACTAAACATTGTAATTCATGGTAGAAAAGATCAAGTCATGCATGATGCATTCAACATTAACTATACACAATGCATGAGGATGACAATAATGCTCTTAGGTCTGGCGCTTGTTTGAGAAGGTGATGACTCAACATAAAAATAAATAGATAGTCCATTCGCAGAGGGAAGCAGGGATTTGCAGAGGTGCTAGAGCTCAAAGCATAAAACAAAGATAAATATAATTTTGGGATGTGCACCCTTCCTGATGCGGAGCATCCTATGGACATCACCATGTCAAGAGTTCGCTCGGCAAGTCACACGTGCGACATCTACTTCACATACAAAAAGGTGAATCATCTCCTTTACACACGTTCACTTGACCCCTTCGAGGATGGTATACTACTTGACACTCCTCTCGTGTGCATACATAGGTATTGTCGGAACACCATGGACGACGAGGAGGAGTGCGAGCACAAGTGTACAACTATACCATCCGCGATAGAAGCATGGAAGAGAAGGAGGAAGAAGACCCTACAAGCGGCACTACCGCCTACAAGCGGTACTACCGCCCGATGTCCAGTACTACCGCCTGCCTGCGCGCAGAATCGGGCCTGAGGCCCATGTATCCCTTTCCCACTTACGCCTTCGTGGCTTAGACTATAAATAGACCACCTCCACCTCCTTTCTAGGGTTAGCTAAGATTAGAACTAGACATTAGAGCTTAGCTCATATATCTCCCCTTGTGGGTTTCCTCTTGAGGGAGAAGACTCCGTTGGAGTTCAAGGCCTCCATTGGAGAAGATCCCTAGGGATTCAAGACCCCTTCTAGGGAAGGATCTATCTAGATCATCAAGACCTCATCTCCTTTGGATTTGGGATGAACTTTATTTTGTATCTTTCCCTTTGTTGTTCATGTACCTTGTGGATCTTGTGTGGATTTGAGTCTAGTGGATGTGTGATTGGACTTGTTCTTGAGTGTTTCGCCTTGTGATTTCTCTCCATTCTTCCCCGTGTTCTTCGTGTTCTTCGAGGGATCCCACTCCAATCGTGAAAGATCGGGCCACTAGGGTTCTACCCTACAACATATTGGTATCATGAGCCGCGTTGATCACGATTTCGGAGCCTCCCCTCTTTGTTTTCTAGCCTAATTTTGTTGTGTTCTTCCCATATTTCAAAAATCCCCGCCAAAAATAGCCCCAATGTTTTTTGTGATTTGTTGGTTTGATGAAGTTTTGTTGGATTTGATCCATGGATTTGCTTGGTTTCGAGTGGATCTAGCGTCTCCCCAAGTTTCCCCACCTTCCATCCACGAAATTCGTCAAATTTTGCCACTGAAATCATCCATTTCCGCCCCAAAATCGCACACCGATTCGATCTGCAAAGAATCCCAACACGAGCGGTACTTCCTCCCAACCCAAGCGGTACTACCACCTATAAGTGGAACTACAGCCCTACCGAGCGGTACTTCCTCCCAACCCAGTGTCAGCCCAAAACTGCCGAAAAATCCTGACATGAGCGATACTACCGCCCATCCCAAGCGGTACTACCGCTTACAAGCGGTACTACCGCCCTCCCGAGCGGTACTTTCGCCCCTTCCAGTTTCAGCGTTCCGAGTTTCACCATTTCGGCTATAACTTTCGCTCCCGGAGTCCGATTTTGACATTCTTTAGCTCGTTGAGTAGCTATTGACACCCCCATCCATGTAGATAGATTCCATCACCATTGTACTCCATAAAAACTTTGGCATTTTGGCATCTTTGCATAGGCCATCCACCATATCATCCGCCAAACCACCATAGCTTTCCGCAACCTAACCCAATTTTTGCTCCTTATAGCATTTGTGGTTGCTTGATTGCTGACTTGAGTCTCCTAAGGTGTTTTGGCTACTTAGGGATGGTCACTTCATCATCACCCACCATCACCACTTCCGCATTGCCAACTCCGGAGCTACCAACGCATTCCGCTGCCACCATTTGACATTTTCCTTTGGAGATTTTGAGTTTGCTGTTTTTACTATTTCCTAAGGTGTTTCGGCTACTTAGGGACGGGTCTACATCATCTTGGTATCTACATCAAGAACACCGCCACACATTATCGGCACGAGGTCATCTTCGACATTGACCACTTCACCTTTTTGACAACCTAACTGTAAGCAAGAACGGTAACCTCTATATCATCTTGGTATCGTGGTATCCCTTCATTGTACATTCTTGCCATTACATTGTTAGCCCCTTAGCCCATTTTGCGTCACTTGCCTATTGAGACTAGCCTTTGAGTATTGCCGACAACGTTACTTGTGCACATTAGTGATCCCTACCTTCCATTGCATACATACCGTATCATATTGGTATCATCTCGGTATCATCATATCATCCCTTGTGTCACAAGATTGTTCCCGCATATACACAATTTCTATCTTGGTTTGTGCATTTCGCATAAGTGGCCATATAAAAAAAGCTTTTTAGCAAAAGGAAAAGAGAGCAAAGAAGCTTGTAAGCAAGAGCCATAGCATCGCCACATTGTATACCATACTACCATATTGATCATATTGGATCACTGTGTGTGAAACACCGTAACATCATACACATAGCATACTTGGGATAGAAAATTTATACATTTTGCATCTTATAGGTTGTGCACAAGTGTCATATCCGCCTATTGAGAAATCGTGCTAGCGTCTCTCTTGAGTTGTGCAACATGAGCGTTTTCCGTGGATTCCACATTTTGTGCTCATTCCTTGGTTGCACGACCCCATTTATCTATCCATGTGTGTGTTTCCGTGTGCCACCCATATTGCTATTGGTCTACTCGTTTCACTTGCGAATTTGTGAATCTTTTCCAACATTATTGACTCTTGCTAACATTTTGCATCAAATTTTTGTGTCACTATCCTCACCGAGCTCCACCATAAGCCTTACTTGTGTAGGTGTGAGAATTGACAAGATCCGGTACCAATTGTGCTATTTCCTCGATACATTATTGAGTGATCATTGATCCATCTTCAACATTGGAAAGGTACATTTGGGCTAGTTCTTTCCTTTCTTCCACTTACATTTGCTCGAGTCTTGTGATGGATAGGCAAGGCATTTCATCTCCGGTCTTCCACGACAACAACGAATTCGATGCCATCAAGAACAATTTGGACGCCAAGATGGATGCTCAAATGGAGGAGCTCAAGGCCCTCATCAAGTCCTACAAGCGATCTTCCTCATCTTCGAGAAGACGCTCCAGAGCACATGCTTCCGAGCTACCATCTCCGGCAAGATCACATTAGCATCGACACCATCACCACCAAGAACGTGAAGGTCAAGAGCTCGACACCAACAACCGCTCCACGACTTCACCATCTCCCTTGGCATCTTTGCCAAGAGACTTCAAGGCATCTTCGCCTACGGACATACGACATCTTCACCAACAAGAACCTTGAAGCTACACTCAAGAGAAGCTCCCCAAGCTCAAGTCCGTGACTTCCATGAGCTACTATGACCTCGACATCGACCACACGATTCCTTTCTATGGGACTCAAGAACCCGAGGAGTATCTCGAGTGGGGGCGCCTAATGGATGACTACCTCAAGCTACATAAAGTTCCTCCCGAAGATCAAGTGAAGTGCGCCACAAGAAACTTCCACGACTACGCTTCGACATGGTGGCTTCACACACCTTCGGCGAGCCACGACATGAGTTGGCCCAAGACGAAGAGAGCTTTGCGGCGAGAGTTCGTGACTCCAACCAACACGGAACAACTTCGACGCCAATTGGAGAACACCATCCAAGGATCCGTGTCCATCGACAAGTACTTTAAGGAGATGAAGAATGACTTGCGACGAGCCGGTGTGGACAACCCCATTTCGATGAAGTTCCACTTCATGATGGGATTGAACAACGACATCTCCAAGACTATCTTCCTCGAGAACTACAAGTCCCTCGACGAAAACAACATTGGTGCTCTCAAGGCGGAACAAGAACTCATGAAGGCAAAGGCTTCTCGACCCCAAGCACACTTCTCGAAGACCAAGCTCCCACACGACGAGCATGAGGCTAGTACCACCATGATGTCCAAGCCCGACGAGCTCCAAGACGATGCTCCCAAGTTCGACTGCGCCGCAATCCCTCTTTGTTGCATTGATGATTCCGAGTCTACTTCGACTCTTTTTCAAGACGGTGCAACAACGAGTACGACTACGGAGAACCTCAAGGACCAAGCTTTGGAGGCGAGCGACAAGGTGGCGAGCAAGGATGATGCTTCCATCTTTGGAGGCAAGAGCGATGATGTGCCATCTTCGGCCTTCATCCAGGGCGACGATGACTGCTACGTCTTGAGCTTGCGTTGGTTTTCCCCGAAGAGGAGACGATGATGCAGCAGAGTAGCATAAGTATTTCCCTCAGTTTTTTAGAACCAAGGTATCAATCCAGTAGGAGGCCACGCGCAAGTCCCTCGTACCTACACAAAGCAAATAACTCCTCGCAACCAACGTGAATAGGGGTTGTTAATCCCTTCACGGTCACTTACGAGAGTGAGATCTGATAGAGATGATAGATAATATTTTTGGTATTTTGATATAAAGATGCAAAGTAAAATAAAAGGCAAAGTAAAAAGCAAAGCAATAATAAAGCATAGGAAGATTAATATGATGAGAATAGACCCGGGGGCCATAGATTTCACTAGTGGCTTCTCTCAAGAGCATAAGTATTCTACGGTGGGTGAACGAATTACTGTTGAGCAATTGATAGAATTGAGCATAGTTATGAGAGTATCTAGGTATGATCATGTATATAGGCATCACGTCCGAGGCAAGTAGACCGACTCCTGCCTGCATCTACTACTATTACTCCACTCATCGACCGCTATCCAGCATGCATCTAGAGTATTAAGTTAATGAAAACAGAGTAACGCCTTAAGCAAGATGACATGATGTGGAGGGATAAATTCATGCAATATGATAAAAACCCCATCTTGTTATCCTCGATGGCAACAATACAATGCGTGCCTTGCTGCCCTATCACATCCGGGAAAGGACACCGAGATTGAACCCAAAGCTAAGCACTTCTCCCATTGCAAGAACTACTAATCTAGTTGGCCAAACCAAACGGATAATTCAAAGAGACTTGCAAAGATAACCAATCGTACGTAAAAGAATTCAGAGAAGATTCAAATATTGCTCATAGATAATCTTGATCATAAACCCACAATTCATCGGTCTCAACAAACACACCGCAAAAAGAAGATTACATCAAATAGATCTCCACGAGAGAGGGGGAGAACATTGTATTGAGATCCAAAAAGAGAGAAGAAGCCATCTAGCTACTAACTATGGACCCGAAGGTCTAAGGTAAACTACTCACACTTCATCAGAGAGGCTATGATGATTATGTAGAAGCCCTTCGTGGTGGATTCCCCTTCCGGCGGAGCTCCGAAACAGGCCCAAGATGGGATCTCGTGGATACAGAAAGTTGCAGCGGTGGAATTAGGTTTTTGGCTCCGTATCTGATCTGTTGGGGGTATGTAGGTATATATAGGAGGAACGAGTACGTCGGTGGAGCTTCGGGGGGCCCACGAGGCAGGGGGCGCGCTGGGGGCGCCCTCCACCTCGTGGCCGCCTCCTCCTTTCTTGACTAAGGGTCCAAGTCTCCTGGAACTTATCTGATGAGAAAATCACGTTCCCGAAGATTTCATTCCGTTTGTACTCAGATTGATATTCAGTTTCTTCGAAACACTGAAATAGGCCAAAAACCCAGCAATTGGGCTGGGCCTCCGGTTAATAGGTTAGTCCCAAAAGTAATATAAAAGTGGAAAATAAAGCCCAATATAGTCCAAAACAATAGATAATATAGCATGGAGCAATCAAAAATTATAGATACGTTGGAGACGTATCAATGACGAGATGATCAGGCATGGGATTTTCCCTTCGGTCATGGAGGAGAGCGATGATGTGCCATCTTCGGCCTTTATCCACGACGACGATGACGAGATGGTTGAGCATGGGATTTTCCCTTCGACCACGGTGACGTATGATGACTTGAGTGACTTGTGCCACCATATTGAGAGTGAGAGTGAGTTCACCACTAGCCCCACATATGACGAGTTGCCCCAATTCCCATGTGAGGAGAGCCACAACCCCCACCACTTGAGTGCGATGAGTGACTCCACCATATGTGAGATTGAGTGCACCTACCTTGAGGGAGTGAGTGAGCCACCACCACATAGAGAGAGTGAGGTCATTTCGATTTCTAACAACTTAACCTCTACCTCTATTGTGTCATCTCATTTGGTGATAGGTCCCATATATGATGACGCGCCGATTCGCGATGACTTCGTCCTTCCTATGGACAAGAGAATGGGCATGGTGGAATATGATGCACCCCCCAAATGGTTCCATCAAGATGAAGATGATGACCACCATTTGGTCTTTGCCACCTCACCTACACCACTTGAGTGGAATGAACAAGGTAACATAGGTGAAGGTGATGCTCTAGTCCCACTAGTGGACACTCTTGACATTGATTTCTTGCATGATGTTCATCCACCTATTGCTATGCTTCATGCTAGTTCGACTTCCCCATGCGATGATTTACCCATTTATGATGAGTATGATGATTGCCATGTGGAGTCTATTAGTTGTGATGCCATGTTACATAGGATTTCTTGTGACAATTCTTTAGGTCACATCATGTTTGACAATCCACTTGACTTGTCATATGCTATGCATGAGATTAATCATATGTCAAATTTGCAATCTCATCGTAGTGACCATGCATATGACATTAAAATGAACCCAATTTGCACAGATGGCATAGATGACAAGCACATGGTTATCGGCATTTGTTTTTCTTGTGATGACATTGATATGCTCCCTTTGCATCATTTATCTAATATGCCATGCCATTACCACCTAGCTTTGGATATGCATTGTTTTGGATGTTGTCCATTTTCTCCATATGGTGTTTCCATTATTGCTCATGAGGAGACCCCCATAGTTTCCTCATACATTTTAGGAGATTTTGATTCATCCCATCCATTGCATGATCCTCATACTTATGTGCACAGTATGCTTCCCATGAATACACATGCTATTGATGTGCCATATACTTGCATTCTCAATTGGTGTCCCCATCGTGTTATACACAATAACTATTCTTTCATGATGGATGACATGTTCTTATACCATGCATCAAATTTCTTTGAGCGATGCTTATCTTGTGCTAACTCATACATGCACATACACATCATGATGGATGATGTGTACATTTACCACGCGCACAATTTCTTTGGTTTGTGTCTCTTTTGTGTAGGTACACATGAATACTTGTCAACCTCGCAATCCCACGAGTTGACGAAACGAGCTCTAGAGAGCAATGATGACTTGGGATCCCATGGATTTCCTTTCCCACCGCTCTCTTTGCACAAAGACTTCGCACATTCATTCTACATGACCCTCACATGGTTATGGGTTATTGTCCATTCCATATTATATGCCCATCTTTCCATGTTCACTTTGCATGATATGCTATTTCCTATGCCTTTGCCATGCATTTGTGACCCATGCTTTGCATTACACATGATGATTGATTCTAGTACTTATTTGTGTAATTGCAAGCTTGGTGGAGATATTACTTGTTATTGCCATGTTCCATTTGTGACCCATACCTATGATGATACTATGATCTTGCTTTGTGTTCGTGCTTGCGACATGTCATATGCATTGTCTATGCCTCTTATTTTCTCACATGACATGATTGCCATGATTTTCTATAGTATGTTGCATGTTTGCACTACTAGCTTGCACGACTTGATTACTATGCTTGCTTATGCTGCATCTCCGATGATCCATATTTGCTACTTTCATGCGGTTGATGACAACCATTACCATGCTTTGCACATGATTGTTCTTGCTTCTTGCCATATATCTCCATGTGTTGCCTCTCTCATTCTATATGATTTGACATGTATTGAGTGCAACAATGATTTTAGTCCTTCTAATGAGATTTCCCCCATAGCATTCTCACATATATTCGGAGATTTTGACATATTTCTTGTGAAGCATGCTTGCCTTACCTCTTTGCACCATATTCCTCGTGCCATGATTATAGCCATTATTGCATCATATTATTCATGCACTTGTGCTTCTAATGGTTATGTGCAAGAGAAGAGAACCATCATGATGGATGATGTGTTTATCTACCAGGCACATACATTCTTTGCTTTATTGTGTGCATGTGTAGGATACTTGGACTTTTTGTCGACTTCCACGTCACGTGAGTTGACCATTCGAGCTCTCGAGAGTGAGCCTCATACATTCTACCACAACACGCTCCTACACCGCTTTTGCTTGTGTTTCGGCATTGTGAAGGACGCACAAGGACATGCTTTCAAGGTGATATCATTCTCTTTTGAGAACCCCCAAACCATGAGCTTGGATATTATGGATCATACTACTTGTGTTGCTTGCTCCATTAGACTTCTTGGTCATCTTGGACCACTTGATTGCGCACATGTTAGAGGTCTTGCTTGCCATTTCAACATTCCCATGCATCATGATATATATGCCTTGTGTGTTGCATCCAATTCTTGGATTACTTGCTCCTATCATATGTTTGGTTGCAACAATGTCACTTCTTCACATATGCAATGTCCCATTGCTTGTCACATGATTGACTTGATTGCCTCACACATGATGAACAATTTCTCTTTCTATTGTGTTGAGTGCCATACTATGTTCACTACACCCTATGCACGTTATGATCTGATTGTCTTGCACTTGACCCATGTGTTTAGACACTTCATTTTATTTGGTGTTGTGAATGATTCTTATGACTACCATAGACCTTTCATTGAGCAATTTGTGAATGCTTTCTATGAACTTGAGGTAGATGCTTATTCTCTTGTCAAACATATTCGCATCTCTACCTCACATTTACATGCTTGTCCCCATGATATCTTTGCTTGTGCTCAATTCATATGCTTACATGCCATGACACAATCCCTTGTCACACCATATGCTTTGCATGATGCCGACACTTGTTGGGTGAATCACCACTTGAATGCTTGGTTTTGTACTAACGCTAACAACATTTGTTTTTCCAAGTGTTTGTTGTCTTTGCTCCTTTTTGAGGGAATCACTAGAAGGTGCGACATTGGAGAGTGCCCATTGCGAGCTTGAAGATGATGAGTACTTGGTGAACGTCCACTTCTACACGGCGAGGCCATCTCTTTCCCATGGTGATTTGGTTTTCGATCCAAGGTCGGATCTTTCCCAAGGGGGAGGGGATGATGCGGAGCATCCTATGGACATCACCATGTCAAGAGTCCGCTCGACAAGTGACACGTGCAACATCTACTTCACATACACAAAGGTGAATCATCTCCTTTACGCACGTTCACTTGACCCCTTCGAGGATGGTATACTACTTGACACTCCTCTCGTGTGCATACATAGGTATTGTCGGAACACCATGGACGAGGAGGAGGAGTGCGAGCACAAGTGTACAACTACACCATCCGCAAGAGAAGCATGGAAGAGAAGGAGGAATAAGACCCTACAAGCCGTACTACCACCTATAAGAGGTACTACCACCTACAAGCGGTACTACTGCCCAATGTCCGGTACTACCGCCTGCCTGCGCGCAGAATCGGGCCTGAGGCCCATGTAGCCCTTTCCCACTTACCCCTTCGTGGCTTAGACTATAAATAGATCACCTCCACCTCCTTTCTAGGGTTAGCTAAGATTAGAACTAGACATTAGAGCTTAGCTCATGTATCTCCCCTTGTGGGTTTCCTCTTGAGGGAGAAGACTCCATTGGAGTTCATGGCCTCCATTGGAGTTCAAGGCCTCCATTGGAGAAGATCCCTAGGGATTCAAGACCCCTTCTAGGGAAGGATCTATCTAGATCATCAAGACCTCATCTCCTTTGGATTTGGGATGAACTTTACCTTGTATCTTTCCCTTTGTTGTTCATGTACCTTGTGGATCTTGTGTGGATTTGAGTCTAGTGGATGTGTGATTGGACTTGTTCTTGAGTGTTTCCCCTTGTGATTTCTCTCTGTTCTTCCCCATGTTCTTCGTGTTCTTCGAGGGATCCAACTCCAATCGTGAAAAATCAGGCCACTAGGGTTCTACCCTAAAACACTTTCTGTCAACATTACGACCAAGAGTTATCAATATCTTCCATGCTAAACACATTGGTGGCGGTTCCCAAGTGATAAATGTTTGAAATATGCCCTAGAGGCAATAATAAAGGTGTTATTATTATATTTGCTTATTCATGATAAAGGTTTATTGTCCATGCTAGAATTGTATTAACCGAAAACTTAAATACATGTGTGGATACATAAACAAATACCGTGTCCCTAGTGAGCCTCTACTAGACTAGTTCATTGATAAAAGAGGTTAAGGTTTCCTAACCATAGACATGAGTTGTCATTTGATAATGGGATCACATCATTAGGAGAAGGATGTGATGGACAAGACCCAACCATTAGCATAGCATATGATCGTTTAGTTTATTGCTACTGCTTTCTTAATGTCAAATATATGTTTCTTCGACCATGAGATCATGCAACTCCCGGTGCCTTCTGTCCCATCGAACGTCACAACATAACTGGGTGATCATAAAGTTTCTCTATAGGTATCTCCGATGTGTCTGTTGAGTTGGCATGGATCGAGACTAGGATTTGTCACTCCGTGTGACGGAGAGGTATCTCTGGGGCCTCTCGGTAATACAGCATCACAAGAAGCTTGCAAGCAAAGTAACTAAGGAGTTAGTTACATGACGATGTCTTACGGAACGAGTAAAGAGACTTGCTAGTAACGAGATTGAACTAGGTATGGAGATACCGACGATCAAATCTCGGGCAAGTAACATACCGACAGACAAAGGGAACTATGTATGTTGTCATAATGGTTCGACCTATAAATATCTTCATGGAATATGTAGGAACCAATATGGGCATCTAGGTCCCTCTATTGATTATTGACCGGAGAAGCGTCCCGATCATGTCTACATCATTCTCGAACCCGTAGGGTCCACACGCTTAATGTTTATTGATGATATAATATTATATGAGTTATGTATGTTGGTGACCGAATGTTGTTCCGAGTACCGGATGAGATCACGGACATGACGAGGAACTCTAAAATAGTCCGGAGGTAAAGATTGATATATGGGATAATAGTGTTTGGTCTCCGGAAGGGTTCCGGAATTCATCGGAAGGGGTTTCAGATGTCTCCCGAAATTTTCAGGTACGAGAACACTTTATTTGGGCCAAGGGGTAAATCCCATGTGGTTTTTGGAACGTGCAAAAGTTAGTTTTGTGGAGGACAGGGGGCCAAACGCTAAGGACCCTGGCGTCTGGTCCTGGAGTCTGAGAAGGACTCTTGCCTTGCGGGCTAAACCGACTTTGATGAGGCTCTTTCTCTGTAACGCCCCGAGACCGATGCTCTAGTTGCCTTCCTTTTATTTTAGTTGTTGCCGTGTGGTTATTGTGTTTGTTGCATTATCATAATTATTGTTGCATATCTCATTCCTATATGTTTATGCCATGATCATGTTGAGCGCCTTGTCATATATTTGCTTCTTGCACCATCCCCATCTCACTTGTTATGTTGCATTGTACCCTTGTCATTTTGCATTTGATCATGCTCATCATGCTCATCATGTTGTGTGTGCATCAGCCCTTGCTATCTCTCTCAAGCCATATGCCCATGTATCATCACCTCTCCCTTCCTTCTTCCTTCATGTTTTTTTTGCAAGTGACATTATTCCCTCCTCCATTAATGTTCATTTATTTCCTGGTGATCTTACTCAATGCCTTATACCTCTATGACAAATTTTATATCTTTTGGAGTTGATTTGGTTGGGTTAAAAAATGGCTCAAGTTTGAATTTAATTCAAACTTGAATTATTTTTCTATCCTTAAAAATGCCCAAAGCAATTTATCAAAATTCTGAACAAATTCTGGACTCCATATATATTCTCATATCTCTCTCATGCCTTCCCTTTATGTCTGAGCTTTTCTCTCTTATTTTCTGTTTGAGGAAATTGAGAAAAGAAAGAATAAGAGGGAGAGAGAGCCCAACTTCCAAAGAACAAAGAATGCAGTCCAAGACTAACGCAGAAGGTTGCTCCAAATGAGCCAAGGCCCATCTAGCCCAAATTTCAAGAGCCCGCCGATCACCTCCCTGGTAAAAATTTTCCCCATGGCCAGCCGATCACCCCGCCGACCCCACCTGCCAGCGACCGGCCTCCCTCCTTTTCTTCTTCCTCCCTCTCTGTCTCTCACGGTGAAAACCAGAGGGAGCACATGGCCACCGTGGCCACGGCACCGCGCCAGCTCCTCCTATAAAACCCCCGCTCCTCGTCCTAGGGTTCCTTCCCTCCCCCTCTTTCCTCCTCTGCCGCCGCCACAGGTAAGGGGGCACCCACGCGCTTGCTTCCTCCACCGCCCGACGCCATGCCCAGGACGGGCGGCTCGTCTCAAAGAAGAGCTCATCACCGGAGTAGGAGCATCGCCGGCCCCCCCTCCGTCGACCCCGAGAACCGCAGCGCCTCCCCAAGCCCGTTCTGACGCCAATCCGAGCCCGAGCACGCCTTACCCGACGTCCTCTTCTTCCCCTTCGACTTCTTCTTCTCGGATTAAAGCATTCGCCAAGTCCCTCTACTTCCCCTGCATCCTCTACATCACGCCCGGAGACAACGCGCGCGCCGCTAGGATCTTCTTCCCCGACGTCGTCTTCTTCGACTACAAGCAGGCCAGGAGCCAGTCAGTTCCAAGGCCGACGCAATCGTCTTCCTCTACGACCTCTTCTTCCCCTGCGTTCTCTGCTTCACGGACACCGGCGATCTGTGGGTCCCCAAGCCGTCTTCACTGCTTCTCCGACTGCCCTGCCAACGAATTTGAGCCCCTCGTGAGCTCCTCTCGCAAACCCCTCCTTTTCCCTTTCAAATCCGTGCATGTAGGCGTCGCTCCGGTCGAGATTTTGCACGACCACCATGAACGAGTTCGTGGAGTTTCTGTTGTTTTCTTTTGCGAGCCCGTGGTCTGTTTGTGCGCGAGCACACCCACACCCTTGCGTCGTTGCTCCACCACACGCACCATGGCACGTTTCCGCACCCCCGCCGGCCCTCTGCATCCAGCAAGGGTTGCTGCTGGCTCCCGTCGCCGGCGAGTCCCCGTGCGCATGATTGAGTTTTGGTCCTGGTCGCGATGCGCAGATGTTTAAGTTTCTGTCGACTTCCCATTGATCACAAACACACAGCTAGCCCAGTGGCTAGCGCGGCCACTATTCATTCAAGGGGTCTGGGGTTCGAGTCGCAGCCGCCCCCATCTCTTGCTAAGTTTTCCTGTTATTTTGCACACTCTCACGTACCACATGGGTCGAACTCATACAGGCGCTGCATTGTGATGCTTCGGGCCCGTGCATATTTTTTCCCACTCTGTGTATTTTAGCATTTTTCAGTGCATGCATATTTACCGAATTGCCACTGTTTTAAAATGTCTATAGCTAAATATGCATGCATCCAAACTAAACAAACTATATATGTAAAATGCTTAGAATTTTATCTAGTTTCGCCCCCATCTCTTGCTATGTTTTCCTGTTATTTTGCACACTCTCACAGCCACATGGGCCGAACTCATCCGGGCATTGCATTGTGATGCTTCGGGCCCGTGCATATTTTTTCCCACTGTGTATTTTAGCATTTTTAGGTGCATGCATATTTACCGAATTGCCCTTTGTTTTAAAATGTCTATAGCTAAATATGCATGCATCCAAACTAAACAAACTATATATGTAAAATGCTTAGAATTTTATCTAGTTTCACAATATGCTGCTTTCATCCATGTTCAAAATGTTTATATTGTTGTTTGCATTAATTTGCATAATTGCCATGCTAAAATGGTTTATTTTGTAACTTAATAAGCGTAGCTCCGAATTTAATAAACTTTATATGTAAATGGGGTGGAAAAATGCCTAGTTTAACATGGTGGACTTTATTTTCCTGCTTAATAACATTAACATATGGTTTAGGGCAGAACAGTACCAAATTTGAAATATGCATATGAGGATTTTCCGGTATTGTTGTTTGTTGTTCCGGCCTCATTTAAAATTGCCTAGATAGGTAGTTTAATTATGCCTCACCTCTTGCCATGTTTAACAACATTTAACATTGTTTGGTAGCTTAAACGAGATTAAACTAAATATGTCAATGTGGTGTTTTGTCAATGTGCAACTTCGTTGCATATTGAGTTCCACTTAACTTGTAGCATTGTTTGTTGCACTTTGCCATGCCATGCTCTTTAAACCGGACATGCATCATACTTGATTGTGCATCATGCCATGTTTATGCTTGTGCATTTACCATGTTGTTTGTTTTCTTTCCGGTGTTGCTTCTTAGTTCCGGTAATGTTGCGATTGTGAGGATTCGTTCGACTACTCCCGTTCGTCTTCTTCTTGGACTCGTTCTTCTTCCTAGCGGGATTTCAGGCAAGATGACCGTCACCTTGGATCTCATTACTATCATTGTTATGCTAGTTGCTTCGTTCTATCGCTATGTTGCGCTACCTATCACTTGCTGCTCAAGCCTCCCAAATTGCCATGAACCTCTAACCTTTGTCACCCTTCCTAGCAAACCGTTGTTTGGCTATGTTACCGCTTTGCTCAGCCCCTCTTATAGCGTTGCTAGTTGTAGGTGAAGATGAAGATTGCTCCACGTTGGATTATGTTTATGTTGGGATATCACAATATCTCTTATATTATTAATGCATCTATATACTTGGTAAAGGGTGGAAGGCTCGGCCTTATGCCTGGTGTTTTGTTCCACTCTTGCCGCCCTAGTTTCCGTCATATCGGTATTATGTTCTTGGATTTTGCGTCCCTAACGCGGTTGGGTGATTTATGGGACCCCCTTGATAGTTCGCCTTGAATAAAACTCATCCAGCAAGGCCCAACATTGGTTTTACCATTTGCCCACCACCTATACCTTTCCCTTGGGAGTAATTAACCCGAGGGTCATCTTTATTTTAGCCCCCCCGGGCCAATGCTTCTCTAAGTGTTGGCCCGAAACGAGTAGACTGCGGGGCCACCTTGGGGAAACTTGAGGACTGGTTTTACTCGTAGGATGTCTCATCCGGTGTTGCCCTGAGAACGAGATATGTGCAACTCCTATCGGGATTGTCGGCGCATCGGGCGGCTTTGCTGGTCTTGTTTTACCATTGTCGAAATGTCTTGTAAACCGGGATTCCGAGGCTGATCGGGTCTTCCCAGGAGAAGAAATATCCTTCATTGATCGCGAGAGCTTATAATGGGCTAAGTTGGGACACCCCTGCAGGGTATAAACTTTCAAGAGCCGTGCCCGCGGTTATGTGGCAGATGGGAATTTGTTAATATCCGGTTGTAGTAAACTTAAACTCTTCTAAAATACACCAACTGCGTGTGTAACCGTGATTGTCTCTTTTCGGGGTTGATCGAGAGGAGAACACGGTTTCTTGGGTTATGATTGACGTAAGTAGGAGCTCAGGATCACTTCTTGATCATTAATAGTTGACGACCGCTGGTTTTGCCTCTCTTCTCTCTCTTATTTGCGTATGTTAGCCACCATCCATGCTTAGTCGCTGCTGCAACCTCACCACTTTACCTCTTCCTTACCCATTAAGCTTTGCTAGTCTTGATACCCATGGTAATGGGATTGCTGAGTCGTCGTGGCTCACAGTTTACTACAACAACAGTTGCAGGTACAGGTTATGCGATGCTCATGACGCGAGAGCGATGTTTACTTGTTTTGGAGTTCTTCTTCTGCTTCTTCTTCGATTGAGGGATAGGTTCCTGGTCATCAGCCTGGGCTAGCAGGGTGGATATTGTTTGAGTTTCTGGTTATGTTTCATCCGTAGTCGGATGTTGATCTTGTATATGGTGTATTGTTGTATTCATGTGACATTGTATGTCTTGGTTGTATCCCCACTATCATGTAATGTTGATGTAATGATATCCACCTTGCAAAAGCGTCTTCAATATGCGCTTCTATCCTTGGTGGGACCTTCGAGTTCCTTTAGGATAGGGTCGCCTCTTGGGCGTGACATTCTCCAAGTTACGACCCCGGGGCTCAATATATAAATAGAGGGGTAGGTCTAGCACCCGGAAAACATCAAGATTCACCAAGCCATGTGCCAGCAACCCCGCCCCTCTAGTTTATCCTCCGTCTTGCTTCCGTTGTGATTGTTGAAGCCCTGCGGAGATTGTTCTTCACCACCACCATCACCACCCTGTCGTGCTGCCAGTACTCATCTACTACTTCGCCCCTTTTGTTGGATCAAGAAGGCAAGGACGTCATCATGCTTAATGTGTGTTGAATGTGGAGGTGTCGTACATTCGGTGCTTGATCAGGATGGATCGTAAAGGTGTACGACTACATCAACCGCGTTGATAAATGCTTCTGCTTAGCGATCTTTTAAGGGTATGAAGATGTTCTCCCCCTCTCGTTGCTATGCATCTCCATGGATAGATCTTGCATGTGTGTAGAATTTTTTTTGTTTTCCATGCAACGTTCCCCAACAGTGGCATCATGAGCCAGGTCTATGAATAGATGATATGCACGAGTAGAACACAAAGGAGTTGTGGGAGGTGATGTTCATATTGCTTACCACCAATGCCTTATTTGGATTCAACGGTATTGTGGGATGAAGCGGCCCGAACCAACCTTACATGTCCACGTACATGAGACCAGTTCCACCGACTGATGCAAGTTGTTTTGCATAAGGTGGCTGTCGGTGTCAAAACCCATCGATCTCGGGTAGGGGGTCCTGAACTGCGCATCTGAAGATCGAAGGTAACACGAGACAAAGGGGACACGATGTTTACCCAGGTTCGGGCCTCTTAATGGAGGTAATACCCTACTTCCTGCTTGCTTGACTTTGATGAGTATAGGGGTTACAAGAGTCGATCTACCTCGAGATTGTAATGGCTAAACCCTAGATGTCTAGCCTATGTAAATTCTGATAGCTTCTACAGACTAAACCCTCCGGCTTATATACACACCGGAGGGGCCTAGGGTTGTATAGAGTTGGTTTACAAAGGAAGGAAACTACACATCCGGACGCCAAGCTTGCTACCCATGCAAAGGAGAGTCCTGTTCGGACATGGGGGAGAGCCTTCTTTCTTGTATCTTGATGACCCATTAGTCCGGCCCATATCACACAGCCCGGTCGCCTGAGGACCCGATAATCCAGGACTCCCTCAGTAGCCCCCGAACTTGGCTTCAATGACGACGTAGTATCTGGATCATGTCGTCGGATTTGCAAGGCGGGTTCTTCATTACAATTTGGACCAACGACAGTCTGGCGATAACCTCGATGTTTCTGTCTTTTACGATTCCCCCTGTCGATGCTTCGATTTCCGTGCGCCGGGTGAATACGAACGGTCCATGCTCTTTTGCAAATAAGCCCCTCAGCACACTCGGACGACATCTATATAAGGAGATGTAGATCCCCAAATGCCATCTCACATCGTGCAGAAGGAAAACCACCAAGTTTGGCCACGAACAAAGCTTTCCAGCATGGGCGGTGCCCCAAGCTCCTCTTCACGCCCCCATGGCCCTCAAGAGGGCGATCGGCAGAGCTGTTCTGTTCCTCATCTTTAGCTGAGCCATCTCCAGATGTAGGGCTACCTTCCCTTCACGGATCTAGTCTATGTTCGAGCGGGATTGGCCTCAATCGGCAATGATGTGATGGCTGAGAACTTCCCCAACCCCAATAAGGAGGAGAGGGTGTGCTTCGTCCCATTCCTGTTGCGGGGTCTAGGATTTTCAATCTGTCCCTTTCTCAGGGGGTTATTGGAATTTTACTGCATCCAACTACACAACCTCATCCAAGGTTCGATTCTGCACATCTCAGGTTTCGTTGCCCTCTGCGAGCTATTCTTAGGCATCGAGGCCCATTTTGAATTATGGAGGAAGTTCTTTTGCCTCATTCCCCGCCATCGAGGAGGTTCCATATTTGAAGTAGGTGGTACCGAAGTATGGCGTATAGCCGGATCCGGATACCTCATAGGGACTCCCAAAGAGGTATACCCGCAATGATCTTCGGAATGGTTCTACATAGACGACGTCCCGCTGCCGGACCCAGTTCGGTGTGGTCTCCCTGAATTTTCTAGTGCTCCTTTACAGAAGCGCCTCAACTGGTGTCCCCGAAGTCCCAAGGAAGAGGACAGTGCGGAGATAAAGAGGTTGGTCAGCAAGGTCAGGTTGCTAGCCCATACCAAGCTCTCGATAGTTGAGGTCATGGACATTGCAATAAAGAGGTGTGTCTAGCCTCTTCAATCCAGAGTAACTCCCTTATGGTGCTACAACGGAGAAGACGACGCGTCCCGCTATAGACATAAGGGTCTGGATACCCTAGCCGAACTGGCCTAAATTTTGGCTGATCTGTATAAGGGCGAGAAAGAAGATTTTCTCTGGTTAAATTGCCGGGAGGGTTATTCTATGTGCACCCCAATTGAATGGGTAAGATCTCGATTGCATTTGCCTATTTTATTGTGCTACAGACACTAATCAAATTTGCCCTCTGTTGCCACCAACAGTCATGCATGAAGATGACCGAGGACGTCCACTGTCCTGCTCCCCAGCCAGAGGATCATAACCGTGATAAAGATCCTGGCTTTTGCGAGGATCCGGATATATATATATAGAGAGTTCGACGATGGGGTATTCTATCAAGCGAGCCTTGACGGTTCGGAAGTGGCTATCACCGCCGACTACCCCCGCCTCTACCCCTTCTTCATCGTGAGTATCCGGAGGGTTCTTTAAAAGGAAATCCTTATCTGCATCTTTACCCATTGTACTGATCCGGATTTTAATAGGATAGGAGCTCTAGGGACCGTATCTCCTCAAGGGCGGCCCCTATACAAGGCCTTCGTTCAAAATGAAAAGGGACCAGGAGTACTGCAGAGACCTCACAGTCTTCCAAGAGGTACGTGTGCTTTAATACATGCCTAGGCATGAGTTTGGATTGTTAAAAGTCTCCTTTTATCCTTGATATCGGGAGGAGTACGCGGCAGACGGTTGGAAAACGCCCGATTAGCCAAATGACCACTAAACCGGTGCCGGACTCGCCAGCTAGGACGCGAGCCAATGCAATGCCAGTTCCACCTCCTCAAGAGGATTCAGTTGACGTATTAGACACAAATTCCAAAGTGGAGAGCATGATGAATCACCGTCGATTAAAAGAGGCTATGCGTGCTCCGGCCTTTTCCGAACATGAGTTTGCCGCACTCAGTTCAGTGGATGCATATATCCGAGCTGCTCGAGACGGACTTGACGGAGTCATTCAACTATTCTCGAAGGATATACATGTAAAATTTTATGTAGTTTATATGGTCATATGCCAGTAGCCCCTGAGACTTGAAGCGGTGAAGCAACCCGATTTAAGGATCGATAATATTTGTAGGTTCTGAAAGAAAAGAACACTATGCTAGCCCAGGAGCTGAACACAAACCAGATGCAACTGAACGCGGTCACCGGCGAACTGGCGGAACTGAAAAAGATCACGATGGGCTCATCTAGGGAGAAAAATCTCGAGGAGGGAAAGGACAAACAATCCGAAGATACAGAGAGCTTGAAGGCTCAGTTATCGTCCGTTCAGAAGGAGAATGAAAAACTGAAGCGTGGCATCTTCAGTATGTTTTCCACTCTTATTTAGAACCACCCTAGGTGTTCATGTTTAGTCCATAATGTGGAATATCATGACTTTTGAAAGCACCAATGTCGGTGTCAAAACCGGCTGATCTCGGGTAGGGGGTCCCGAACTGTGCGTCTGAAGATCGAAGGTAACATGAGACAAAGGGGAAATGATGTTTACCCAGGTTTGGGCCCTCTTAATGGAGGTAATACCCTACTTCCTGCTTGATTGACTTTGATGAGTATAGGGGTTACAAGAGTCTATCTACCTCGAGATCGTAATGGCTAAACCCTAGATGTCTAGCCTATGTAAATTTTGATAGCCTCTAAGGACTAAACCCTCCGGCTTATATACACATAGGAGGGGCCTAGGGTTGTACAGAGTCGGTTTACAAAGGAAGGAAACAACACATCCGGATGCCAAGCTTCCTACCCACGCAAAGGAGAGTCCTATCCTGACACAGGGGAGAGCCTTCTTTCTTGTATCTTGATGGCCCATTAGTCCGGCCCATATCACACAGCCCGGTCACCCGAGTACCCCATAATCCAGAACTCCCTTAGTGGCTGGCGGGTGTTGATACGTCCCCAACGTATCTATAATTTTTTTTCTTGTTCCATGCTGTCATATTATCATTCTTGGATGTTTTACAATCATTTTATAGCAAATTTATATCATTTTTGGGACTAACCTATTGACATAGTGCCCAGTGTTAGTTACTATTTTTTGCTTGTTTTTTACTTCGCAGAATATCAGTACCAAACAGAGTCCAAATGTAGCGAACTTTTTGGAGATTTTTTTGGACCAGAAGACACACGATGGGCCAAGGAAGTACCATAGGGTAGCACAACCCACTTGGGCGCGCCCTGGTGGTTTGTGCCCACCTCGGCCGCCTCCCGCACCGCCTCTTTGCTCTATAAATACCAAAATATTCTAGAAACCCTAGGGGAGTTGACGAAAAACAATTCCAGGCACCGTAAGTTCCAGAAACAACAGATCCAATCTAGACACCATCACGGAGGGGTTCATCATCCTCATTGGTGCCTCTCCTATGGTGCGTGAGTATTTCATTGTAGACCTTCGGGTTCGTAGTTAGTAGCTAGATGGCTTCCTCTCTCTCTTTTGATTCTCAATACAACGGTTGATGACCCACAAGTATAGGGGATCTATCATAGTCCTTTCAATAAGTAAGAGTGTCGAACCCAACGAGGAGCAGAAGGAAATGACAACCGGTTTTCAGCAAGGTATTCTCTGCAAGCACTGAAATTATCGGTAACATATAGTTTTTTGATAAGGTAATTCGTAACGGGTAACAAGTAACAAGTGTAATAAAGGTGCAGCAAGGTGGCCCAATCCTTTTTGTAGCAAAGGACAAGCCTAGACGAACTCTTATATGAAGCAAAGCGCTCCCGAGGACACATGGGAATTACTGTCAAGCTAGTTTCCATCATGCTCATATGATTCGCGTTGTTACTTTGATAATTTGATATGTGGGTGGACCGGTGCTTGGGTGTTGTCCTTACTTGGACAATCCTCCCAATTATGACTAACCTCTCTCACAAGCATCCGCAACTACGAAAGAAGAATTAAGATAAACCTAACCATAGCATGAAACATATGGATCCAAATCAGCCCCTTATGAAGCAACGCATAAACTAGGGTTTAAGCTTCCATCACTTTAGCAACCCATCATCTACTTATTACTTCCCAATGCCTTCCCCTAAGCCCAAACAATGGTGAAGTGTCATGAAGTCGATGTTCACATAACACCACTAGAGGAAAGACAACATACATCTCATGAAAATATCGAGCGAATACCAAGTTCACTTGATTACTTATAACAAGACTTCTCCCATGTCCTCAGGAACAAACGTAACTACTCAGAAAGCATATTCGTGATCATAATCAGATGATTATTAATTATCATTAAGGATCTAAAAATATAATCTTCCACCGGATAAGCCAACTAGCATCAACTACAAGGAGTAATCAACACTACTAGCAACCCACATGTACCAATCTGAGGTTTTGAGACAAAGACCGGATACAGGAGATGAACTAGGGTTTGGAGAGGAGATAGTGCTGGTGAAGATATTGATGGAGATTGACGCCCTCTCGATGAGAGGATCGTTGGTGATGATGATGGCTTTGATTTCCGCTCCAGGGGGGGGGGGGTTTCCCCGGCAGAACAGCTCCGCCCGAGCCCTAGATTGCTTCTGCTCAGGTTCCGCCTCAAGAGGACGGTGCTTCGTCCCGAAAGCTTCCTCTTGATTTTTCCAGGTCAATACAAATCATATAGGGGAATATGGGCTCCGAGGGCCTGCCAGGTGGGCCACAAGCCAAGGGGGCGCACAGGGGGTTAGGGCGCGCCCCCACCCTTGTGGTTGCCTTGTGGGTCCCCTCTGGCATTTTCTTCGCCCAGTATTTTTTATTAATTCCAAATTAAGTCTTCGTAAATTTTCAGGACTTTTGGAGTTGTGCAGAATAGGTCTCTAATATTTGCTCCTTTTCCAGAATTCCAGCTGCCAGCATTCTCCCTCTTCATATAAACCTTGTAATATAAGGAAGAAAAGGCATAAGTATTGTTCCAAAATAGGTAATAACAGCCCATAATGCAATCAATATCAATATAAAAGTATGATGCAAAATGGACGTATCAACTCCCCCAATCTTAGACCTCACTTCTCCTCAAGCGAAAGCCGAAATTGATAATCATGTCCACATGTTTAGATATAGAGGTGTCGATAAAATAAAATACGGATATGAAGGCATCACGATCATCTTTAGAATAGCAACATATTGTTATATAACTTCTCATGCTAAAGTAATAATTCATTCACAAGGTAAATTACGAAACAAGAACTTTATTGGAAACTAAAGAACAATGACCCCAGTCATTGAAGCAATTGCAATTTATCATAATGTAGGAAGGAGTCAATATAAGAGCTTTTCAGCAAGTTCACATACTCAACTATCATTTAGTCTTTCACAGTTGCTAACACTCAAGCGATATTCATAGGATCAAAGTTTCAATCGGACACAGAGAAAGATAGCGGCTTATGGTTTCGCCTCCCAACCTTTTACCTCAAGGGTAATGTCAACAATAATAGCTTATGAATATCTACATCCGAGTGGATATATATATATATATATATATATATTTGGATCTCCCTCCAACATAAGGTGCTTGCCCAAAAATAAAAAGTGTAAAAAGGAATAGGTGAAGATCACCATGACTCTTATATTGGGATAGAAAGTAAAAGGTAAAAGACAGGCCCTCCACAAAGGGAAGAAGAGGTTGTCATGCGCTTTTATAGTTAGATGCAAAAATCTTAATGCAAAAGAATGTCACATTATATTGCCGCTTGTGATAAAGAACTTTATTATGTAGTCCGTCGCTTTTATTTCTTCCATATCACATGTTTGTATAAAGCTTATTTTCTTCACACTAATAGATCATACATATCTAGAGAGGAATTTTTATTGCTTGCATCAATGACAACTTACTTGAAGGATCTTACTCAATCCATAGGTAGGTATGGTGGACTCTCATGGCAAAACTGGGTAAAGGGATGTTTGGATGCACAAGTAGTATCTCTACTTGGTGCAAAAAGATTTGGCTAGTATGAGGTGGAAGAAAGCTCAACATGTTGGAGGATCCATAATAATATAACTTCTATTCGGATATAAAGAAACATAACCCATTACGTTGTCTTCCTTGTCCAACATCAACTCTTTAGCATATAATATTTTAATGAGTTCTCACAAACACAACAGATTTCCAAGATAGTATATTTATATGTGAGACATCTCTTTCTTTGTTACTTCCTATTAATTGCAACAATGACCAATACTATGTTTGTCAACTAACAACAAATTTCATGCGACATACTTCTTATATGTGAAGTCATCACTTCCCATAAGATTGTCGCGGGAAACCACGGCCACCTATGGGGCCATAAGCCCCTTTTGGTTTGGCGGGGGGATGGCGCATTGCACAAAGAGCATAGAAGCATCGCACAGCATGACAGAGATCACACGGGCGACTTTTACCCAAGTTCGGGCCGCCATGAGGCGTAAAACCCTACTCCTGCTTTGGTGGATTGATGGTGGAAAAGGTGGTGTGGATGCAGTTCACCTGCCAGGCAGGGTTGCTGTAGGGCAGGAGTGATTACGCGCGTATGAGTGTTGAAGGGTCTCAACTTGCTAACCCTTTTCTATGGTTGTCATTATGCACTGATATGACAGCGAATAGCGCTATCATACCTAACTCTGTAGATATGGCAGTGGTGCATTAAATGCACCACTTAGTGTCATGTCACTGCATGCCCGACAAGCCCTACCAGGCTGATTAGCCAGCTCCACGTCTAGTTTGCATGACACGCTCCAGGACGGGTGTCATCTAGAGGTGTTTCTTGTGGAAATGGCTGCCATGTGGCATGGAGCTGCCACTTAATCACCTTGGGGCTTCACACCGCACTAATTAGCGACTTGTGCCGTTATGCGGTGGAGCGGTGGAGTCCTGGTGGGCCGGTTGGATCCCGCCATCCACCGGCAAGCCTGCTGGGGTAGCCCTTGGAGATTACTGCCGGAACGGCTCTCGTCCTTGCCGGGATCACCTGCCCAACAAGGGTGGTTCTTCCTTGGTGGCGTCTCATCTCTCTGGCTCCTCTTGGCCTTCTAGACCTTCTCTTGCTTGGACTTGGCACTATATTGGGGTTGTGGTCTTGCTCTCAAACCTGTGCACAGTCTAGGCAACAGACCCAGGGTTTGTTGCACCGACAGGAGCCCCCGGGCCTTGCCCGAACGCGCTGTCGTGGCATCGTCGGGGTAGGCCCTAACAAGTGCAGAGGTGAGGGAGTTGAACTTGCCTACGTCTTGAGATATTCTTTGCTTATTCATTAATCTGAGCTTGGGTCAGTTGTCGGGTGGTAGGTGCAACATATGCCAACGGGTGGCTTATCATTGTGGGAGCCAATAAGACGTCGCCGGTGCCTGGAAATGGGATAAGGCGAAGACATGCACGCCTGCGAATCTTACCCAGCTTCGGGGCTCTCCGTGGAGATAACACCCCTACTACTGCTCTGCGGGGTCTCCGCATGATCACTAAGCGAACAATTAGCTACAAGAGGCTCCTTGAGCTGTTTTGGTGAGAGGAAGAAGAAGGGCACGGCTAGCTCTCCTCTTCTCTCTATGTGGTGTCTAAAACTCTAAGAGATCAACCCTTTGCATGGGTGCCCTGGGGGGTTTATATAGGCCTACCCCCCAGGGGTACAATGGTAATCCGGCTGGGCGCGGCCCCTAGCCGTCAGTGCCTATGCTCGTCGGCTTCTCCGCCGGCCGCTGGGGCCCGCCGACAGGTGGGTCCCGCTATTGGTGTCAAAACCGGCGGATCTTGCGTACGGGGTCCCGATCTGTGCGTCAAGGCTGATGGTAACAAGAAGTAAGGGACACAGGTGTTTACCCAGGTTTGGGCCCTCTCGATGGAGGTAAAACCCTACTTCCTGCTTGATTAATATTGATGATATGGGTAGTACAAGAGTAGATCTACCACGAGATCGTAGAGGCTAAACCCTAAGAGCTAGCCTATGATGGTATGATTGTAATTGTGATCGGCCTTCTAGGACCAACCTCTCCGGTTTATATAGGCACCGGAGAGGGCTAGGGTTTACATGGAGTCGGTTACAAGGAAGGAAATATAATATCCGGATCGCCAAGCTTGCCTTCCACGCCAAGGAAAGTCCCATCCGGACACGGGCCGAAGTCTTGAGTCTTGTATCTTCACGCTTCAATAGTCAAGACGTTGTACACAGTCCAGCTGTCCGGATACCCCCTAATCCAGGACTCCCTCAGTAGCCCCTGAACCAAGCTTCAATGACGATGAGTCCGGCGCGCAGTATCGTCTTCGACATTGCAGGGCGGTTTCCTTCTCCGAATACTCCAAGGTAATTATCAAACACTCGAACCGTGTCTGGATCCACAAGATGATCTTCGAATGCCACTGTAGAGAGAATGATGTTTCGCAAATGCAATCTGCTGACAACTTTCCAAGCAACGCGACGTGTCATTACGGTCGGGTCATTATTCGAACCGTCTTCCCACAATCAGCCACAGTGCATATTGCGAGGCGGTTTCCTTGACACGTCTTGTCAAAGCAGAGATCGTGCCCCCTTATTGCGGGATTCTCATCAATACGGGCATGGGCAATCCAACCGCACCGCTAATCGCGGCGAGTGGGAGGCAAACGGGCTCAACCAGGCAAATGGGCAAAGTAAAAGGCACTTACCGCCCCTATAAAGAGACAAGGCCTCCTTCTCTTTACCCACGCCTTTCTCCTTCAGCTCGCTCATTCCCCTCTTTTCGAGCCCTAACGCCCAAGCACTCTTCCTTTCCACCAAAGAGAGACTTTCCAAAAATGTCCGGATCCGGAGCAGGAGGCAGACGGATGGCCTCTACTGTCCGGGAGAAGGATATTAAGAAGCTCCGGGATGCCGGGTATCTGGCTCAGAAGATCGGCCACCATCTCCCCCCGGCGGGATAGGTCGTCCCCACTCCGGAACCTCACGAGAGAGTCGTGTTCCTTCCTCAGTTTGTCCCCGGGCTTGGGTTTCCCCTGCACCCATTTGTTCGCAGAGTCATGTATTACTACGGGATTGATTTTCATGATCTTTCCCCCAACTCCTTCCTCAATATCTCGACGTTCATCGTCGTGTGCGAGGCTTTTCTTGGATCTCACCTCACTTCGCCTGTGGCTAAAGATCTTTAATGTGAAGCCCAAGGTGGTGAGTGGCGAACACGCCGAAAAGTCTTGGCGGTGCCATGGTGAGCAAGATGCCTAAGGCCGTTTGGCCGTCGGGCGCTTTCAACGACTCCGTCAAGGAGTGGCAGCAGCAGTGGTTCTATATCACCAAACCACGCGGCAAAAAGTGGGCAGCCGCTCCAGAGTTCAGATCTGGAGCTCCGCTACGGCTCACATCCTGGCCCGAGAAGGGCCCGAACTGGTCCTCGTCCGATGAGCTGTCACTGCTCCAAAGGCGCCTTCGGGGCGTGGTGGATAGGGACGTCAAACTTGTGGATGTAGTCTAGGTGATGCTAGTTCGCCTGGGTCTCCCTTGTCAGCGCCGAGCTTGTACTCTGTGGGAGTTCGACCCTGCAGAGCACCAAACCCTTCGGGAGCTTTACGATTCCTCCCACAAGGATATCTGGAAGGTGCTCTTTAAGTCCGGCAAATCGTGGTCGGGCCCCACCGAGGACCGTGGGTATCAGTCATCCCATTCTCCAAGCTCGGTAAGTCACAGCCAAGCTTTGTCTATTCACGCTTCAGCTGGCATGTCATGGGGGAGACATCCTAATCGCGTTCCATCGTGACCTCAGGGATGGATAAAGAAAGTGGAGCGGATACATTGTCCGGCCCCGTTGCCGGAGGAACCGGCCGGACCTCTTCTGACGAAGATGCTGGTCCCCACGCCTTACGAGGCGCCAAAGAAGGAGGCCTCCAAGAAGGTCAAGAAGACCCGGAGTGGCCTCCGTCACCGCGAGGCTTCGGACGCAAATTCCGAAGACTCAAGCGACGCTCCCTCTTCGGAAGACGAAGAGGAAGAAGCAGAGAAGGGCGAGCCTCATTCTGGAGGTGGGAAGAAGCGCGTAGCTTCCTCGTCCCTGGAGGCCGAATCGCCCAAGAGGAGAAAAGTTTCTCTCCCAGAGGCATCCACCACGGCTGCCGACAGCAGTCCGGAGTGGGATCCCAAGGCCCACCCCTTGGAGAAGTCGTAAGTGTACAAGATCCGAACATGCGTATGCGTCCGAGATTGCTTTCGGGTATAATAGTTTTAACTGTTGCTATATTTCGCACAGTCTGGCGAGATCCCACGCCGGCCAGTCCTCATCCGAGGATTCACTGAGCTCAGACGATTTGGCGAGCAAGACACCTCCAAAGGCCCCTTCCCCAAAGTCCTGGCGCGACATTGAGGTGTCGTCTCAACGGGGCTCGGACCCGGGGGGCATATCCCTGGGGTCGGACACACGGGAGCGATGGCCTCGGAGTGTGCCGTCAGCGGGGGCGACCTTGGGTTCGGCCCACAGCCGGACAAGGTCCGGAAGACCTATAAGGCTCCCGGATCAGGCGAGCAGCCACCTTCAACGGTGGGGGGTCTGCCTACTCTACCGGCAACCTCTGCTCGGACAGAGCTGCCAGGCGGTCTATCGACAACGTTAAAGAACACGTCTATCATCGATGAACATCAGACCCTTATGGGTGCGGTGGTTGAAAAGATTCAGTCCGCCGAGAGCGGGCTGAACGAGTCCTGCCTTGGCCTTATAAAGGCCTTTGAGGTATGTTTCCCAAGAAACCTTTGAGGAATCGTCATTATATGAGTAGTAGCCCCTGATACACTGTCCATCAAAGGAGAGGGAGCCGGGCAGGGGATCAAATCCTCTCTTGTCGTGGGAACTTATGTTAATGACATGTACCTCTTTGTTTGAATACAAGCGTCAGCAGAGAAGACGACCGCTCATAATGCGATAGTGTCCGAACTGAAGCGGAGCCTGGAACGTGCCGAGGACGTACTTGGCCGCGTGAGGAAGCAATTAGAAGATAAACAAGGTATGATAAAACATTGTCTTGTATTAGTCATAAATAAGTAATTGTGCTTATTGAAAAGTATTTGTGTTGTATGCCCTAGGAGCGAGTGCCTAATATGAGGCACTGAAGAAGGCTATGGATGATGCCAACAAGAAGGCTGCCGCCGAACAGTACGCCGTGAAAAACACGAGGCTGTGGTTGTCACAGCTGAGCAGGAGCTCCAGGAGGCTGTGAAGAAAAGCGAGGGCTTGGAGCAGAGTGTAATAGAGAAAGAAGCCGAACTCGCCCAAGCGCTCCAAGCTGCGGAAGATGCACGGGGAGAAGCCCGAGGTGCTGTACGGGACATTCAAGATGCCCGGAAAGTTGCGGCTGGTAAGGCCTTCTGTATTCTTAGCCATTTATTCGTGATGATGGGAAGAATTCTAAGCGGCAAGCTGAATTCTAATGTTTTAGGGGCGTTTGCGGATCTTCCTCGCAGCATATCAGATGCCGCCCAATTCTACGTAACCGCGGAAAATAATTCTGCGGAGAGGGATTTCTGGTCGCAGTATTTGGCACCGAACTATCCGGTGCCCTTTATCGATCAGCTGAAGCAGCTGGTCGAACAGCACCAGGCGGACGAACTAGCCATGAAGGACTTGATTGTCCTACCGTGGTCAAGTGAGCCAATTCGGCGATTACTTAGGGCTCGTGAAGCGGATTGCGGGCGCTTGTCCTCGGCTTGATGCTATTAAGCGATCGGTCTGCATAGAGGGTGCGCACATGGCATTTGCCCGTGCAAAAGTGCATTGGGGGAAGCTTGACGCGGAGAAGCTGATGACTGAGGGGCCGCCAGAGGGTAAGGAGCATCGCAAGCCCGAACTGTACTATGAAGGTGTACTGAAGGGGCCGCCTATGCGGCGGATAAATGTACCAAAGACATTATATTTCCACGAGGGCATTCGTGCCACTTTTTTGTAATATGGGATTATGGCGTTTATATATTGCCTGTTTTGTTTGAACATATGTTCTTCTGGCCGCTGTTTAATGTATGTAAATCACGAGAGTTGGGCATACCGTCGACACGCCCTCACGTAAAAAGAATACTTTGGGGTGTTCGGGATATAATCGAACGCTCTTTATCCCATAGTTAGGTCCCTTTATGGAGGCGTTTCTCACCACGAACCGTGCAATCGGACTATAAGGCTTTATTACTCGCACTTAGCCATAGGAATTGAGTATGGTCGGCGCAGCCACTAGTGTTCTAAGGCCGAACTAGGGGCTCTATTGGCGCTGATCGGAAGATCCGATCCATCGCACTTAGCATTTATAATGGCGTTAGCGGAATAAATCTTTAGGGATTTTACAACCTCTCGAACAGTGACCAGCTCTCATTTGTATCATGATGATCGGTTTCGGCTTTCTCTCGAGGTGCTCGTCCGGCAGATCCGGGACACAATCGCAGTAGTTCTCCTGCGCTTACCTTAGCCAATATAACGGAACGTAAGGTACCAAAACAAAGGAGCCGGAAAACCCAACCAATGACCCAAGACATGATTCGAGCTGATGCATATAATGCTATAAGTTCGAGTGCTTGGACGACCGAGAAGGTGGTTGGACTTTATTGCCGTATTATGAAGCCCCTGGTGTAATCGGGCGTAACACGGGGTGTCGATGAAAAGCGATGGCCGGTAAGTGTTATTTAAGTCTACGTATTGTAGCAAAATGATATGTCTATGCATATGAGTACGATGTATGATTACGAAAAGAGGTGTTTTTTGGTGGAACCTGTGCTGGTCGGACTGGAGGGAGTTTGTCAGTGGATCAGAAGTGAATCCAGACTGCCTTCTTTTAGGGGGGGCTCCTTGTGTGTCCTGGCCGATTCCACGTCACCTATCCTGTTCTGCGTCAAAGTTAGTTTGTAAGGCAAATACTCGGATGTAGCCGAGCGTCCACTTGGGGTTGGTCCAAGGGCTCCTGATCGGGCCCTGGTAAACCCAGCCGTCATACCGGTGGGTAGCGCGAACTCCTCAATTGGTGTCCGGATAGTCGTCTGTTATATCAAAATCTTGATAGGCATGATAGACTCGCTACTCCGGCAGCTGTATGATATCCACCCCGAGGGCGGGGTTCGGCCTTGCCCATGGGTTTGATTACATCACATGGTCTTGGCCTGAGTGATTTACCACGCCGGATCTAGCCAACGTGGTTCGTCCCGCTAACATACGGTAAATTACCGCATGGTGGGAAGGTGCCGAAGATTTATTCTTTGGCGTAGTATTTGTTTGGTGATCCGAAGACAACCGTTTAGAGTGATGGGCCAGAAGAACTTGGCCTTTGCCCCCTGATGTTGTTTCCGGCACGCGGCCAGCCATTTTGCTTTGAGGATCCGACATTCTCTATTGGTATGCTTGGCCGTCCTTCTAGGAGTACCATGAATTTCACATGGTTGATCTAGTGTGTGGATCGGGCCGGATAGGTCTGAGCTCTTCTTTGTCCGTTGACCGGACTGGGAGTTGCTGGAGTTAGCACCAGCTTTCCTGACTGGACGCTTAAGACCGTTGCGCCGGGGCTTGAGTATGCTTCTTCTTGTGTCCTTCGCGTTGTTTTGGACCGTAGTGGCGTGTTGACGTCGGGGCATGCGCCTTGAGTTCTCCTGCTTAGGTTGGGGTGGCTGGTTGTGCCTTTTGTCGGGGAGGTCAGGTCCGTATCTTTCAGTGGACAGGACCTTGGTCCATCTGTCCGCCAACGAATCTTGGTCAGCCTTGAGCTGCTGTTGCTTCCTTTGCAGGCTTTTTGCCGTGGCCATGATCCATCACTCGAAGCGAGCTTGTTCCACTGGATCTTCAGGCATGCCGAATTCGTCATTGCCGAGGCTTGCCTCGTCCTCGGAGGGGGGCGTATAGTTGTCCCTCTCCAAGTATCCCACAGTGGCCAGGTCGGCCTTATGGAAGGCACGCCAACTAGGGTTATATTCATCTTTGGCGCCATCCGGATTGTTTTCGACTTCTGGGCCGGTATTCCTGTGGTGGGGCTCGGAGCGGCGCCGACGACGCCCATACTTTGCTTTTCCCCTGGGGGATTATCCTCCGCTGCCTCATCACCATTTGTTTCCTTTAGGGTGTCCACCATATATATATCATAAGAAGAGGTGGCTATCCAGTGCCCAGTGTGCGGTGGTTCATGTTCTTCTCCTGCATCGTCGTCCATGCCGTAGATGTCTTCGGATTCGAAGTTCCGTACCTCGGTTAAGTCATCGACCGTGGCAATGAAGTGGGTGGTGGGTGGGCAACAAATTCCTTCGTCATCTGCCTCCGACTCGAGCCGGACATAGTTCGGCGAAGAGCCTCCTGACAAAGAGAGAGACTTTAATGAGTCCAGCATGTCGCCAAAGGGCAAGCGCTAGAAGATATCCGCAGCGGTGAACTCCATTACCGGAGCCCATCCTGGCCCGACGGGCTTGGGAATGTGCGGACCGGAACCAACGTCCGGATACGAATCCGGGGGTCCGGATTCACAGGACACTACAGGGGTAAGGCCCCTGTTCGGCTCTACCGCCGATGAGTGCGCGACCGGTGGGGCGGGGCCCATCCCTCCGTCCTTAGACGGCGCGGCCTGCTCCGGATCTAGGTCCGGAGATACTATGGGGGTGATACCCCGAGCTTCGTCCGATGGCAGGTCTAAGCCGTGCTCGTCGCGACTGTCCGATGCTCCTGGCATAGGCCCAAATCCATCAAAGATCAAGTCTCCGTGGATGTCCGCCATGTAGTTTAGGTTTCCGAACCTGACCTGGTGGCCAGGGGCGTAGCTGTCGATCTGCTCTAGATGGCCAAGCGAGTTGGCCTGCAACACGAAGCCGCCGAACACGAAGATCTGTCCGGGGAGGAAAGTCTCGCCCTGGACAGCGTCATTGATGATGATCGAAGGAGCCATCGAGCCTGACGGTGACGCATACGAGGAACTCTCAATGAAAGCACCAATGTCGGTGTCAAAACCGGCGGATCTCGGGTAGGGGTCCCGATCTGCAAGGCCAAGGCTGATGGTATTAAGAATTTAGGGACAAAGGTGTTTACCCAGGTTCGGGCCCTCTCGATGGAGGTAAAACCCTACTTCCTACTTGATTAATATTTATGATATGGGTAGTACAAGAGTAGATCTACCACGAGATCGTAGAGGCCAAACCCTAGGAGCTAGCCTATGATGGTATGATTGTAATTGTGATCGGCCTTCTAAGGACCAACCTCTCCGGTTTATATAGGCACGGGAGAGGGCTAGGGTTTACATGGAGTCGGTTACAAGGAAGGAAATATAATATCCGGATCGCCAAGCTTGCCTTCCACACCAAGGAAAGTCCCATCCGGACACGGGCCGAAGTCTTGAGTCTTGTATCTTCACGCTTCAATAGTCCGGACGTTGTACACAGTCCGGCTGTCCGGATACCCCCTAATCCAGGACTCCCTCACCCGCCGACCGCCGGCTTCTTGGTCGACAAGCTGGCCCCACTGCTGGGGGCCTTGTCGGGGCATGGTTACAGTGCCACCGCTTTGGCGGCGATCACTGTAGCGTTACCTCATCTTGTCTCCTTAATGAGGCACCTCCTTCGAGGGAGGGAGCAAGACGGCTACGGGGAGCCGACCATATCTCAGGCCAACTGGAGGAGGCTTGGCCGCCTTCGGGTATCTCTCTGACTGGAGGGTCCCGCCGCCCGCGGGCCGTCATGACAGCTTTTAAGGTGGTTGTCATGGTCAACATGGCAACAGTGCCGCACCGGATGGGTGATGGCCGCTCCGTACGGCGCACTGTGGCCTTGCGCACTCTGGGATTCGGGGGTAGCAGGCTTCACTGTAGCCACGCCCTGTCTCATCGCCATTATGAGGGTGCAAAGTTTGAGGGTGCGGTCTTGGCCGCCTGTTGAGGGGTCGGCTTCTTGGAGTCGGCCTTCTTGTGGCCGGCTTCTTGGAGTCGGCCCTCCAGTGGCCTTCCTCCTGTGGGTCTAGGGCCGGGCCGCCTCCCGGTAGCTGGCCTGAGAGACAGCCGGCCGAGGGAAGGCGGCCCCGCATCTTGGATGCTTGAGGGCTCAATCGACCCGTAAATTTTTCAGAAGGGCCAGGGGGAGCCGACTAGGCTACCCGTGGTCATTTACTCCGACAGTAGTCCCCGAAGCTGGTTGGGCTTCGAGGCTGAAGAGAGGACGAGAAGCTCGATCAGCTTCCTAACCTAAAGAGCCGGTAGCGAGGAGCCGGCTTTGAGTAGGTGCGCCGTCTTTGGGAGGCTCTTCAGCATGAAGGCGGGAACCGGAGGGCACGCGAGCCGAGTCACGCGCTGACCGCCAGCCACTCACGCGCCATGTGGCGGCCGTCTATAATGAAGGCCTGCCAGCCCACGCGCGCGACGGGACGTCGCCGCAGGCCGGGGCCCGCCACTCCTATGCCTCGGCCCATGTGCAGATCTTCTGCGGCCCGAACGGACCGCTCACCTTCCCGCGACAGTTTCCGCACGCCTTTAGGGCGCGATAATTGCGGGATGTGGGGGAGTGGGCGCAGTTTATCCCACGTCCCCCCACGCCTCGCCTCCTCGGCTCCGCCGCACAAGCCTATAAGTAGGGGGAGGAGGGGGAGCGGCAGACGCTCACACGCTCACCCTCGCTCCACCCTTTCTTCTACTTCCTTCTCCTTTCCTCCGCCGCCGCAGCGCCTTGCCGCCGCGCCGTCTCGCCGTCAACCTTCTTGGCTCGCCGTAGCTCCGTCGCAGTTGGGTCGTGCATCCTTCGTTGCTTCCTTGTCCTTATGGCGCTATCGACTGGCTCCGCAAGACACGGCGGCTGCTAGGCACGGGTTACGTGCGGGCCCGCCTCATGCTGGAGACGGAGGTCTCGCCGGCGCCGGAGGAAAACGAGCGGGTAATCTTCCGCTCGCACTGCCTGCGCGGCCTCGGTCTGCCGGCGAGCGGGTTCTTCCGCTCCTTTCTCGAATTATACCATCTCCAGCCGCATCACCTCACCCCCAACACGGTGATGCTGATGTCGGCCTTCGTCACTTTGTGCGAAGGTTTTTTTGGCATCCTCCCCACCCTTGAGCTCTGGGGGGATTTTTTTAAGTGCAAGCTTGGCACCGTCACCGCGGGTGTGCCCGCCCCCTGCGGCGCCTTCATCGCCATGCGGAGGTCGAGCGACAACAACCCATTTCCGCCTATCCCGCTGATCCAGTCGGTGAAACTCTAGCAGCAGTCCTACTTCTACGTGAAGAACGTCGCCCCGCAAGGCGACTTCGTCAATCTTCCGGCTTACGTAGCCGGCCCGCCGACTGGGAGGCAGCCTTCGTGGTCCTTCCGAGCCAGGTCGCTGTCTCCGGCTGGGGCTCCTGCCGTCGCCCGGCTTCGGGTGATGGTCCAGTCGGAAGGCCTGGTCGGGGCCGACCTGGTGGCCGCCTTCGTGGAGTGCCGGGTGCTCCCGCTCCAAGGATGGCCACACATGATCTGCCAGATGAGCGGCCGCTTCGACCCAAGCCGGCTGAGCACCAAGGAGATGCCTCATGATGAGGTATCTTACATGGTGAACTACATCTCGAACTACAAGCTCACCGAGGACTGGCGGTACGGCATGGAGCCGTATTCTCGAGCTGATCCCCCGCCTTCGGTAAGTTTCCCCTCTCTTCTTCTCTTTGGTTGAGGCTCTTCTGAGCCTTTTGCTTGATTGGTCAATCAGGGCACCGCTTTCCCTCGAGCGGGTTCCTGCCGCGTCCATAGTCGGACCGGCGGGAGGGTCTTCGAGCTCCCGCCGCGTGGATCCCCGCGCCGACCTCATGGAGGCAACGGAGCGGAACACACGGGAGGTGCGGGAGGAGCGGGAAGCGGAGGAGCGGAGGGCCGCCTAGGAGGCGAAGGAGAAGTCGGCCGAGGTGGAAGCCGACATGATGGCCAAGGCTCAGGCGGAGGCCGCGGCTGCGGAAAGGGATGCGGAGGCCCTGCGTAACCAACCTCGGCAGCTCATCATCCTCCTCCGCACCGTGGCCCCCAACATCCTAGTGCCTCAGTCGGAGGAAGCCCGCCGCGACCGGCCGGTGACGGAGAGGGAGGAGGGCGACGTGATCGTCCTGGAGGGAGAGGCGGTACCGTCGGTGCCGACTGGAACGGGTCAGGGTGGCCGGCCTGTCGTGTCACCCGAGCAGCCGGCCGGAGGCGAGCCAGCCGTGGGGACAGATCTTGTGGTTCAGTCGCCGCCTCGGCGGCGCGTGGGGGAAGCGACCTCAGCGCCGGAGCCACAGAAGGCCGCGGGCACCAGCTCGACGGCTCAGGATCTTGAGGCGGCCAGCGCCAGCATTGTCTGAGTGGACACCCAGCGGTGGGACGGCTGAGCTGAACGTGGCGGCGCAGGAGGTCCAGAGCCGGCTTCAGGCCCAGGCCTCCTCGTTGAAACGGTACACTCAAGAATTCCTCACGACGCGGGCGGTCATCCGGGTGAGTCCTCCAGCTTTGGTCGATTGCTTTCTTGATTTCTTCCGTGGGGGCGCGTCAACGCACCCACTGGGTGTAGGCCCCGTGAGGGAGTCCCGGACTAGGGGGTGTCCGGATAGCCGGACTATCGTCACGGCCGGACTCCAAGACTATGAAGATACAAGATTGAAGGCTTCGTCCCGTGTCCGGATGGGACTTTCCTTGGCGTGGAAGGCAAGCTTGGCGATACGGATATGTAGATCTCCTACCATTGTAACCGACTCTGTAACCCTAACCTATCCGGTGTCTATATAAACCGGAGGGTTTTTAGTCCGTAGGACGAACAACAATCATACCATAGGCTAGCTTCTAGGGTTAAGCCTCCTTGATCTCGTGGTAGATCTACTCTTGTACTACCCATATCATCAATATTAATCAAGCAGGAGTAGGGTATTACCTCCATCGAGAGGGCCCGAGCCTGGTAAAAACATCGCGTCCCTTGTCTCCTGTTACCATCCGCCTAGACGCACAGTTCGGGACCCCCTACCCGAGATCCGCCGGTTTTGACACCGACACCCCGAGTTCCGAGCCGGCTGCTGAGCAGGCGGCTTGGAACTTCTAGTAGGCTTCGATTGCTATCTTGTTCTTATTCGCACCTCCGTCCTATTTCCAGGAATATCATAATCTCTGCGCGGTTGCCTTCAACTCCCAGGCCAAGGAGCTGAACCAAGACCGCTGATCCGACCGATAGCCGGAGTGAGTGCTTCGCTTTTTATCTCACGTGGGGCGCCACAAGACTCCATCGGGTGTAGTCCCGAGATTCGGGCCGATCACGAGCAACAGTCGGCTCTTTCCTGACGACTTCTTCCTTCTTCTTTATTGCTTTTTTTCTTTTTTTTCATATTTGCAGGGGCCAACGCTGACTTGAGGGAGCAGCTAGGCAGGATCCAGACCGCCCTTCGTGCCAAGGAAGCTGAGCGCAACGCCTTGGCCCAGGAACCTGACCGCCTAGCCAAGAAACTGGCCGACCAGGAGGAGAGCCATAAGGCGGCCCTGAAGAAGGCGCAGGACAGCGAGGCCCTCTGGGGATAAAAGGGACGGGGAGAGGAGTTTACGGGACACTTATCTTTTTTCAATCTAAAATCTGTAGGCATTTGCCCAACTTTAATTGAAATATTGTAATCTTTCCTATCCATGTATGCATTTTGTAAGATTTGTACTTGTTTGATCCGCATTTTAACGAAAAAGGTAAACTTTGTCAGGGATTCGTGCATGCATATGTCCATGCAGAGGTGGAATGTCTCTATACTTTTAAGTGAACGAATTTTTCCCGATAGGTTATCTTGCCGGCACTCTCTGTTTTGTTTCCGGGCAGAAAGTCTGCCGGGCACAAATCTTAGAGAGTAACCACAGCCCCCCGCCAACCCTTTTTCAACAGAGGCCACAACGACCACCCTAGACCGAAGCATCGTTCGCGTTGTAGGGTGGGAGCACCTAAGTTTCAAAGGGAAGCAGGGTTTTCTCATGCACAAGTTTTCACTTACATAACATATATGGATAAAGGAAAGAACTTATCTGGCTGGTCTGTCGGGATTGCAGCGTAGGCTTCGTCTTCTCTTATCCTCTTTGGGATTAAATCCATGGCAGGAGCCTGCAGTTTATGCAAAAGAAGATGATGCCAAATGCAATCCTATCTATATGAACATGCACCCTATCTATATGGATATGCAATGCCCATGATGTGCTCGTGCATGCATGCAACTTGTCGGGGGCCCCCAGCGCTTATTTTATTTCTCTGCTGCTCAGGGTCTGCGCC
The DNA here is from genome assembly GCA_021605145.1 of Aegilops bicornis. Lineage (NCBI taxonomy): Eukaryota > Viridiplantae > Streptophyta > Magnoliopsida > Poales > Poaceae > Aegilops > Aegilops bicornis. The sequence continues at coordinate 413,976,352 of CM038673.1, read as the reverse complement.
TGGATTTTTACGAGGGGTTACATGCAACTAAGGCAAGGCATGTACAAAAGGGTGGCTGCCGGGCAGGGCCCGACAGCCGCGCCTTACGGGTAGAACTTGAATATTCCATGAGTTTTGCAATCGAATGCCATCTCTGGTCTCTCGACGGACTGCGCCAGGTCTGGTGACTCATACTACCCGGTAAGGGCCTTCCTACTTCGGTGATAACTTGTTCGTACCCTTGGCAGACCGAACGCGCCTAATGACACGGTCGCCTTTCTCAAAACACCAGACTTGAACCCTGTGGCTATGATAGCGATGCAGGGCTTGCTGATAGCGTGCAACACGCGTAGCAGCCCGGAGACGGTTCTCCTCGAGAAGCACAGCGTCATCACATCGGTGTTGTTCCTGCCCTACTTCATCATAGGCAAGCACTCGAGGAGACCCATAAATGAGTTCCATGGGGATAACTGCTTCTGCCCCATAGACTAGGGAGAAGGGAGTCTGCCCGGTAGCTCGATTTGGTGTCGTTCTCAGGAACCAAAGAATTAGCGGCAGCTCATCGATCCATCGCCTGCCATGCTTCTGCAGCTTGTCAAATGTCCTTGTCTGGAGCCCTCGCAACACTTCAGCGTTCGCCCTCTCGGCTTGTCCATTGCTCTTGGGGTGTGCCAGAAAGGCAAGTGAGATCTTGCTTCCGAGGGCATGAAAATATTGCATGAAGGTGCGGCTCGTGAACTGGGTGCCGTTGTCGGTGATGATCCGGGCAGGAACCCCGAAACGACACACCAATCCTTTCAAGAACTTGACAGCTGACTAGGCAGTCACCTTTCTTGCGGCTTCTACTTCCAGCCACTTTGTCAACTCGTCGATTGCCACGAACAATAATTCAAAGCCCTCGACGCATAGGGGGAAAGGGCCGAGGATATCGAGCCCCCAGAGAAAAAACGGCCATGACAAAGGGATTGTCTGAAGAGATTGGGCAGGCAGATGGATATTTTTGGAATGGAACTGGCAGGCTTCACACTTAGTGACTAGCTCAACCGCATCTTAGAGGGTTGTGGGCCAATAGAATCCTTACCGGAATGCTTTCCCAACTAAAGCCCTTCCCCAATGTGGGATCCGCACATCCTTTGTGTATTTCAGCCAGCAGTTCCTTTCCTCCTTCCCGGCAGATGCACTTCAATTTCACAACGTTGGGCATTCTTCTGTACAGTGTCTCATCGACAAACTGGTACATACTGGCCCTCCTGGCTACTCTTTCCGCTTCTTCTTGCCTTTCGGGAAGTTCTCCAGTTTGGAGGAAGTGGACTATGTGTCTTGCCCAAGTCGGAGCCTGGGGCTCGGCAACAAGGACTAGTGGCACCTCCTCGTTCGAGGGAGCGCTTACCTCGAATGCGGAGGCCAATGGCTCGGCAGGAGGGTGCAGCTCGGCAATCGAAGAGGACTTGTTTCTAGTAGGGTCCCTGCCAGGATCCCCGAGGTGTTCTACCGGGAGAGGCTTACTGGAGTCCAATTTCCTTATTTTCCTGGTCATTGTTGCTGGGGATACTGAGGGTTGAGTGAGATGGAGAACAAAAGTTCCTGGTTCCATGGGAAGCTTTTGCGCAACGCACTTTGATAGGTGATCAACTATGTTGTTTTCCGCATGGGGTACGTGCTCTATTTGCAACCCATCAAAGCGCTCCTCCAATTTTCTCACTTCCTCAATGTATGCCTCCATCAATGGACTTTGATAATCCTTGATGATCGGTCTCACCACTAGTTGTGAATCTCCTCTGATGATCAGCTTCTTGATTCCCAATCAGTGGCAATCCTGAGCTCGGCAAGGAGTCCTTCATATTCTGTTGTATTGTTGGTGGCCTCCTCCCTAGGAAAATGCATCTGGATAACGTACTTCAGGTGCTCCCAGTAGGGGCAATAAGAAGCGCGCCAGCACCTGCACCTTGTAATGAGAAGGCACCATCAAAATACATAATCCATTCTTGGGGGGCCTCCTTACCGGGGATAGCTGTTTCTGGCACTTTCTCATCAGGGGTTGACGTCCATTCAGCAATAAACTCTGCAAACTCCCTACTCCGAATTGTTGCATGCTTTCAAACCTCAAACCAAAGCTGGACAGTTCTAGAGCCCACTCCACTATTCTGCCGGTAGCCTCAGGGTTTTGGAGTATCCTTTGCAACGGAAAACGAGTGAAAACTGTGATCTCATGGGCTTGGAAGTAGTGGTGCAGTTTCCTTGAGGTGATGACAAGGCCAAAGATCAACTTTTGCACGCCATAATACCTAGATCTATCCCCTTGCAACAAGGAACTAACAAAGTATACTGGGCGCTGTACCACTTTCTTCCTCACCGCATCCTTTGTGTTGCCTTCGCTGTCGTGCTCTCTTTTGTCCTGATCCATATCCGTCCTTGCCGGGCTGTTCTTCTTCCCCTCCCCTGATGGGATACTTGCTGAAACTGTGGTTTCTTCTACTTCGCGTTGCACCACTAGTGCTGCACTAACCACTTGATTAGTTGCCGCCAGGTATAGCAGCAACGGCTCTTGTGATTTGGGAGCGACCAAAATGGGCACAGAAGATAGGTATAGTGGGCATAGTGGAATGCTACCTATTATAATCTTGACCATATAATCTAATCATGGCATGAATATTAAGACACGAGTGATTCAAAGCAATAGTCTATCTTTTGACATAAGACAACAATACTTGAAGCATACTAATAAAGCAATCATGTCTTCTCAAAATAACATGGCCAAAAAAGTTATCCCTCCAAAATCATATAGTCTGGCTATGCTCCATCTTCATCACACAAAGTATTAAATCATGCACAACCCCGATGACAAGCCAAGCAATTGTTTCATACTTTTGATGTTATCAAACTTTTTTAACTTTCATGCAATACATGAGCGTGAGCCATGGATATAGCACTATAGGTGGAATAAAATATGATGGTGGAGGTTGTGTGGAGAAGACAAAAAGGGAGAAAGTCTCACATCAACTAGGAAAACAAATGGACTATGGAGATGCCCATCAATCCATGTCAATGCGAGGAGTAGGGATTGCCATGCAACGGATGCACTAGAGCTATATGTGTATGAAAGCTCAAACTGAAAACTAAGTGGGTGTGCATCCAACTTGCTTGCTCATGAAGACCTCGGGCATTTGAGGAAGCCCATCATCGGAATATACGAGCCAAGTTCTATAATGAAGAATTCCCACTAGTATATGAAAGTGACAACATAGGAGACTCTCACTACAAAAAAAAGAGACATCCGTGACATTTTGGGCCGAACAAAAATATTTTCTGTCATACATATGACACTTCTATGACGATAATTGTGACAAAACCCAGTATCATCATAGATGTGGTGGGCTCCTACTTCTATGACAAAAAATCATGACAGAAAATGGGCTTTTCGTCCTGGGCGGGCTGGAGACACAGCTGCATGACATTCTTTGGGCCGTCCATGACGGAAAAAACCGTGGTAGAAGCGAGGGGGAGGAAAATTTCGGGGAGTTCGCGGTTACTGTGGGAGGTCGGGTGCCGAGTGATGCACGTTTCTCTCGTACACGACGCTGCTGTGTGCGTGCGGCGTTGGCTCTAATCAACCCGAAGCGAGGCGTTGGGCTCTAATCGAACCCGGCGATTACAGACCGCAGGCTACAGCGTTATCGAACTCCGAGCGATCGATCGATGGCTGTTAATCGAACCCGATCGAAGCGATTCCTTCGCTATCGCCGCTAATCAAGCAGATCGATGCTGCCTCGAGGATGAAATAAAGGAGCGCTATGGGGGGGTTGGATGAACAGTGAGCGGTGGCATTTGCCTCTGGATGAACAGGACCCCGTGGTGTGGTGGAGGGCTGGATGAACAGTAGACGGTGGAGGGGTGCCCGTGGAGGGGTGGTTGAACAGGACCCCGTGGTGTGGAGGGCTGGATGAATAGTAGATGGTGGAGGGGTGGTTGAACAGTAGCCGGTGGAGTAGCGCACGGTGGAGGCTGGATGAACAGGAGCCCGTGTAGGCTGGAGGAGGTCGATGGTAGCCCGTGGAGGCTGGAGGAGGTTGACGGTGGAGATGAACAGTATCCCGTGGAATCCCGTTTTGCGGTACACCACACCTCTCCCGATGAACAGGACCCCCGTTTCGACCGTAGGAGGTCCGTTGGCCTGCTTTGGCGGCACGCCACACCCCTCCCGATCAACAGGACCCCCGTTTCGACCGTAGGAGGTCCGTTTCTTCCGTTTTGCGGTACGCCCGACCCCTCCCGATCAACAGGACCCCGTTTCGAACGTGGCCGGTCGAACACAAGGCCGTTTCCTCCGTTCTGCGGTACACCAGGCCTCGTTTCCATCGCCTGTTCTGTCCAATCCGGTTGGCTCACACACGTTTCATTGCCGTCCCGATGAACACGACGCATTCCGTTGCCTCCCCATGAACATGACGCATTCCATTGCCTCCCCATGAACACAACGACGACGCTGTTTCTCCGTTCCGACCCAGCCATGTACACGAGCCCTTGCCGTACGTATGCGTGAGTAGGCGTTCGAGACCCTACCCGTTGTACGTACGTGGCCGTATTTTCTTTCTTGCACCCTGGCCGCTATATGTACGTGTACATGCTACGTGCGCGCCTCTACTACGACACGTGCGCGCCTCTACAATGACCAATATGTACGTACACGTTCGCGACCAGAATGACAACCCTACGTACGCTTAGACCAGGTGGGTCCCGACTGTTAGGCACTTCCTTGCGTGCGAAAATGTAGCTAGTGGGTCCCAGCAGTCAGAGGGGCGAATCGTAATTTTTTTTGCCCGGACGCACTTTCTTTGCGTGCGAAGATGTAGCTGGTAGGTCCCAGCAGTCAGGGGGGCGAATCATTTTTTTGCTTGGTCGCACTTCCTTGCGTGCGAAGATGTAGCTGGTGGGTCCCAGCAGTCAGGGGGGCGAATCGTTTTTTTGCCCGGACGCACTTCCTTGCGTGCGAAGATGTAGCTGGTGGGTCCCAGCAGTCAGGGGGAAACGTTTTTTCGTGAAATATGGTGGCCCGTCCGGTGGGTCCCTGCTGTCAGGTGGAGGAATAATTATTTTGCACGTAATAAGGAGGCACTTCCTGTCATGCCGTGGACCCACTGTCACCTCTCCACGCATACCCACATCCGATGGAAGTCGGTCCTTGACCACGTTGACCACGCCACGCCGAGAGCACCACGGGCGGTGGACGACAATGAGGCCTAGGAAGGGGACGACTGAGCCGGGCGAAGATGCGTGATGGATGCCCACGCCAAGAGAATCTGAGGGTTCACCGGTTTGGTTTGTGGTGTGAGGCTCTGTCGCCAGAATAACAGGGGTGTGGGTGAGTAGAGGGATGGCCTGGCCAGCGGTGGGAGTAGTAGGGGGCGGTGAGGCCTCAGCGGCATCACAGCCGGCCACGGGAGGCAGGAGCATGCGGCACGACCGGCGCTGGTTTGGGCGGCTGGAGCAATAAGACCAAAGGTTGAAGAAGCACTACGGCCGTTGGATGAACATCGTACGGTAACAGGAGCTAGAATCATTCATATTGACTAAGTTGACAAAGCCCTCCGTCCCACTTGGTAGGCCCACAAGTCAGCCTCCCACTATGATGGTTCCAGCTGGCAGGGGGAGTATTCATTTTTTTGTGCGTAATAAGGAGGCACTTCCTTGCGTGCGAAGATAGCTGGTGGGTCCGACATGTCAGCTGGGGGCACGTTTTTATGAAATCTGAGAGGCCCTTCGGTGGGTCCCTCTTTGTCGGTGGAGGAATCATTATTTTGCGTGCAATAAGGAGGCATTTCCTTGTGTGCGGCCGTGGACCCAGCTGTCAGCCCCTCCATGCACAGTCTACTTCTGATGGTGTTGTTCGTTGACCACGTTGACCACGCGGCGCCGAGCGCATCCAAGGTGGTGGACGACGGCGAGGCCCCGGACAGCAACGAGCCGGAGATGGGAAGACGCGGCAGTAGAGTCACAAACGGAGAGGTGTACGAGGTTTAACTTGTTCTAGTGTGGTGTGGTTCGGCAGTCGGTGGAGAAGAACAAGAGGTGTGGAGGGGTGGAGGGATGGCCTGGCCAACGATGGAGTAGCGCTTCATAGCGAAGCGTGTTAAGAAGAGCTGCTAGCAGCAGGAGGTGGGAGGTGGTCCCGACAGCGCTGGAGGAGGAAGACGAGAGATTGAAGTTGGATGCCGGTCGTTGGATGTAAATCCAACGGCTAACATGTCAGAATCATTTGTTGACTAAATTGACAACGACTTGCGTTGGCTTCGACCTATTGGCCCACATATCAGCCTCCAAAAATGTGGCACGTATTCAACCCATTTTTCAGAATTTACATTCTTTTTTTTGCGTGGTAGAATTTACAGTCAATTTGATCTTTTTTTTGAATTACAGCCATTAGCTGGGATGGGTGAACAAATAATGTAGCGTCCATGCGGCCCATTTATTTTATTTCCTAAAAATTACAGGACAAATGCACTTTCTCTAAATACACGATTTTCTTTGGGCTGATTCTAATTATAATGTTGGGTTGGGCCAGCAATGTTATCAAAAAATAAAAAGGGCTGAGCATTTTGTTATAAATATATTTAAATAATAAGTGATAGTATTACATTCGCCCTTAAATCTTAGCAAGCTTTTTGTACACAATCACTAGGATTTTCGTGCCAAAACAATCCAGGATTTTATTTGTTAAGAAATTATTTTTATAAGTTAATAAGATGTGGGATATTGTTTTCTTACATATGTAAGTATACATTAAATATAAGATGACAATAAAAATAATATATAATAACATATAAAATAATTTAAATATATATAATATAGTTAGAAGGGAAACATAAGTTGGACCTGGCGTTCCTATTCTTATATAGAAAAATAGAACAGACCTTTGTGTTTTCTTCAAAAAACTACATAAATTGGGCTGCCAAAAATAAAACCTCGGATGGGAGGTCCATAGGCCGGTCGATACATGACGGCCCTAAGAAAATACAAACAGGTCTATGGACCTCCCATCCGAGGTCGTGGGCTGCGCATGTTAAAATGAAAGCCTACACGGGGCAGCCCAAAACCACGTCCAACACTTGCCAAAACTTTGTCCCTCGCTTTTCTACGTGGTTTCAGCACACTTTTCGACATTGTGTGGGCATTTTGACTATGCATCATATGAAGATGTGCTATGCATGAATGTTGATCAGCATGATGTTAGCGGCTGGTAGTTCCATTTTCGACCATGAATAAAACTTCCAACATGATGTTAACCCTGTTTGAAAAGGCCGTGTTAATATAAATGCTACGCCTCTCGAAAGTTGCAGTTTCTTATCTGAAACTGAACTTGTGGTTTCTTATCTGAAACTGAAACTTGTAGTTTCTTCTCTGAGAATCACATTGTCTGCACTTTTATACTCATATGAAACTACATTTTTTAAGTGCTAAAAATAGATCTCTAGAATTCATAAAATACTTCAGATGCTCAATACAAATCTGAAATTCAAAAGACATTCATATCTGAAAGTAATCTCAAAATACACAACACAAAACACAATTCACAACCTGCAAATACTACTAATCCTAAGCTCCTCCTGACAATTCACAACCTACCCGACTATTGGGCTGGGGGGGGGGGGGCAGCCCCCTCCTATTCCTCGGCGGCAGACAACCGCCCCGTGAGACGATGTGAACGGCGAGGGAGACGATGGCGGGGAAGCGTCGTCGGGCCAACTGATTTTCTCCTCTTGCAGTTGGGTTCGGTCGACAAAGACTCCACCGCTCGCTTCCGCAGGACACCCTCACAAACGGCACCCTGTAGATGCTCGATCCTTCAATCTCTAGTGGATGATCCATCTGGGATCGATACTCCCACCACCGCTCCCTCACGATCGGATTCGGTGAATCTGTTTGCTCCATGGACCAGAGGAGCAGCTCTATGTACTCCGGCGCGACTCCCTCCAGGAGTATCGCTGCCTTTTCACTCTGTTGCAGATAGTTGGTCCTTGTTGTCAAACCAAGACTGTATCTCCAACATCCTAGCTAGCTTCACAGGGTCACCGTATGCGATCCTCACGTATCGGTTGTACTCCTCCATCGATCTACTTCTCCACAGCACCTTCACTTTCGGCGGTGGTTTTGAATGGAATAGGAGAGGAGCAGCGCTGGTTTTGGATTAGAACGGGAGAGGAGCGACACTGGTTTTGGACTGGAACAGGAGAGGACGGGCGGTGGTTTTGAAATGGACGAGGAGAGGAGCGGCGCTGGATTTAGATTGGAACAGGAGAGGAGCGGCGGTGGTTTAAGAGGAGAAGAGCGGAAGAGCGGCGTTGGTCTTGGAAGTATTTTTTTGTTGTTTTGCGTATTTTGGGTCAAAGTTTGACCACGCATCTTGTTGACAAGCAAAATGTGAATGCATGTCACCAAAAATTGTATCGTTTGGTTCGTATCTGAATGTACTTTCAAATTATATTATTTTTGCAACTTATAACATATATTTTATGTGCGAAAATCATGGTTAATTATGACCCAGAATAAAAGGGAGACTAGTTAATGTGGGGTCGCTTTCTTAATTGAAGGGTAAATTGATTTTGATTTTGATCCAGTCACAGCGCGCCGGCCCTCTCGCCCAATCCTAAATCGCTGCTGCACGCTCCTCTCCCTCTTCTCCATTGCAAAACCACCTCCTCTCCTCTCCATCATCTCCATTCCAAAACCACCGTCTCGCCTCTCCCTCTTCTGATCTTCTCCATTGCAAAACCACCTTCTCTCCTCTCCATCATCTCCATTCCAAAACCACTGTCTCGCCTCTCCCTCTTCTCTATTGCAAGACCACCTTCTCTCCTTCCATCTTCCAAAGCTAGCACCAGACCACTCAGAAGGACATCCATGGAGAGGATGCATCAGCGAATCAGGCAGATTGCCGGCGGCGACCGGGCAAAGTTAGCCAGGTTAAAGGAGATCCTTAGTTGGTTTGACAATGAGTGGGAGATTTCGAGGACAGTGCGGGCCATGTGGCAATGTATGCGAAAAGAGCGAGACGGCGATGAGGGCGGCGATGTACATGTACTCCTCGGCGGCGATCACGCCCGATCCTCCGAAGTTCATCGAGTATCTCCTACAGGCGATGGAGCGCAGATTCGCCCAAAACAGCGATCGAGGCGGAGGTGGTGGGCGTACAGGTCGAAGGTTGAGCACCCAGAGGATAACGAATCGATCGAGTACGGTGTGCTGTTCGTGAGGGTGCAGAGCCAGCTGGAGCCACAGGAGTATCTGTTCTCCCACCGCAAGAGGAGGCCGGATGGTGCGACGTCGCTTCCCCGCCAGTCTCCACGGTTCCCTCGACGCTCGCCTCGTTTCAACGGGGGCGGTAGGGTTTAAGGTAAGCTTCGCACTAACCTAATCTTGCACCTGCTCATGCTTACAATCAGTGTGACAGCTAATGAAAATCATGCTTACAATCAGTCTCCGAGTACTACGCCAATCACCCTAGAATAGCTCTGGACCTTTGGGCAAAGTTGTGACACAATGTACAAATAAAGAAAAATAGATTGGTGCTTCTTTCGTAAAAAGAGTACTCCCTAGAAAACTGCCAATATAAGCTACTAGTATTTGGTTAGAGGATTTGCTGCCGAGAAAGATCCATCCATAGAGAGCGCCACACATCCCACTGGTGGTGGTGGATGCCAATGCGTGCATGCAGCATGGTTGGTGTCGGTAATTTTTACTTGGCACACCTTGCACTCTGCATATATGCCGGTTCCATACGTACATTTGTGCAGTTCCACCAAAATGCAGCTGAATAACCCTGTTTGCACAGATAATGAAAAAGCGTGATTACATTATAGTGGAAGTAGTTGATGAAAAACACAAAAAAATAGAAGAAAATATTGCGATAGTATCATAGTATGCCATGTCATGAGGGCGAGATGGGCCTCATGACGCCTCATATGGTACGCCTCATACTTGGACATCGTCCCAAGTCTCCCGTGATACACCTTACGCCGATGATGAACATCGGTGTACAGCGGTAGTACAAGGAGGCGCCTTGAGACATTCAAATCTCTATTTTTGTACATATCAACTAAAATTAAGCACCCCGCTTTGTAAACGCTTAAACATTAACAGTGGGACTAGTTGATGAAACATACTTTAACAAAGAGAAGCACTTTCTTTATCTACATTGGAAATGAAATGATAGAGATGACACTCGCTCTATTTTAACTGTATTATTACTTCCTTTTATCAGTGACACTAGGGTCGAGCAGGTGGCAACCGAGGTGTACCGTATGCGTTGCAAGGATGGAGGCCGGGCTGCTTAGATCGATGTCAAGCTGGATCTTTCACCACCAACATGGATGATTCAATTCATGGGACCTTTTGGTGCAGTTCACCTAAAATGAAGCAATGTCCCGTGAGCTAGCAGCTTCTTCTTCAATTTTTTAAGAAAAGGGCTCCAGCCCTGTTCCATTTCCATCGTAAAACAGAAACCCACATAGCTTCTTCTTCATTAGTTGCAATAAAATTGAGCAACATCAAGGTTGGTTGTGAAGCTCCTGGAATGCTCAACTATAATTAGGATATCATTTGTGTAGTTCAACTAAGATCGAGCGTGAAATGTATATCTCTGTTTGCACAAAAAAGGTGGAAAGGAGGGTGACTAACAAATGATGAAACATGCATCAAATGAAAAGAAGCATGTTCCTTATCTGAATGGCAATCCTACACGGACAGTAGCAATTTCTAAAGCAGTGGCATTGCTAGATATTAGTGTGGGTATTAGGATTAACTATGACAACCGTTAAATATGACATTACTTTGGGCACGGGAGAGTAGGCGGACCAGGACAGTTGTTTCTAACGAAAATAACCAACTTATCTTAATGGGAAATTTTAGTGACATGTAAAGAAGTGCCATTGATTCATATTCTGGAGGCATTACATTGAAAACAACATTGGTTTAACGTGTCCTTACTTTTTAACGGTCGATCGCTACATTTTACCAGTGGCATTACATAAGAGTAGCTCGGGGCAACAAACATCAGAACAGGATATCTGGGTTGGTCCCATTTTTGTTCGGTATAGCCACCTTATACTGCGTGAGGCTAGCGAATCCAATGATGTACTTACCCTGTTGACTTGTCCCCGAGTCCCCACTTTCTTTCCTTTTTCAACCAATAGATCGGGTTTATATTTAGTTTGTACCGTGTTTCCCTTTATTTCCCTATTAGACCTAGAGACCAGTTGGATAGCGATCGCTACTATTCGCCTCATTATTTCCTCTTTAGACCAAGTCCTAGATTCGGGTAACAAATCCTCCCCACCCCCACCCCCTTTCTTCCTTGTTTGAACCAAGTAGTACTAGATTCGAGTGCATGAACTAGTTTTACCTCTTAAACGTAAAAAAATTAGGTGGTTTTCAAACAGCCGATCAATCCTATCTACGAGGGGCCCTGAGAAATAGTAAAAGATACAAATACAGCGACGTCAGGAGCTCGGGAAGTAGAGCAAGGCCGGTTTCGAAGGAAGTTATACCTGATGGTCGCCGGGATGTCACTAGGTGGGCGGCGGGAGGCCAGATCTGCCCACACTACGGCAGCGAGGAAGAAGGGGTCGGAGGCCCTCCCTCTCAGCCAGTGCTTGGGAGAGAACGGCAAGGCAGGCTGATCGGGACGCTACCAAAGAAGGGTAAGAGCCGCCGAGGACGACCGAGGGAGTCCTGGATTAGGGGGTATCCGGACAGCCGGACTGTTTACAACGCCCGGACTATTGAAGAGTGAAGATTCAAGACTCAAGACTTCGGCCTGTGTCCGGATGGGACTTTCCTTGGCGTGGAAGGCAAGCTTGGCGATCCGGATATTATATTTCCTTCCTTGTAACTGAATCCATGTAAACCCTAGCCCTCTCCGGTGTCTATATAAACCGGAGAGGTTGGTCCTTAGAAGGCCGATCACAATTACAAGCATACCGTCATAGGCTAGCTCTTAGGGTTTAGCCTCTACGATCTCGTAGTAGATCTACTCTTGTACTACCCATATCATCAATATTAATCAAGCAGGACGTAGGGTTTACCTCCATCGAGAGGGCCCGAACCTGGGTAAACATCTATGTCCCTTGCTTCCTGTTACCATTAGCCTTGATGCACAGATCGGGGCCCCTACCCGAGATCCGCCGGTTTTGACACCGACATTGGTGCTTTCATTGAGAGTTCCTCTGTGTCGTCGCTATCAGGCTCGATGGCTCCTTCAATCATCATCAACGACGCTGTCCAGGGCGAGACTCTCCTCCCCGGACAGATCTTCGTGTTCGGTGGCTTCACACTGCAGGCCAACTCGCTTGGCCATTTGGAGCAGATCGACAGCTACGCCCTTGGCCACCAGGTCAGGTTCGGAAACCTGAACTACACGGCGGACGTCCGCGGAGACTTGATCTTCGATGGATTTGGGCCTATGCCAGGAGCGCCAGACAGTCGCGGCGAGCACGGCTTAGACCTGCCATCAGACGAAGCTCGGGGTATCGCCCCGTAGTATCTCCTGACCTAGATCCGGAGCAGGCTGCGCTGCCTAAGGACGAAAGGATGGACCCCGCCCCCCAGGTCGCACACTCATCAGCGGTGGAGCCGAACACAGGTCTTGCCTCGGCGATGGCCTGTGACTCCGAACCCCCGGATTCATATCCGGACGTTGGTTCCGGACCACACACTCCCGATCCAGTCGAGCCAGGTTGGGCTCCGGTAATGGAGTTCACTGCTGCGGATATCTTCCAGCACTCGCCCTTCGGTGACATGCTGAACTCATTAAAGTCTCTCTCTTTGTCAGGAGGCTCTTGGGTGAACTATGTCCGGCTTGAGTCGGATGTAGGCGATGAAGGAATTCTTTGCCCACCCACAACCCACTTCATTGCCACGGTCGATGATTTAACCGACGTGATTGACTTTGACTCCAAAGACATCGATGGTATGGCAACGATGCAGGAGAATCAAATGAGCCACCACTCACTGGGCGGTGGATAGCCGCCTATCCACATGATATACACATGGCGGACACTCCGAAGGAAACCAATGGCGATGAGCCAGCGGAGGATAATCCCTCAGTGAGAGAAGAAAATCATGGGCGTTGTCAGCGCCCCTCCAAGCCCCGCCACAGGAATACCGGCCCAGAAGACAAAAACAATCCGGATAGCGCCGAAGATGAATATAATCCTAGTCGGCTAGCCCTTCAAAAGGCCAGACTGGCCACTGTGGGATACTTGGAGAGGGACAACCATACGTCCCCCTCCGAGGACGAGGCAAGCCTCGGCAATGACGAATTCAGCGTGCCTGAAGATCCAGTGGAACAAGCCCGCTTCGAGCGATGGCTCATGGCCACGGCAAAGAGCCTGCAAAGGAAGCAACAATAGCTTAAAGCTGACCAAGATTTGCTGGTGGACAGATGGACCAAGGTCCTGGCCACCGAAACATACGGACCCGACCGCCCCGAGAAAGGGCACACAGGGCACAACCGGCCACCTCAACCTAAGCAGGAGAACCTAAGGCACATGCACCAACGTCAGCACACCACTACGGTCCAAAACAATACAAAGGACACAAGAAGAAGCATCCTCAAGCCTCGGTGCAATGGTCACAAGCGTCAAATCAGGAAAGCCGGGGCTAATTCCAGCAACTCCCAGTCCGGTCAGCGGACAAATAACAGCTCGGACCTATCCGGCCCGAGCCACGCACTCGATCAACCCTGTGAAATTCATGGTACTCCTAGAAGGACGGAAAAGCACACCAATAGGGAATGCCGGATCCTCAAAACAAAGCGGCTGGTCGTGTGCCGGAAACAATGAAGGGAGGCGTCTCCCCCGCCCATAGCATAAAAGTACGGCCGATCGACCCCGACCGCATTAACCACAGCAACTCAATTGCAGTACCTCTGGACATAGCAAACCTGGGGCTCCATAAAACATAAAACCCCCGCAATTGTGAAATCACAAACAACATCTCCTAAAAGGTGCTAGGGGCAAAGGCCAAGTTTTACTGGCCCACCACTCTACACGGTTGTCTTCTACCGAAAAATGCTACACCAAAGAATAAATCTTCGGCACCTTCCCACCATGCGGTAATTTACCGTATGCTAACGGGACGAACCACGTTTGACTAGATTCCACGTGGTAAATAACTCAGGCCAACACCATGTGATTCAATCACACCTATGGCCATGGCCGAACCCCGCCCTTAAAGCGGAAATCATACAGCTGCCGGAGTAGCGAGTCGCGCATGCCTATCAAAATTTTGATATGACAGCCAACTATCAGGACACCAACTGAGGAGCCCGCGCCATTTCATGTTATAACAGCTGGGTTTACCAGGGCCCGATCAAGAACCCCTTAGACCAACTAAAAGAGGACGTTCAGCTGCCTCCAAGCATTTGCCTTTACAAACTAACTTTGACGCAGAACAGGATCGGTGGCGTGGAATCAGCCCGGACACATAACTGCAGGAACATACAGTTAGAAGGCGGTGGGTACTCACTCTTGATCCACTAACAACCCCCTCCAGTTCGGCCATCACAGGTTCCGTCAAAAAACACCTCTTTTCATAATCATACATGATACTCATATGCATAGACATATCATCTAACTACAATGCGTAGACTTAAATAACACTTACCGGCCGTCGCTTTTCATTGACACCTTGTGTTACGCCCGATTATGCGAGGGGCTTTACAGTACAACAATAAAGTCCGACCACCTTCTCGGTCGCTCGGCACCCCGAACTTATAGCACTATATGCATCAGCTCCGAATCATGTCTTGGGTCATTGGTTGGGTTTGCCCGGCTCCCTTGTTTGGTACCTTACATTCCATTATATCGACTAAGGTAGCGCAGGGAGAACTACTGCGATTGTGTCCCGGATCTGCCGGACGAGCACCTCAGTAGAGAAAGCCGAAAACCGACTGTCATGATACAGCGAGAGCTGGTCAGCTGTTTGAGAGGTTGTAAAATACTTAAAGATTTATTCCGCACAATGCCATTATAAATGCAGAGTGCGATGTATCGGTCTTCTGGTCAGGCGCCAATAGAGCCCCTAGTTCGGCCTTCCAAACACTAGGGGCTGCGCCGACCATACTCGAATTCCTATGGCTAAGTGAGAGTAATAAAGCCTTATAGTCCGATTGCCTGGTTCGTGGTGAGAAACGCCCGTAAAAGGACCCAACTATGGGATAAAGAGCGTTCAAATATATCCCGAACACCCCGTATTCTTTTTACGTAAAGGTAAGCCGATCGGCCAACTCTCAGGATTTACATACAATAAACAGCCGCACAGGAAGAACATATGTTCAAACAAAACAGGCAATATATAATAAAAATGCCATTATCCCATATTACAAAAAGCGGTATTAATACCCTCAGGTAAATATAATGTCTTTGGTACATTTATCCGCCGCAAGGCGGGCTCCCTTCAGTACACCTTCATAGTATAGTTCGGGCTTGCGACGCTCCTTACCCTCTGGCGGCCCCTCAGTCATCAGCTTCTCCAGGTCAAGCTTCCCCCGATGCACATTTGCACGGGCGAATACCATACGTGCACCCTCTATGTAGACCGATCGCTTAATAACATCAAGCCGAGGACAAGCGCCCACAATCCGCTTCACGAGCCCGAAGTAACTGCTCGGAATTGGCTCCGTCGGCCATAGCCGGACAATCAAGTCCTTCATGGCTAGTTCGGCCGCCTGGTGCAGTTCGACCAGCTGCTTCAGCTGATCGATAAAGGGCACCGGATAGTTCGGTGCCAAATACTGCGACCAGAAATCCCTCTCCGCGGACTTCTTTTCCTCGGTTCGGTAGAATTGGGCGGCATCTGATACGCTGCGAGGAAGATCCGCAAACGCCCCTTGGAAAATAAGAATTCAGCTTGCCGCTTAGAATTCTTCCCATTATCATGAATAAATGGCTAAGAATATAGAAGGCCTTACCAGCCGCAACTTTTCGGGCATCCTGAATGTCCCGTACAGTACCTCGGGCCTCTTCCCGAGCATCTTCCGCGGCTTGGAGCGCTTGAGCGAGTTCGGATTCTTTCCCTATTAGACTCTGCTCCAAGCCCTCGCTTTTCTTCACAGCCTCATGGAGCTCACGCTCAGCCGCGACAACCCTGGCCTCATGTTTTTCACGAAGTGCCTGTTCGGCGGCAGCCTTCTCATTGGCATTATCCACAGCCTTTTTCAGTGCCTCATATTCGGCACTCGCTCCTAGGGCACAAATACTTTTCGATAAGCACAATTACTTATTCGTGCCTAATGCAAGACAATGTTTCAACATACCTTGCTTCTCCTATAACTGCTTCCTCACGCGGCCAAGTTCTTCCTCGGCCCGTTCCAGGCTCCACTTCAGTTCTGACACTTCCGCATTATGAGCGGCCGTCCTTCCCGCAGACACCTGTTTTCAAACAAACAGGTACACGTCATTAACATAAGTTCCCACGACAAGAGAGGATTTGATCCCCTGCCCGGCTCCCTTTTCTTTCGCCGGACGGTGTATCAGGGGCTACTACTCATATTATGACGATTCCTCAAAGGTTTCTTAGGAAACATACCTCAAAGGCCTTTATAAGGCCAAGGCAGGACTCGTCCAGCCCGCTCTCGGCAGATTTAATCTTTTCAACCACCGCATCCATAAGGGTCCGATGTTCATCGACGATAGACGCGTTCTTTAACACTGTCGATAGACCGCCTAGCAACTCTGCTTGAACAGAGGTTACTGGCGGAGTAGGCAGGCCTCCCACCGTTGAAGGTGGTTGCTCGCCCGATCCGGGAGCCTTAGAGGTCTCCTGGACCTTGTCCAGCTGTGGGCCGAACCCGAGATCGCTTCACGACGGCACACTCTGGGGCCATCGCCCCCGTGTGTTCGGCTCCAGTGATATGCCCCCCTGGTCCGAGCCCCGTTGAGACGACACCTCGGTGTCGCGTCGGGACTTTGGGGAAGGGGCCTCTGGAGGCGTCTCGCTCGCCAAGGCATCCGAGCTCAGCGAATCCTTGGATGAGGGCTGGCCGGCGCGAGACCTCGCTGGACTGTGCAAAATATAGCAACAGTTAAAACTACTATACCCAAAAACAATCCTGGACGCATATGCGTGTTCGGATTTTGTACACTTACGACTTCTCCAGGGGCTGGGCCCTGGGATCCCACTCCGGGCTGCTATCGGCAGCCGTTGTGGATGCCTCTGGGAGGGAAGCTTTTCTCCTCTTGGGCGATTCGGCCTCCAGGGACGAGGAAGCCACACGCTTCTTCCCACCTTCAGAGTGAGGCTTGTCCTCCTCTGCTTCTCCCTCTTCGTCTTCCGAAGAAGGAGCATTGCTTGAGTCTTTGGAATTTGCATCCGAAGCCTCGCGGTGACGGAGGCCACTCTGGGTCTTCTTGACCTTCTTGGAGGCCTCCTTCTTTGGCGCCTCGTAAGGCGCGGGACCAAAGATCTTCGCCGAAGTGGTCCGGCCGGTTCCTCCGGCAACGGGGCCGGACAATGTGTCCGCTCCAGTTTCTTTATCCATCCTTGAGGTCACGATGAAACATGATTAGGATGTCTCCCTCATGACATGCCAGCTGAAGCATGAATAGACAGAGCATTGGCTGTGACTTACCGAGCTTGGAGAATGGGATGACTGATACCCACGGTCCTCGGTGGGGCCTGGCCAAGATTTGCCGGACTTAAAGAGCACCTTCCAGATGTCCTTGTGGGAGGAATCGTAAAGCTCCCGAAGGGTTTGGTGCTCGGCTGGGTCGAACTCCCACAGAGTACAAGCTCGGTGCTGACAGGGGAGAACTAGGCGAACTAGCATCACCTGGACTACATCCACAAGTTTGACGTTCCTATCGACCACACCCTGAAGGCGCGTCTGGAGCAGTGATAGCTCATTGGACGAGCACCAGTTCGGGCCCTTCTTGGGCCAGGACGTGGGCCGCAGTGGAGCTTCGGATCTGAACTCTGGAGCCGCTGCCCACTTTTTGCCGCGTGGTTCGGTGATATAGAACCACTGCTGCTGCCACTCCTTGATGGAGTCGTTGAAAGCGCCCTTCGGCCAAACGGCCTTGGGCATCTTGCTCACCATGGCGCCACAAGACTTTCGGGCGTGTTCGCCGCTCACCACCTTGGGCTTTACATAAAAAATCTTCAGCCACAAGTCAAGTGAGGTGAGATCCAAGAAAAGCCTCGCACACGCACGATGAACGTCGAGATATTGAGGAAGGAGTTGGGGGAAAGATCATGAAAATCGATCCCGTAGTAATACATGATTCCGCGAACAAATGCGTGCAGGGGAAACCCGAGCCCGCGGACAAAATGGGGAAGGAACACGACATGTTCTAGAGTGGGGATGACCTGTCCCGCCGGGGGGAGACGGTGGCCGATCTTCTGAGCCAGATACCCGACGTCCCGGAGCTTCTTAATATCCTTCTCCCGGACAGTAGAGGCCATCCATCTGCCTCCGGCTCCGGATCCAGACATCTTTGGAAAGCCTCTCTTTGGTGGAAAGGAAGAGTGCTTGGGCGTTAGGACTCAAAAAGAGGGGAATGAGCGAGTGGAAGGAGAAAGGCGTGGGTAAAGAGAAGGAGGCCTTGTCTCTTTATAGGGGCGGTAAGTGCTTTTTGTGCCTCCCCACTTGCTTGGTTGAGCCCATTTGCCTCCCGCTCGCTGTGATTAGCGGTGCGGTTGGATTACCCATGCCTGTATTGATGAGAATCCCGCGATAAGGGGACACGATCTCCACTTTGACAAGACGTGTCGAGGAAACCGCCTCGTAATATGCGCGGTAGCTGGTTGTGGGGAAACGGTTCGAATAATGACCCGACCGTAATGGCACATTGTGTTGCCTAAAAAAGTTGTCAGCGGATTGCATTTGTGAAGCATCATTCTCTCTACGGTGGCATGCGAAGATCATCTTGTGCATCCGGACACAGTTTGAGTGTTCGATAATTACCTTGGAGTATTCAGAGGAGGAACCCGCCCTGCAATGCCGAAGACAAGACTGCGTGCCGGACTCATCGTCATTGAAGCCTGGTTCAGGGGCTATTGAGGGAGTCCTGGATTAGGGGGTATCCGGACAGCCGGACTGTGTACAACATCCAAACTATTGAAGCATGAAGATACAAGACTCAAGACTTCGGCCCGTGTCCGGATGGGACTTTCCTTGGCGTGGAAGGCAAGCTTGGCGATCCGGATATTATATTTCCTTCCTTCTAACCGACTCCATGTAAACCCTAGCCTTCTCGGTTGTCTATATAAACCGGAGAGGTTGGTCCTTAGAAGGCCGATCACAATTACAATCATACCATCATAGGCTAGCTCTTAGGGTTTATCCTCTATGATCTCGTGGTAGATCTACTCTTGTACTACCCATATCATCAATATTAATCAAGCAGGAAGTAGGTTTTACCTCCATCGAGAGGGCCCGAACCTGGGTAAACATCTGTGTCCCTTGCTTCCTGTTACCATCAGCCTTGACGCACAGATCGGGACCCCCTACCCAAGATCCACCGGTTTTGACACCGACAACGACCGAGTGAACGTTGCACCTTCTCACCTTCTCCGGCAAAGAGGATCCGGCTGGATTTGTGACCAGCGGTGAGCAGAGAGAGAGAGAGAGAGAGAGAGAGAGAGAGAGAGAGAGTGGCCACCACTGTCGTGTTTAGATTTGGAGAGGCCGAGACAGTGTGAAGAGAGCAACACTAGCAAGCAAGCGCGGAGGCTCCTGCCTATATAGCGGAGTAGTACTAGTTTTCTTTTGTCTAACGGAGCCGGCTTGACCTCGTCAATGACTGTCGAGTAGTCTTCATGCACGTGGCCCGGAGGCGTAGTTGTCGTCATTTTGATCTGATGCGCGGGATTATAACATATAACACGAAAAAATGCCACATGACAAGAAATCATAACCTCACTGCCCAAAGGAGACAACATGAATCCCGACGGACAAACTAGACGAGGAACAAAGCTCAAATTAAAGATAAACTCGTAGAAAAGGGGTCCGTCGATAGATGTCCTAATTAACATAGCCGGCTTGACCTAGATGGCAGCCGAGTAGTCACTGTTCGTGCATGTGCCCCCAATCACTAGCCCAACTCAGTTGTCGCTGTTTAACCCTCGCAATGATCCGAAGCACATGACACCTAATTTTGCGAGATGACAAGAAACCTTTTTTTAGATTTCTCACCATGTACAACACAACATGCACAATATGTAGACGATAGCCAATCCAGGCGTGTCTGCTGGAGTCTGGTCACATGCATGGACAAACTGATCTTCCGTGTCTTGTAGGGATCGTCCAGGCACCAACGTAGTACTACAACACTTCTCTAGTACCATCGCTCGTCTCCCTCTTCTATTAAGTCACCCGACTTGCGGGGCCGGGGAGTGTGCCTATGGTCGGTTCTCAATTGTCGTCCCACATGTGTGTGCGAACGCAATATGACGCATGTTCCATTCGAAGAGCAGCGTGCCAGACCGACCGACCGTCTGGGGTGCGACGCGAACGCGACGGGCATGCTGTGTACTCCGTACATGTATACCGCCATTTTCTAGACGCTTTGCTCCATGGCGCGGGTGGAATCCATGGATACAAAATTAGTATACTCTTCACTATTTAAAAGTCAAGGGCGGGGCTTTTCCTACGCGGTAGGCGGCGGGGCAGTTCCGCCTAGTCGGTTCGACAGAGACGCGAGAAGACGAGGGAGTAGGCTGCTGCAAACATAGGGCTGTGTGATTTGACAAATGATTCTTCTTTGGGACAGGTGGGGCCCCGTGATTTGACTTGCCATTATCATTTTAATTACGGCGTGAGTCTCCCGATTCCTGACCACCTCCATATAGGTGCCTCTCCCAATGCTCCACCATGTAGTAGAGGCTGGCTCTTGCATGAGAGCCCACTTCTCCACTTTTTCCTTGCCTCTCTTTCCTCCACATATGCCAAAATGCCATGTAAAGCGCACTATTGTACTTACTTGCTCCTACAGTTGCTTAAGCTTGCCACATAGGCATAAAGTCTTATGTGGCAAGTTAATCAAGAAGAGAGAGACTAGTTTGGTGACCCAAGGAAGAAACGGGGCTAAGCACGTGTACCTAGGTGAAAAGTCAAATTTGAGTCTATAGCTAATTAAATGAAGCAAACTTAGCAACACAATTTCATTGGAAGAGGTCACTCCTTGGCAAATGCAATAAATACTACTACTCCCTGTGTCCCATAATATAAGAACGTTTTTGGCACTACACTAGTGCCTAAAACATTCTTATATTATGGGATGGAGGGAGTAGATAGAGAGGAGTAAAAAATATATACACATATAGCCAACCTTATAGCTAACCTTGTTGTAGTATGAGTGACTAAGTGATGACTATGTATAAAATGCCAACATCAGATAGCCTAACGCACCATGTTAAATCTCCAAGGGCACGACCGCATGTGCGACGCGACGGTCGTGGTAGGTGCGACCAAGATACGAGGTGCTGGCAGCCCTTGGATCTGAGATCAAACGGTCGCATGCTAAGTTGCTGAAAATTTGTAGAATAACACTCCCGCTGCAACCGCAAATTTCCTCCCCGGCCGGAGTAGGTTTCTCGGTTTGCATGCGGGTTTAATGGAGGCGAGGAGGCGTGTTCAGCCGGCGCAAAGTGGATTGACGCAAAGATTATTCGATTTGACAACTACAACTAGTATATTATAAAAAACAAAGAAGCGTAGTAGAAATAGAGATAAGAATAGGGACTAGGGACCCATATACTGCTTCGTGGGCTACTCCTGCGCTCCATTCGGCGGCCGCAACGTCCCCTACAGCCACTCCCTCCTACGCTCCATTCGGCGGGCGCCGTTGACATTTGGGGAGCGCACTCTCGCGACTGCTAGCAGCCACGACTTCACCGACGATGATTTCTTCCCCGACCTCGACAACCTCTTCCTCAACGACATGGGCGACAACCTCAACGCCGACGGTGCTGCTCCCATTGCATCGTATATTTTTCTGTCCTTCCTGTTCGAAATCGTGGTAGAATTCATGTTTCTACTCTGTGTCCTAGACGCGATCTGTTCATCTACTATGCTAGTTCGCATGATTAGTTTAATCTCTGTTATAGCCGTCATGATTTATTTTGTAGTAAATCTCGTAGTAACTTGCTCATATATTCAACTGGCAGAACGTCCCCTACAGCCACTCCCGTTTCATGGACGGCCTGGTCGATGCCTCCAAGGAGCCCTTCGTCTACTGCTATGAGTGCCCGGTGCCGTTTTGGGGCTCGTCGGCGGACATCGTGCATCACCTGACGCAGGCGTGCGGCGATCACTACTAGCCCTTGGCGAAGAACATCAAGTACGAGACGTGCTACCCGTTCATCGTGCCGGAGTCGCTGGAGGATCAGTGCCGCCTGCTAGTCTCGGAGAAGGATGGCAGCGTCTTCCTCTTGATCGTGGCCACCGGCGAGGCTCACAGGCCGCCGCCACATCTACGTAGTGTGCGTCGAGGCGGCGCCGCTGAACATCGACATCGAGGCCGATGTACGGGTGCGTGCTCACTATTACTACCCCTCGGAGAATGCGTGGGCGGCGATCTTGGCTACGTCAAGTCGACTTGGACTCTGCCGAGCTGGGACCTTCCCGCCGATGTGGACATGGAAGACGCATGGTATTATTTGACCCCCAACAATGTGCATGGGGACTCCAAGGAGGTTCACTTGGACATATGCATTACTAAGTTAAATGTTGATCATTAGTCTTCGCTCAATGTAATCCATTGTCTAAGCATGTGGAGACTTCCATGCATGATCTTGCTCTATTGGAGTATCGCGCATGAATAAAAGTGTATCCATTTATGGTTTAGTCTAGAATCTTCCATGTATGAATTTTTACTACAGATCGGTGAAAGACTTATGATGAACCATTTCACAAAGCACAATAAGAGTTATTTCTTAACAAGTTTTGGATGCAGGTTGAGCAGCTTGAACGCTTTTGTTTGCAAAAGATAATTTTTATCTATTTCACCCGGATGTTTCGAGCTCTAGAGATGAAATAATATCCGAAGAAACCTATCGATACTGTTACACATGAGATGACCCCCACATCCTTTGTCAAAATAAACTACACCCCGATCAATGCATTTCACTCTTCCGTGCAACGGACGGGCACTACACTAGTGTAAAAAACATTCTTATATTATGGGACGGAGGGAGTACAAAGAAATAGATAGAGAGGAGTAAAAAAAATACACTTATAGCCAACCTTGTTGTAGTATGAGTGACTAAGTGATGACTATGTATGACATGCCAATATCAGATAGCCTAACGCACCGTGTTAAATCTCCAAGAGCGCGACCACGTGAGTGACGCGACGGTCGTGGTAGGCACGACCATGATACGGGCTGCTGACAGCCCTTGGATCTGAGATCAAACGGTCGCATGCTAAGTTGATGAAAATTTGCAGAATAACCCTCAAGGATAGGATATTCACCCATAGGTCTAGAATCATGCCATGCAACCGTTCGATCTCAGATCCAAGGGCTCTCGGAAGCCCGTATCATGGGAGAATGGAAAGCCATTACCCTGCCTTTCGCACGCTGGCAGTTCACTCCTACTCGTCCCCTCACGTCCTTAAATACTATGGCGGTTCGCTCCTAGTCGTCCCGTCCATTCACATTACGGCAGTTCCACTAATCCTAACCCTCCTCCCAAATCCATGGCGTCCCAAATCTCCCCGATCGGCGGTGAGTACAAGGTCAGAACCATCACCGGCGATGAGTTTGACGTCATCTACACCCATTCTTCCGCGACGGTGAAAGGATGCCTTTCTCGCTTCAGACGCATGTTCGAAGACTCAGATGATGAATGGGTCGCTGGGCTAGATGTTGAGTACACCACAGTCCTGGGACGAGAGAAGGATCTAAAGGACGAAGAGAGGAAGAAGCCCGCCGTGATCCAGGTTTGCGTGCATGACTTATGCTTGGTCTACCACATATGCCATGCCGACGTTGAGTGCCGTGGATTTTAAGGACTTCCTCGAGAGCAACCTAGTCAAATTGGTTACTGTAGACTTTGGTAATGACAAAGAAGTCCTGCGTCGGATAGGCCTCGTTGTAGGCAACACCTTCGACATCCAAAAGAATCGGCTGGTGTCCTCTCGTCGACCTTCAATGTCGATTCGGTAGGAGCCATGGTTCATCCTTCGTACGGTAAACTGGAGAAACCTCCATACACGTTTCATCGTCATGCATGGCAGCGGAATGTACTAGATATAGACCACATCCACTACGCTGCAATGGATGGCTATCTTTGTTTAAATATCTACAAGGGTTGGATGAAGAGCAATAGCCAAGTTGGCGGTTCAAGCAAAGAAGTATCGGCAAAGAGGAAGAGGGAGAAGGACGAAGTCGAGGACGTGGACGAGGACTCCGAGTAAGGTTGCAGTGTCGTTGCTCCTGGTGGTTCTAATGCAGTGTCTACCGGGATAGTTGCAAAGTTTAATTTCAGGTGTGCTTAATTTAATTTGAGGGGTGTGTTGTCGAGCCCCAATGAGAACTATGTTATGTTTCTTCTTGTTACTTTAACTCTTGAAAGACGTACATACTAGTATTTCT
Source organism: Aegilops bicornis (assembly GCA_021605145.1). Taxonomy (NCBI): domain Eukaryota; kingdom Viridiplantae; phylum Streptophyta; class Magnoliopsida; order Poales; family Poaceae; genus Aegilops; species Aegilops bicornis. Next base: position 413,951,783 of record CM038673.1, on the reverse strand, counting down.
TATATTTCATATTTTAGTTGGTATAGTACTACCACTCGTTTCTTCACATTATATACGTACAATATATATGGCCAACATCATATAGCCAGCAGTTTAGTTGTCAAAGAATTTCAGGGTGCTTAGTTTTTCAAAGAATTCCGTGGTGCTTAGTTTTATTTGACGGGTGGGTTGTCTTTGGACACCATTATTGTGACTAACCTTTTTAATAGTACTATATGCATAATTTGGCGACCAATGCTCTCTATATGTACCACCTTTTTTTTAATTTCAAGTTTTGCTCCATGGCGCAATCCATCGATACTACTGCTGTACAAAAGTATACCTTTTTTAAAAGTCTAGAGGGCAGGGCAGTCTAGCTTGGTCGGTTTCACGAGAGGCGAGGGCCTTTGTGATTTGACGGCTCATTACTGCTGGAAGGCGGGGCCTTGTGATTTGACTGCTCGTATAAATGCGCTGACGACCTGATCGAGGAGGAGCAAAGAACCGTGCGGTATACTCAAGTTTTCCACTGGAGTAATCTTTGGGACGGAGAACCTGAAAACATGGCAGCCCAGTGCCATATGGCGATAAAAATGATCTAATTTGCTAGTCATCTAATTGTTAGCATTGCTCTATTCATTCCCTCAAAAAATAACCATTGTACTATTCATGCCTCGCAGAGAACATGACACGTGCGGCGAAACACCCGAAGCAAAAGATGAAACACAGCAAAGAAAAGAAGAAGGAAGATTATCACCCCAAATGATCTAATTCGCAGCAGTCGTGAATCGCTTCTTCATCGCCTCCACGACCTCCATCTCCTTGCGCGTCTCCTCTGCCATCTTCTTCATTCTATCCATGACGCAGGATTTCTCGACGCGAGCCTTCATCATCTGTTCCATGGCCGCATTACGTACCTTCACAGCAACCGGGTGCTCGATGCGGAGCTTCGCCAACTCCTCCTTCTATTCCATGACGAGGGCCTGCAGCATCTTCATCGAGGAACTACTATTCTCATGCAGCTTCTTCCAGCCGGCGTTCTTCTCCTTCAACAGGTCGATCTCGTGGTAGAGCTTCACCTTGTCCTCCTGAAGTCGCAGGATTACGCCGGTCGCCTTCTTCTCCGAGGCAATGCTCTTCTTCAGCAGCATCACCAAGCCGACGGTCAACTCCCCCTGCTGATTGAGCTCAGCGGGCATGTTGTCGAGGCTCTCCTTCAAGAACTCCATCAAGCCTTGGATGAACTCCTTCGCTTATTGAGGTGCTTATTGAGCTGATCGGGCATGCCGTCGAGGATAACGACTCCAGGCCCGCTGCTCGGCATATTCAAGCATCCATGCTAGGGCGCTCACAGGAGCCATCGCTTGCCCGTGAGAGATCTTTCGAGGTCTCTGCGTGGCAGCGAGCCCTCTCTTTTTTTTTCCGCAGCCTTGGTTGCCGCTCCCTTGTTACGAGTAGTTCTCGACCTAGAGCTCTGCTCACCGGCCATGGCAACGACGGACAAAGAAGAAGCACTTATGAGGAGGAAAGGTAGAGTAATTTTCGGTTAGGTAGTTCCCTTTTATAACCTAAGTACTAGCACTAGTACTAATACCTGCATAGTGGGGACACGTTCAGGTTTGGTACGTACTAGTAGGTGTGAGCAGGCTTTCGAATGTGATGGGAACAAGGTAAAGATTAATTGATGGTTTTGGTTTCGAGGCCTGAAACGGCTCCCGATGAGTTTAGCGGAACATAAATTTCAAGTACTACACTACTCAAATGCGTAAATATTATGTTACTGTCAAAAATTGGCACAAAAAACGAAGGAGACCAATGGAAGTACTACTTAGCAACCCACGATTTAACTACTCGCATGCGCGCAGTGTAGTAATAATGTCTTTCTTCCGCCCTCACGTCCACTCAATTTGCATGGCCTGTATTAATTGACCATCAATGAAGTGAACGACTTTACACGCGTCAAATTATCACATGGGGTGGATCTTGGTACAAAATTGCGTCCGCCCGTGCACCCGCGTGTGCGTGCAAGGGAATGAGTGCGTGCGTGGCGTGCGTGCACTTCTTCGCTTCGTGCATGTACCGCCAGTATGGCTCAGGGAGGACGAGTACATTCTTCTGGAACCAGCATCAGGTCACTGTGATCAATCCACGCAAGGAGGTCGTGAAAACGCCTCCACATGTGCCACGTGGCTTCATGAACTGTAAGAGAGACACTATGTAGTGTGCCATTGGTATTCTAATTTACGTGTTTTGCACATACTCGAAGTACTTGTAAGGTACACGTGCATTGCATGCATCAGATTTTGCAACCAAATTCTGAATAAATACCACACTATAGTATGTAAGCTCTGAGTCATATATGCCTGATGTAGCCCTTCGTTTAATTCTTATAGTTCATCTCATTCAAAATCAATTAGAGGGTGCTTGGATACGCTTTTAGTCCCATGACTAAAAGTAGTGAGACTAAAACATGCTAGCCTCATCCATGCTTGGATCCAAATACTAAGGAGACTAAAATCAAGTTAATGAGCATTTATTATCCTCCAAACCCTCCAATCCAGAACTCGCCCATGTTAAAGGAGAGGAGTTAAATGAGGAGAGAGAGAGGACTAATCCACATTTTAGTAGGGGTACCCCTGACTAAAAAATTTTAGTCTCAAGACTAGTTTTAGCCCCTCTTTAGTCAGGGGTGCTTGGAACTTTAGTCTCTTAAAGAGACTATTTTTAGTCAGACTAAAATAAGTCCCTTGGATCCAAGCACCTTCTTAGTTTTTATAAAAAAATCTAAGAACGCGCGAATAGGAAAAACATGGGATTATAGTGGAATGTCGTCTTGAATCCTACATGATTGTACGAGTGTTTGATTGTGCATGGAAAAAACACAGAATTCTTTCAAAGAGGTTTGAGTGGATGGGATGGTTCCTATGAAATCTAGTGCAAATGAATCATATGGAAAAATTCCTATGGTTTACAATCCTACGAATCAAACAACCAAGATAGGAAAAATTCCTAATGATTAGAATCCTCCAAAATTCCTTTGAGAATCCTTTGAATAAAAGAAGCCCTTAATCTATTTTATGATTCATGGAATTGTGCATTGTAAAGCATAAAGTAAAAAATAATAATGGCAATTCAACTAGAAAAAAAGTTTGGGCAGTTATGATACGAAAGATTCTAGAACAAAACAAAACCACTGTTGTTTTGAGGTTTGTGCATTATGCTTAAGTTCAACCATGGAGTCTGCTAGATTGTACATGTGGCAAAATCCGGTGGGGGGCTAGAAGATGGTGTGAGGGGCCGAGTGGAGGGAGACTATGATGGAATGCACAAGTGCGAGATCGATATTTAGAGAGAGGCGGCGAACACGTCTTGTTGTTGCCTTGATGGCGGAGCCATGAAAAATAAATGAGCTAGGGGCCAAGCATTGCTAATCCTTTACGAGGAGGGTCAATTCATGAAATTAAACCTTTTTAGCAGCAATTGTCTAATGATCACATTCATATTAGCCTCGATATATAGTGATGTTAGGGGGCGGGGCCTCATCGCCTGTCTCCGCCATTGTGCACGCGTTTGAGAGATGAAGTGGAAGGCATGGATGATGAGAGGGGGACGTTGGATATATAATTAATGTGGGTGTATTAGCTATATATGTTAATCCTATATAGAGAGGTATAGATTGATCGATGTGGACGTGGGAAAGAGGGCGAGACCTCACTGGATATATCGATTGATCGGTTTGTGTGGAAAACTATGAAAGACCTAGCTATATACACACATACATAGAGGAACATCGATCACTGCGCATGCACGCGTGAGAGATAAAGAATGCCCGGTATGAGGGAGAGGGGGATGTGTGTGGGTGTGTGCCTTCATGGGAGATCGACCAAGAAGAAAAGATTGCATGCGTCACGATGGATAATGCCGATCGGTAGTGTGTGTGCATGCATGCACGAGAGAAAGTTAGTGGTACAATTATAAAGAGAAGACTACTGTGTGGGTGTAAAAGAATAGGTGAGGTCATAATCAATGTAAAGTTGAATTCAAATATTTGAATAAGAGAACCTGATGTTTGAAACCCATGCATGCGTGAATATAACGGAGATCTGCGCGGTGTGGTTTCGAAACGAGCATGTTGTAATGTATACACATTGAACAAGGTCAGGCTGATTTGAATTTGAGATACTGATGGCAGACATCATTTCGCCACGTCGCATCCGTGCATGGACACACTATTCTAATTGGAGATGATGGGCGGCTTCGCATCACATATCTATATCTATACCCCTATATATATTATATTTTTTATTTTTTATATTGTGTGCGGGTAACTTTAACTTTGAAAGATGGTCGTTGGATGAGGCGAATCCGATGGTCCAAAGATGGCAAATTTGAGCACTATTGGCCGTTGGATATCATCTAGATTCCACCAGATTTCGCCACATGTATAATCTAGAAGACTCCATGGTTGAACTTAAGCATTATGCACAAACATCAAAACACAAGCACTTCTTATTTGTTCTAGAATCTTCCGTATCAGAATTGCCCAAATGTTTTTCTACATGATTTGCCATTATTTGTTTTTACTTTATGTCTTACAACACACAATTCCATGAATCTTAAAATAGATTAGCTTTCTTATAAAAACTAGATGATTTTGAAAGAAATGAACTATAAGAATTAAACAACATCTACATCATGCATATATGACTCAAAGCTTGCATGCTATAATGTGGTATTTATTCATAATTTGGTTGCCAAATCTCATGCGTGCAATGCATGTGTACCTTACTCTAGTCTAAATGGTGTTTGTGTGTGTTGTGCGTGTTGAGGTGCAAATTGTCGTTTTTTTGGGTACACGTTAAGCTTGTTCTTAGAAATTTCAAGCCGCCTTGTTATGCCGAAAATTCAAGCTAGCGTCTCTTTCTATCGTCTCTGAAACTCCCGCCTCTTCAACCCGCGCCTTTGTTAGCCCGAAATATTTAAGATATATCTTTGTCTCGTTGTGCTCGACAACTCCCTCCATCTCAACCCGCGCCTTGCTATTCTGAAATTACAACGCAGCGAAAACTCCTCCTCCTCTGTGAAATCCCGACAAGTGAAATGCCCGTGGTACCCTGAACCGAAAGAACCGCCTCAAATCGGTGGGGTTACTTCGTAACTTACCCCACATTTCGGACAAGCGCGTCTCAAGCCATGGTTCCCCATCGCCATCCCATCTGCCCACCCATTCGTACACCGAGGCCGCGAAAACCTGTGGATTTAAACCCCACACCTGCTCCGTCCGCCACCCACCGGAGCCTCTTCCCCGATGACGTCGTCCACAGCAACACCTCGGCGTCCCTCATCCACCGTGCGGATGAGGATCCGCCGTCGATCTGGTCGTCCTGCCGGTTCAGCCACCCCGTCCTCCACCTCCAAGGAGCTGCCCCGACGTTCCCCTCGTCTTTCGCACCACCTCCATTCCCACACCGCCGTCTTCACCTACACCACCGGAAGAGCATCATCATCATTGTTTCCTCGGATGAAGCTGCGGCCTAATCGGCGGCACCAAAGAGGTTGTACACTAATCATCGCATTTTCTTCTTGATTCGATCTCACGGTGCTGCCGGCGCTCGGTCCCGAGCCGACACGACGCGGCTCCATCCACGGCGGCGTCACCGGCCACTTCCTCCACGGCGTCGCTCCCTCGGCGGTGACGTCCACATCAGTAGGAGATGCTGCTGCTTTAGCTCTCGCTCACACTGTTGCTCTGCTCTTGCTCTCGGTCCCCTATCTGGTCTGCTCTTGCTATTGCTCTTGCTCGCGCTGCTGCTCTCGATCTTGCTCTTGCTTGCGATGCTGCTCCTATTTATCTACACTTAATTCTACTGAATCGACTTTTAGTTCAGTCGATTTTTAGGGGGTGGGGGGACTCGTTGGGGTGAAGGAAGAACCAGCCGCAGTAGGGAGGGGGCTCACGGAGAGGTACCCCACTATCTATCTTAGGAGTTCGGGATGGGGCGGTGGCCGGGCGGTGGCGGGCGCAGGCGGTGGCGTGGGGATAGCCGGAGAAAAATCTCGCACGTGGGGGCCTAGAGGGATGGCAGGCGGCGGACCGGCGGTGGGGAGTGTTTTGAGGCGAGGCGGTGCACCGCCGGCATGGCGGCGCACCTCCGGCCATGAGCGGGGGCTGTTTGGCCGGTGGTGGTGGCGGCTGTGGGGGGTGGAGGTTGAGATGAACCGCAGCCCTTGATTTCAGATCCAACGGCTGCAAAATCGACCGACCAGAGATGAAAAGTCGATCGACCGACGTGTAGCCTCACCTTGCTAGTGCGTTCGGGCCGACAAAGAAAATTTAGTTTCGACAGTTAAGTTCAGTTTCGACAGGTTAAGTTCAGTTTCGACAGTTAAGTTCAGAGATGAGCGGCTGATGTATTTTACATCTAGCACTTTGTGGTTATGTATTTTACGTCATGTATTGGAAATGCTATTAGAATTCCACTCAGGTTAACGTTGTTCGTTGTCTCTCTTGTCCTACTTTAGCCTCGGTGACGTACAACTCACCGGAGCTGCTCCAATGACGAAACTCTCCATCACAGCAGAGCAGTACCTCGGGCTCCATCTCAAGACGCCTAAGATCTTCTTCCCCTCCTCCGACAGCAAAGTCAGCCGGAGCACCCTCACCGGCCAACCCAATCACGCTGAGATCGACATGGCTTCGCCAAAGAGGTTGTACACTTATTGCATCTCTTTTTTACTCTACATGTTATATATGTTTTCCACTGAGCACTCGTAGTAACGGGAAATACGATTATTTTATCCTACTATATGACAAGTTGTGAGGTACCAGGCAACTTAGCTATCCGTGATGGACTCTCTTGAACGCCATCATTATTTATCTCTACGCGTTTGAGCTGTGCATTTGTCGATGGGCCTGGGAGTTGAGCTAGTATGGCAGTGGCGTGGGTCCAAAGTAATAGAAGTAGCACAAAAACATTTTTTTAGTGTAGGATTTTCCTTGCTCAAGCCTGCCTACTAGAATCGTTAGTGCTTGAAAGGAAAAGTGAATGAAAAACATAGGAATTGGAAAGTTTCCTATGGTACTACTTTTCATGAATTTGGTGCAAAGGAATGGAGCAAAGGAAAACTGTAGGATTTGTTCCTTTATTATCTCCTTGAAAGAAAAACTGTAGGAATTCTAATTTCCAGTTCTCCTCCTTCTCATATTCCTATTCATCAAGCACAAGACTAAGAGATAGTAGCATAATAGCATTATAACCTTACATTTTCTTGTGGTTTGACTTAATCTCACCATGCTTTTTTGCATCCTATGATCTTCCAATTGTTGTGAATCAAACACCCAGATTGGCGAGAAATCCTGTTTTTAAATTCTCTGTTTTGCACGTGCATTCCTATCCTATTCTGTCTATTTCCTATCCTGCATTGTTAGAATACTCAAATTCAAACAAGCCCTTACTCAATTACTTACATTAAAGATATGTGTCAAAGAAAACCTTGTGTCGTTTGTCACATTCTGCGGCTGTGTTCCACCCCAGCTCAGCTGCTCCAACGACGGAAGGGTTCACCACCGCAGGGATCCGCTCTCCAGACTGTCTTTCGCCGCCTCAGATCTTCTTCCCCGCCGCCGGCAGCCACGACAACTGCATTACCATCATCAATTGAGCAGATGACCTTGAGGACTACACGGGTCCGCAAGAGAGGTCACACTCTTCCATGCCTACTTACGTTATGCGTCGCTTAATGTGATGACATGCTACATTCATCGTGTTCACCTATTAGACTCCGAGTCAGGTCCAAGCTAATGCTGAAACTTGAGTTTTTAAATGGTTGTGGGGTACATATTGGGGCAGCAATCAGTACTATCTGTCTACTATCTGGTTAATCTCTGGTGTCTACTATGAGTTTCATCTTTGGGTGCAAACAAACATTAAAGGAGCCATTATCTGTATTTTTAACTAAAGCTATTATCCGCTCGCTATCATTGGTTTTGGGTCTATCCACGCTTTGCTACCATCACTCTGGATTTGTGCATGCACTCCTTACATAATCTCACTATGTTTTATTCCTATGCATGCCAGTTATTGTACACAATAGAACTGATCATGTAGAGCAAAAGAGACGAGCCTTGCGTGGCAATAAAATTTCATGCAGACGCTGCTCCATGGTGGGCGCAAAGGCAGCCCCCTCCACCCATTTCGGATCGTAATCAAGAGGAAGATAACTGCTCGAGGGGATTCGGATGGAGAAGACCACTCCTATTTACCCCATGAGGTCTTCGCTCTAACTTGGCATCTCGATGTTGGTAATATCATGCATATGGTGCCTTGCAATGCTTACTGTATACATTAAAGATGTCATCTGCTTAGTTTAGACATGCTTTGTGTCAATGCCATTTGTTTAGTTTCTTTATCGTATATGTGAATCATGCAATGCCATCTTGTCTAGCCAGGCATCATATATGTGAATTTTGCAATGGCACCTAGTTGTGATCATCTGATATGTGAATTATATCATGCCATGATTTTTAATAACGTGTTAAAATTTTCAACAATTTTAGTACATTCAATTACTCTTCCTGTGCATCAGCCATTCGGCATGGTCATGGAAAAATCTGGAGTGGAAACAAGGTCTTCAGAGCAGACAATGCTATCTGACGAAGCGCACGTCTTGCTGGTTACCGATAGCTCCTCAGAGGAGGATTCAGAGATAGATGACCAGTCATATCCCCCCCGAGGTGCATGCCCTAACTTCGCAGGGTTATGTTTCTCATATCGTGTGTATGGTATCTTGCATTGCTATGTCATTTGCTTAGTTTAGACATGCTTTGTGTGAATGCCACCTGTTTAGTGTCTAATTACCATATATGTGAATTATGCAATGCCATCTTGTTGCAAGACATTATATATGTGAATTATGCAATGTTATCTTGTTGCAAGGCATTATGTATGTGAATTATGCAATGCCATCTTGTTTAGGCAAGCGTCATATATGTGAATTATATCATGTTGTCCTTTTTGTATTTCCCATTGCTTTTGTCGACAATGTTTGTATATTCAACTGCTCTTCCTGTGCATCAGCCATTTGAATTGGTGATGGAGAAACTGAGTGAAAACAAGGTCTTGAGCAAACAATGCTACCTGCTGAAGCGAGATATCTTCTTTGATTCTGAGATAGCTCTACAGAGGAGGATTCAGAGGCAGATGACCAGTCCTATTATCCCCCTAAGGTGTATGCTCAAACTTGGCAGGGTTATATTACTCATATAATGCATATGTTGTATTGCAATCTTAGTTTTTACATCATATACACAATATTGAATGCCATCTCCTTAGTTGACACATCATATATGCGATTGCCCTCTGCTCACTTTCTTAGTATATAAATCATATATTTGAAATTATGTCATGCTATCCTGTTTAATTAGCCATCATATATGTGAAATTATGTCCTTCTATTCCGTTTGCTTAGACAACATAAATGTGAATTATTTCATGCCTTGTTTTCTTCCCTACTATCCATTGCACATGTCTATCTTACAATGTCTGTACATTCAATTACTTTTCTTGTTTATCAGCCATTTCAATTGGAGGGAGTGATGGCGATGTCGTGGGGAGTAAAAACACGGTCTTCAGAAAAGATCGTGCTACCTATCGATGCAGATAGAACCACGGTTGTACTTGCCCAAGAACCAGCCCCACCACACATAACCCACACTCGTGCAGATTGTACCCCTACCCAATTGGACAGAGAACCAGCTACACCCCTTCTAACCCCAACCCCAGCAGATAGACACCCAGTTCCCGTTGACACATCACCGTCTCCACCACAGAGCACCCAAACACGAGTAGTTAGTAAGGCAACTGCAGTGCCCAAATCACGAGGACCACCACTCCGAACCCGAAGTCAACGCTTAAAGCAGAAGAAAAATTGTTCTTAGGTCAGGTTCTGTAGCTATGGTTCGTACTACTTTGCTCTTGCATCACTGTATTTACTGATACCAACCAATTTCAAATTTGAAGGATGCAATTGAAACTCCAATGGCGCAACAGGTATGTTTTAAACCTGTTTCTTCAACGCGTTTGGCTGTTTTCTGTTGTAACTTGCTCTATGTTGATTTCACTTTCAATTGAATAAACAGTTATGTTCTCATGCCATGCACATTACAAGTGTTGTTATTACTGTGTAGTTTCCCACACTTATATTCTGTCTATGCTACTTTGTCTTAAATAGCTATGATTCGAACTGTATCTATCTTGATTTGGCAACATAAACTAGAATGATATAGACCATACAGTGACCATACTACATAGATATATGTTTGTTTCATGCTGTTATCCTGTCCACCTTACTACCGAACTGGTTTACCAAAATGAGTTTCATATACTACATTGTAAACCTGAGATGTGTTTGTTTGTTTCTCTTTTAGAACGCGAATAAAATATTGGAGAAGAGTACCCTGTTATGCAATGGTAAAGGAACTAATGCAGATAAGGTTCAAGGTAGTGAGACATCCCTGTTGGTCTCCAAGAAAGCTGATAAAAACTATATTGAAGACACTGAGACAACCCCAATGTCCTATCTTGATGTAGTGTTCGAGTTACTGGCTACCACTGCTGGCACCAGCTCTTCGAACTCTTTACTGAATCAGTTAAACTTCTTGAGTCTCAACTTCAAGTTGAAAGACATCGATCGATGTTATGCGACAGAAGTCAAGGACCGAGGAAGTCCTTGCAGAATTCAGATGCATACTTTTCGTGCAACAAAGAAGTTACTGGAGGACTTAAGAGCCAAACAAGAGAAAGTTAATAAGCTTGCTAAGCATCTTGCCAAAGCATTATGGGTACCTGTGATATTGTTTCTTGAGCTCTTACGAAGTGGTTTTAGTTACGGACTTGTTTCTTTGCGACATTTATATGCTTTGTTGTGTTCCCTATATTTGCACTTTGGTGGCGAACTTTGATGCCGATGGATGTAATATGTGTAATAGCCGTGATAGCCTAGTGTAAGTTGCTTGCTTATTTATTTCCTTGTTGTCTTGTTTATTTGTTTGCTTGTAGTCAGTGCAGTTCTTTTTCTGCGGTTTGCTAGTGGCTGCAATAACCTATTTTTTAAAACTAGGCCACAATAAACGCCACCGTAGTGACACTGGGCCTACGGGCCGTAGATATAGTGGGCCTTCTACAGGCTGTAGAAACAGTGGGCCTTCTACGGGCCGTAGAAAGAGTGGGCCTTCTACGGGCCGTAGAAACAGTGGGCCTTCTACGGGCCGTAGAAACAATGGGCCTTCTACGGGCCGTAGAAACAATGGGCCTTCTACGGGCCGTATCATCAATGGGCCTTATACGGGCCGTATGATCGATTGGACAAACATGGGACAAACAGACCGCATTCTGGCCGTAAACGGGCTAGAGTTGGAATCGTCCGTTCATGGGCCGACCATAACGGGCCATCATTAATAGGTCGTAGTTGATGACGCTATGAAAACGGCCCAACGTATTAACGGACCACAAACGGGCCGACTGTAACCACGGGCTGAATTTGGCCCACAAGCAGAAAATGACACTAACGTGCCGTAAGTAAACTAATGTTGGAAACGAGCCCAAGAATAAATGGGCTCTGAGAAGGCCGAAAGATAAAATGGGCTGGAAACGGCCCAATGGAATAACGGGCCGTTAATGGGTATAAAGTGATACACTGTTCTATACGGGCCAGTTTCACCATGGGCCTTTAATGGGTGTAAAGTGATACACTGTTCATTACGGGCTAGTTTCACCATGGGCCCTTAATAGGCCAAGAGTTACATAGGGCCTCATATGGGCCGAAAGACGTCATGGGCCATACATGGGCCAGAAGTGAAAACAGGCTGGAAGATGGCCCAGATGACGCTACTGGGCCTAATTCGGGTAGGGCGTAACGGGCTTTGGGTTAGCGGGCTGCAAATGGGCTATATGCGAACATGCCATTAACAGGCTTTCCATGGGCCGGCCCGCCACCTTTTGACCAAGTCAAACGGGCCAGCCTTCTCACAGCAATGGGCCTCTGTTGGGCCGTGCCATGTGTCGACGTATCATAGGCGCCTTATGTCCAATGAGTGGATGACATCTGCCCCAGCGGTGAGCTGACACGTGTTTCCTCCATCCAATGATGATTTTACACGTGGAAAATCCCCATTGGTCGGGGCTGTTAACGGGTTATCGGATCCAAAACCCGACCCGATAGCTTAACGGCGTTCCATTACGGTGGATGCCACGTGTCGGTCACCCTTGACGAAAGCACTTCTGTGACGCGCGATTTATCGTCATGGAAGTGGACACTTCCGTGATGATCATTTTCATAATGTCATGGAACACTTCTACGACAGCACAGGTATGGCTATCTTGATTCTGTCATAAAGTTATCATGGATGTACATGCATGACAAAAAACGCGACCTACTGTGACAAACATGTATCATCACGGAAGTGTATTTTTTTGTAGTGTCTCTCTATGAACAACATGGTGCTACTTTGAAGCACAAGTGTGGTAAAAGGATAGTAGCATTGCCCCTTCTCTTTTTTTTTGTTTTTTGGCCCTCTCTCTTTTTTTGGCCTCGTTTTTTTATTTTTATTATTTTTATTTTTCGTCCGGAGTCTCATCCCGACTTGTGGGGGAATCATAGTCTCCATCATCCTTTCCTCACTGGGACAATGCTCTAATAATGATGATCATCACACTTTTATTTACTTACAACTCGATATCTAGAACAATATGACTCTATATGAATGCCTCTGGCAGTGTACCAGGATGTGCAATGATCTAGCATAGCAAAGATATCAAAAAACGGACAAGCCATGAAAATATCATGCTAGCTATCTTACGATCATGAAAAGCAATATGACAATGAACGCTCAAGTAAGGTATATGATGATGATGGAAGTTGCATGGCAATATATCTCGGAAAGACTATGGAAATGCCATGATAGGTAGGTATGATGGCTGTTTTGAGGAAGATATAAGGAGGCTTATATGTGTGATAGAGCGCATCGTATCACGGGGTTTGGATGCACCGGCGAAGTTTGCACCAACTCTTGAGGTAAGAAAGGTAAATGCACGGTACCAAAGAGGCTAGCAATGATGGAAGGGTGAGAGTGCGTATAATCCATGGACTCAACATTAGTCATAAAGACACTACTAGAAAAAGGCTTATCCCCAATATCTCTACTAGTGGCGCTCCATGATGGTGGTGCGCCATCGCTATGATGGCGCACGAGAATCAATCGCCATTGCTATATTTTTTACTAATGGCGCACCACATGAGCGATGCGCCATTGCTATTTTTGGTGACCCCCACGAGACATTGCAATGGCGCACCACACCAAGGTGCGCCACTGCTATGCTACATAGTAGTGGCGCCCCTCGGTGTGGTGCGCCATTGCTATGTCTGGTGGGGGTGTGCCTGCGTGTGTGTGAGATGTTAGTAATGACGCACCCACCCTGGTGCGCCATTGCTAGGGTTAGCAATGGCGCACCAGGGAGGGTGCGCCATTCCTAACGTCTCCTGGATCGCCTTTTAGGGTGCGCCACTTGGATCGCCTTTTAGGTTTTTAAAAAAATAAAAGAAAATGATAAAAGATTAAAAAAATCAAAAAAATATGCCCATGTGTTATGTGTTCAAGTTGTTAGGAAAATTAACAAACATGAATTTTGAATTTTTTTGCAAAAGGCCGCCGTGTTTCGGTAAAATGGTCGTAACTTTTGCATACGACCTCCGATGAAAAAGTTTTTTATATGAAAAGTCATCTACTCGAAAAGTTACATCCGAATTTGGCACGCTATGTACGTTATTGATTTTCTAGAATCCTCAAAAACCTAATAGAAAAAAATTACAATGGTTTTAAGATCTGGAGGCAAAAAAAATCGAAAAAAATGCAAAAAAATAAATAAGTTAGCAATGGCGCACCTTATGAATCATGCACCACCACTATTTTCCCGCATTCACAATTCAAAAAAATTCAAAAAAAAATTAGCAATGGCGCATCAGTGCATGGTGCGCCACTGCTAAGTTGGGACATAAGTTTAAAAGGGCCGGCCAGCCACTTACCCCTTCATTCTTCTCCTCCTCTCCTCCACTCCATCTCCTCCTCTCCTCCTCTCCTCCACTCCATCTCCTCCACTCCGGCGACCTCCTCCTCCTCATGGTGCTCCTCCTCCGGTGACCTCCTACTCACGGTGCTCCTCCTCCGGCGACCTCCTCCTCCCTCCTCTCCTCCTCACGGTGCTCCTCCTCCGGAGAGCTCCTCCCTCCTCTCCTTCTCACGGTGCTCCTCCTTCCTCTCCTGCTCACGGTCCTCCTCCTCCTCTCCGGCGACCTCCTCCTCCCTCCTCTCCTGATCCTCACGGTCTCTCCTCCCTCCTCTCCTGCTCACGGTCACTCCTCCCTCCTCCTCTACTTCCGGCCACATGTGGAGCTCCCCCGGCACAAAGAACGTACCAGATCCAGGTCGAGAACGAAATTTGAAAAAAATTCAAGCAAAAAAAAAACAAGCAAAAAAACAAGCCAAAAAAATGAGCCAGATCTAGATCCAGATCCAAATTCAAAATTCAAAAATAGCAATGACGCATGGTGGGGATGCTCATATTGGCTCCTACGTATTCTACAAAGATCTTTATCGGTCAAACCGCATAACAACATACGTCATTCCCTTTGTCATCGGTATGCTACTTGCCCGAGATTCGATCGTCGGTATAATCATACCTAGTTCAATCTCGTTACCGACAAGTCTCTTTACTCGTTCCGTAATGCATCATCCCGTAACTAACTCATTAGTCACATTGCTTGCAAGGCTTATAGTGATGATCATTACCGAGAGGGCCCAGAGATACCTCTCTGATACACGAAGTGACAAATCCTAATCTCGATCTATGCCAACTCAATAAACACAATCGGAGACACCTGTAGAGCATCATTATAATCACCCAGTTATGTTGTGACGTTAGATAGCACATAAGGTGTTCCTCCGGTATTCGGGAGTTGCATAATCTCATAGTCAGAGGAACATGTATAAGTCATGATGAAAGCATTAGCAATAAAACTAAACAATCATTATGCTAAGCTAACGAATGGGTCTTGTCCATCACATTATTCTCTTAATGATGCGGCACTGTTCATCAAATGACAACACATGTCTATGGTTAGGAAACATAACCACCTTTGATAAACGAGCTAGTCAAGTAGAGGCATACTAGGGACAATTTATTTTCTCTATGTATTCACACATGTACTAAGTTTACAGTTAATACAATTCTAGCATGAATAATAAACATTTATCATGATATAAGGAAAAATAAATAAAAACTTTATTATTGCCTCTAGGGCATATTTTCTTCAGTCTCCCACTTGCACCAAAATCAATAATCTAGTTCATATCGTCATGTGATTTAACACCAATAGTTCGCATATTTATGTGATTAGTTCACATCTCCATTTGACTAACACCCAAAGGGTTTACTAGAGTCAATAATCTAGTTCACATCGCCATGTGATTAACACCCAAAGCGTACTAAGGTCTGATCATCTTTTGCTTGTGAGAGAAGTTTAGTCAACGGGTCTGCCATATTCAGAGCCGTATGTATTTTGCAAATTTTCTATGTCTACAATGCTCTGCACGGAGCTACTCTAGCTAATTGCTCCCACTTTCAATATGTATCCAGATTGAGACTTAGAGTCATCTAGATCAGTGTCAAAGCTTGCATCAACGTAACCCTTTACGACGAACTTTTTGTCACCTCCATAACCGAGAAATATGTACTTACTCCACTAAGCAAAATTTTGTCCGCTGTCCAGTGATCCACTCCTGGATCACTATTGTACCCTTTTGCCAAACTCATGGTGAGTAGGTCTGGTAAAGGCATAGCATACTTTACAGAACCTATGACTGAGGCATAGGGAATGACTTTTCATTCTCTTTTTATTTTCTATCGTGGTCGGGTTTTGAGTCTTTACTCAACTTCACACCTTGCAACACAGGCAAGAACTCCTTCTTTGACTGTTCAATTTTGAACTACTTCAAAAACTTGTCAAGGTATGTACTCATTGAAAAAACTTATCAAGCATCTTGATCTATATCTATAGATCTTGATGCTCAATATGTAAGCAGCTTCACCGAGGTCTTTCTTTGAAAAACTCCTTTCAAACACTCCTTTATGCTTCACATATACTTATCAGAAAGGATGTAGTGCTCCCACTCACTTTCATGTATATACATGCTCCATCGCAAGTCTGTATAAAACTACATGCATTGATCAACTCATCAAAGCGTATATTCCAACTCCGAGATGCTTGCACCAGTCCATAGATGGATCGCTGGAGTTTGCACACTTTGTTAGCACCTTTAGGATCGACAAAACCTTCTGGTTGAATCATATACAACTTTTCTTTAAGAAATCCATTAAGGAATGCAGTTTTGACATCCATTTGCCAGATTTCATAAAATGCGGCAATTGCTAACATGATTCGGACAGACTTAAGCATCGATACGAGTGAGAAAATCTCATCGTAGTCAACACCTTGAACTTGTCAAAAACATTTTGCGACAATTCGAACTTTGTAGATAGTAACACTACCATCAGTGTCTTACTTCCTCTTGAAGATTCATTTATTCTATATGGCTTGCCGATAATCGGGAAAGTCAACCAAAGTCCATACTTTGTTCTCATACATAGATCCTATCTCAGATTTCATGGCCTCAAGCCATTTTGCGGAATCTGGGGCTCATCGTCGCTTCCTCATAGTTCGTACGTTCATCATGGTCTAGTAACATGACTTCCAGAACAGGATTATCGTAGCACTCTGGTGCGGATCGTACTCTGGTTGACCTACGAGGTTCGGTAGTAACTTGATCTGAAATTTCATGATCATCCTCATTAACTTCCTCACTAATTGGTGTAGGTATCACGGGAACTGATTTCAGTGATGAGCTAGTTTCCAATTTGAGAGAAGGTACAATTACCTCATCAAGTTCTACTTTCCTCCCACTCACTTCTTTCAAGAGAAACTCCTTCTCTAGAAAGGATCCATTCTTAGCAAGGAATATCTTGCTTTCGGATCTGTGATAGAAGTTGTACCGAACAGTCTCCTTTGGGTATCCTATGAAGACGCATTTCCGATTTTGGTTCGAGCTTATCAGGTTGAAGCTTTTTCACATAAGCATCACTGCCCCAAACTTTAAGAAACGACAGCTTAGGTTTCTTGCCAAACCATAGTTCATATGGTGTCGTCTCAACGGATTTAGATGGTGCCCTATTTAACGTGAATGCAACTGTCTCTAATGCATAACCCCAAAACGATAGTGGTAAATCGGTAAGAGACGTCAGATCGCACCATATCTAATAAAGTACGGTTATGATGTTCGGACACACCATTCTGTTGTGGTGTTCCGGTGGCGTGAGTTGCGAAACTATTCCGCATCGTTTCAAATGAAGACCAAACTCGTAACTCAAATATTCGTCTCCGTGATCAGATCGTAGAAACTTTATTTTCTTGTTACGATGATTTTCCACTTCACTCTGAAATTCTTTGAACTTCTCAAATGTTTCAGACTTATGTTTCATCAAGTAGATATACCCATATCTGCTTAAATTCATCTGTGAAGGTCAGAAAAAACGATAGCCGCCGCGAGCCTCAACACTCATCGGACCGCATACATCAGTATGTATTATTTCCAATAAGTCAGTTGCTCGCTCCATTGTTCCGAAGAACCGAGTCTTAGTCATCGTGCCCATGAGGCATGGTTCGCAAGCATCAAGTGATTAATAATCAAATGATTCCAAAAGCCCATCGGCATGGAGTTTCTTCATGCGGTTTACACCAATATGACCTAAACGGCAATGCCACAAATAAGTTGCACTATCATTATTAACTTTGAATCTTTTGGCTTCAATATTATGAATATGTGTATCACTGCGATCGAGATTCAATAAACCATTTATATTGAGTGTATGACCATAGAAGGTTTTATTCATGTAAATAGAACAACAAGTATTCTTTGACTTAAATGAATAACCATTTTGCAATAAACATGATCCAATCATATTCATGCTCAACGCAAACACCAAATAACATTTATTTCAGGTTCAACACTAATCCCGAAGGTAAAGGGAGTGTGCGATGGTGATCTATAACCTTGGAATCACTTCCAACACACACCATCACCTCACCCTTAACTAGTCTCTGTTTATTTTGCAACTCCTGTTTCGAGTTACTACTCTTAGCAACTAAACCATTATCAAATACCGAGGGGTTGCTATAAACACTAGTAAAGTACACATCAATAACATGTATATCCAGTATACCTTTTTTCACTTTGCCATCCTTCTTATCCGCTAAGTATCTAGGGCAGTTCCACTTCCAGTGACCATTTCCTTTGGCAGAGAAGCACTTTCGGTTTCAGGCTTGGGTCTAGCTTTGGGCTTCTTCATGGGAGTGGCAACTTGCTTTCCATTCTTCTTGAAGTTCCCTTTCTTTCCCTTGCACTTTTACTTGAAACTAGTGGTCTAGTCAACCATCAACACTTGATGCTTTTTCTTTGATTTCTACCTTCACCAATTTCAGCATCGCGAAGAGCTTGGGAATCGTTTATGTTATCCCTTGCATATTATAGTTCATCACGAAGTTCTAGTAACTTGGTGATAGTGACTAGAGAACTCTGTCAATCACTATCTTATCTGGAAGATTAACTCCCACTTGACTCAAGTGATTGTAGTACTCAGACATTCTGAGCACATGCTCACTGGCTGAGCTATTCTCCTCCATCTTGTAGGCAAAGTACTTGTCAGAGGTCTCATACCCCTTAACTCGGGCATGAGTCTGAAATACAAATTTCAACTCTTGGAACATCTCATATGCTCCATGTCGTTCAAAACATTTTTGAAGTCCCGGTTCTAAGCCGTAAAGCATGGTGCACTAAACTATCAAGTAGTCATCATACCGAGCTTGTCAAACGTTCATAACGTCTTCATCTGCTCCTGCAATAGTTTTGTCACCAAGCGGTGCATCAAGGACATAATTCTTCTGTGCAGGAATGAGGATAATCCTCAGATCACGTACCTAGTCCGCATCGTTGCTACTATCATCTTTCAACTTAGTTTTCTCTAGGAACATATCCAAATTAAATGGTGAGCTACATCGCGAGCTATTGATCTACAACATAGTTATGCAAATACTATCAGGACTAATTTCATGATAAATTAAAGTTCAATTAATCATATTACTTAAGAACTCCCACTTATATAGACATCCCTCTAGTCATCTAAATGATCGCATGATCCATATCAACTAAACCATGTCCGATCATCACGTGAGATGGAGTAGCTTTCAATGGTGAACATCACTATGTTGATCATATCTACTATATGATTCACGCTCGACCTTTCGGTCTCAGTGTTCCGAGGCCATATCTGCATATTCTAGGCTCGTCAAGTTTAACCCGAGTATTCTGCGTGTGCAGAACTGGCTTGCACCCGTTGTATGTGAATGTAGAGCTTATCACACCCGATCATCCCGTGGTGTCTTAGCACGAAGAACTGTCACAACAGTGCATACTCAATGAGAACACTTATACCTTGAAATTTTAGTAAGGGATCATCTCATAATGCTACCGTCGTACTAAGAAAAATAAGATGCATAAAAGATAAACATCACATGCAATCAAAATATGTGACATGATATGGCCATCATCATCTTGTGCCTTTGATCTCCATCTCCAAAGTACCGTCATGATCTCCATCATCACTGACTTGACACCATGATCTCCATCATCTTGATCCTTATCAATGTGTCATCACATGGTCGTCTCCCCAACTATTGCTTTTGCAACTATTTCTATCGCATAGCGATAAAGTAAAGCAAATATATGGCGCTTGCATCTTATGCAATAAAGAGACAACCATAGTGCTCCTGCCAGTTCTGATAACTTTAACAAAACATGATCTTCTCATACAACAATTTATATCTCATCACGTCTTGACCATATCACATCACAACATGCCCTGCAAAAACAAGTTAGACGTCCTCTACTGTGTTGTTGCAAGTTTTACGTGGCGGGTACGGGCTTCTAGCAATAACCGTTCTTGAGCATCAAAACCACAATGATTTTTCGTCAAGTGTGTTGTTTTAACCTTCAACAAGGACCGGGCATAGTCAAAATCGATTCAACTAAAGTTGGAGAAACATACACCCGCCAGCCACCTGTGTGCAAAGCACGTCGATAGAACCAGTCTCATGAACGTGGTCATGTAATGTCGGTCCGGGCCGCTTCATCGAACAATACTGCCGAATCAAAGTAAGACGTTGCTGGTAAGCAGTATGGCTATTATCGCCCACAACTCTTTGTGTTCTACTCGTGCATATAACATCTACGCATAGACCTAGCTCGGATGCCATTGTTGGGGAACGTAGTATTTCAAAAAGTTTCCTACGATCACACAAGATCTATCTAGGAGAAGCATAGCAACTAGAGGGGAGAGTGTGTACATGTACCCTCGTAGAACGAAAGCGGAAGCGTTTAGTAACGCGGTTGATGTAGTCGAACGTCTTCGCGATCCAACTGATCCAAGTACCGAATGTACGGCACCTCCGCGATCAGCACACGTTCAGCTCGGTGACGTCCCTCGAACTCTTGACCCAGTTGAGGCTGAGGGAGAGTTCTGCCAGCATGATGGCGTGGCAACGGTCATGATGAAGTTACCGGCGCAGGGCTTCGCCTAAGCACTACGACGATATGACCGAGGTGTGTAACTGTGGAGGGGGGCACCGCACACAGCTAAGACAAATCTTGGAGTGCCTTTGGGGTGCCCCCTGCCCACGTATATAAAGGAGGGAAGGAGAGAGGCCGGCCCTCCTAGGGCCGCGCCAAGTGTAGGGAGTCCTACTAGTACTCCCAAGTCCTAGTAGTATTCCCTTTCCATTTCGGAGTAGGAAAGAAGGAAAGGAGGGAGAGGGAGAAGGAAAAGAGGGGCTGCTCCCCCACCCCTTGTCCAATTCTATTTGGGCAGGGGGAGGCGCGCGCCACCTCGTGGCCCTTCTTCCCTCTCTCCACTAAAGCCCAATAAGGCTCATTAACTTCCCCCGGCGAATTCCCGTAACTCTCTGATACTCCGAAAAATTTCCGAATCGCTCGGAAACATTCCGATGTCCGAATATAGCCTTCCAATATATGAATCTTTACCTCTCGACCATTTTCAGACTCCTTGGCACGTCCGTGATCTCATCCGGGACTCCGAACAAACTTCGGTCATCAAATCACATAACTCATAATACAAATCATCATCGAACGTTAAGCGTGCGGACCCTACGGGTTCGAGAACTATGTAGACATGACCGAGACACATCTCCGGTCAATAACCAATAGCGGAACCTGGATGCGCATATTGGCTCCTACGTATTCCACGAAGATCTTTATCGGTCAAACCGCATAACAACATACGTCATTTCCTTTGTCATCGGTATGTTACTTGCCCGAGATTCGATCGTCGGTATAATCATACCTAGTTCAATGTCGTTACCGACAAGTCTCTTTACTCGTTCTGTAATGCATTATCCCATAACTAACTCATTAGTCACATTGCTTGCAAGGCTTATAGTGATGATCATTACCGAGAGGCCCAGAGATACCCCTCCGATACACGAAGTGACAAATCCTAATCTCGATCTATGCCAACTCAATAAACACCATCGGAAACACCTATAGAGCATCTTCGTAATCACCCAGTTACGTTGTGACGTTTGATAGCACATAAGGTGTTCCTCTGGTATTCGGGAGTTGCATAATCTCATAGAAAGGAACATGTATAAGTCATGATGAAAGCATTAGCAAAAAAACTAAACAATCATTATGCTAAGCTAACGAATGGGTCTTGTCCATCACATCATTCTCTTAATGATGTGACCCCGTTCATCAAATGACTACACATGTCTATGGTTAGGAAACATAACCATCTTTGATAAAAGAGCTAGTCAAGTAGAGGCATACTAGGGACACTTTTGTATTCACACATGTACTAAGTTTCCGGTTAATACAATTCTAGCATGAATAATAAACATTTATCATGATATAAGGAAAGATAAATAAAAACTTTATTATTGCCTCTAGGGCATATTTTCTTCAGTCTCCCACTTGCACTAGATTCAATAATCTAGTTCATATCGTCATGTGATTTAACACCAATAGTTCGCATATTTATGTGATTAGTTCACATCTCCATTTGACTAACACCCAAAGGGTTTACTAGAGTCAATAATCTAGTTCACATCGCCAGTGTGGTTAACACCCAAAGAGTACTAACGTGTGATCATGTTTTTCTTGTGAGAGAAGTTTAGTCAACGGGTCTGCCATATTCAGAGCCATGTGTATTTTGCAAATTTTCTATGTCTACAATGCTCTGCACGGAGCTACTCTAGCTAATTGCTCCCACTTTCAATATGTATCCAGATTGAGACTTAGAGTCATCCAGATTAGTGTCAAAGCTTGCATCGACGTAACCCTTTACGACGAACTTTTGTCACCTCCATAACCGAGAAATATGTCCTTACTCCACTAAGCAAAATTTTGTCTGCTGTCCAGTGATCCACTCCTGGATCACTATTGTACCCTTTTGCCAAACTCATGGTGAGTAGGTCTGGTAAAGGCATAGCATACTTTATAAAACCTATGACTGAGGCATAGGGAATGACTTTTCATTCTCTTTCTATTTTCTACGGTGGTCGGGTTTTGAGTCTTTACTCAACTTCACACCTTGCAACACAGGCAAGAACTCCTTCTTTGACTGTTCCATTTTGAACTACTTCAAAAACTTGTCAAGGTATGTACTCATTGAAAAAACTTATCAAGCGTCTTGATCTATATCTATAGATCTTGATGCTCAATATGTAAGCAGCTTCACCAAGGTCTTTCTTTGAAAAACTCCTTTCAAACACTCCTTTATGCTTCACATATACTTATCAGAAAGGCTGTAGTGCTCCCACTCACTTTCATGTAAATACAGGCTCCACCGCAAGTCTGTATAAAACTACATGCATTGATCAACTCATCAAAGCGTATATTCCAACTCCGAGATGCTTGCACCAGTCCATAGATGGATCGCTGGAGTTTGCACACTTTGTTAGCACCTTTAGGATCGACAAAACCTTCTGGTTGAATCATATACAACTTTTCTTTAAGAAATCCATTAAGGAATGCAGTTTTGACATCCATTTGCCAGATTTCATAAAATGCGGCAATTGCTAACATGATTCGGACAGACTTAAGCATCGATACGAGTGAGAAAATCTCATCGTAGTCAACACCTTGAACTTGTCAAAAACATTTTGCGACAATTCGAACTTTGTAGATAGTAACACTACCATCAGCGTCTTACTTCCTCTTGAAGATCCGTTTATTCTCTATGGCTTGCCGATAATCGGGAAAGTCAACCAAAGTCCATACTTTGTTCTCATACATAGATCCTATCTCAGATTTCATGGCCTCAAGCCATTTTGTGGAATCTGGGGCTCATCGTCGCTTCCTCGTAGTACGTACGTTCATCATGGTCTAGTAACATGACTTCCAGAACAGGATTATCGTAGCACTCTGGTGCGGATCATACTCTAGTTGACCTACGAGGTTCGGTAGTAACTTGATCTGAAATTTCATGATCATCATCATTAACTTCCTCACTAATTGGTGTAGGGTATCACTGGAACTGATTTCAGTGATGAGATATTTTCCAATTTGAGAGAAGGTACAATTACCTCATCAAGTTCTACTTTCCTTCCACTCACTTCTTTCAATAGAAACTCCTTCTCTAGAAAGGATCCATTCTTAGCAAGGAATATCTTGCTTTCGTATCTGTGATAGAAGTTGTACCGAACAGTCTCCTTTGGGTATCCTATGAAGACGCATTTCTCAGATTTGGGTTCGAGCTTATCAGGTTGAAGCTTTTTCACATAAGCATCGCTGCCCCAAACTTTAAGAAACGACAGCTTAGGTTTCTTGCCAAACCATAGTTCATATGGTGTCGTCTCAACGGATTTAGATGGTGCCCTATTTAACGTGAATGCAACTGTCTCTAATGCATAACCCCAAAATGATGGTGGTAAATCGGTAAGAGACGTCATAGATCGCACCATATCTAATAAAGTACGGTTATGATGTTCGGACACACCATTACGCTGTGGTGTTCCAGGTGGCGTGAGTTGCGAAACTATTCTAGATTGTTTCAAATGAAGACCAAACTCGTAACTCAAATATTCATCTCCGTGATCAGATCGTAGAAACTTTATTTTCTTGTTACGATGATTTTCCACTTCACTCTGAAATTCTTTGAACTTTTCAAATGTTTCAGACTTATGTTTCATGAAGTAGATATACCCATATATGCTAAAATTCATCTGTGAAGGTCAGAAAAAACGATACCCGCCGCGAGCCTCAACACTCATCGGACCGCATACATCAGTATGTATTATTTCCAATAAGTCAGTTTCTCGCTCCATTGTTCCGGAGAACGGAGTCTTAGTCATCGTGCCCATGAGGCATGGTTCGCAAGCATCAAGTGATTAATAATCAAATGATTCCAAAAGCCCATCGGCATGGAGTTTCTTCATGCGGTTTACACCAATATGACCAAAACGGCAATGGCACAAATAAGTTGCACTATCATTATTAACTTTGAATCTTTTGGCTTCAATATTATGAATATGTGTATCACTACGATCGAGATTCAATAAACCATTTATATTGAGTGTATGACCATAGAAGGTTTTATTCATGTAAATAGAACAACAAGTATTCTTTGACTTAAATGAATAACCGTTTTGCAATAAACATGATCCAATCATATTCATGCTCAACGCAAACACCAAATAACATTTATTTCAGGTTCAACACTAATCCCGAAGGCAAAGGGAGTGTGCGATGGTGATCTATTAACCTTGGAATCACTTCCAACACACACCATCACCTCGCCCTTAACTAGTCTCTGTTTATTTTGCAACTCCCGTTTCGAGTTACTACTCTTAGCAACTAAACCAGTATCAAATACCGAGGGGTTGCTATAAACACTAGTAAAGTACACATCAGTAACATGTATATCCAGTATACCTTTGTTCACTTTGCCATCCTTCTTATCCGCTAAGTATCTAGGGCAGTTCCACTTCTAGTGACCATTTCCTTTGCAGTAGAAGCACTCGGTTTCAGGCTTGGGTCTAGCTTTGGGCTTCTTCATGGGAGTGGCAACTTGCTTTCCATTCTTCTTGAAGTTCCCTTTCTTTCCCTTGCACATTTACTTGAAACTAGTGGTCTTGTCAACCATCAACACTTGATGCTTTTTCTTTTATTTCTACCTTCACCAATTTCAGCATCGCGAAGAGCTTGGGAATCGTTTCTGTTATCCCTTGCATATTATAGTTCATCACGAAGTTCTAGTAACTTGGTGATAGTGACTAGAGAACTCTGTCAATCACTATCTTATCTGGAAGATTAACTCCTACTTGACTCAAGTGATTGTAGTACTCAGACATTCTGAGCACATGCTCACTGGCTGAGCTATTCTCCTCCATCTTGTAGGCAAAGTACTTGTCAGAGGTCTCATACCCCTTAACTCGGGCATGAGTCTGAAATACAAATTTCAACTCTTGGAACATCTCATATGCTCCATGTCGTTCAAAACATTTTCAAGTCCCGGTTCTAAGCCGTAAAGCATGGTGCACTAAACTATCAAGTAGTCATCATACCAAGCTTGTCAAACGTTCATTCCGTCTTCATCTAGATGCCACTGTTGGGGAACGTAGTATTTCAAAAAGTTTCCTACGATCACACAAGACTATCTAGGAGAAGCATAGCAATGAGAGGGGGGAGTGTGTCCACGTACCCTCGTAGACCGAAAGCGGAAGCGTTTAGTAACGTGGTTGATGTAGTCAAACGTCTTCGCGATCCAACTGATCCAAGTACCGAATGTACGGCACCTCCGCGATCAGCACACGTTCAGCTCAGTGACGTCCCTCGAACTCTTGACCCAGTTGAGGCCGAGGGAGAGTTCTGTCAGCATGACGGCGTGGCGACGGTCATGATGAAGTTACCGGCGCAGGATTTTGCCTAAGCACTACAACGATATGAACGAGGTGTGTAACGGTGTAGGGGGGCACCGCACACAGCTAAGACAAATCTTGGAGTGCCTTTGGGGTGCCCCTGCCCACGTATATAAAAGAGGGAGGGAGAGAGGCCGGCCCTCCTAGGGGCGCGCCAAGTGTAGGGAGTCCTACTAGGACTCCCAAGTCCTAGCAGGATTCCCTTTCCCTTTCGGAGTATGAAAGAAGGAATGGAGGGAGGGGGAGTAGGAAAAGAGGGGCAGCTCCCCCAACTCGTGGTCCTTTTTCCCTCTCTCCACTAAAGACCAATAAGGCCCATTAACTTCCCCCGGCGAATTCCCATAACTCTCCGGTACTCCGAAAAATACCCGAATCACTAGGAACCATTCCGATGTCCGAATATATCCTTCCAATATATGAATCTTTACCTCTCAACCATTTCGAGACTCCTCGTCACGTCCGTGATCTCATCTGGGTCTCCGAACAAACTTCGGTCATCAAATCACATAACTCATAATACAAATCATCATCGAACTTTAAGCGTGCGACCCTACGGGTTCGAGAACTATGTAGACATGACCGAGACACATCTCCGGTCAATAACCAATAGTGGAACCTGGATGCTCATATTAGCTCCTACATATTCTACGAAGATGTTTATCGGTCAAACCGAATAACAACATACGTCATTCCCTTTGTCATCGGTATGTTACTTGCCCGAGATTCGATCGTCGGTATAATCATACCTAGTTCACTCTCATTACCGACAAGTCTCTTTACTCGTTCGGTAATGCATCATCCCGTAACTAACTCATTAGTCACATTGCTTGCAAGGCTTATAGTGATGATCATTACTGAAAGAGCCCAGGGATACCTCTCCGATACACGGAGTGACTAATCCTAATCTCGATCTATGCCAACTCAACAAACACCATCGGAGACACATGTAGAGCATCTTTATACTCACCCAGTTATGTTGTGACATTTGATAGCACACAAGGTGTTCCTCCGGTATTCGGGAGTTGCATAATCTCATAGTTAGAGGAACATGTATAAGTCATGATGAAAGCATTAGCAATAAAACTAAACGATCATTATGCTAAGCTAACGAATGGGTCTTGTCCATCACATTATTCTCCTAATGATGTGATCCCGTTCATCAAATGACAACACATGTCTATGGTTAGGAAACATAACCATCTTTGATAAATGAGCTAGTCAAGTAGAGGCATACTAGGGACACTTTGTTTTGTCTATGTATTCACACATGTACTAAGTTTCCGATTAATACTATTCTAGCATGAATAATAAACATTTATCATGATATAAGGAAATATAAATAACAACTTTATTATTGCCTCTAGGGCATATTTTCTTCATTAACATAGGCATTAGAAGCGTAATTATCATAACAATATTTAAGTATGGCAAAATTTTCAGATTTGTAAAGATTAGCATCATACTTTTGAATCAAAGAAGCAATTTCATAAGCACCCTTAAAAGCAACAAATTCTTCAATTTGTTGTACATCATAGTAATTATAAACACCCTTGGCATAAGAATATACGATTCCATTATCACTGAACTCACATTGGTAGTGAAGGTGTTTCTTAGGGTCTTCAGAACAACAAGTAAAATCATATATTTCACATAAATTCCAAGCATAGCATTGCAAACGATGAACTTGATCCAGTAGAAGTTTCCCTTTTTGAGATAAGCGGTGTCGCACATAACAAGCATGCTCATCTAAAGATTTTCCCTCAACTATGCTAGTTGGGGTTTCATCACGAGCACATAGGGATCGAAGATGATACAAGTAGAAAGCTTCAGTAGTATGATAGATTTTTGGTGGTTCTTCAACCATTGGTTAGTAGGTATAACTAATTTGTTTGGTATTTTGCGTTTCCTACCCATAATTAAAGATAGAAAACAACATAGAATAGAAAATAAAAACTACTTAGTGATAAAGCAAACAAGCACACACGAGAATATTCACCCCATGCTATTGCTCCCCGGCAACGACGCCAGAAAAAGGTCTTGATAACCCACAAGTATAGGGGATCAATTGTAGCCTCTTTAGATAAGTAAGTGTGTCGAACCCAACGAGGAGCTAAAGGTAGAACAAATATTCCCTCAAGTTCTATCGACCACCGATACAACTCTATGAACGCTCAACGTTCGCTTTACCTAGAACAAGTATGAAACTAGAAGTACTTTGTAGGTGTTGTAGGATAGGTTTGCAAGATAATAAAGAGCACGTAAATAAAATCTAGGGGCTGTTTAGATAAAGACAAAACCAAGTTAGTTTTAGCGGGGAGCTTTTTGTCACAAGAAAGTTATTTGTCCCTAGGCGATCGATAACTAGACTGGTAATCACTATTGCAATTTTATATGAGGGAGAGGCATAAGCTAACATACTTTCTCTTCTTGGATCATATGCACTTAGGATTGGAACTCTAGCAAACATATATAACTACTAAAGATCATTAAGGTAAAACCCAACCATAGCATTAAAGTATCAAGTCCTCTTTATTCCCATACGCCATAACCCACTTATCCGTGTTCGCGTTTCTATCACTCACGCAACACAGACAATAAGCAAACCATGAACATATTGCAAACCCTACAATGGGGATACCTCACGCTTGCGTGACACGGAGAGCAACATAGGACAACACCAATAATAAAACATGCAACTCAAACCAATCACGATCATCAATGAACCCATAGGACAAAACGAGTCTACTCAAACATCAAAGGATAGTCATACATCATTGGGAAATAATATATAGCGTTGAGCACCATGTTCAAGTAGAGATTACAACGGGTAAAACAGGGGTTACTCCACTGCATAGAGGGGGAGAGAGTTGGTGATGATGGCGGTGAAGTTGTTGGTGTAGATCGTTGTCGCGATGATGGCCCGGGCTACGTTCCGGTGCTACCGGGAGAGAGGGGGAGAGAGCCCCCCTTCTTCTTCCTTTACCTTCCCCCTAGATGGGAGAAGGGTTTCCCCTCTAGTACTTGGCTTCCATGGCGGCAGAGGGTTGGGAGCCCTTCCGAGATTGGATCTCTCTCTCACTCTCTCTCTCTCTCTCTCTCTCTCTCTCTCTCTGTTTCCTTCTGTTTCTGCGTTCCTAGATTCTGGCCTTTCATCGTTTCTTAAATTCTCGGAGATCCGTAACTCTTGGGCTGAAATAAACACGATTTTTATCTGGATATTAGCTTTCTTGCACCATAAGAAGGGCACCAACCGCCTTACGGGGTGGCCACGAGGACTAGGGGCGCGCCCTCCATCCTTGTGGGCCCCTCGAGCATCGTCTCGTGTTAATTCTTTTCCCCAAAAATCACGTATATTCCAAAAAAAACTATGTAAGTTTTTATTGCTCTTGGACTCTGTTTGATATGGATTTTCTGCGAAACAAAAAACATGCAACAAACAGGAACTGGCACTAGGCATTGGATCAATATGTTAGTCCCAAAAATAGTATAAAAAGTTGCCAAAAGTATGTAAAAGTTGTAGAATATTGGCATGGAACAATCAAATATAGATACGACGAAGACGTATCACGCGACAATGCACCCTGTCAAACGCCTTACATCCTTAACTGTCCTTGGTGCCTGGATTTGCTCGATAGCCTTGATCTTGTCTGGATTGACCTCTATCCCCCTGTGGGATACAAAGTACCCCAATAGCTTGCCGGAAGGGACGCCAAACACACACTTTTCTGGGTTCAGCTTCAAATTGATCTTGCGCATATTTCCAAACGTCTCTTCCATGTCTTGGATGAGAGTTCCTTTATCCTTAGTCTTGACCACAATATCATCCATGTAATCCTCGAGGTTCCTGTGCAGCTGTGGTTCAAAACCAATCTAGATTGCTCTTGCAAAGGTAGACCATGCGCTCTTTAATCTGAAAGGCATGCGTACAAAGCAATACGTGCCACAGAGAGTAATGAACGAGGTCTTTTCTTCATCCTCCTTAGCCATAAAGATCTGATGGTATCCAGAGTAAGCATCCAAGAAGGAGAGCAAGTCGCACCCAGAAGTAGAATCCACAATTTGGTCAATGCACGACAAGGGGAATGGGTCTTTCGGTCATGCTTTGTTTAAATCCGCGAAGTCTATGCAAAGCCTCCATTTCCCATTAGCCTTGTGCACCACCACTGGGTTTGCCAACCATGTTGGATGTAACACTCCTCTGACCAATCCTGCTGCCTCAAGCTTCTTGATTTCTTAGGCAATGAACTGTTGCTGCTCAAAGGCTTGCTTCCGGACCTTCTTGCTTGACGGGCCGGGCATGTGGGTAGACAGCAAGGTGGTGCTCAATTACCTCCCTAGGAACACAAGGGATATAAAATGATTGCCAAGAAAACACATCGATATTCTCCCACAGGAAGGCAACAAGCGCGCTTTCCTATTTGTCATCAAGGGTGGCACTGATGGTAAAAGTACCATCAGCACCATCCAGCCCTGCCGGGACCTTCTTCACATGAGGTGCAACAACCTTGGACTTCTTGTTGTTTGAGCTTTCCGGCACATCATCTACAGGAGCAGCATACCCCAAAGAGGTGCACTTCCCAGATTCCTTGTTGGTGCCACTGTCGGTGTCAAAACTGGCGGATCTCGAGTAGGGGGTCCCGAACTGTGCGTCTAAGGCGGATGGTAACAGGAGGTAGGCAACCCGGCCAAAACTCGACGGTTGCAGCAGCAATAACGTCCGGGTCAGGAGCGGCCGGGGCAGGAGGCCCCGCACGCCCGCCTGCTCAGATGCTGATAGATCTTATGGACAAGTTGACGGCCCTGTTAACCTCCACAGTAATTCCTGCAAATCCAGATGAACATAACGCGGAGGTGGCAAAGGTGTGTGCGGAGATAGCCCTGGCCAAGGAGGCCTTGGCGCCTGAGGACACCAAAGCTAATCATGAGCGGGCGGCTTTGGATGCACGGGCAACGACTCGGTCGAGGCTTTCCAGCTTAATATGAGTCTGAATACGTCCAATGAGGTGATGAGAAGGAGACATCAGAAGACCCAGTCCCGTCTGCCTCCGGTTTACGATCCTCGGAATCTTTTCACGACACCCGGAGCTGGTCCTAACAATCCGCCCGAAGCCAATCAATTTATGACACCCGGAGCAGGAGGGTCGGTTCAGCCTCGAGAGACGACACCTCTTCACGGGAGCATGGCCCTGCCCCGATACATACCGACACCTCCGGGCCACTTTTCCAACCCCATGGAGAACTTGATAGCAGCATCGGCGCGTCTGGCGGCTCTTCCAGTAGATGGTGATGACCCGACGGCGGTGGAAACCCGGAGGGTTAGGGATCTTCTTCAGACGGCCTTGGCACAGCAAGAGACCTATTCTTACAGTAGGGACAGGATTCATTCCACTCCTCAGCCTTGGATAGCACCTCGTCCAAACCGGAGTCCGAGTTACAGCAGGCACATGGAGTCAGAAGCTTTATCAAGCAATGCCCAGCGTTGCAACCAATCCGGCAGCTTTAACCCGGTGCAGGATCGATTGCGTTAGGAGGATGAACGGGCGGCTCAATTAGCGGCTCAGCAGACGGCATATGATGGTCTCCCAGAGTATCCAATGACTTCTGTTGGAGCAGGGGTGGCCACTAGAACCGGTGGTGTCCCTTGTCTAGTGCCGGCTCTGTGAGATGTGCGTCTGCCCAAGGATTTCAAGGGACCTCAAAAGGTGCCGAATTACACGGCCGACTTACAGCCGGGGGCATGGATTGAAAGTTATGAGATGGCCATGGAGTTATTGGAGGTCAGCGACGCAGCTATGGCTAAGTATTTCACCTTGATGTTTGATGGAACGGCCCGATCTTGGTTGAAAAGTTTGCCTCCCAATTCCATCAGTTCATGGGCGGAGTTAAAGGCCCGGTTTATCCAGAACTTTAAGGATACTTGCAAGCAATCTATGTCCATTGTGGACTTTACCAATTGTAAGCAGGAGGAGGGTGAGTCCACAACTCATTGGGTGCGCCGGGTCAAGGAAATAATACATTCATCGATAAGATGGATGCCGCTCTTGGTACTTATGCTCCATCGAATTGTCGTTTTGTGCACTGAAGCGAAGCCGGGCGCCTTAAGCGTGATTGCAATGACATGGGTACGCTGATGGCGGCTTTGGTTAAATATGCCGATTCTGATACTACCGATGATCCCACGTCTGAGGAGGAAAAGACAGGGAAAGGAAAGAAGAACGACAATGGAAAGGGTCAACAGCAACAATCGGTAAGTCAAGGTGGCAACAAGCGTAAGCCGGACGGTAACCCGGCGTTTGTGGCCAATGCTAATGCCCAAGGTAATAACAAGAAGCGTAAGGGGAGAGCACCTCCTCGATCTGGTGGCTCAGGTCCATCTCTTGAGCAGCTTCTGAATAAGCCTTGTCCAAGACACGGTACTCTGGAAAATCCTGCCACCCACTTATGGAAGGACTGCGCGATCATGAAGGCTTTCAAGAATTCAAACATGTTTGATGGAAATCATGGATCAGGCGGCGGTTCAGGAGCAGGTGGTTTCCATGGCCCGGGTGGCGGCTCAAGTTCTGGTTTTCAAGGTGGTCAAGGTGGCTATAATCAGCAGCAGTCTGGTCAAGGAGGACATCAGCAGCAGCAGTCAGGTTATCAGAGCCATCCAAAACAGTTGAACGGTGGGCAATACCATGTGTTTACCACTAACTTGTGTAAACGTGACCAGAAGGTTCATAAAAGGGCTGTAAATTCGGTTGAACCGGCAGTTCCCCGTTATCTGAGGTGGTCAGAGAAGCCTATCATTTGGAGTAGAGAAGATCACCCCCTCCGGGTCAATAACCCGGGTCAGTTGGCCTTGGTGGTGGCCCCTCAGGTTGGTGGATATAAATTCACTAAGGTGCTCATGGACGGCGGAAGCAAAGATGGTATTCTCTATTATGAGACCTTTCGCCGTATGGGTCGATCGATAAGGACTTGAGGACGTCTAACACTTTTTCATGGGGTGGTACCGGTAAGTCGGCATATCTGTTGGAAAGATCGAGTGGAAGTGGCTTTTGGATACGAATATGATTCTGTGGCTGAGAAGTCGACGTTTGAGGTAGTCAAAATCGAGAGCCCGTATCACGCTCTGTTTGGACGGCCGGCTTATGCCAAGTTTATGGCACGGCCGTGTTATGTTTATCTCGTAGCTCAAGATCTTGGGTTACAAGGGCACCATCAACATGCATGGGAGTCGAAAGGTGGCCTTGGAATGCGAGGAAGGCGATGCGGCTTATGCTGAATCCGTTTGTGCTGAAGAGGAGCTGCAGTTTTATCAAACTAATGTTGACCCGGCAGATATGACCTCTTTGAAGAAGCCAACCATAGAGCAAGAGTCGGCGTTGAAATTTAAGTCGGCCGCAGAGACAAAACTGGTTGATTTCACTCCAGGCGACTCTTCCAAGCAGTTCAGCATCAGTACCAATTTGGATCCCAAATAGGAAAGCACGCTCATCGAGTTCATCCGTGAGAATCGAGACATCTTTGCATGGAAACCTTCTGACATGCCGGGTGTCCCGAGAGAACTCACGAGCACACTCTTAATATTGATCCAAAGTATAAGCCGGTCGAGCGGTTTCTCCGGCGATTCAATGAGGAAAGGCGAAAGGCTATAGGGGAGGAAGTCGCTCGTCTCTTAGCGGCCGGGTTCATCGTGGAAGTTTTTCACCCGGAGTGGTTGGCTAACCCGGTGCTTGTGCTCAAGAAGAACGGCACCTGGCGGATGTGTGTGGACTGCACAGACTTAAACAAAGCTTGTCCGGTGATCCTTTGCTCTACCCGCATTGATCAAATCATCGATGCCACGGTGAGTTCTGAACGGTTGAGTTTTTTGGATGCTTACTCTGGTTATCATCAGATCAAGATGGCAGTTAAGGACCAGGAGAAGACGGCTTTCATTACTCCATTTGGAGCCTTCTGCTATGTGTCTATGCTGTTTGGGCTCAAGAGTGCCCAGGCGACTTATCAGCGGTGTGTGCAGAATTTTCTCCACAATCAGATTGGGTGCAATGTTCATACTTATGTGGATGACATTGTGGTGAAGTCCAGAGAGAAGGAGACCTTGATCTCCGACTTAAAGGAAACCTTTGACAATCTCCGGGTCTACAAGATGATGCTTAACTTGGGACAAGTGTGTATTTGGTGTACCTGCAGGCAAACTTTTGGGATTCCTGGTCTCAAACAGGGGCATTGAAGCTAACCCGGAGAAGATCAAGGCGATTACCTCTCTGGCTAAACCGGCATGCATCAATGATGTTCAGCGACTGGCGGGTCGCGTTGCTACTTTAAGCCGATTCATAAGCCGGCTAGGGAGAAGGCTTTACCATGTCGATGATGAAGAAGGCAGACACCTTTGTCTGGAGTGAAGTTGCCGATGCTGCTTTTGAAGATTTAAAGAGACAATTGGATGAGCCGCCGGTTCTCGCAGCTCCGATTGATAAAGAGCCATCGCTATTGTATGTTGCTGCTAACTCACGTGCTGTTAGTGTGGCCATTGTGGTGGAGCGTAAGGAGGCTGGCAAGGAGCATCCGGTTCAGCGGCCGGTTTATTACATCAGTGAGGTGCTCATAGAGTCCAAGCAAAGGTATCCTCATTGGCAAAAACTGGTTTATGGGGTGTTCATGGCGAGCCGGAAGCTAAAGCAGTAATTCCTGGGTCATCCTATAACTGTTGTAAGTTCAGCCCCCTTGGG
Organism: Aegilops bicornis; assembly: GCA_021605145.1. NCBI lineage: Eukaryota > Viridiplantae > Streptophyta > Magnoliopsida > Poales > Poaceae > Aegilops > Aegilops bicornis. The sequence goes on along the minus strand of CM038673.1, from coordinate 413,916,990 downwards.
AGACATCATCCAGAACAGGGAAGCCACAGGACGAGTTGCCAAGTGGGCCATCGAGCTTGGGCCTCACGGTTTGAAATATATGCCGTGCACAGCTATCAAGTCTCAAGCCCTAGTGGACTTTATTAATGATTGGACGGAGTTGCAGGCACCAGAGGAGAAGCCGGATAACACGTATTGGACTATTCACTTCGACGGGTCCAGGCAGTTGGAAGGCTCGGGGGCTGGAGTTGTTTTAACTTCCCCCCAAGGTGACAAATTTTGTTATGTGCTCCGGCTTATGTTTCCTTGTACTAACAATGCAGCTGAATATGAGGCTTTACTCCATGGCCTCCGGATGGCCAAGGAGATGAATTTGAGCCGGGTAAGATGCTTGGGCGATTCAGACCTCGTTGCTCAACAGGTGTCAGGCACGTGGGATTCTAAGCATCCCCTTATGGCGGCTTATCGTCAGAAGTTGATGCGGTGGCTGGGCACTTCAAAGGTTATCAAGTAGAGCACATTGATCGAAGGAAGAATGAGGCGGTTGATGCTTTAAGCCGGCTGGGGTCTCAGCGTAAGCCGGTGCCGCTTAATACTTTCCTTGACATTTTGCATAACCCTTCTGTCAGAGTGCCTACAAAGGAAGAGCTTGCAGTGCCAGACCCGGAAGCGCAGCTGGTGGCGGCTCTCCATGCCATCCCGGACTAGACGGTTCTATACTTAGCCTATATGATCCGGGGAGAGTTGCCTGAGGACGAGACCTTGGCAAGACAAATCATCAGGCGGTCCAAATCCATGACGATTGTTCACGGAGAGTTGCATCACCGCAGCGTCACTGGGGCGTTTCAGCGTTGTGTATCACCTACAGAGGGTCAGGAGATACTTCGTGAGATTCATGAAGGTGATTGCGGTCATCATGCCGGTTCAAAATCTCTGGTGGCCAAGTCTTTTCGTCATGGTTTTTATTGGCTGACGGCTCATGCTGATGCGGAGGATCTGGTCAGCAAATGCGACGGATGTCAAAAATTCTCACGACAAGCTCATGTGCCGGCTCAAGAATTGAGGATGATTCCAATTACTTGGCCGTTTGCAATCTGGGGGCTTGATATGGTTGGACCTTTCAAAAGGTCTAAAGATAAGAAGACACACCTATTGGTGGCAGTGGATAAATTCACCAAGTGGGTTGAAGCAGAGCCGCCGAGAAGTGTGATGCAGCCACGGCGTTCAGTTCATCAAAAGGTGATCTTCGCTTTGGTTTTCCGCGATGATTATAACTGATAATGGTACTAATCTCTCCAAGGGTGCCATGGAAGAGTTCTATCAACAAGAGCACATCCGGCTTCATGTTTCGGCTGTTGCTCACCCCCAGTCTAATGGTCAGGCAGAAAGAGCTAATCAAGAGATCCCGAAAGGTATCAAACCCCGGCTCTTAGTTCCCTTACAGCAAACTCCGGGTTGTTGGGTGGAGGATTTACCCTCTGTGCTATGGAGCATCAACACAACGCCTAACAGGTCTACTGGTTATACACCTTTCTTCATGGTGTACGGAGCAGAGGCGGTTCTGCCAATCCGGCATGATTCACCACGGGTGGCAGCTTACGTTGAGGCTGATAATGAAAAAGCTCGTCAGGATGCACTTGACTTGTTGGATGAAGAGCGAGACTTGGCAATAGCCCGCTCGGCGATTTACCAGCAAGACCTGCGCCGTTATCACAACCGCCGGGTTAGAAGCAGAACTTTCCAGGAAGGCGATTTAGTTCTCCGGCTCATCCAGTATCAATCTGATATGCACAAGTTGTCCCCTCCTTGGGAAGGACCTTTCGTGGTCAGCAAGAATCTCAACAATGGGTCATATTACCTCATTGACGTTCGAGAGCACAAAGACTCACGTAAGTCGGAGGAAGAGACCCGTCGGCCGTGGAACATAGCGCATCTCCGGCCCTACTATACTTAAGCCACCGGCTTTCAGAGTATATTTGTTTTTATTTTTTAGAAATGTATATATTATATAAAGCAATAAAGCAGGACCTCTTTCCTTTCCATCCTATAAGGTTTATGTGTTTTCTTTACCAGGTGGTGGAAACGACTAACAGGGAGCAGATCATATCTGAATCTGGTTTTCCCTTTGGTCCAGCTTATGATCATATCCGAATCAAGCCATGGTCAATTGGGGGCTTCCTGTTCAAACATAGGTCGTATTCGAACCAAAGAGAACATAGTTGTCGATACCCAATTGATCGGCATACTGCCAAACCCACTTGGGGGCTTCTTGATCATATTTGAATCATAGCTTAACCCCTTTGGGTCCGGCGTGGATCGTATTGAATCGGTGTCATTAAACAACTCTCATGGTCACTTGGGGCTTCTGTTCAAACATAGGTCGTATTCGAACCAAAGAGAACATAGCTGTCGATACCCACTTGATCGGCATCGCCAAAGCCATTGGGGGCTATATGATCGTATCCGAATCTTAGCTTAACCCCTTTGGAACGGTTCTACTGATCATATTCGAATCAGAGGCCTTTGAAAATTAGGTTTACCTTATTCCATAAGAGTGAATAATATTAAGAGCCAGGTAAACATTATATGTCCCAATTTTCAGAAGTTAATCTGCATTTTTTGCGATGTGTAAGCCGGTAATGTACGCTTTAAACCGGCTGATACTTATGATGTTTTGGTTCATACTCCGGGTTAATATTATTTTACACGACCCTGGATGTGGGATCTGCCAAAGGAATTTTTTGTTTTTATACACAGGGTAAAGCAAAAAGCTTTGGATGTTAAGAAGCAATTCAAGCAAGCCGGCAATGCACAACAATAACGGCTTGAGACATTGTTAAGCATCACAAACATGCACGAAGGCATGAAAGAGTTAAGAAGTGTTTCTACCCTATTACAAGACTCCCCGAGTCTGAATAATGAGGCATTATTTTTTCAAAGACTTAGTGCCAGGCGGGTTACTCCTTTGGTGGACTTGACGACTCCGGGTTATCCTTCTCCGCCTCTTCGCTCTGCTGCTTTGTCCGGGAAGGTTGACGAGGTCCGGCCAATGCCGCTTAAGGCTTCAAATTCGCTTCATCATCTATTAAATCGGCGGGTCAACTTCAGGAGCAAAGGTATGCTTACAAGTTGGAGGGATCAGGCTGATATCATCATAATGAGGAGTTGGAATTCTCCGGTTGTCGTTGTCATAACCCGGCTGGTACTTCGTAAGATCAATATCGTTGCCGATGATGGTGGCCACAGGACATACAACTCTCACACAGGTGGTGAAGTCTGATTCACTGAATGCAGAGCCGTCCTCCTTTAAGCTAGGGTATCCAAGAGCGACATCGTTTATCTAGCTCTGGAGCCAACGCTTTGGCCCGGCTTAAGGCGGCTATGGCCCCGGCTCTACTAGATGCTCGCCTTAACTCCTGAATCCGTTGAGGTAACACGGCAAGCCATTTGAGTACATCCTGCAGGAGATAAGGAGTATCATTTGATAAAGCCACAACGGCCAAGGCACGTTGTGACCCGGTGTACAGCTGTTCCACTAGAGTGTACACCGCCTTAAGCTTGATCAGCATATTCTGTTTCAGGTTGGTACTCCTGGGACCTGCGTTTATGCATATAAGATTAAGCCGGAGATCATATCTGAAACAGTTATCAAATGAATCATGGTGATGTTCAAAGGTTACACATAGTCACTTACCAAAAATTGCTGAGACCATTTGGGATATCTGGTTTTTTAAGCCGGACAATTCGGCAGTTGCTTCAGCAAGAGCTGCTTCTGCTGTCTCGGCCCGGGTCACAAGTGAAGATTTTTCATCCGCCAAGGCCTTCTTCTCCGCGTCAAAATCCTTCTTCAACTTCTCTTGCTCGAGAGATCTTTGAAGGCGAATTTGGAGTCAGCTTTTGAATCTCAAGGTCTTGGGCCGCCACTGGTCTTGAGATCGACAATCTGCACTTCAAATTGACTGGTAGAGACGTGCAATAACGCCGGGTTACAAGTAAGGTTATGGTAAGGTATTGTTCAAGTCTCAAGCATTTTACAAGTAAAGACCCTTGACACTTGGGGGCTAATGTATGCTGAATAAAATTTTACTTTATAATGTCAGATTATGCATATTAAAGTCTCAAGCACTTTACAAGTAAACATACTTGACACTTGGGGGCTAATGTGTATCACTTCTTTAAAAGTTGCTATATTACAGCCGGGTTAAATATACTTTCTTGTAAACCGGGTGAGCTAACAGTAAGCCGGTATTTAAGTCTACGGCATATTTATCTATAAGCAGTAGACTTGGGGGCTGGTACAGTAAGTAAGATTCAGGAGAAATAATATAAGTTATACCTCAGATTTATGCTGTATCTGTTTCACCATGTCGATTTCAGTGTCGGCTGTTATGCACTTGATTCAGATAGCTCGAGACTATATCGCCAATGCTTAAATGGGCATAATCGGTGATGTCTTGTTTGGTCTTAGGCTTTTAACAAGTTCTTCCTTAGCGGTACACTGGCAAGAACGATGAGGCCGCCTGACTCAACATACTGGCTTTTCAAGTATTCAACTTTCGGTTCAGCCGTCCGGACCGGGCTAGGAATTTCCGGTTTATCGGAGTTATCAAGAGTGCATTCTTGAGGCGGGTCGGAGGATGGTGTTGGAATTCCATGGGCCGGCCCAGGAGGAGGTTGATGAGTAGAAGCATCAGGAGCAGTGGTTTCGGGTTCCGGCTCCGTTGCTACTGGGTCTTCAATTGGCTTATTCTTCTTTGCCCTCTTACTGGGCTTCGCCTGCACATTGTGAATAAAACAAAGGGATGAGTACAAAATATGAGTAAGGCAAAGTAGGAGGATAACAAAGGTGCATTACCCAGGGGCAGTCTTGAAGGCCGGCATGTTGGATTGCATAGACTCGCCAGAAGAAGGAGAGGTATCCTGGTAATTAGAGTCAGATGAATTGAGCTGATTTAATTAAACCCGCCAAAGGATAAACAGAGCATAGGCGGAGATGACCTCAGCTCGACGCTTCTCGCTACGTCGTGTAAGCGGAAGAGACTCTACATCCTTGCTTGTCCGGGTTTGCCTCCGGTTCTCAAGCTGTTGTTGCTTGTAAGAAATTGAGGATCTTGATAAGCTAAGGGATGTGAAAATCTTACTTTCCGGGTCACCCGCTTGGGTTTTGTGCTTTGGCAAGCGCCTGAGTCGGAGGAAATTATAGTTACCTCTTCGCCATGAGCTTGGCCGTTTCCAGTGTCTTCCTGAAAGGCGGAAACATCAATAAAATAGTAACAAAGGAGTGAAAGAGAATAAGAGATTACCTCTTCCTCATCTGAAGAAGAGTCATCCAATTTGAGCAATTCGAGGTATGGGTTTCTTCTTTTTGAAGTCCCGTCTTGGTGTTTTTCCTTTCATTTTTCTTGGCTGCTCTGGCTTGTTGGGCGGCCTCGTGGTCATATTTGACTTTCCAGAAGTTATCGCTGGCCTGTGGGAAAGATAAGGAATTATAAGTACAAGGAGGTAAACATATTAAAGAGTATTTATTAAGATTGGTAACTTACTGCAGGGGCATGGTTCTTTTTGCAGATTAGGTATTGTTGATAACAGTACCCTCCTTCAGCAGTGACTGGGTTGTAGCATCTGCTACGTCATCTGGTAAGTCGTCATAACTGTGGTGCATTGGGTCGCTCTGTTCGCCTGTATAGGTGCACATTAAGCCGGAGCGGTGGCTTAATGGGAGTATACGCCAAGTGACCCAGACCTAGACCAAGTCAATGCCGTCTAAACCATTTCCCAGAAGAGCTTTGATCTTCTTGATGGTGGGGTTGAGTGGCAGACGTTCGACAACGGTCAGTTTATCCGCCAGCGGATGGTTGGATTCAAGGCGCAGGGCGCGAAAGCCGGGCAGAGGCGGCTCGTCAGCTGGAGAAGTATCCTGACAGTAGAACCATGACTGGTTCCAATATTTGGGGTGACTCGGCAGCTCAGCATAAGGAAACAGCAGATCTCTCCGTCATTTGGATCGAGATACCGCCAAGTTCAAGACTCGGCCTGTTGGCGCGCTCATTCTGCCGGTTCAAGTAAAACAGTTCTCTGAATAAGAGCAGACTTGGCTCCTCTCCCAGGTACACCTCACAGAAGACTCGGAAGTTGCAAAGATTGGACACGGAATTGGGTCCAATGTCTTGAGGTCTAAGGTCAAAGAAATTTAAAACTTCTCTGAAGAACTTCAAGCCGGGAGGGGCAAATCCCCGGCTCATGTGATCCGTGAAAACTATTACCTCCCCTTCTTTGGGTTGAGGCTTTTCTTCGGATGGGTCGAGGGGAGCGATAGGACATGACCTCCTTCTTTGGCAAATGGCCAGACTTCACAAAATCAGCCAGTTTGCTTTTGGTGACAGTGGATGGGACCCAGTTGCAGGTTACAGGAGCTTTGGTTGACTTAGGCGCCATAACAACAGATTGGGCTATTACAAAATAAGAAGTTCCGGCTTAATTTTAACCCGGCAGAAAATATTCAAATTACTGAAAGTAGCGGCTTAAAGGGGCCTAATGATATAAGGATAATTGGGCAACATTATTTAAGCCGCCACAAGTGTTAGCAACAGTTCAAAAGTTTTAAAGACCTGAGTAGGCGCCAAGGTTCACAGATCAAGTGGGATGCGTTTAAACCGGATATTTGGACAGTTATGTTAAAGGCATTTAACATAAGAAGTTTTCGGGGTGATAAAATCAGGTTTCATAAGTTACAACTATTATGATGGATCAAATGGTCGTCCTGAAAAGAAAAATTTCTAGACCTAAAACAAGGGAAGAGAAGTTCATACACTCGAAAGAAGCTTCTGAACAAGGGGAAAGGGATCCGTTTGCATATAAATTGGGGGTGAAACAGCTACCGCAGCAGTTCTATGCCATCTTACGATCAGAAAAGGCCGTCGGGGTGACATCTATCAAGGGTTTGTAGCAGGCGGCGATGAACACCGACGAACTCAAAGAAGATCTAATGCAGATCTAGGCAGGGAAGGAAAGGAACTTACAGGTCTGGAGGAGCTGCGGAGGTTCGCCGGCGTGTCTCTGGTCCGATTCAGGTTGATGCGGCGGCCTGGGTCGGAGAAGACGAGAAGCTTGACGGCGGCGGAGCTTGAGAGGAGGCAAGAGGAAGGAGACGACTCGAAGGGGGAAAATGAAACCCAGGTCGCGCCTATTTATAAGGAGAGCGTAACTGAGATGGCGCGGGAAATGAGGAGATAAGAATTATTATCCAGCGGCCCCGACGCCTTGATTTCCGGAACGGGCAATAAAGACAGAGATCCGTTGGGACGATACGGTGGAATAAAAGGAAAGATGACGTCATGACGGGTTAGCACGGATCCAAAGAATGACGTCACGGCGGGTTAAAGAAAGTCTTTTTGCGATCGGAAGGCGAAGACTTATGTTTTAAGTTATTTTAAGATTGACATGAACATGTTCAAATCAATCTGGGGCTAATGTTGGGGATATAACTATTTGTGTAAGCCGCCCAGGAGGGGCCGGGTTACGTAAAGAGGTTACCAGACAGAAGCCCAAGTCCAAGCATGAAGATGGCGTCTCAACAAAAGGCCTAAGGCCCACAGGCGACTTAAGGCACGTTGTAGTAAACCGCCATAATGGCAAGGCTTGTATCATAAGGTAGACTTGACTAGTCACCGAGCCGGACATTGTTTATAAGCGGCCGGGACTCTGCAAACCTGAGCGTCAACCCGTGTATATAAGGGGACAACCTGTTGGCGGCTTAGGGAAAGAAACAACCAACCGAGAACCGGGCATAGTGTATCTCGCTCCCTGGTCATCGAAACCTCAAGCAATACCAACCCAACGATACGTAGGCTTACCTTCACCGTAAGGAGCCGAACTAGTATAAACCCTCTCGTGTCCTTTGTCCCGATCAACCCCTTTAAGCTTCCTAGTTGCGATGGCTCCACGACTAAGTCCTTGCAAGAGGACATCTGCCGTGACAATTCCACGACAGTAGGGGACACGATGTTTACCCAGGTTCGGGCCCTCTCAATGGAGGTAATACCCTACTTACTGCTTGATTGATCTTGATGATATGAGTATTACAAGAGTTGATCTACCACGAGATCGTAGAGGCTAAACCCTAGAACCTAGCTTATGGTGTGATTGTTGTTGTCCTACGGACTAAACCCTCCGGTTTATATAGACACCGGAGGGGGCTAGGGTTATACAGAGTCAATTACAAGGGAGGAGATCTACACATCCGTATTGCCAAGCTTGCCTTCCACGCCAAGGAGAGTCACATCCGAACACGGGACGAAGTCTTCAATCTTGTATCTTCATAGTCCAACAGTCCGGCTGTCCGAGGACCCCCTAATCCAGGACACCCTCAGTAGCTCCTGAACCAGGCTTCAATGACGATGAGTCCGGCGCGCAGATTGTCTTCGGCATTGCAAGGCGGGTTCCTCCTCCGAATACTCCATAGAAGATTTCGAACACAATGATAGTGTCCGGCTCTGAAAACAAATTCCACATACCACCATAGAGAGAATAATAATATTTCCACAAATCTAATCTGCTGACATATTCTGCGGCATGACATCACACCATGGCCCGGTCATTATTCAAACCGTTTTTCTCAACCAGCCACTTCACATATTACGAGGCGGTTTTCTTGGCACGTCTTGTCGAAGCAGAGATTGTGTCCCCCTTATCATGGGATTCTCATCAATACGGGGTGGGTAACCCAACCGTGCCATCGATTACGGAGTTTGGGGAATAAGCAGTTTTACCAGGCAAGTGGGGAGGCGCGGTATGCCTGCTGCCTCTATAAGGGGATAAGGACTCCCTTTCACACCCACGTTTTCTTCCTCCTGATCCATTACCCTCCGCCCAAGCTCCAGCGCCCAAGCGTTCATCTTCTCTTCCCACAAAGGCCTTCCAAAAATGTCCGGATCCGGAGCAGGAGCCAAATGGATGGCCTCTATATACCGTCCGAGAGAAGGATATCAAAAAGCTTCGGGAGGCCGGGTATCTGGCCAAGAAAGTCAGCCATCGTCTCCCGACGGCGGGACAGATCGTCCCTACTCCGGAACCCCATGAGAGGGTTGCGTTCCTCCCTCACTTTGTCCGCGGGCTAGGGTTTCCCCTCCACCCATTCGTTCACGGCATCATGTATTATTATGGGATCGATCTTCACGATCTGTCCCCTAATTCCTTCCACAACATCTCGACATTCATTGTCGTGTGCGAGGCTTTTCTCCGCATCCCGCCACATTTCGGCTTATGGTTAAAGATTTTTAATGTGAAGCCCAAGGTAGTGGGTGGCAAGCACGCCGAGTGCGGGGGCGCTATGGTGAGCAAGATGCCCAACGTTACATGGCCAACAGGCACCTTTAACAATTTCATCAAGGAGTGGCAACAACAGTGGTTTTACATCACCGAGCCGCGCGGCACGGAATGGGCCGCTACTCCCGAGTTTCGATCTGGTGCCCCCTGCGGCTTACGTCCTAGGTTAAGAAGGGCCTGAACTGGTCCTCGCCGACGAATTGTCGGTGGTCCAGACGCGCATCAAAGATATGGGAGACAAGAACATCGAACTTGTCAATGTGGTCCAGGTGATGTTAGTTCGCCGGATCCTGCCTTGTAAACACCGGGCTTGCAATCTATGGGAATTCGATCCGGCCAAGCACCAAACCTTGCGAGAGCTTTTCGGCTCCTCGCACAAGGACATCTGGAAGGTGCTTTGCAAGTCCAGCAAATCATTGCCGGACTCCACCGAAGACTGCGGGTACCAACTGTCCCGCCCTGCATGTTCGGTAAGTAATCATACTTTTTATCCGCATAATCCAAGGGAAGCGCTTAATGTGTTTTCTACAATTCTCCTAGGGCTGGACGAAGAAAGCGGAGCGGATCCATTGTCCGGCCCCGCTGCGGGAAGAACCGGCCGTCCCACTTCTAACGAAGATGCTGGTCCCGGCGCCTTACAAGGTGCCGAAGAAGACGGCCGAGAAGGAGGCCAAAAAGAACCAGTGTGGCCTTCATCGCCGCGGCCCTTCGGACACAATATCCGAAGGCTCCGATGCCCGTTCTGCCTCCGAAGAGGACGAGGAGGAGGAGGAAGATGAATCCCCTGCGGGGGGAAGAAAGAAGAGGACGGCCTCCGCACACTTGGAGGCCGAGTCGCCTAAAAGGGGAAAAGCTCCTCTTCCAAAGGAGTCCACTGCCGCCGCCGACAACGGCCCGGCATGGGATTCCAGGGCCCAGCCCCTGGTGAATTCGTGAGTATATTGAATCCGAGTACCTTTATGCGTCCAGACTCATCATGGCATAATATTTTAACCTGAGCCATATTTTTTGTAGTCCGGCGAGGTCCCGTACCAAAGAATCCTCATCAGAGGATTTGCTGAGATCGGATGCTATGGAGAGTGGGACGCCCCCGAAGGCCCCTTCCTCCAAACAGGTGAATAACACCGAGGCTTTGTCCCGGAGGGACCCCGGCCAAGGAGGAGAGGAAGAGACCGTGAAGGCGGTGCCAGGAGGTCGAACTTCAGGGGCCGGACACCTGGGGGAGAAAATTCCCATGGGAGATGACGACGGGGGCCATCTTGAATTCGGCTCCTAGCCGGATGCAATTCCGGAGACCAATACAGCTCCAGAATCAAGTAGGCAGCCTCTCTCTCGGTGGAGGCGTGCACATTCCACCGGCAACCTCTGTCCAACCAGAGGTGTCAGATGCTTTGTTGGTGGCGCTGAAAAGCGCCTCCATCATCGATGAACACCGTGCCCTCATGGGTGCGGTGATTGAGAAGATTCGGTCTGCTGAGAGTGGACTGAATGAAGCCTGTATCAGCCTTATAAAAGGTTTTGAGGTATGTTTTTCGAAGAGTGTCATGTTATAGATAGTAGCCCCTGATACACTGTTCGGTGAAAGAATAAGCCGGACAGAGGATCAAATTTATGTTCGCGGGAAGACTCATTGAATGATAACTATTTCTCTTCTGTTATAAGGAGGCGTCTGTAGCGGCTACTGCCTCTCATACTGCGGAGGTCTCCGGACTGAATCAAAGTCTGGAGCGGGCTAAAGAAGAACTTGGCCAGTTGAAAATGCAGTTGGGAGATAAACAAGGTTGCACAAGTCTTTGTTCGCATTTAGTGCAATCAAATTTCCAGTGTGATAAAATATGTTCCCTGATTTTCTCTAGGGATGATGACCAAAGTCGAGGCTCTTAAGAAGCCTGTGGCCGAGGCCGAGGAAAAGGCAGCCGCAGAGCAGGCCCTCCGTGAGAAACATGAGGCCGGGGTCATTGAAGCTGAGCAAAAGCTGCAAGAGGCCGTGAAGAAATGTGAAACCTTGGAGTAGAGTTTAACGGAGAAAGAATCCAAACTCACCGAGGCGCATCAGGCCGTGCGCGCTGCCCAGGGGGAAACCCAAGGCGCCCTGCAGGAGATCCGAGAGGCGAGGAAGGTCGCGACGGGTAAGGCTCTTTTCATGTAAAGCAAGTATTTGAGTAGAAAATTATTTTTCTAATTTTGAATTCGGATTTCTCCAGGGGTATTTGCGGAGTTGCCCCGTAGCATATTGGATGCCGCCCAATTCTACCGGGCCGAAGAAAGGAATACTGCGGATAAGTTCTTCTGAACGCAGTATTTGGCACCGAATTATCCGGTGCCTTTTGCCGATCAACTGAAACAACTGATCGAACTGCATAAGGCGGCGGAACTAGCCATGAAGGATTTGATTATCCGGCTATGGCCAATCGAGCCGATTCCAAGCAGCTACTTCGGGCTCGTAAAGCGGCTTGTAAGCGCTTGCCCTCGACTTGACGTCATCAAGCGGTCGGTCTACATAGAGGGTGCGCGAATGGCTTTCGCCCGCACAAAGGTGCACTGGGGGAAGATGGATGCTGAGAAGCTGATGACCGAAGGGCCACCAGAGGGGAAGGAGCACCGCAAGCCCGAATTATATTATGAAAGTGTCATTAAAGGATCCTACCTTGCAGCAGAGCTGTGTACCAAGGACATTATATTTCCATGAATGCAAATCATGTCGTCCTTTGTAATGTCTGAACAGGGTCATTTGCACTATTTATTTCCTATTATATAAAAGTTTACCCTCCTGTGCGGCCGTTTTATATGTTAAACCTGATAGTTGGCCAATCGTCGGCTTCTGCCCCCATGTAAGAAGTACGGGGGTGTTCGGGATAAAGCTGAGCACTCTTTATCCCGATTTGGGTCCTTGAAGGAGGTGCTCAAAGACAACGAACTGTGCAATCAGACTATAGGGATTTATCACTCTCACTTAGCCATAGGAGCTTTAGTAAGGTAGGCACAGCCCCTGGTGTTTGGAAGACCGTACTAGGGGCTCTATGAGCACCTGATCAAAGGAAAAAACCGATCCATCGCACGCTGCATTGGTTATGGCATTATGCGGGAGAAATCCTTAAAGATTTTGCGACCTCTCGAACAGCTGACCAGCTCTCGCCGTATCATGACAGTCAGTTTTTGGCTTTCTCTACTGAGGTGCTCATCCGGAAGAACCGGGACACAATCGCAGTAGTTCTCCCAGTGCTACCTTAGCCGATGTAGCGGAACGTAAGGTACCAAAACATGGGAGCCGGGCAAACCCAACTATTGAACCAAGACATGATTCGGAGCTGATGCATATAATGCTATAAGTTCAGGATGCCGAACTTCCACGAAGGTGTTCGGAGTTTATTGCCGTATTGTGGGTAAAACGAAGCCCCTGGCATCTTTAAAGGCATATCGCGGTGTACGGATGCCACTCGACAAAAGAGTTTTAATAAGAAATGACAACAGAAAAGCGCCATACAAATCCACATATTTTATTTGAATAGTACATCGATGCGTATAAGACAGGTAATAATGGAAAAGAAATATGACTGTGGAACCTGCTGAGACCAGGGAAGAAGAAGCTGTGTGTGGATCTGGAGTATAGTTGGATGGTCATCGCGGGGAACATCTAAGGATTCCCTTGCGTGTTCGGGCTGCCTCCAGATCGCCCATCCTGGTAGACGCAAAGGTGAGCCTGCAAATGAAATGTAAGAAATGTGTGTGTGCCGAACAGTTGTTGAGCCGCTGTATGCGGCCTATTTTGGCCTTCGTCGGAGTGTTTAATTGAGCTCTGGACTAGCCGGGCTATGCTGCCGCGAAGTAGTTCGAAGTCCTTTGGCGGTATCCGGGACCCTGGCCGTCGACTCGAGGTTCGGCTGCAAGGTGCTGCTCATTGCTCCTGCTGTTAAGGCAGCGGTGTACTTGTTCATGCCGAAGGAAAGGTCGGCCTTGCCCTTAACCGTGATGACGCCGCGTGGACCGAGCATCTTGAGCTTACGGTAGGCGTAATGTGGCACCGCATTAAATCGAGCGAACGTTGTTCATCCGAGCAGTGCCTGATAATCACTGCGGAAGGGGACGATTTCGAAGGTTAACTCTTCGGTACAGTAATTTGTTTGGTGATCCGAAGACTACCTCGAGGGCAATGGAGCCTATACAACCGGCTTCCACACTTGGTATAATGCCTTTGAAAGTGGATGTAGTGGGTTTGATCATCGAATGATCGATGCCCATCCTGCGCACTGTGTCCTCGTAAAGCAGGTTCAGACTGATGCCTCCGTCCATAAGGACTCGTTTGAGGGGGAACCCGTAAATTATTGGGTCAAGGACTAGTGCAGCTAGATTGCCCTGATTGGCATTGACTGGATGATCTATGTGGTTGAAGGTGACCGGCCCTAGTTTATATTGTGGGACGGCTGGTTCCGTTAAGTCAGCATCCCTAGGGGTGCGTGTCGGGTCCGGGTTGGGAATTTGTGTTGTGTTTACCACGTTCACCATTTGGATTTGCGGGGGGAATTTCTTTTGCCCTCCTGTGGTCGGTGATCTGGGCTCTTGGTCGCCATCATCGCTTTGAGACCCCCCTTTACTGTCTTTGGTGCCTGCCCTGCCGGCTTGCTAGAAGACCCAGCATTCTCTGTTAATATGGGTGGCTGGCGTCCCTGGGGTGCCATGAATTTGGCATTGACGATCGAGTATGCGGTCCAGGCTAGATGTACCCAGATTGTTCTTTTTGAGGGGCCCTTTCCCTATCCGGACTTTGAGTCACTAAACCCGGCATTAACTATCGTATCTTCGGTGTTTTCACCATATTTGCGGCACTTGTGTTTGTTGCGTCGTGGTTTGCCGTTGCTATCCCTGGCACTTGATGAGCCCGGTTTGCTTGCTGTGTTGTTACTACGAGCCAACCAGCTATCTTCGCCCGCACAAAAGTGGGTCGAAAGAGTTGTGAGGGATGCCATGGATTTTGGCTTTTCTTGACCGAGGTGCCGGGCGAGCCACTCGTCACGGATGTTATGCTTAAATGCCGCTAAGGCCTCTGCATCCGGGTAGTCAACAATTTGGTTCTTCTTAGTTAGGAACCGGGTCTAGAATTTCCTGGACGATTCCCCTGGCTGCTGAGTTATATGACGTAAATCGTCAGCGTCTGGTGGTCGCACATAAGTGCCCTGGAAATTATCCAGGAATGCATCTGCCAAGCTCTCCCAACTTCCGATGGAGTTTGCTGGCAAGCTATTCAGCCAATGCTGAGCCGGCCCTTTGAGTTTTAGCGGGAGGTACTTGATGGCATGTAGATCATCCCCACGGGCCATGTGAATTTGGAGGCAGAAGTCTTCTATCCATACCGCGGGGGTCTGTGGTACCATCATATGATTCAATGTTCACGGGTTTGAATCCTTCTGGGAATTCGTGATCCATTACTTCATCGGTGAAGCATAGGGGGTGTGCGGCGCCTCTGTGACGGGCTATGTCACGACGCAGCTCATACGAGTCATGTTTGTTGTATTCGGCCTGGCCGGATTTTCTTTTAGTGTATCCGGCATGACAATCACGTCCACGCGTCGGTGCGCGACCACGTGATCCGTAGATCGATCTTGTATGTCCTGCTTTGTTTTTCAATACGTCTCGCAGGTCCCGCTTGTTGCCCCGAGCCTTGGTGTTTTTGTTTAACTGGCGACGGGGTGCAGGCTGGACTTAGGGCTGATATGCCCCTCTGTCTCGGCCACGAGGTGGCCGATCAGCCGCATCATATGCTGGTAACGTAGGTTTTAATGCTTCCTCCTCTAGTTGGGGTAGCAACATGCGCTTTGGGTAACTCTTGGTTGGGCGTTTGAGTTCGTATTCCTCGGCCGCCAGGACTTCAGTCCATCTATCTGCTAGAAGATCTTGATCAGCTCGAAGCTGTTGTTGCTTTTTCTTCAGGCTGTTTGCTGTGGCTATAATCCGGCGCTTGAAGCGCTCACCTTTCGACAGGATCCTCGAGCCTGATAAATTCTTCGTCGCCGAGGCTCATCTCGTCTTCGGAGAGAGGCATGTAATTTTCATCCTCCGATTCTCGGTCTGCTGCCTGTTCCAAAGGGCTAGCTTGTTCATCCTCCCGCTCGAGTTCTGGCTGGAGGGGATTGTTGTCATCTTCGGCACTATCCGGAGCGTTATTGTCTCTTGTGCCGGTATCGCTGCTTTTCCTATGGCGGGACTTAGAGTTGCGCCGCTGACGTCGGTGCTTGGATTGCTTCTTGGAGGGATTATCTTCTGCTGTCTTATCGCCATCGCCTTCTTTTGGGGTGTCCACCATGTATATGTTATATGATGAGGTGGCAGTCCAGCGCCCTGTGGGCGGTGGTTCCTGTTCGTCTCCTGCATCGTCGTCCATACCATTGATGTCTTCGGAGCCGAAGTCGAGCATGTATGTTAAATCGTCAACAGTGGCTACTAAGTGGGTGGTGGGTGGGGAGCGAATTTCTTCGTCGTCCGCATCCCACTCTAGCCGGACATAGTTTGGCCAAGGGTCTCCTGACAGGGAGAGAGACCTCAACGAGTTTAGCACGTCGCCGAAGGGCGAGTGCTGATATCCGCGGAGGTAAACTCCATGATTGGTGCCCAATCGGATTCGATAGGCACGGACGCAGACGGTTCGGAGCCTGTGGACGGGGATGAATCCAAGTGTTCGGAAACACGGGTCTCGTAGGAGGTGAAGTCAGTATTCGGCTCTATCGCCACTGAGTGCGCGGCCTCCGAGGTGGGGACCATCCACCCGTCCTCGGATGACGCAATATGCCCCGGTTTGAGGGCCGGAATAGTCATAGGTGTGATTTCCCGAGCACCGTCCGACGGCAGAGCTAAATCATGCTCGTCGTGACTGTGCAGCACACCTGACACGGGCTCAAATCCGTTAAAGATCAAGTCTCCGCGGATGTCGGCAGTATAGTTCAAGTTTCCAAATCTGACCTGATGGCCAGGGGCGTAGCTCCCGATCTGCTCCAGATGACCAAGAGAATTGGCCCGCAGTAAGAAGCCGCCGAATACGAAGATCTGTCCGGGGAGGAAAACCTCACCCTGGATCGCATCGTTGCCGATGATCGAAGGATCCATCAAGCCTTACGGTGATGGCACGGTAGAACTCTCAATGAAAGCGCCAATGTCGGTGTCAAAACCGGCGGATCTCGGGTAGGGGGTCCCGAACTGTGCGTCTAAGGGGATGGTAATAGGAGGCGGGGGACACGATGTTTACCCAGGTTCAGGCCCTCTCAATGGAGGTAATACCCTACTTCCTGCTTGATTGATCTTGATGATATGAGTATTACAAGAGTTGATCTACCACGAGATCGTAGAGGCTAAACCCTAGAAGCTAGCCTATGGTATGATTGTTGTTGTCCTACGGACTAAACCCTCCGGTTTATATAGACACTGGAGGGGGCTAGGGTTACACAAAGTCGGTTACAAGGAAGGAGATCTACACATCCGTATTTCAAAGCTTGCCTTCCACGCCAAGGAGTGTCCCATCCGGACACGGGACGAAGTCTTCAATCTTGTATCTTCATAGTCCAACAGTCTGGCTAAAGTATATAGTCCGGCTGTCCGAGGACCCCCTAATCCAGGACTCCCTCAGCCACTGACAACTTTCTTCTTCTCTCTACTTTCCTTGGTGGGAATTGAATCAATGGCTTCTTCCGTGACTGCGTCCCGGTACATCTTGTCCATGCAAATAATTGCATCCTTCTTATCTGATAGGATGGAAATGACGCCCATTGGACCAGGCATCTTCAGGATATTGTAAGCATAGTGGGATGCCGCCATGAATTTGGCCAGGGCTGGGCGCCCAAGGATCCCGTTGTATGGCAGTGGGAGGTCAACTACATCAAACACAACCTTCTCTGTCCGGTAATTTAACTCCCCTCCAAATGTCACGGGCAGCGTGAAATTTCCCTTAGGACGGTTCCTGCCGGGATTAACTCCTTGAAATGTGCCCGTGGCCTTGAGCTCTTCTTATGCTATCTGGAGTCTGCTGATGACCTTTGGGGAGATCAGATTCAACCCGGCACCACTGTCGACCAACATCTTTGTAACATTGAGGCTGCGAATCATTGGCAAAACCAACAAAGGCAAGCACCCTACCGCCATGGTGCGGTCAGGGTGGTCCTCTTTGTCAAAGATGATGGGTGTGCGGCACCATTTGAGCGGCTTCCGAGAACCTGCCGCTGGCTCGACGGCATTGACTTCACGCGCCCATTGTTTAAGCTGGCGGTGAGAGGAGTGCAGGGATGCACCCCCATCAATGCACAGGGCGTCAGTAGCTTCCTGGAATTCCTGCTCACTGGTTTCCTCTTCACCCCCTCCATCACTCTCATCATTGCAATCCTCTTTCTCTCGGCCCCTGGCGGGTTTCCCTTGGTTCCGAGGAGCCTTGCCAGGAGGGTTTGCTTCACCACCTTAACCCTTACCACCAGTACCATTTTGACCTTTCTCCCTATCTCTCTTCTCATATTCAGCCCTCTGCTTCTTGACAAGCTATTCAAGCTGGTGACACTCTTGGAGATCATGGCCCTTTGTCCGATGAATCTTGCAGTACGGGCCTTCACCTTTCCCTGCTTTTTCGGCAGCCGCAGCCTCTCGGCAATCAGTGCATGCGGCAACTTCCCTGCCGGGGGCTTCGGTCTTAGCCTTCTTGCCAGTACTAGGTGCGCCCGACCCCTCAACGGTCATTACTGCCTTATCCTTGCGCTTCTTGCTCTTTCTCTGCTGACTGGTGGTCTCATCATCATCCTCAGAGTCCACGTCTATGCTATCCTCTTCTCCAAGAAGTCTCCTCCCTTCCTCCACCCGAGTGCACTTGTCTGCCAAGGTGTAGAGCACTTTCACAGTCTTGGGAAATCATACGTTCATTTTGGAATGCATCTGACAATTGCACGTTGGACTAGAATGCAGCTATCACGGCTGCCGTGTGGATATCTGGAATGTTCCAGTGAACTCGGCTGAACCTCTGCAAGTACTTCCGCAGAGTCTCTCCTTCCTTCTGCTGGAGAAGCTACAGATCACTGGGTCGCCCTGGTTCTTGATGGCCACCCGTGAAGGCGCCAATCAACTCCTGGCATAGGTCTCCCTAGGTCGAGATGGAATTCTCTGGTAGATGCATCAGCCAAGACCTCACATTTGACTTGAGTGCCAAGGGGAAGTAATTGGCAAACACCTTCTCATCTCTTCCTCCAGTAGCTTGAATAACAATGGCATAGATGCTCAAGAACTCTGCTTGATCCAATCTCCCGTCATACTTCTCAGGTATCTCTGGCTTGAATGTACGAGTGGACGGCCATCAAACTTGATGTAGCTCACGGGTGAAGGTAGGGCACCCAACCTCGAAAGGTAGGTACCCGCCATTTCCACATGCGAGCTTGTTGACGTCGAGGCCATCACACCCATTGGACCGGCAGAGTGTATGGCGGCGCCGTCCGGCAACGCATGCACCTTCCCTCCGCCTGTCCTCTGGGGCTCTCCATTGGCGTTGATGTCCCCGGGGATCGGAAGACGCCATCGAGGCATCGTCGGGCTCTTGATTTCGCGACTCTCATGTCGGCCGCCGCGGCAGGGACTGCACCGTGAAGTTGGCCCCTTCTGCATGACCAGCAGCACGAACCGCCGTTGTTGTCGCATGGGGAGGCCGCGGTGGGCCAGCTCGATGTGAGCCCCCAGCTTTGGTGAAACCAATCAGGCTTTGAATGGTGGTTCACCATTCATCCATCTGATCGGTTGCTGGCGGAAATCTCAACAGCAGCTAAGCCTGCACCATGGCCTCCGTAGCGGTGCTTGGCATGGGAGATGACGAAGCAGATTGCAGTGTCGCTCGGCTCCTAACGGTGCCAGTGGCGACCGCGCCATGCCCTTGTAGCTATGAACCAGCCACTTGGGCAGCGTGGTGACGAGGTGAAGGTGCACGAAGACCAACGGCTCCGTTGGGTGCAGTAGCTCGGTTGGCTCGTTCCGGGAGTGGTACGTGCCTTGCAGCTCCGTCCGCAACAAGGGTGGCCTGAGGGTTGCGATCCGCCCCAGAACAAGCGCCACCACTAAGGCTATGCCCCTCCGCTAAAGAAGGGGGTGCAAACGGAATAATAACTCCATCCATACCTATGGGAGTATTGTCATTGGTGGGTTGTTAATGTCATCCTTCCCTATTGCATCCCGCTCCTACTTCGGCTGCGGGGGAGGCGGTGGTCGCACCGCCTACGCAGACCACGTTCCCAGCAGCGTCTGCATGCTCGTGCATCTCCGCCTCCCCCACGACATTAGCGGCCACGGGCAGCAGAGCCTTAGAGCTGGATGGGTGATTCGTTGCTCCGGGCTTTTTCTTGGGCTCCATGGGTGATCACGCTGTCAACGATGAAGATGGTGATGAAGTTGACGCACTGCTAACATCCTCAGGTTCGCGCAAGCGATCCCCCTACCTGGCGCGCCAAAGATGTCGTGAGAAACCATGGCCACCTATGGGGCCATAAACCCCTTTTGGTTCGGTGGGGGGATGGCGCGTTGCACAAAGATCAGAGAAATGTTGCACAACACGACAGAGATCACACGAGCGAATTTTACCCAGGTTCGGGCCGCCGTGAGGGGGAAAACCCTACTCTTGCTTTGGTGGATTGATGGTGGAAAAGGTGGTGGTGGACGCAGTTCACCTGCCCGGCAGGGTCGCCGTGGGGCAGGAGTGACTACACGCGTATGAGTGTTGAAGGGTCTCAACTTGCTAACCCTTTCTGTGGTTGCCATGGGCCTCCTGTTATAGGTTAAGGGGTCACCACAATGGCAAATCAGTCATTATGCACTGATATGATAGCGAATAGTGCTATCATACCTAACTCTGCAAATATGGCAGTGGTGCATTAAATGCACCGCTTGGTGTCATGTCGTCGTGTGCCTGGCAAGCCCTGCCGGGCTGATTAGCCAGCTCCGCATCTTGTTTTCATGACACGCTCCAGGGCGGGTGTCATCTGGAGGTGTTTTTGTGGAAATGGTTGCCATGTGGCATGGAGCTGCCACTTAATCACCTTGGGGCTTGACACCGCACTGATTAGCGACTTGCATTTTTATGTGGTGGAGCGGTGGAGTCCTGGTGGGACAGTTGGATCCCGCCAGCCCCCGGCAAGCCAGTCGGGGTAGCCATTGGAGATTACTACCGGAACGGCTCTCGTCCATGCCGGGCTCACCTGCCCAACAAGTGTGGTTCTTCCTCGGTGGTGTCTCGTCTCTCTAACTCCTCTTGGCCTTCTTGACCTACTCTTGCTTGGACTTGGCACTATATTGGGGTTGTGGTCTTGCTCTCGAACCTGTGCACAGTCTGGGCAATAGACCCAGGGTTTGTTGCATCGACAAACATCATTATATAATCTTTTATTTCCTTTATTCTTTATTTATTTTTCTCATGATCATAGCAAGAAAGCCAAGCCCTCAACTCAAAACTAATATTTATTATATATCTCTCAGACTCGGTTACATAGAGGGAACATAAAGCAAAACTCAAAGCTAAATCATACTAAAAACTATTATTCCACTAAATAAAGATATAACCAAAAGGGTCAAACTAAGAAAAATGATAAAGGTAAAGGTGTGATGGTGATATGATACCGGGGCACCTCCCCCAAGCTTGTCACAAGCCAAGGGGAGTGCTCATACCCATGTATTTAGATCTCTTTCTTCAGAAGTGGTGATGATGGAGTTGTTGATGATGAGGTGTCACACTTCAAGTTCAGGAGGTGCTTCAATCTACGAATGATGCTCCGAAGGGCGATGACATGCTCTTGCAACAGAATATTTTCATGAGTGAGATATTTATTTTGCACACGAATCATTTCAATGAGCCTAAAAGCTTCAATTTCAGTAGGGGTAAGATGGTTTTAGTATGATTGAAGGATGTCTCCTGCTTCTTCTGCTGGTGGAAGTTGATCTCCCGCGACCTTCTTGATCTTATCACCTCCGATGGTTTCTCTAAGTTCTCCCTTCATCTCCATCTTCATCAGCCAAGCATCCCCTTCTTCTTTGTTAGAGGGAGGCGAAGACATGACGCTTGGCTTTGAAACTTTGGCCAAAAAAACAACTCAAAAACGAAAACAGGAGATATTGCTGTGGTACGGTGGTCAGAACCTTGGGGATATTATACAATGAATTTTTACCAACAAAAAGAAGTGTTCCACAAGAAAACGGAGTCCTGAGTGCACATTGGGTGGCCACAAGGCATAGAGGCACGCCCAGGGGGGTAAGGCGCGCCCCCTGCCTTTCCGCTTCCTCGTGCACTCTTCGGACTACTTTTAGTTTTCCTAATTTTTTAAATATTCCAAAACGGAGAAAAATTGCTATTGGAAAAGTTTTGGAGTTAGTTTACTTACCGTACCACGTACCTATTCCTTTTCGGAGTCTGAAACGTTCTGGTAGGTCTCCCTTATGTACTCCTCCGGTGTTATGGTATTCATAATATTGGTTTCAACAATTATGGGAGTACCTGACATATAATGTTTGATTCTTTGCCCGTTTACCACCTTCGGCTTAGTGTCTTCGGCGTTGTTGATTTTGATGGCACCAGAGCGGTAGACTTCCTTGATAATGTATGGCCCTTCCCATTTAGAGAGAAGTTTTCCTGCAAAAAATCTTAAATGAGAGTTGTATAGCAAGACATGGTCACCTACATTAAATTCACGCTTTTGTATCATTTTGTCATGCCATCTTTTAACTTTCTCTTTAAACAACTTGGCATTTTCATAAGCTTGGGTTCTCCATTCATCAAGTGAGCTAATGTCAAATAACCTCTTTTCTCCAGCAAGTTTGAAATCATAATTAAGCTCTTTCATTGCCCAATAAACTTCATGCTCTAGTTCAAGAGGTAAGTGACATGCTTTTCCATAAACCATTTTGTACGGAGACATACCGATAGGGTCTTTATAAGAAGTTCTATAAGCCCATAATGCATCATCAAGTTTCTTAGACCATTTTTTCCTTGATCTATTAACGGTCTTTTGCAAGATCAATTTAATTTCCATATTTCTCAATTCTGCTTGACCACTAGACTGAGGATGATAAGGATATGCGATTCTATGGTTGACATCACATTTAGCAAGCAACTTACGGAAAGCACCATGAATAAAGTGTGAACCGCTATCAGTCATTAAATATCTAGGGACCAAAAACCTTGGGAAAATAACTTCTTCAAGCATTATAATAAAAGTGTTATGATCAGCACTACTAGTTGGAATAACTTCTACCGAGTTAGTAACATAATCAACAGCAACTAGAATATGTGTATACCATTAGAGGAAGGAAAATGTCATAAATAATCAAAGGCCCAAACATCAAATGGTTCAATTATAAGTGAATAATTCATAGGCATTTCCTGACGTCTACTAATATTACCAATTCTTTGACATTCATCACAACACAAGACAAACTTACAAGCATCCTTGAAGAGAGTAGGCCAATAAAAACCAGATTGAAATACCTTGTGTGCAGTTCTATCTCCAGCATGGTGTCCTCCATAAGCCTCGGAGTGACACTTGCGTAGGATCTGTTCCTCTTCATGCTCATGTAAAAATCATCTAATAACACCATCTACTCCTTCTTTATAAAGGTGTGGGTCATCCCAAAAGTAATGTCTTAAATTATAGAAAAACTTTTTCTTTTGCTGGTACGTGAAGCTAGGTGGTATAAATTTAGCAACAATGTAATTAGCATAATCAGCATAACATGGAGCACTACGTGAAGCATTTATGACAACTAATTGTTCATCAGGAAACTATCATCAATAGGTAGTGGGTCATCTAGAACATTCTCTAACCTACACAAGTTATCAGCTACGGAGTTCTCAGCACCCTTTCTATCAATAATATGCAAATCAAATTCTTGTAGCAAGAGGACCCATCTAATAAGTCTAGGTTTAACATCTTTATTTTCCATACGATATTTAGTAGCAGCATGATTGGTGCGAACAGTTACTTTAGAATCAACAATATAAGATCTGAACTTATCACATGCAAAGACAACTACTAAAGATTCTTTTTCAGTAGTAGCATAATTTCTTTGAGCACTATCTACAGTTTTACTAACATAATGAATAACATTCAATTTCTTATCAACTCTTTTTCCTAGAACATCACCAACAGCATAATCGCTAGCATCACACATAATTTCAAACGGTAGGTTCGAATCAGGTGGTTGAACAACAGGTGTAGAAATCAAGGCTTTCTTAAGAATTTCAAATGCTTCTACACAATCATCATAAAAAAACAAATGGGACATATTTTTCCAAGATATTAGTGAGAGGCCTAGAAATTTTAGAGAAGTCTTTAATAAATCTCCTATAGAAACCAGCATGACCGAGGAAACTTCTTATACCTTTGATATCTGTAGGACACAACATTCTTTCAATAGCATCAAATTTAGCTTTATCAACTTCAATACCTCTCTCAGATATTTTATGCCCCAAGACAATACCTTCATTAACCATAAATTGGCACTTCTCCCAATTCAAGACAAGATTACTTTCTTCACATCTCTGCAAAACTCGATCAAGGTTGCTCAAGCAATTATCAAAAGAAGTTTCGTAAACTGAGAAATCATCCATGAAAACCTCAACAATCTTTTCACAAAAGTCAGAGAATATAGCAGTCATACATCTTTGAAAGGTAGTAGGTGCATTACATAAACCAAAAGGCATACGTCTATAAGCAAAGGTACCGAAAGGGCAAGTAAAAGTAGTTTTTTCTTGATCCTCTTTTGACAGGGGTATTTGAGAAAAACCAAAATAACCATCTAGAAAGCAGAAGTGTGTATATTTGGATAGTCTTTCTAGCATTTGATCAATAAAAGGTAGAGGATAATGGTCTTTCCTAGTAGCTTTATTTAATTTTCTAAAATCAATTACCATTCCATAACCTGTAGCAATTCTTTGCGGAATCAATTCATTTTTATCATTAGGAACAATGGTAATACCTCCCTTTTTAGGGACACAATGAACATGACTTACCCATCTACTATCAGCAATAGGATAAATTATACCTGCTTCTAGGAGCTTTAGTATTTTATTTCTTACCACTTCTTTCATATTGGGATTTAACCGTCGTTGGTGATCAACAACTGGTTTATCATCATGCTCCATATTAATTTTATGATGGCATCGAGTAGGACTAATGCTCTTAACATCATCAAGAGTATATCCAATAGCTAGCATAGTGCTTCTTCAGAGTTTTCAATAATCTCTTTTCTTCATGCTCTGAAAGGTTAGCACTAATAATAACAGGACATATCTTCTTTTCATCAAGATAAGCATATTTCAGAGTATCTGGTAATTTTTTATGCTCAAACACGGGATCACCCTTGGGTGGAGGAGGATCCACAGGAATCTCAACAGGGAAATTGTGTTTCAAAATAGGCATTTGGTTAAAGAATATTTCATCTAATTCCTTCCTTTCATTCATAAACATATCATTTCATGGTCTAGCAGATATTGTTTTAAAGGATCAGTAGGAGGCACAACCGTAGAACTAAGACCAATAATTTCATATTTACTAGGCAATTCTTTGTCATGGGGTTGTCTACAAAATTTAGAGAAATTAAACTCATGAGACACATCCCGAAAACTTATCGTAACCGTTTCTTTTTTGCAATCTATCTTAGCATTAATAGTATTCAAGAAAGGTCTATCAAATATAATGGGACAAAAATCATCTTGTGGGGAACCAAGAACAAGAAAATCACTAGGGTAGTTTATTTTCCAACATAAGACTTCAACATCTCTAACAATCCCAATTGGTGATACAGTATCTGTATTAGCAAGCTTGATAGTAACATCAATATCTTCTATCTCAGCAGGTGAAATATCATTCATAATTTCTTGATGTAAGGTAAAGGGAATAGCACTCACACTAGCACCCAAATAACATAAGCCATGATAACAATAATCTCCTATTTTAACAGAAACAATGGGCATGCCAACAACAGGTCTATGTTTATCTTTATCATCGGGTCTAGCAATTCTAGCAGCTTAATCACAGAAGTAAATAACATGCCCATCAATATTATCAACCAAGAGATCTTTAACCTTAGCAATACTAGGTTCAACTTTAATTTCTTCAGGGAGTGTAGGTGTTCTAGTATAGCTCTTACGAACCACAGTTGAAGCTTTAGCATGTTCCTTTATTCTAACAGGGAAAGGTGGTTTCTCAATATAAGGAGTAGGAACAATAGGATCAACATTATAAGTAATAGTTTCTTCTTCAACTTTAATAGGTTCTACTACTTTTACTTCAATGGGAGGATGGTATTTAAATCACTTCTCCTTAGGGAGATAAACATGAGTAGCAAATGATTCACAGAAAGAAGCTACTATCTCAGAGTCAAGTCCATATTTAGTGCTAAATTCACGAAAAGCATCGGTATCCATAAAAGATTTAACATAATCAAACTTAAGGTTTATACCTGACTCCTTTCCTTCGTCGAGTTCCCAATCTTCAGAGAAGCGTTTAATTCTTTCCAATAAATACCATTTGAATTCAATAGTATTCTTCATAAAAGAACCAATACAAGAATTATCGAGCATGGATCGATCATTACGAGAAAGCCGAGCATAAAAATTCTGAATAATAATTTCTCTTGAGAGCTCATGATTATTCGGGCATGAATATAACATTGACTTAAGCCTCCCCAAGCTTGAGCGATACTTTCTCCTTGACGAGGCCAAAAATTATATACATAATTCCGATCATGATGAACTAGATGCATAGGATAAAACTTCTGATGAAATTCCAATTTCAATCGGCTGTAGTTCCAAGATCCAATGTCATCACAAAGCCTATACCATGCCAATGCCTTATCCTTCAAAGATAAAGGGAAGACCTTCTTATTGACTTCATCCTCGGGCAAACTTGCAAGTTTAAATAATCCACATACTTCACCCACATAGATTAGATGCATATCAGGATGTAATGTTCCATCTCCTGCATAAGGATATTAGCTAGTAGTTTCTCTATCATATTGATAACCCACAAGTATAGGGGGTTGCAACAGTTTTTGAGGGTAGAGTATTCAACCCAAATTTATTGATGGGGAGCTCAAGAATATTTGCAAGTATTAGCAGATGAGTTGTCCATTCAACCACACTTGGAGATTAGTTATCTGTGGCAAAGTGATCAGTAGCAATAGTTTTGATAGTAGTAGCAACAACAATAGTAACGGTAACAGTGATAGCAATGATTTTGTAGCAAGCGTAATAGTAACAATAGAAGTAGTAACTTAGCAAGAACAATATGAGAGAAATTCGTAGGCATTAGAACAGTGAATCCGTTGGATGATATTCATCATATAACAGTCATAACCTAGGGTGATACGGCACTAGCTCCAGTTCATAAATATAATGTAGGCATGTATTCCGTAAATAGTCCCGTGGGAGCAGGGTCCATAAGGAAACTAAGGGATATTAAGGCCTCCTTTTAATAGAGAACCGGAAAAAAGCATTAACACATAGTGAATACATGAACTCCTCAATCTACGATCATCACCGGGAAGTGTCCCGACTTCTGTCACTCCGGGTTTGCCGGATCATAACATGTAGTAGGTGACTATAACTTGCAAGATCGGATCTAGAACTTAGATATAATGGTGATAACATAAATAATTCAGATCTAAAATCATGGCACCCGGGCCCAAAGTGACAAGCATTAAGCATGGCAAAGTCATAGCATCATCAATCTCAGAACAAAATGGATACTAGGGATCAAGCCCTAACAAAACTAACTCGATTACATGATGAATCTCATCCAACTCCTCACCGACCAGCGAGCCTATGAAGGAATTACTCACTCCCGATGGGGAGCATCATGGAATTGGCTATGGAGAAGGGTTGGTGATGACGAAGATCGAAGATCCCCCTCTCCGGAGCCCCAAACGGACTCCAGATCTGGCCTCCCAATGAAGAATAGGAGTTGGCGGCAGCTCTGTTTCGTGAAACACAATAATTCTTCCTCCCTGATATTTTTCTCCGAAAATGTGATTTTATAGTGTCAGGGTTGAGGTCTACGGGCCACCAGGTGGGGACAACCCACCTGGGCGCGCCAGGAGGGGGGCACCCTGGTGGGTTGTGCCCACCCAGGTGCCCCCCTCACTACAAAAAAAAGACACATCCGTGACATTTTGGGCCGAACGAATTTTTTTTCTGTCATACATATGACACTTCTATGAGGATAATTGTGACAAAACCCGATATCATCATAGATGTGGTGGGCTCCTACTTCTATGACAAAAATCATGACAGAAAATGGGCTTTTCGTCACAGGCGGGCGAGAGGCTTGCATGACATTCTTTGGGCCATCCATGACGGAAAAAACCATGGTAGTAGCAAGGGGCAGGAAAATTTCGGGGAGTTGCCGATTATCGTGGGAGGTCGGGGGCCGAGCGATGCGCGTTTCTCTCGTACACGTGCGAGGCGTTGGCTCTAACTGAACCCGAGTGAGGCGTTGGGCTCTAACTGAACCCGGGCGATTGCATTGCAGGCTACGCGTTACTGAATCCGAGCGATCGATCGATGGCTGTTAACTGAACCCGATGGAGCGATTCGCCGCTCTGCTGCTAACTGAAGCCGATCGATTGGATGAACAAAGTGGCGCTATGGGGGGAGTGATTGGATGAGCAGTGAGCGGTGGCGTTGCCTCTGGATGAACAGGACCCCGTGGTGTGGAGGGCTGGATGAGCGATGAAGCGGTGGAGGGGTGGCCGTGGAGGGGTGGTTGAACAGGACCCGTGGTGTGGAGGGCTGGATGAACAGTGAAGCGGTGGAGGGGTTCCCGTGGAGGGGTGGTTGAACAGTAGCTGGTGGACTAGTGAGCGGTGGAGGCTGGATGAACGGGAGCCCGTGGAGGCTGGAGGAGGTCGACGGTAGCCCGTGGAGGCAGGAGGAGGTCGACGGTGGAGATGAACAGTATCTCGTGGAGTCCCGTTTTGCGGTACGCCACACCCCTCCCGATGAACAGGACCCCCGTTTCGACCGTAGCGCTCCAACACAAGTCTGTTTCATCCGTTTTGTGGTACGCCACACCCCTCCCGATGAACAGGACCCCCGTTTCGACCGTAGGAGGTCTGTTTCACCCGTTTTGCGGTACACCACACCCCTCCCGATCAACTGGACCCCTGTTTCGACCGTAGGAGGTCCGTTTAAATCCGCTTTTGGCGGCACGCCACACCCTCCCGATCAACAGGGACCCCGTTTCGACCATAGGAGGTCCGTTTCCTCGTTGTGCAGTACGCCAGGCCCCTCCCGATCAACAGGATCCCGTTTTAAACGTGGCCGGTCGAACACAAGGCCGTTTCCTCCGTTGTGCGGTATGCCAGGCCTCATTTCCATCGCCTGTTCCGTCCAAGCCCTCCCGATGAACACGACCATGCATTCCGTTCTGACCCAGCCGGTTGGCTCCCCATGAACACGACGACGATGTTGTTTCTCCATTCCGACCCAGCCATGTACGTGCGCGCCGAGTAGGCGTCGAGACCCTGCCCATATGTACATACGTGGCGTGTTTTCTTTCTTGCACCCTCGCCAACTATGCGTGCGTGTACATGCTATGCGGCGCCTCTACTACGACACGTGCGCGCCTCTACAACGACCAGTATGTACGTACACGTTCGCGACCAGAATGACAACCCTACGTACACTTCGACCAGGTGGGTTCCGACTGTCAGGCACTTCCTTGCCTGTGAAGATGTAGCTGGCAGGTCCCAGCAATCAGGGGGGCGTATCATTTTTTTGCCTGGACGCACTTCCTTGCGTGCGAAGATGTAGCTGGTGGGTCCCAGCAGTCAGGGGGAAACATTTTTTCGCGAAATACGGTGGCCCGTCCGGTGGGTCCCCACTGTCAGGTGGAGGAATAATTATTTTGCGCGTAATAAGGAGGCACTTCCTTGTTGCGGCCGTGGACCCAGCTGTCAGCCTCTTCACGTACAGTCCACGTCCGATGGAAGCCATTCCTTGACCACGTTGACCACGCCGCGCCGAGAGCACCAGGGTGGTGGACGACGGCGAGGCCTAGGAAGGGGACGACGCGGAGCTGGGGAAGACGCGGCAGTGCATGCCCACGCGTAGAGGAGTACGAGGGTTCAATGGTTCGCTGCGGTATGAGGCTGCCATCGCCGCAGAATAACAGGGGGTGTGGGTGAGTAGAGGGATGGCCTGGCCAGCGGTGGGAGTAGTAGGGGTCGGTGAGGCCTCCGCCGCATCGCAGCCGGCCACGGGAGGCAGGAGCACGAGGCACGACCGGCGCTGGTTTGGGCGGCTGGAGCAAGAAGACCAGAGGTTGAAGAAGCACTACAGCCGTTGGATGTACATCGTACGGTCACTGGATAGGAATCGTGCATATTGACTAACTTGACAAAGCCCTCCGTCCCCATCAACTTAGTAGGCCCACAAGTCAGGCTGCCACTATACTGGGTCCCAGCTAACAGGGGGAGTATTCATTTTTTTGTGTAATAAGGAGGCACTTCCTTGCGTGCGAATATATAGCTGGCGGGTCCGAGCTGTCAGCGGCGGTAACATTTTTTTCACGAAATACAGAGGCCCTTTCGGTGGGTCCCTGTTATCAGGTGGAGGAATCATTATTTTGCGCATAATAAGGAGGCATTTCCTTGCGTGCGGCCGTGGACCCAGTTGTCGGCCTCTCCATGTACAGTCCACTTCAGATGCATGTCGGTCGTTGACCACGTTGACCAGGCAGCCGAGAGCACTGTGGCGGTGGACGACGGTGAGGCCTAGGAAGGAACGCACAGAGGCGGTGGAAGACTTCGGCAGTTGTTTCCCACGCGAGGGGAGTACGACTGTACGAGGGTTTACTGGTTCGTCTGCCGTCACTGGAGAATAACAGCAGGTGTGGGTGAGTAGAGGGATGGCTAGGCCAGCGATGGGAGTACGGTGGGGCGGTGAGGCCTGCGCGGCAGCACAGCCGGCCGCGGGGAGGAGGGAGAAGGCAGTCCCGTCGGTGCTTGTTTGAGCGGCTGGAGCAGGAAGGGCAGGGATTGAAGAAGCACGACGGCCGTTGGATGCACATCCAACAGTCACTGCTTGTGCGTCAACCTTTTTTTAGGAAAGCCTCAAATCTGTGTAAAACAGCATACAACCCATCTGCCATTATTTCTAATAATTTACAGCCCATTTGCTAATTCTTAAGGTTTTTTTGGATCCCATACTCTTTTTGTTAGCATTACAGCCCATATTGTGGCCACGGTTAAAAAATTATACGAAATTTTGCATATTTCAAAAGCGGTCCGAACTGTTTTTAATCCCGAAATTTTGACTCACATTCAAACTGATTTTAAAAATTAATGTATATCAATATAAAATCCAACAAATTCTCCACGCATAAAAATTAATGTAATTTAAAATCTCGAAATGAAAAAAAAGAGATTTGAAACTAATTGCCGGTTTGATGTGTTTTAAAAATGTACAGCCCATTTCTCATTACTGATAGGCCATTTTCTCGGCCAGCCGAATGAAGCTCTCTTCGTCTTGAAAGTTTTGCAGCCCAACAGGCCTGACAAAGCGACTTAGTTGGCAAATCACAAAAAAACTGGGCTATGGCCTTGGACCCAGCTGTTAGCCTCTCCACGTACAGTACTCTTCCGATGGAAGTCGGTCGTTGACCACATTGACCACGCCACCGAGAGCACCAAGGCGGTGGACGACGGCGAGGCCTAGGAAGGGGACGACGCAGAGCTGTGGAAGACGCGGGCAAAGGATGCCCTTGCGGAGAGGAGTACGAGGTTCACTTGGTTCGGCTGCGGCATGAGGCTGTTGTCGCCCTTGAGAATAACAGGGTGTGGGTGAGTAGAGGGATACCATGGGCCAGCGGTGGGAGTAGTAGGGGCGGTGAGGCCTCCACGGCATCACAACCCGGCCACGAGAGGCGTGAGCACGCTGCACGACCGGTATTTGCTTTGGGCGGCGGGAGCAAGAAGACCAGAGGTTGAAGAAGCACTATGGCCGTTGGATGGACATTGTACGATCACTGGAGCTAGAATCGTTCAAATTGACTAAGTTGACAAAGCCCTCGTCAACTTAGTAGGCCCACAAGTCAGCCACCCACTATGGTGGGTCCCAGCTAGCAGGGGGTATACATTTTTTGGTGCGTAATAAGGAGGCACTTCCTTGCGTGCGATGATATAGCTGGTGGGTCCGACCTGTCAGCGGGGGGGGGGGGACGTTTTTTTCGCGAAATACAGAAGCCCTTCCCACGTACAGTGTGTAACAAGGAGGATCTTTCCTTGCGTGCGACCATGGACCTCGTGGGTCCCAGCCGTCAGGCTCTCCATGTACAGTCCTCTTCCGATGACTCTCGTATGTTGACCACGCCGCGCCGAGCGGACCGAGGCGGTGGACGACGGCAAGGCCCTAGACTGGAACGACACAAAGATGGGGAAGACGCGGCAGTGGAGTCGCAGAAGGAGAGGAGTGGGAAACTTGACTGTTTCGGGTGCGGGGTGGGCCTACACCCGGCAGAGAATAACATGAGGTGCGGAGTGGAGGGATGGCTTGGCCATCGGCGGGGTAGCATTTTGCTGAGGAGCGCAAAACAACGCTGCTGGACGCCGAAGGCTGGAGCAGGCGGTTCCGGCAGCGCTGGGGGAAGAAGACGAGAGATTGAAGAAGAATGCCGGCCGTTGGATGTAAATCCAACGCCTTCTTAGGCTTCGACCCATCGGCCCAGATGTCGGCCGATCCATTTGTTTTTTTAGTCCATTTGGTGGGCTGGGTGAAACAATGATGTAGCATCTATGCAGCCCGTTTAAATCCCATTTGCATTTTTCTTGAAATTCACGGACTTGCTGGGCTGGGTGAAAATATCATGTTGGGCTAGAAGGAGAAATGTTATAAAAACATAAACACATGATTGCACGTCAGTAAAATCTTGCAAGCTTATGTACGCAATCAATAGGAGTTAACTTGGCAAGTTATATATAAACAATTATTATTATTATTATTTTGTAAGAACTTTCAACTTACAAAATAAAATATCATTTTAATTTGATGAGTTAATAGTACGTGGGGTATTATTATTTTTTAGGCTAGACGTGGGACAGTTGAGTTGGTTCTAGGGGAAGTAATCGGGAGAAAACTCAGTTTACATCGAAAAAGAAAGTGGCAGAAAATTCAGAGACCTTTCCGGGTCCACCGAGGAGAGGAATATGTTGGGAGGAAGGAGATTCAAAGCACGGCAGCCGAAAGTGAACTAGTTTTTTATAGACAAGTGAACTAGTTTACATACATAAGCAAATAGCCACTAAAAAGCAATCAGGTTAATGGGTTCTTAAAAGAAATATTTTGGACAAAGCAGATAATTACGACACATAGGCTAATGCATGAAACACTCAGATGATAAAGGTGCTTATAAACAGATAAAGTACAACATCTAGACCTTCCTGGCACGCTTGATCATGACGCTGCGGCTGTCCGTGTACTCGTCGGTTATGGGAAGCAGACACGCCCTCATGTCCAAGATGTGCATGTACATATCGTAGCATGCGTATGCGTCCTTGGCCGCGTAGGTTATGTAGGCTAGATTCAGAGGTACCTCCCACGTGCTCAGGTCGTCTTCTTTCATGTTGGCGTATCAGGGGTCGATGATGGTCTCAGCGAGGTCAACCACGGAGTCCTTCTCCTCCTGTTGCTGATGATCTTGTATTGCTTCTGGATGTTGACAAGCTTGTTGCACCAGATGGCCGAATCATCGCATTCTTCCTTCTCTCCACCGTAGCGAAGGTGCAGTCGGCGCTCCCGATGAAACGGGCGAATGCTCCAGAACCTGGTGCAACCATAGGACTGAGGCGAGGCAGAGCTTCACCGAGTCCGTATCGTTGGTGTACATCACCTTCAACTTGGTGCAGCCATAGGACTGAACGGCAAACTAACTCCTTTCTGAAGTCCATATCCAGCAGGCTCACCCCTCGGATCGCCATTGGAGTCTCTTCGAGTGAACGAGTGTGTAGGCGGCGACAGCAGTTCGTTTTTCAGCTCTTGGGGAACTGGATTCAACAGTAAGCTGAGTGTGTACAGGCGACAACAGTTACTACCCCTCCCTCGTACGCTGCACGCCCGGCAGAAGATGCACCCTCGGCGCATTCAAACGCCTCCATTAAGAAACCTACTCCAGCCACACGTCGGTTCATGAGCGGGTCTGTATTGGTACTGTAATAACAGGAGTTAGTGGTCACTTTACTTAAATTTAATTAGCTTTAACAGAAATTTATACTTAAAACAAGCAATGCATTGGCTTGTTCTATCAGTGCCACGGGATCAACATGCACAACAATTAGAATTATTATTCTCAGGACGCACATGATCAGCACATTTTTCGCACTTTCACAAAGATAATACTACCAAGTTTGAACTGTTTGTTATGGTTGCTGTCCTCTGCATCATCATGCCATGTTTCCCAGCTTGCAAGATTCAGAACCAACAAAGAAGATCCAAATAATAAGTACAACAAAGATGCCTACACATCTCATTGATTCCCGACTTGCAAGATTCGTAACCAACAAATAAGATCCAAATAATAAGTACAACAAAGATGCCTACACATCTCATTGATTCCCAGCTTGCAAGATTCAGAACCAACAAATAAGATTCAAATAACAAGTACAACAAAGATGCCTACACATCTCATTGATTCCCAGCTTGCAAGATTCAGAACCAACCCATTAGAGCCTTTTGATAAAGTGAATATCGGGATTAAATCCATCTTGGCTAGCCATGTCATACAATCGAAGAACTTGGCGAATGCTCTTGACCATCACAACATCTGTAGTTGAGTATTCCCGTTTGCACAACATGTTTGCATAGCACAAACAAGGAGACAGGAGAGCATGATTTCATTTTAATAGCGGCCTCCTTGAACTCAACCTCTAGCTCCACTAGGATGAGGTCTGCCTCGAGTTCCATGATTCAATTCATGCGCCTTTTTCTGCAGTTCACCTGAAATGAAGCAAAGATTGCATCATTCAGCTAGCAAGAAGTACTTGCTCTTGTGAGCTAGCAGGTTCTTCTTTAGTAGTTGCACTAAAATTGAGGAACATTAAGGTTGGTTGTCCGGCTCATGTAAGGTGCAACTATAATTTTCTTATCCTTTTGTGCAGTTCCACTAAAATAAAGTGCCATTGTGGTGACAAAGGACGGCTCCATCTTGCAAAGGCTAATAAAATGTTGCACGAGATTACCAAATGAGAACTTGATGGAGATTTTGGAAACTCCAATCACCATTTTGTGCAGTTCCACCAAAATTGAGAGATGTTGCCCACGTGAAATTTTAGTTGAACTGCACAAGACACTCATTCCAAAAGGTCACAATAGCAACAAGGTGCAATGGATATCCCTATCTGCACAAAATGATAGAAAGTAAACAGTTGATGGTCAATAAGAATATACGAAACATATACAAAATGAAAAGAAGCATCTTAATTATGTTCATGGCAATGATGCAAGGACAAGAGAAATTTTAAAAGCGTCGGCAATGCTTCATGTTACCGAAGCATTACGATCAACAATGAGATTCCTCAGATATGGGATTACTTTAATGGTGGCATTGCTTGTTTACCGCATACGTGAAATCAACAGCAGCTAAAGAGTTGGTTTAAGGGCATGGGACCGTGGGGACACCAGGACACTCAGCAACGTAAAGGAGCAACTTACTTATCATATTGGGGAAAACAGCAGGAGTGCCATTTGTAACACAGTTAATTGCATCTTATCACTGGAGGCATTAGATTAACAATAACACTTGTTAGACATGTCCCTAAGGTAACAGTGTGATCGCTTCATTTTACATGCGCCCTTACATTAACAAGGTCAAAAGGTTGGTATAAGGACATGCGACAATGGACGCATCAGCACAATGTACCTACAAGGAGGCATAAAGTGGTGATGCCGAGCTTGTTCACGCTATGTGAGGGTAGCAAACCTAATCCTGGAGACCTTTTACTATGTGAGGGCAACAAATCTAATCCTGGAGACCTTTTAATATGTGAGGCAGCAAATCTAATCCTGAGACCTTTTACTATGTGAGGGCAGCAAATCTAATCCTGAGACCTTTTACTATGTGAGGGCAGCAAATCTAATCCTGAGACCTTTTACTATGTGTGGGCAGCAAATCTAATCCTCGAGTGCTTTTACTATGTGATGGCAGCAAATCTAATCCTGGACATACTCTGTTGACTTGTCCACCACCGCCACTTTCTATCCTTTTTTCAACCAATAATAGATCTGTTCATTATCCGGTTTGTCTGCGTTTTCCCATTATTTCCCTTTTCAACCAAGAGACCGTTTTTGTATCAGGTCTCTAATACTTTCACCATATTATTTCCTATTTGAATCCAGTCCTAGATTCATGCTAAAACTTTCCAAACTTTCTTCGTTGTTTGAACAAAGCCCTAGATTCGAATGCATGAAGTAGCTTTACCTCTAATAATACTAAAAATTTAGGTGGCTTTGGAAGAGCTGATGGGAGTAGAAAAAGATGCACATGCATACACGTGGGGAGCTGGGGCAGTAGAGCAAGGCCGCTTTCGAAGAACTTATACCTGAGGGTCGCCGGGATGTCGGCGGGCGGCAGGTCGGATCTCATGGACAATACTGAGGGAGGAAGAAGGGTCGGAGGACCTCCCGAGCCGGCGCTGTGTCGGAGAGAACGGCACGGGCAGAGGATCGGGCCCCTCCGGCAGCTGTGGGTTTCCTCCCTCGGCGGTGATGACCGCGTGAATGATGCACCTTTTAGTCCTCTACACACACCGGCCGAAGGATCCGGCCGGATCTGTGACCAGCGGTGAGCAAAGAGAAAATGTCGCTACCGCTGTCTTGTTTATATCTGGAGAGGATGAGAGAATGAAGAGAGAAACCCTAGTAAAGCAAGCGCTCAGGCCCCTGCGTCCATATATAGTGGAGTGATTATCTTTTTTCTCTCCACAACAAGCGTTTCAATTTGTGTACATGGCATTAAAGAAAAGAAACTCTCTATTTAAGGTGACTAGTCTACGACTCCTACTTACTACTACAGTACTACCTCCGTCCTAGTTTATAGGTCCCTTTTATAGTTTGTGCCAAATTTTGACTAAAGATTTAACTAACAAAATGTTAATGCATGTCAAGAAAAATTATCTCATTGGATTTGTATTTGAACATAGTTTTGAAAAATATAATGTTTGGTGACATGCGTGAACATTTTCTTAGTTTAATCTATGGTCAAAATTTGGCACGAAATACAATGGGGACCAATAAACCCGGACAGAGGTAGTATTGTTCACTTGTGCTCCCCGCCCCTCCATTCATTGAACAACCTCGTCTCGGTTCATCGCCATCATACTTTCCCCATTCCTGTGTTTTCAGTATCCTGCGAATCAAAGAGGCCCTTTTTTCGGGAAAAATCAATGAGGCCCTTAGACTGGTTTAGGTCCGGTCATTTTTTATAAACGTGTTATGTCCAAAATTTAATGAACATGCTCCGGTTTCCATGAAAATAATCCGATTTCATGTAGTAATTCATTGATTTATTTATTCTTCTGCGGGGGGTTTGCATGTAATTCGTGAGGTCTGAAATGTAAAGTACCCCGGCATATGCTCCGAGTCGTGCATGCACTACGACCCAGATGCTCTATGTCCCACATGTCGGTGAATGGGAGCACGTGGAAATAGCCTAGGAGTACATATAGGAGGATAAATGCGTGAAAAAATATGTACTGTGAAGCGTAGCCGCGGTTCGAAAAGGAGACCTAATGTGATGACAGCTATATGTCCTACGCACCCAACTAGTGGTACTAGACAGATGACTAATTTTTCCCTCAAAAAAAAGAGGCACGAGTGCTCTGTACTCCTATTCTATAAACACGAGTCTCATCGACAACAGCGTCCAGGTACTACAGCCTAGCTCTCCTCCCTCGTTTCTCTCTTCTAATTCTAAACTCGGCCGACGCCTTGGGTGGGTGGGATGGGTTTGCTCAATCAAGGCCTCACCTCACAAAGTGAAAATGTTACGACTGGAATAAAAATGCCATATACTCCCTCCGTTCATAAATATAAGCCTTTTTACATACTAGTTCAAATGGAATACAACATACAGATGTATGAAGACATAGTTTAGAGTGTAGATTCACTTATTTTGCTCCGTATGTAGTAGTCACTTGCTGGAATCTTTAGAAAGACTTATATTTGGGAACGGAGGGAGTACTATACTAATAAAACATTAAGGCCATGAGGTGATGCAAGGTTGGTTACAGGAGGCAAGAAGAAGAGATGCATCCATCGACGACGCCCACCTCCTCGACTGTGGCGCCGCCCACCGAACGACACCTAAGTAGCAGCGGCTTTCGTGGCCAGGTCGACGTGCTTCTGAACAATGGCGTCCAAAGATTCCAGCCACTGGAAGAAGGCCAACGTCTTTCTGTCCTTGCTTGCCTTGTAGTGGCCCATGTAGACGATTTCCTCGTAGACGTGGATGTGCAGGTCGACGGCTTCTTGCATGGTGAGCCGCTGCGCGTCGAGCGCGGCCTCGAGGTGCACATTCTTTGTCACGACCTCCGGCACCTGTAGGGCCACCAGGGCTTGAAAGAGTTCGTCACCATGTAGGCCGATGAGGGTGGTAGGCAATCAGGAGCCTGGGCGCGCGGGCTGGAGCAGTACGGCAAGGTCGTCCACACGCTTCTTGACGACGGTGAACTTGCGGATGGAGTTGACCATCATGTCGTCCATGCGAGAGGCGAAGCCGGCGTCGGCGAGGGCTATGATGCCTGCGGTCGCCAAAGACCGTCTGGAAGCGCTTCTTGTGGTGCGGGGCTGCAGGCGGTGCCTTGGATGATTTGGCACACCGACCGCTGCCGCTCGCGTCCATCGCCTCCATAGGTGCTTGTGGCTTTTGGTCACTTGGTCTTGGATTGGAGTGAGCAGTGTTGCGCAGAGACTTGGGAGTAGATGGATTGGAGTGGTGGGGCTCCTTTATTATATGAGAGTCCAAACTCTGTTGCATTCACATCGTGCTGGCTCTAGTCTACTTCTCCAATTAATTCCCTCTGCATGTAATTGAGGATGCATCATTGACCGTTCAATGTCTCGGGAACCGCTACCCTCTTCCTCCTTGGCATTCAAGCACCTATGGACCCGTCAACAACGAGGTGCCTATGGTGACTTCGTAAATTTCAAGATGACTAGCAAGATGCCCATGCGTTGCATGGAACATGAAGTTGCATTTGTATGAGTAGTTTATCTTGGGGGAGAAAAGGATGAACGAGGGAATGCCTTATCTGCAAATTTGGAGAGGAGTGCGGGTAAATTGTCATAGTTTCCTTCCTATCCGTTAGATATAGATCGGACAGCCTATATTGCAGGATGGCAGGCACACCATCATCACCAACTCTGATTTTTATAAGTTTCAAGATGATAGTGCCATGCGTGTGTGCGTTCATAGGGGTGAGTGTATGAGCGTGTATATGAGCGCTTGCGTCTGTACTATGTCAAAAAATAACAACGTAAATGCATGTCAAAAAGAGACTAGTCAGTATAATCAATATTGTGCACCTCGGAGAGGAAAACGATAGAACTAGTACGTATTTATTTACGGTGCAAATTCTCTCATTTTGCTCCATATGTACTCCGTCTCGGTGTAGTCTAGTCACTTGTTGAAATCTCTAGAAGGGCAAATACTCCTTTCTGGTTTACAGGGCTATACTAGCAAGTAGTTGTATGTAGTAGTACAATAGTGGGCTCACATAGCAATTTTGTCTCATGCAAGAGCTTGGCTATATGCATGCTCTAATGTTCGCAACTGCAATGTTCGGTTTGCGCTTGGCTCTTCTCCTCTTCGAGAAGACGAACAATGATGTTACTACTACTGCTTCTACAGTGTCGAATCCACTGCTGCATGTCCGTCCACCGCGAGCGGGATGGATAGCTTGTTGTAGAAGTACGACTAAGCAAAAGCTTGTCCATGTTTGCGAGCAACAGCGCGCATGGGCGAGGGAGAAGGCGTGTAGTAAAATCAAGCTTCTCCTCGTTCTATGAGTTGACGCGACACATCATAGCACTGGCCCCACATGCTTGCCTCTAAACTTGGCTGAAAGACCCGCAGTGTACAATATATTTGCTACAACCTCTAACATTTACCCACCACAAATTAAAATATATGTGGCCGTATGCATCGTTCTGATGCAGAGGCCGGGGAGTCCCCCCTTAAAAAAACAAATTAAAATATATATTCCTTTCTTGACCAGATGAGCGGGCAAACTACAATCACCAGGGTGACAGGTAGGGCCAGAAGACTATTTTAATTTTAAAAAAAACTTCGAGACGCCCACATAGCATGGAGCCGACCCCAACAATTTTAAGCTTACAGGCACTGTATACACTATCTAGACTACTCTACACATGAAACTGCCACACGAGCATCCGGGCTGCGCTTGGCTCTTCGCCTCTTCGGGAAGTCGAACAATGATGGTGTACTACTGACCTTTGGAGGAGTACTACAGACGCTTCTAGCCATCCGACACCGATTGAACTGCTGCATGTCCACCGCGTGCGGAGGGGAGAGCGTGTAGCTTAAAGCTTCTCCTATTCTTGCCAGCCACCATGCTCATGGGCGAGGAGGGACGCCCCGCCTTTGCGTGTATGATGGTGGGCCTGACAGGTGTGTGGCCAACCTGTCATACAGCCAAAGGCAGGTGCAGTTAAGTCCGCGAGGGAGAGGATAATCAAACTTCTCGTTGATGTACGAGTTGACGCAACACATCAAAGCACTGCACTCGATATATTTCAATAATTTGTGTTTACCGATGCATTAATTACAACGCATGCATGCATGTCGTGACTCTTCTTTTGATAGTACTTGCATGTGCTGATTTAATGCACCTTGAAGTAGTACTCCCTCTGTTCCTAAATTATAAGTCTTTGTAGGGATTCCATTATGAATTACATACAGATGTGTATAGATGCATTTTAAGTGTGGATTTCTTCATTTTGCTCCGTATGTAGTCCACCTAGTGAAATATCTATAAAGACTTACTCCCTCCATTCGGAATTAGGCTGGTCATAGTGGGGAGTAACTTAGACTAGTAACATGCATACGTTACTAGTCTATGTTACTACCTCTATAGTGCATAGTATCATAGATTAGTAGCATCATAGATGGTCCCATTTATTGCCATGCATGACATATAGTAGCACCATATTTATTATGTTACGGTATCTACCTATGTTACTATAACCATCTCTCTCTTCTTTAATTGCCTGCCACATAAGCATGTTTGTGAGTCCCAAGTGCATGATACTACTTATGTTACTCCCACTATGGTTAGCCTTACTTGTCGCGAAAATGGATGTATCTAGACGTATTTTAGTTCTAGATACATCCATTTCCGAGACAAGTAATTCCGAATGGAGGGAGTACATTTAGGAACGGAGGGAGTATAAAATATGTGACAGTAAGCTTTGTAATACCCCGACCCAAGTCGATGGTTGTGCACGAGGAGGGCGAGATCATGCAGACCAAACAGGAACAGGACCCGACGATGGAGCTCTCTAAGGTCTCGATGGACCTCACCGTGCTCCACTGCCCCTTGTGCCTCCGCCCCTTGGCGCCTCCAGTGTATGAGGTTCGAATACACCTCGTCCGTTCGGCTGATTGAGCAAGGTGCAGGTTTCTTGATTGATATCCTGTTGGATTGATTTCTGCAGTGCAAGGGAGGGCACCTGGCCTACGCGGACTGCCGCGTCGAGCGCCCCGGGAACCAGCAGCGGTGCCAGAAGTGCGAGCACGGCGGTGGCTTCGACGTGCGGAACACGGCGGTGGACTCCGTCCTTTTGTCGATGAGGGTGGAGTACCCGCACGAAGGCTGTGGGCTCTACGTCACTTACCACAAGCTCGCCGATCACCGGGCGTGTTACGCTTTCGCGCCACCGCAAATGCCCGTGCTGTCTGCGGCTACGAAGGCCCGCCGCCGGCGCTCTACCACCACATCAGCACCGCACATCCCATGCCCGTGCACAAGATCCAGTACGGCAAGGTGCTCCAGCTGCAAGTGCCACTGTCGGAGCCACGGCTCTGTTGTTCGCAGAGGAGGACCGCCGCGTGTTTTTCTTGGTCGGCGGCATGCTCGACATCGGCACGCCCTTCGCCGCCGTGTCGATTAAATGCGCATCGACGAGCGGGCGTCCCTCTTTGTCGCACTAGTTGGCCAAGCTGTGGGCGAACGGCCCGCTGGGGGTGCCCAAAGGCACGGCCGACACCGTCAAGGTGGAAATGGAGGTGACAAGCAGCAAGGATCCTGACGGCGTCGACGTGCAGGAGCTGACCTTCTTGACAGTTCCGCCCAAGCTGCTGACCGGGGCTAAGCTTGTGTCCCTCGACATTCAGATTGACTAGCTCACGTCCTAAATGTTTCGACAGTGCCTTCTGTTTATCTTAGTAATATGCTAATTACCTTGGTCTACTTTAGCTTAAGAAATGGTGGGTTTTGGTGGCGATGCAGTAATTACTTCGACATCAGATCAGTAATTTCCAACAGTCGAACACATATTTTGTGTCTATTGGATATAAAGTTCCTTTGGGTAAGAAGTACTACTTGTCATCAAAATGGATAAAAGGAGATGTATGTAGACGTATTTTAGTTCTAGATACGTCCCTTTTATCCATTTTGATGACAAGCACTCCCTCCGCTCCACAATACATGCCTTCCATTTGTCAAAATATAGATGTATCTAGACATGCTTTAGTATATAGGTACATCCATGATAGAGCCAATCGGATGGTTGAGAACACTACAATTGTGAGCTACAGATACATGTGTGACTCCCAGATGCAGAGGCCGGGGGTCATCATCCTCCTTTTCGAGAAAAAACAGACGCGTGTGTGAGAGGACAAGTGCGTGCGTGCACCTCTTCTCTTCCTGTATAACGTACTCCCTCCGTCCCAAAATAAGTGTCTTGAGCTTAGTACAAATT
Source organism: Aegilops bicornis (assembly GCA_021605145.1). NCBI lineage: Eukaryota > Viridiplantae > Streptophyta > Magnoliopsida > Poales > Poaceae > Aegilops > Aegilops bicornis. Next base: position 413,874,707 of record CM038673.1, on the reverse strand, counting down.
TGTACTAGAGCTAGTACATAGTTGAGACACTTATTTTGGGACGGAGGGAGTACTACTTAACTCAGAGTACAAGTTTTTGTGGGTGGCACGATGGTGCGTGTGAGAAGTCCCGAGAGATAGGTTTAATGCGTCTGAAAAAAGGACTAGCCTAGAGCTCGCCACGCGGCTATTCCTGTCGAACGCCCCATTAACCGTAAGATATGTATACGACGGTGCCAGTTATTGCACGTACGCAGCAAAGATTCTCCTTTCCGGTTTATGGTGGGTGGTGGAATATTTTTGTAGTTTGCAAAAGCACCTAATTAATGCTCTTGTTTTTCTCAAAAATTATGTTTATCAATGCATTAGTTGCAATGCATGCATGCATAAAGTACATGCATTGGTCAATTTTCTCTTAATACTTGCATGCAATGATTTAATGCACCTTGGAATCTGAACATGTGTTGGGGAACAACCAAATTGAGCCTTATAAAATGGAAATACTAAAATTTTGAGATAAGCCCTATAAAACCGGAAAGGAGGGAGTAAAAAAAGAAGTACCCATTCGGGAATAGTGCTGCACTTCGAAACTAGAACAGTCAATAAATTTTGAGCTTGTGTCTCGTCACATTCCAAATTACTCCACGCTATATTGAATTGCAAACCTGTTCACACTGATCACAACCTAAACAGTTTCCCACTTAGGAGCGTATTAGTACCACGCTATATTGAATTCCAAACCTGTTCTCACCGATCACAACCTAAACGGTTTCCCACTCAGGCGCATATTAGTACTCGGTTATAAATACTAGTATGCCAAGATGACTGCACATTCCTCCTCAACACCTCATCCACAAAAACAAACAAGTCATTGAGCATCCTTCCCTTGCGTCTGCCATGGCCAGCGTGAGTTCGGGTCGAGAGATTGCCACCAGGAGAGGCGAGCATGGAAGCGGAAGCACGAGAGATGTCCCGCCATGCGAGCAGCCGACATGTCCCGCCGCTGAAGTAGCAAAGACAGAGGTCCCGCGCCACCGGCAAAGCACGGAGGTCCCGCCGCGCCGTCGATGCAGCAGACTGGTCCGGTCGCGCCGCAAAAGCAGAAGAGATGTCCCGTCGCGCCACGAATGCAGCAGAGATGTCCCGCCGCGCCGCGGCGGCCTGGGAAAATTTCTCGCGGGCAGGCAACGACTGTAACAGGTGCATGCATGCGATCGTCCATAGCAAGATGAATCAGATCTCTGGCTTGGCGAGGTTGCAGGACGACGTGAAAGCCTCGTTTGAACAGGCTACTGGCGTCATCCGACAACTAAGGGAGGGCAATGAGAGGCTCCGAGCCGAGCGCGACCTGTTGAGGGAGAAGATCGTCCGAAGTGCAGACCAGCAGGAGGAGACCAGTGCCTTGTTGAAGAGGACCGGCGTCATCGTCAAGAAACTTATGGACGAGAATGACATGCTCCGCAACGAGTGCCAAAGGCCAGTGGAGGAATTCGTGGATGTTCTCAAGCAGCGTCTTGAGGACATGAAAGAGCTCATCGCCGCTCGCCGCGGAGACTAGTTCCCGCGGCCTGTAGCAACGCATCAAGAAAGTAGAGATCAACGAGCCAGATCCTTGTCTTCCTTCTTCTTTTGCCCTTGTGTATTTCGGGCGTAGCTGCATGTGGCTTTTTAATTATCTTTCTAATTATGTAAGACAATTAATCGTCTTTATCTTTCTGTGGAAGATCAATGTTGCGAGGCTGGAATGAAGAAAACTCTTCTTTGTGGCGACTCGGCGTTGCTGTTCTTCTAGTTGTGCTGGGCTTCCTTCAGTTTCTGGTTTCTTTTGATGTAATAATCGGTTTAGGATGTGGATTGTGTCGTCGGTTGTGAAATGTTGGGTTCTAGCGTGGATGTTTGGCCTTTGTTGGCCTCTTGGGATGTTGCGATTTCAATCTGGTACTCCCTCTGTCTCATAATGTAAGACGTTTTTTGACACCATACTAGTGTCCAAAAGCGTCTTATATTATGGGACGGAGGGAGTAGCTTTTAGTCCTTCGTGTTAGGCTGGAGTTGTGCTGAACTTCTTGTGAATTGTGGTGGTTTTCAGTAATGAAAATTGGAAGGGGCAAGCCCTTCTTTGATAAAAAAATAAAAATCATCCTTATTTATTCATCAGCCTTGCTATAAGTCGTAGTAGATGCTATATAGCTCCGTCGGATCTTACATCAAGATCCGTGCTTTCAGATTTTATTTTTGCTCTCTTAAATCTCAGTCGAGTGAGACATAGCCACGCCATTAAACAGAGGCTCGGGCACCATTAATGGAGACCTTGGGAGAGAGGTGGACGACAGATGGAGGTCAAAGGGCTCTCCTCCCGATAAGCACGCCAAGTAGGGTCCGATCGACGCCTCTCGTACTCAAATAGCTACCCTGCATGGTGCCTCCTAGCTAATAAAAAATGGGGACGCGTGGCGGCACGTAAATGTTACTAGTAAGTAGAACGCCCACGGTTTCAATAATACTTGTGTTTCCGATTGTAACGTGACAACACTTGTTCTAAAATGACTTTGTTGATTGTTAATGTGTGCGCCGCAAATCGGATCGAAATTTACCACAACATGTTGGTGCCATGTCATGGCACCAAGCCAAGTTTCATTATTTTCATGCGTGTTTTGGATTTATAGGAATTAAAAACTAAGTTTCTCAATGTTTCCAACCCAGCCACGACGCCTACAATTTTGAATTTCATTCCCATTTCTTGCATGGAACCTAGAAATTTACCCGAGAACACACATGTGATTTTTCAACCAACTTTGGTGCACTGGAACATGTGCTTGTATTTCAAATTTGAATTATGCACACAAAGGTGACACGTTCCCTCCCAGAACCACGAGCCTTCTTGAGAGAAGCTCCGATTTGTAAGAAGCTTATACCAAAATTTGTTCATATTCGGCCAATTTGTTTTACCACGGCATGGTATTACCATGACATGACACCATGCCAAGTTTCATGATTTTAAAACCAAGTTTCTCAATGTTCTCGACCGAGCCACGATACCCAGATGTTTGAATCTTATTCTCATTTCTTGCATGGGAGTAGAAATTCGCCCGAGGACACAAATGTGATTTTTCAACCCACTTTGGTGCACGGGAGCACGTGCTTGTAGTTCAAATTTGAATTATGCACATTAAATGACCAAAAACTCAATTAATGTGTAAATAAGGCCAAACGAAGACGGAATAATTCCAAAATTAACAGGGAACTCATGTAGTTCTATGTTGCCTTTGTAAATAAACTCAAGGGGGACAACGTATATCGTTTCGCACTCAAAGGTGACACGTTCCCTCTCAGAACCACGAGCCTTCTTGAGAGAAGCTTCGGTTTGCAAGAAGCTTATACCAAAATCTGTTCCTATTCGGCCTTTTTTTTACCACAACATGGTAGTACCATGACATGACATCCATGCCAATTTTCATGATTTTCAGACGTGTTCTGGATTTACAAGAATTTTAAAACCAAGTTTCTCAATGTTCTCGGCCGAGCCACGATGCCCACATGTTTTCATTTTATTCTCATTTCTTGCATGGGACCTAGAAATTCACCCGAGGACACAAATGTGATTTTTCAACCAACTTTGGTGCACGAGCATGTGCTTGTAGTTCAAATTTGACTTATGCACATTAAATGACCAGAAACTCAATTAATGTATAAAAAACGACAAACGGACCCGGAATAATTCCAAAATGTAACATGGCACTAATGTAGTTCTATGTTGCCTTTGTTAAGAAACTCAAGGGGGGGGCAGCGTATATCGTTTCACACTCAAAGGTGGCACCTTCCCTCTTAGAACCACGAGCTTCCAAATCGGCCCAATTTTTTACCACAACATGTTAGTGCCATGACATGACACCATGCCAAGTTTCATGATTTCCAGCCAAGTTTTGGATTTACATGAATTTAAAATCTAAGTTTCTCGATGTTCTCGGCAGAGTCATGACGCCCAGATGTTTGAATTTCATTCTCATTTCTTCCATGGGACCTAGAAATTCAACCAAGGACACACATGTGATTTTTCAACCCACTTTGGTGCACCGGAGCATGTGCATGCAATTCATATTTAGATTATGCACATTAAAAGTCCAGAAACTCAATTAATGTATAAAAAGGCCAAATGAACCCGAAATAATTCCAAAATTTAACAGGGCACTCATATAGTTCTATGTTTCCTCTGTAAATAAATCAGGGGGGAGGCAGAGTATATCGTTTCGCACACAAAGGTGACACGTTCCCTCTCGGAACCACGAGGCTTGTTGAGAGAATCTCCGGTTTTTCAAGAGGCTTATACCAAAACTTGTCCCAATTCAGCCAAAAATTGTACGTATGGAAACAGGGTTTAGATTATCCCGAACATCTCGCTACCTAGACCAATAATATACTATGATTTGAATTCAACATAAAATGGATACATATATTTGAATTGGAGAGTGTATGGTACATGTAGTTCATAGTGAAATATGATTACTGCTATATGCATGTCTTTTTGTTATCAAGATAATATTTAAATTATTGTATAACTTGACAACAATCGTATTCAAATAAGGAAAATTGATTCAAATTTAGTCCATATGGTAGACGACAATATATATGTTCACATGGTGGAGTAAAATGTTCATATATGATGGAAATTCAAAATGTATGACTACATCAATTATAAACCGCAAGGTCACCTAATGATATATTCGAATTCAACATAACGTGGATTCAAAAATTGAAATTCGAGATCATGGCATCTGTAATCATATAAAAAGGGATATTACTCTTTCTTTGGTGGGAATTGATTTGTTTTTTGTTGTTGTTGAGGGAAGTGCGAATCGATTTCGTACTGTGCAGGGTAATCTTGTTCTCCCAAATTTTTTTACATTTTTCTTGTAGTTTTTTCAATGGCATCTATAGCAATATAGTAAAAGGGGACATGACTCTCTTGTGTCTTGTATGATTTTTTTACACGTTAAGTTTGTTCTGCCGAACAAGGAATCCGCACCTTGTTATCCCGAAATATTCAAGCTCGAGTATCTTTTGTCTCACTTGCTTTGAACTCCCGCTTCTTCAACCTGCGCCGCGCCTTGTTATCCCAAAATTTGGACGCGCGCGAGAACTCCCTCCTCATCCGAAATCGCTCCGCAGCCTGCATATCGCCGAAATCCCCTTCTACCCCTCACCGAAAATGAAGCTCCACGCCATGGTGTCAAAACCGTGGGGTACGCTGTAACTTACCCTACATTTCGGACAAGCGCGTCCCTAAGCTTGGCTCCCCTCCCCTTCCCCCATTTGTACACCGAGGCCGCCAAAACCCATGAAACCCCACGCTCCTCCGTTGGCCTCCCGGCCGCCGCCAGTAGGAGACTCTTCCCGACTACGTCGCCCACCACAACAGCTCGCCGTCCCTCATCCACCGCACCTGATGAGGATCCGTTGTCGATCTCGTCGTCCCGCCGGATCAGCCGCCCCGTCCTCCACCTCCAAGGAGCTGCCCCGACGTTCTCCTCGTCTATCGCGCCACCTCAATCCCCACAGCGATGTCTTGACCTGCCCCACCGGAACCGCAGCACCCTCACCAATTCCTCCGATGAAGCCGAGGCCAACTCGGCGCCACCAAGGAGGTTCTGCACTCACCGCTGCATCTCACGGGGCTGCCGGTGCTCGATACCGAGCAGACATGGCATCTCCATCGGCGGCGCCATCGCTGGCCACATCATCCACGGCGTCTCTCCCCCATGTCGTTGCTTGCTCGGTGGGGACTTCCACAACGGTGCTAGCTGCAGCTGCTCCGGCTCTCGCTCGCGCTGCGGCTCTATTCTTGCTGTCGGCCGCGCTGCTGCACTGCTCCTGCTTTCGTTCGTTCTACTGCTCTGCTCTTGCTCTTGCTTGCGCTGCTGCTGCTACACGACCTCCGGCAGCTACATGAGTTGCTGCTTTAGCACTCGCTCGCGATGCTACATGACTTGCTCTCTGCTAGTGTGTTCCCTGCTCGAGCGTCTGCTGATTTAGATCACTGCTTTTCTGCTACTAGTGCTCGAACGCCCTAAACATCTATTGCAATGCTCTGTTACTAGTTCAATCAGTTTCAACAGTAAAATTCAGTTTCGACTGTGAAGTTCATTTTCTTCAGTTAAGTTTAGAGTGAACAGTACTTACAGCATCGGTCGGAGCGGCTGTGGCGCGGCTGATGCATTTTACATCTAGCACTTTTTGGTGATGTATTCTACATCATCTATTGCAGATGATATTAGGGTCCCACTTCAGATTAAATTTGTCTTTCTTGTCATGCTTCAGCCTCGTCGTCGTACACCTTAGCGGAGCTACTCCAACGACGGAACCGTCCCATCACAATGAGCGATACCCTCGGCGCTGCTTTCCAGAGGCCTCGGATCTTCTTCCCGCCTCGACAAATACACACCAGCATCATCACCATCCTCCACGTCCAGCCCAATGATGCTTGAGGTCCACAAGGCTATGCCAAAGAGGTTGTACACTCGTCGCATCACTTTGTTTCTCCATTCCTCTGTTCTTCCAATTCATGTGAGCCAAATACCTGTGTTGACTGAAATCCTATGTTTCCAAATGCTCTGCTTTTGCACGTGCATTCCTATCCTATTCCTGTGTTTTTCCTGTCCCCGAGTTTATAGAATCCTCCAATTCTAAGGAGCCCTTACAGATTTACTTCATTTTCAGATTGGCGTCAAAGAAAACTACGTGTGTTATGTCACCGCTCTTGCCGTGCCGTCATCCACCCCACCTGAGGTGCACCATCGACAGAAGCGTTCACTGCAGCAGAGATCCCCCTGCAGACTTTCTTTCGCCGCCTCAGATCATCTTCCCCGTTGCCGGCAGCCACGCCAACTGCATTACCATCATCGACTGAGCAGATGAACCTGAGGACTACACAGTTCGTAAGAAGAGGTTGCGCCTTTTCGTGTTTGCTTACATTATACATAGGTTATTATTACCTGCTACTTTATCGTTCAATCTTGAGTTTTGAATTGCCCATGGGTCTCATATCGAGCCAAAGAATCATTGAATAGTATATGTCTATCCGTTCATCCGGGGTCTTCTATGTGGTTCATGTTGGGTGGGCAACAAACAATAGATGATCCATTATCTATCTTTTAAACCTGAAGCTATAATCTACCGCTATCATTAGTTTTGGATCCATCCACTCGTTTGCTACCATCAGGCTTGATTTTTGCATGCACCCCTTAGGCCTTACAAAATCTAACTATTTTTTATTATGCATGTCGGATATTGTACACAATCGCATTGAACATGTAGAGAAAAAGAGAAGACCGCTATGTGCGAATATAATGTCATGCGACGCTGCTCCATGGTGGGCTAAGTGCCCCCTCTCCTGCATTTCCAGATTGTATTCCAGAGGAAGATAACTGCTCGGATGGAGATTCGTATGAGCCGACCATGCCTGTTTACCACCGAGGTGTTTGCTCTAACCTCGCATGCCGATGTTGGTCATATCATGCATATGGCGCCTTGCATTGGTTACATTATACATCTTATATGTCATCAGCTTAGTTTAGATTTGCTTTGTGTGAATGCCACCTGTTTGGTTTCTATATCATACTCCCACCATTCCTAAATATTTGTCTTTTTAGCGATTTCAACAAGTGACTACATACGGAACAAAATGAGTGAATCTACACTCTTAAAATATGTCTATATACATCCGTATGTGGTAGTCCATTTGAAATCTCTAAAAAGACAAATATTTAGGAACGGAGGGAGTACATGGGAATTATGCAATGCCATCTTCTTCAGCCAGGCATCATATACGTGAATCATGCAATGACATCCTTGTCGGGGAGGCTGATCGTACCCACGGACACCTATGGGGCCGGCGGAGCAGGCCCCTTGTGGTTTGGAGGGGGGTGGAGATCGCACGAAGAGCGGATCGAGGCGATGCACACGAGCAGTTTACCCAGCTTCGGAGCTCTCCGGAGAGATAAAACTCCTACTGCTGCTTGTTTGATCTATTGTGTTCTTGCTAGGGAGCAATGCGAGCTACAAAACCTAGCGTGAGTGTCTCTGGTCTCTGGTGAGTCGAATGAACCGAACCAGCCGAACCCCTTCTACGTTGCGCATGGGCCTCCTTTTATATGCTCAAGGGGTCTCCGACAGGTGGCAACATAGACGAGGGTACAAATGTAAAAACAGGAGTTGGTACACCTACTTGAACAGTGTACAGTGCAAAATACCTAACTCTGACGGCAAGGGACAAAAGCAAAAAATGCCCGTCATTGTCACCCAAACAATTAGGCAACAGAGGCCGTCAGTGCGCCTCGCCGCCACGATGGCAAGCTTGTCGGCGCCGCTTATCGCTGCTCTCCGCTGGCTGCACGGCCGCTCGACACGTAGCGCATGGAGCGGTCCCATGGCGACACGTCGCTGGATGAGCCGGAGCGGAGACGGAGAGAAGTTGCATGCCGCGACAAAGCGCCTGCCGCGGCCGAATCCTTATCGGCGCCGGAGGCTTGTCGGCGCTCGAGCCTTCCGGCAAGCTCAATTACTTTCCGGGAACGCCGGGGATATCGACGATTGCCATGCAAACACGCCGACATTCGCCTGCAGAAAGCAACGAGCGGCGCCTTCCTATTTAGGGTCGAGAGAGGCACCGATGGTGAAGGTACCACCATGCCGCCCTCCTGGCCGGGCACCTTCTTGGTCTTTGGCGGAGCCACCATCTTCTTGCACTTGCCGGTGGAGCTCGATGGTGCGTCCTCGACGGTAGCGCGGCACTCGAAGAGGTGCGCTTGCGGAGTGAGCATCGAGCCCTTGCCGGACTTGGACTTGGTCTTCTTCCCCACGGGAGCTTCAGCGGCAAGTGTTGGGCGATCTGTCGCGGTTGCTGCGTCACGGTAGATCTTGTCGGCACGAGATAAGGGCATCCTTCTTGTCGCCATGGACAGAGATGACGCTTATCGGGCTGGCATCTTGAGTAGGTTGTAGGCGAGGAGAGGCTGCCATGAACTTGGCGAGTCTTTGGGACGGCCAAGTATCCCATTGTAAGGCAACGGGAAATCGGCAACGCGTCGAATGTGACCCTCTCGGTCGTAAGTTCAGCTCGCTGCCAAATGTTACCGACAACGTAATGTTCCCTTCGCTTGCTCCTTCCCGGATTGATTCCTTGAAGGTACCGGTCTCTTCGAGCTCGCTGTCAGGATTTGAAGCTTCGGAGCACCGCGGAGGAGATCAGATTCAAGCCGGACCCGCCGTCATCTATCATTTTTGTGACCTTGAGGTTGCGTATTGTTGGAGAGACGAACATCTGCAAGCACCCGTCCGCAATTACGCGATCAGGGTGGTCCTCAATATCAAAAATGATAGGCGTCTGGACCACTTGAGAGGCTTGCGTGACTCTACGGATGGTTCCGCTGCATTGACCTCCCCGTGATCCATTGCTTGAGTTGGCGGTGGGAGGTATGCAGGGAAGCACCTCCGTCAATGCAAAGGACCTCTGTGGGCTTTCTGAAACTCCTGCTCATCGGTGTCGCTGCCTTCCATATCTTCGTTGTCGCCCTCATCTTCATCCTTGTCGCGCCGCTGGAGGTCGATCTCCTTGTCACCGCTTGGCCTTGCCGCTGGCCCCTCCCCGCCGGGACGCTTTCTTGCTTGCTCCCCGGCACCTTCCTGGCCTTCTCCTTGTCACGCCACTCGTACTCAGCTCTACGCTGTTCGACAAGCTGCTCGACCTTCTTGCAGCTCGGAGGTCGTGGCCCTTGGTGCGGTGGATCTTGCAAGATCTGCTTGCCGGAGCTGTCCTGCTTGTCGGCGGCCGCCACCGACCGGTGGTTGGCGTCGCCGCAACCTCCTTGCCGGGCCACCAGCCTTGGCGTTCTTTGTCGCCACCTCCATTGCCGGACCGCCCGACCGCTAGCACTTCTCGGCTTTCTTCTTCCTGTTGCCTCGCCGCCCTTCTTTGCCGGGCGGTGTCCTCACCGCCGAGATCCTGCTACGCATTCTCTCCTGGAGTCTCCTCCCTTCCTCGGTAGCGTGCACACTTGTCGGCCAAGGCGTACAGCTCACCGACATCCTTGACTTTGCACATCGCCATCTCCTCCCTCATCCGGGCGGTTCCGCACATTCGATGAAATGCGCTGATCACCGCGCGGGGTGGACGTCTTGGATGTTGTAGTGCACACGGCTGAATCTCTGAATGAACTTGCGCAGGACTCTCCTTCCTTCCGGGCGCAGCAAGTGAAGGTCACTCTCTTGGCCATGAGGTTTGTGGCCACCGTGAAGGCGCCAACAAACCGATGGCACGAATCTGCCCAAGAGGATATGGAGCTGTCCGGCAAGTGCATGAGCCAAGATCTGACGTTGGGCTTGAGCACGAGCGGGAAGTAGTTGGCGAGGATCTTGTCGTCCCGTCCCCCAGCAGCCTGCATGGCGATGGTGTAGATGCTAAGGAACTCCGACGGGTGCGTCCTGCCATCATACTTCTCCGGTACGTCTGGTTTGAAGTTTTTCTGGCTGGGCCACTGGACTTGCCGCAGCTCACGAGTGAACGCAGGGCAACCTACTTCGTACGGCAAGTCGCCTGGCTCCTCCGGCGCGCGCATGTCAACAGAGGGCCCAGCGCGCTTGTCGGACTGACGTCGCGCTTCTCTTCGGCGCTCGATGCGAGTTCGAAAGGCCCTCTTGTTGTCGCCATGAAGAACTTGGCGCCGATCGCGGCGAAGCTCATGGATCCGACGACGCAGCGGAGTCGCTGTCGAGGTGGATCCGTGAGTCGGCGATCTTGGCCTTCTTGGCGGAGAGTGCATGGTGGTTGCACCTCCGACAGCCTCGCCGCCACCGCTCGTGCCTTGTCGCCCCGCCGGCAATGATGGCGTTGGTTGCCGCGAGCGTCGCCGCTGCTGGCAAAGCCGATGAGGCTCGATAGTGGCCCTCCACCGCCGACCTTTGTCGGCCGTTGGAGGGTAGTCGAGAGCAGCTGAGCTCGCCAGAGCTTCGCTGGAGTAGTGGGTGGCATTGGAGAACGGTGCGAGGAGCGGGACACGCCGGACTTCTAACCACGTTAGAAGGAGCAGCGCCCGTCCGGCATCAGTATCTCACTCGTGCCAGCATGTTGGCGTGCATGCTGGTCTTGAGGGTCTCGATCCAACGAACGTATGGCGTTGTGAACGCCATGACGTTGTTGGTCCCGCGTCTCCTGAGATGGGCGCGGGGGATGCGCGGACGCCGAGGTTTGCGGTGCCTTGTCCTTGGACTTGGCAACGCGTCGCGAGCACCTGCTCGTCGGTGCCCGTTCTCCGCCAGCGTCTGCCCCACCACCCGCTTGCTGCGGTGAGGGTGGGTACGACGCGACGGCTCTGCTGCGCTGAAGCCTTCTTCTTCGGTGGCATGTTGAGGAAGATGTTGATGACGCTGCTCGTGTGAACGCCGGATCAGATTCACACGGCCTCGACGCCCCTACCTTGGCGCGCCAAAGATGTCGGGAGGCTGATCGTACCCACGGACACCTATGGGGCCGGGCGGAGCAGGCCCTTGTGGTTCGAGAGGGGGCGGAGATCGCACGAAGAGCGGAACGAGGCTATGCACACGAGCAGTTTACCTAGCTACGGAGCTCTCCGGAGAGATAAAAATCCTAATGCTGCTTGTTTGATCTATTGTTTTATTTCTAGGGAGCAATGAGAGCTACAAAACCTAAGCGTGAGTGTCTCCGGTCTGGTGAGTCGAATGAACCGAACCAGCCAAACCCCTTCTACGCTATGCATGGGCCTCCTTTTATATGCTCAAGGGTCTCCGGCTGTGTGGCAACATAGACGAGGGTACAAATGTAAAACAGGAGTTGGTACACCTACTTGAACAAAGGTATGCAGTAAAATACCTAACTCGACGGCAAGGGACAAAAGCAATAAATGCTCGTCATTGTCGCCCAAACAAAGGCAACAGAGGCCGTCAGTGCGCTCCGCCGCCACGATGGCAAGCTTGTCGCCGCCGCTTATCGCTGCTCTCCGCTGGCTGCACAGCCGCTCGACACGCGCGCATGGAACGGTCCCATGGCGACACGTCGCTGGATGAGCTGGAGCGGAGACGGAGAGAAGTTGCATGCCGCGGCAAGCGCCCTGCCGCGGCCGAATCCTTGTCGCGCCCGGAGGCTTGTCGCGCTCCGAGCCTTCCCGGCAAGCTCCTCTTGCCGGGGCCTTGTCTTCTGCATGCCTTGAGCGGCCTTCCCGACAAGCTCCTCTTGTCGGGACCTTGTCTTCTCAATCTAATACTTTGTTCTTGAATGGCTCCAAAGGAGCCACGGAGGATCTTGGCGGTGACGAGGCAAACCCTGCCGCGGGGTGCTACAACTGTCTGCGGCACTGCAGTACGGGATACTAGGGTACCCCTACTCTAGTACACCGACAGGAGCCCCCGGGCCTGGGCCGTACACGGTGCCGAGCGCTTGTCGGACACGCGCGGCCTCGACCACGTCGCAACTCGCCCCAGACCCACCACAATCCCCACTAACGGCATGCACCGGACGTGGCGTCGCGCGAGAGATCGTGGGCGCGGTCGTGGGGGGTTCTTTATTAGTATAAGCGGAACGTCCGCCCCCTCCTCCCCTTTATAAGCGGAGGAAATAGAGGCAGGCCGACCACCCCTGCCATTGCTGTCTTGTCAAGAAACCACCGCCGCTCCCCTCTTCTTCTCCGGTGCGAAGAGAGCAGCGCCCCGCCCCCTTTCGCTGCAAGCACGCTCATCGCCGTCGGCCTCCTCCGCCCCCCCTCCCCTCGCCATGGCTCCGAAAGGCGATAAGGAGAAGGGCGTCAAGTCGGCCGAGGCGCAGCGGCTCGCGGCACTGCGCAAGGAGCGAGCCATCTTCCCCCCGCAGCTCGGCGCAAGGGAGCTGCGGGACGTCTTCTACCTCTTCTAGTCGACGGAGACTCGTGCGCATCCGCGCACGAGGGTGCTCCCCGCCTCCGCCGCTGATTTGGCCCCAATAGGGTACCCTTTTTTCGCCCTTTTCTTTTATTGCGGTCTTTGCCCGCCGTTTTCCGAGTTCTTCTGTGACATAATGAACACCTTTAGCCTCCGCCTCCTTGATTTCACCCCCAACGCCGTCTTGACCATGGCGGTTTTCGCGCTTTTGTGCGAAAACTTTGTCGGAGTCCACCGGAACGTGGCACTCTTCCGCCATTTCTTTGTTCCCAGTCGAGAGAGAGGAGAGCCACTTGCGGAGGGATAGCTCGGGTCTCTAGGATCGGCAAGAAAGAGGCCTACCTAGAGGGAGAGTTCCGCAACAAGTGGGAGGAGTGGAGAGCCAACTGGTGCTGGGTCGTAGAGGAGAACTCGCAGCCTTTCACCGCTGCAGGCGCCAAACTCCAATAGTGCGCGGCAGGATTGGAGCAACTTGGCGCCGGAAGATGCGGTCAAGATAGTGTGACCCAAATTCTGCGCCTCGGGCTTGCCGGTTAATCAGAGGCGCAGTTGGCGCAGACTTCTTTCGCCAGACGCTTCCCTTTGCAGGAAAGGAGGAGGCCTGCTTGGGAGTTCCAGAATGCGGCAGATATTATGAGGTTGCGCCCGGGCTTGAACTGGAACTTCACCGTCATGGAGCTGGATTCAGTGCTGCTCGAGCTGTTCAAGAACGACCCCGACCATCCAGAGTGGTTTAGGTTGCCGCGGGGGGTCGTCCCATTGTGCAACAACTCGGCGCTCGACCGCATCCGCGCCATGATGCCACTGTGCGACTCCCACGGGATCGTCCCAACCTGGCAGGAGCCCCCCGACGAGGTCGTGCAGCAATTCTTCGACGATTTGCAAGAAGTGCCGATCCGCGCCGACGAGCAGAAGAGGCCCACCCGCGACACCACCGACCAGGAGATGGCGCAGATTGCCACCAGGGTGGAGGAGGCGGCAGCAGCCACGGCCGCTGGAGCCTTCGGGTTCACCGTGGAGGAGGCGGACGCGGCGAAGGCAGCAAGCCTTGCCGAGCGAGGGGAGGTCGCCGGCGAGGACGAGCTTGTCGAGCCCGAGGCCGGTTCGAGTGGACCCGCCGAGGGCGCTTCTTCCCCACCACCAAGCGACTTGCCGCCAGCGAAGCCCCCGGCTCCGTCGAGGAGGCGTCTCCGCAAGGCTGGAGACGAGCCGGGGCGACAGACCGGCCCACAGCAGCAGCGCCGCGCGACATGCTCCACCGCGGCAAGCGAGGTTGCTGGGAGCGCCCACACGGCCTCGACAACCGGGCGGGATCTTCTCGAGCCACCGCCGACGCCCGCCTAAGCGGCCAAGAGAGCCCACGCCTCCACCTGCCGCACCGAGGCGAGGCGGAGTTTGACTTCTCCGCCAGCTCCGAGGAGGAAGGCGAAGAGTAAGCTTCTCGAGATTGTGCTTGTATTTCTTCAATTTTATTGCTTTATCTTGAATCGACTTGCTTGCTCGACTCTTTCCTTTTCAGGATGCTGGCCCAGAGAGCGGCGAAGAGGGCCAAGATCCCGACGGTCGTCGTTGAAGACGATTCTCCCGTGGCGACGGGGGACGCGTCCGAGACCGCCTTGCCGGACCCGGCAACCCTTCCCCAGAGCAGCCCCCAGCACAACCCCCAGAGTAAGTGTGCAGTTTTCTTCTTACTATTAGGCGTGGAGGGGTGCTCCTTCTTTGTTGATATCTGACTGTGCTTGTGTAGGAGCAGAGCAGCCTCATCAGGAGGGCTCGGAGGCCGCCTCCGAGATCCTACCCGCTGCCACTACGCTGCCAAGGGAGAACTCCCGCAAGGAGCTCCCTCCGACAAGGGAGGCCACCCCGGCAAGGGAGGCCACTCCGGCAAGGGAGGCTACCCCGGCAAGGGACGGCGCCAGTGACCCTCCAGTGGTCGAGGCCATGGCTGCGGATCCCGTTGCAGGTAACTCCCTTACGCGAAAATCTCCCTTGGGCTTGCTTTCTTTTGTTTCTCTTTTTGAACATCTGCTTGACTGCTCTTTCTTCGTCTGACGCAGAGCCGATGGAGGTCGAGGCCGCCGGCGAGGAGGAAGCGCGCGGCAACACCGACGAGCCCGTCGTCGAGGAAGAAGAGGTCGTCGTCGTGGAGGAAGAGGCCATCGCCGATGAGCCTGTTGGCGAGGAGGCCACCGAGGCTGCCGACGCAGAGGCCGGCGAGGGGTCGGGCGACCGCATCGACGGCCCCGAGGTCGCAGGAGCGGCAAGCGCCACACCGACTACCGACTTCCCCCACCGCTGTCAGCCAAGGCCAGTTCGAGGAGCCCCAGCCCGTGCCTACACCAAGGCCGGCAAAGGCGTCTTCATCAAGCTCCCCGGGAACCGAGCCCAGGCGCGGGTCGAGGGAGAGACCTTCGACGGC
Source organism: Aegilops bicornis (assembly GCA_021605145.1). Classification (NCBI taxonomy): domain Eukaryota; kingdom Viridiplantae; phylum Streptophyta; class Magnoliopsida; order Poales; family Poaceae; genus Aegilops; species Aegilops bicornis. The sequence continues at coordinate 413,859,388 of CM038673.1, read as the reverse complement.
GAGCTACCGCCCGCTGGCTCGACGCTGGTGGACGCGCCAAGCAGCAAAGTGGGCGAAGTCTCGAGGAGGAGCATTGTCAAGAAGCTGCTGTCGCTCTACCGCGCCCGGCAGGCCAAGCTGGAGACCCGAGAGGCGCTTGTCGTGAGGGCAGGAGCGGACATGGAGAGGCGCGCCGAAGAGCTCCGGAGCGCCAACCAAGAAACCCTCCGCGACGTAGCAGAAGCGCGGGGGCAACTCGCAGAAGAGCGCACGGCCTTCATCCTTGAGAAGGCCGCAGCTGAGGAGGAGCAGCGGCTGGCTGCCGAGAAGCTCGCCGCGCAGGAAAGTGAGCTGGCGCAGCGGAAGGTCAACCTGGACAGCCATGAAGAAGACCTTGCCGCGCGTGAGAGTCGCTACGGGGCGCTTCAGGAAGCGGCGACGCCGCCGCAGCCGAGGCCGCCAAGGAAGAGCTGAAGGCGAAGGTGGCACAGCTGGAGGCCACCCTCAAGAAGAGCGGCGAAGAGCTTGCCGTGCTCAAGCGTGAGCGAGAAGGACGCCTACACTCTGGGTGAGCTGCAGAGTCGCTCGGCCGATAGAGGCAAGGAGCTCGACGCCGCCAAGGATTCAAAGGCGGATCTCGAGCTGAAGCCACCACTCTGACGCAGACGTTGGATGGCGCCAGAGAGCGGGAGGTGGGCTTGTTGGAGGCGATCAAGGCCAAGGAGGAGCTGCTGGCGAATGCTGTCTCCGTCCAGAACACCTTGAGGGAGAGCATGGAGCACTGGACCGAAGGTCTTGTGGACACCGCCGCCGACATCCACAACGAGCTGATGGAGCCGGGGATGGCGGACCTTGTGTATTCCTCCGACGAGCATCTCCAACCCAGCGCCAAGCTCAACTTATTCTTCAAAGGCGTGGCGACGGGCCTCCAGCGACTCCGGGAGGAGGTCCCAAAGCAGCTGGCCAAGGAATCACGCTAGGTCTATGCAGGAGCCCTCGAGAAGGTGTTGATCAAGGTGGCCTTCCGCAATCCGGGCCTCAACCTTAACGGCGTCCTCCGATCCTTGCCGCCAGACGCCAACGTGGAGGAGTTTCAAAGCCCTTGTCGCACCCATTGTGGACAAGGTGAACAAGATCAAGCGGATTGAGGGCGACCGCGAGACTAGGGCCGCCAACTTTATCTTTCCCTTGTCGCTGCTGATCATGTTTAGAACACTTTGTTAGATCAATGACAAGTTATTTTGTAATATACTCTATCTTAGGCGATCAATGCAACGTTATTTCCTCTACTTGATTCCTTCCTTTGTATGTTTACGCTACGCATTTGGGGGGACTTGTCGGTGCGGGCACCTTTGCCGCGAGCGCTGAGTGCGGAACGTCAGCAGCCTGCTGGCAGTGCCGCCTCCGACAAGTAACCTTGTCGCGACTAGCCGCAGCTCACTTAAGTTGTTGAGCGGACTCGAAACAAGGTAAGGGCGCGACTAGCCGGCGAGTTGGTTCCTCTGCACACAGGTTTTCCATACAAAGTACTATCGTTCGAGGAAGATAACTTGAAAATTTAAAAATTGATTGCTCAAACTTTGGCAACTTAGCTTTTCTGTCTTGCTTCCCGATGAGGTGAAACTTCCTCGAGCGGTGCCTGGTCCATAGTATTATCTCCTCCTTCCCCCCTGGTTAACTTGTGCGCGAGGGAGCCCCCCTTTCTTTGAGAAAAGAAAAAGAAGAGGAAATAACGTTATGGAGCCCAATGCTCGATTCTGCTAACCGGGTGTGGTTGCTGCACAAAGTGTTAGCCAAAACATGCAATAAAATGATGAAAGCATGAATTTGACAAGTTGTGCGCAACACATGAGCTTTACTGATGCACGGGGTCTGCGCTCGGCTTTGTACAAAGGATTACATGCAACAGCAGCAAGACTTGTACAAAATGTGGTTGTCGGAACGGGTTCCGACAACCGCGCCCTATGGGTAAAACTTACGAAGATGCTCAATGTTCCAGGAGTTGCTCACCGAATGCCATCTTCGGTCTCAAAGCGGACAGCGCCAGCCTAGTGACCTGCTTTCACCCGATAAGGGCCCTCCCACTTCGGCGCCAACTTGTTTGAATTCTTGGCGGACTGAACGCTACCAAGAACAAGGTTGCCTTCCTCGAGACTTCGGCATTAACCTCAAGGGCTATGGTAGCGACGCAGAGCTTGTCAGAAGCGAGCGGCTCGCACAATGACTGAAGATGATCCTCCTCAAGGAGCAGCGCGTCATCTTGTCGCAGCTGCTCTTGCTCGAGCTCGTCATAGCGAGCACTCGAGGCGATCCATATACGAAGTTCCGTGGGGAGAACTGCCTGCGCTCCATAGACTAGAGCAAAAGGTGTCTGACCGGTGGCTCGATTTGGCGTCCCGATCGACCAAAGAACCACCGGCAGCTCCTTGATCCAGTTTCTTCCGCACTTGTGCAGCTCGTCGAAAGTTCTGGTCTTGAGCCCGCAGCAAAGACTTCAAGATTTGCCCTCTTCGCTTGACCGCTGCTTGTCGGGTGAGCAACAGAAGCAAAGCAGACCTTGGCGCCAAGGTCTTGGACGTCTTGCATGAAGGTGCGACTTCAGAATTGTGTGCCGTTGTCGGCGATGATCCGTTAGGGATTCAAACGGCAAACAATTGACCTGAAGAACTTGATCGCCGATCGTGCCGCCACCTTCCTCATCGCTTCCACTTGGCCACTTTGTGAACTTGTCAATGGCGACGCATAAGTACTCAAAGTCCCCGACAGCTTCGGGGAAGGGGTCGAGGATGTCGAGCCCCTGCACCGAAAATGGCGAGGATAAAGGGATCGCCCGAGAGCTTGAGCTGGCTGGTGTATCTGTTTGGAATGGAACTGCACGCTTCACACTTGGTTACTTGTGCGATTGCATCTGGAGGGCTGTCGGCGGAAGAAACCTTGCCGGAAAGCTTTGCCAAGCAAGTGCTCTTTGGCGCCAATGTGGTGACCACATATGCCTTCATGTATCTTCGCCAACAGCTTCGTCCATCTTCCCAGGAATACACTTCAATTTCACACCGTTGAGTCTTCTTCGCATGCAGTATGCCGTCCGACAAACCGGTACATACTTGACCGCCGGGCTACTCTTTCCGCTTCTTCTTGCTCTTCGGAAGTTCTCTGTCAAGGAAATGGACAATCTGCTGCGCCCATGCCGGAGCTATGGCTCGACAACAATGACTAAAGGCACATCTGCTGCTGTGGGAACATCAGCTTCCACGGCAAGAACCTGCGGCCCTGCCGGAGCTTGATGCTCCCCGACAAGCTTGCTGGAGCAAGACTTGTCGGGAGTGTCTGCTTCAACGAAAAAAACCCTGGGGTCTGGCCGGAGCGCATCGCCTCAAGATCGCTGGTGTTGACCTTTGGGGACCTTTGCAACGACGGCTTCGGGAAGCTGCAGCCGGAAAGTAGTCACCAGAGGCCAACTTCCTCTTCTTGCTTTGTCCTCGTTGATGGTGTTACGGTTGGCTGAGTCAGCTTGAGCACGAAAATCCCTGGTTCCATTGTGTAACTTAAGTGCAGCAGACTTTGACAAAGCCGTCAGCAATATCATTCTGAGCTCTTGGAACATGTTCCATTTGCAGGCCGTCAAAGTGCTCTTCCAGCTTCCTCACTTCATCAACGTAGGCTTCCATCAACGGACTCTGGTAATCTTTGTTCACTTGGCGGATGACAAGTTGTGAGTCATCCCTGACAATAAGCTTTTTGATCCCAAGGTCCACTGCGATCCTGAGACCGGCAAGCAAACCTTCATACTCTGCAGTATTGTTTGTCGCTTGCTCCTTGGGAAAGTGCATCTGGACTACGATTTTGAGGTGCTCTCCGGTGGGTGCGATAAGCAAAGACGCCGGCACCGGGCGCTTTGCAGCGAGAAGGCACCATCAAAGTACATCAGCCACTCTTTGCTTGCTTCCTTGACGGGAATGCTCGCCTCCTAATCTCTTCATCCGGTGTTGGCGCCCATTACGCTATGAATTTCGCCAACGCTCGCTTTGGATAGATGATGTGCTTTCAAACTTAAGACCAAAGCTCGACAGTTCCAAAGGCCCACTCGACAATCCTGCCTGCCGCTTCGGATTCTCGCGGTATCCTCTTCAGCCGAAAGCGAGTGACAAGCTGTGATCTCGTGTGCTTGGAAGTAATGGCGCAGCTTTCTCGAGGCCATGAGGAGGCCGAAAAGCAATTTTGCACACCGTAGTACCTTGACCTAGCCCCGCAGGAGGGAATCGACAAAGTAGACCGGGCGCTGCACCATCCTTTTCTCAGACTGCTCATGTGCTCGCGCTGATTCATCCTTGTCGGGACCAGAGCTTGTCGGCGAAGCCCCCGCTTGTCGCTGGATGTGCTTGCCGTGGTTGCTTTGGCTCGTCATCCTCCTCCCTCTCCGCTACTAACGCAGCACTAACCACTTGATTGGTTGCCGCTATATATAGCAGCAACCTCTCTTGTGGCCTAGGTGCGACAAGTGTTGGAGTGGAGGACAGGTATCTCTTCAAGTCCTGCAGCGCAGCCTCCGCTTCGGGAGTCCATTTCATTGGACCTGCCTTTTTCAAAATCTGGAAAAATGGCAGGGCGCGCTCAGCAGACCTAGAAATAAACCTGCTGAGAGCAGCCATGCAACCAGCAAGTCTTCGTACATCCTTGACGCGCTTTGGTGCTTCAATCTGCTCAATGGCCTTGATCTTGTCGGGATTAGCTTCAATCCCTCGCTGAGACACGAAGAACCCGAGAAGCTTGCGGAAGGGACTCCAAACACGCACTTCTCGGGGTTGAGCTTAAGGTTGATCTTGGCGCAGATTTGCAAAGGTCTCGGCCCAAATCTTGAACCAGAGTTGCTTTGTCCTTGCTTTTGACCACTATGTCATCCATGTAGGCTTCTACATTTCGTGCATTTGCGGCTCAAAAGCGCCATGGACTACCCTTGCAAATGTTGAACCAGCATTCTTCAAACCGAAAGGCATCCGTATGAAACAGTATGTGCCGCATGGTGTGATGAATGCGGTCTTCTCCTCATCTTCTTCAGCCATGAAGATCTGATGGTATCTCGAGTATGCATCAAGAAACGAAAGCAAATCACATCCAGCCGTGGAGTCAACAATCTGGTCAATGCGCCGGCAAGGGAAATGGATCTTTGGGACAAGCTTTATTAACATCCGTGAAGTCAATACAAAGTCTCCATTTTCCATTTGCTTTATGACGACTACAGGATTGGCCAACCACGTAGGATGGAGCACTCCTCGACAAGGCCCGCCGCTTCCAGCTTGATCTCTTCGCTATGAATTCTTGGCGCCCACCGCTTGCTTCCTCGACTTTTTGCTTGACGGGCCGCGATGAGGACAAACGGCCAGCGGTGCTCAATTACTTTCCTGGGAACGCCGGGATATCGACAGTTGCCATGCAAACACGCCGACATTCGCCGCAGGAAAGCAACGAGCGCGCCTTCCTATTTAGGGTTAGAGAGGCAATCGATGGTGAAGGTACCACCAGTGCCGTCCTCCTTGGCGGGCACCTTCTTGGTCTTCGGCGGAGCCACCATCTTCTTGCACTTGCTGGTGGAGCTCGATGGTGCGTCCTCGACGGTAGCGCAGCACTCCGAAGAGGTGCGCTTGCCGGAGTGAGCATCAGAGCCCTTGCCGGACTTGGACTTGGTCTTCTTCCCCCCGGGAGCTTCAGCGGCAAGTGTTTGGCAATCTGTCGCGGCTGCATCCCGGAAGATCTTGTCGGCACAGATAAGGGCATCCTTCTTGTCGCCATGGACAGAGATGACGCTTATCGGACTGGCATCTTGAGTAGGTTGTAGGCGTAGTGAGAGGCTGCCATGAACTTGGCGAAAAGTCTTTGGACGGCCAAGTATCCCATTGTAAGGCAACGGGAAATCGGCAACGTCTTAATGTGACCCTCTCAACAGAAGTTCAGCTCGCTGCCAAATGTTACCGCAACGTAATGTTCCCTTCGCTTGCTCCTTCCCGGATTGATTCCTTGGAAGGTACCGGTCTCTTCGAGCTCGCTGTCGTGGATTTGAAGCTTCGGAGCACCGCTGAGGAGATCAGATTCAAGCCGCCCCGCCGTCAACTAACATTTTGTGACCTTGAGGTTGCGGATGGTTGGAGAGACCAACATCGGCAAGCACCCGACCGCAGTTATGCGATCAGGGTGGTCCTCAATATCAAAAATGATAGGCGTCTTGGACCACTTGAGAGGCTTGCGTGACTCTCACGGATGGTTCCGCTGCATTGACCTCCCGCATCCATTGCTTGATTTGGCGGTGGGAGGTATGCAGGAAGCACCTCCGGCCAATGCAAAGGACCTCTGTGGCTTTCTGAAACTCCTGCTCATCGGTGTCGTCGTCTTCCATATCTTCGTCGTCGTCCTCATCTTCATCCTTGTCGCGGCCGCGGGGAGGTCGGTCTCCTTGTCACTGCTTGGCCTTGCCGCGGCGTCCTCCCCGGCCGGGACGTTTCTTGCTTGCTCCCCCAGCACCTTCCTGGGCCTTCTCCTTGTCACGCCACTCGTACTCAGCTCTCTGCTGTTCGACAAGCTGCTCGACCTTCTTGCAGCTCTGGAGGTCGTGGCCCTTGGTGCGGTGGATCTTGCAAGATCGCTTGCCGGAGCTGTCACCGCTTGTCGGCGGCCGCCACCGACCGGTGGTTGGCGTCGCCGCAACCTCCTTGCCGGAGCCACCAGCCTTTGGCGTTCTTGTCGCCACCTCCATTGCCGGACTGCTCGACTGCTAGCACTTCTCCGGCTTTCTTCTTCCTGTTGCTCGCCGCCCGGCCCTTCTTTGCCGGGCGGTGTCCTCACCGCCGATCCTGCTTCGCATTCTCTCTGGAGTCTCCTCCCTTCCTCGTAGCGTGCACACTTGTCGGCCAAGGCGTACAGCTCACTGACATCCTTGACTTTGCACATCGCCATCTCCTCCCTCATCCGGCGGTTCCGCACATTCTGATGAAATGCGCTGATCACCGCGGCAGGGTGGACGTCTTGGATGTTGTAGTGCACACGGCTGAATCTCTGAATGAACTTGCGCAGGGACTCTCCTTCCTTCTGGGCGAGCAAGTGAAGGTCACTCTCTTGGCCATGAGGTTTGTGGCCACTGTGAAGGCGCCAACAAACCGATGGCATGATCTGCCCAAGAGGATATGGAGCTGTCCGGCAAGTGCATGAGCCAAGATCTCGACGTTGGGCTTGAGCACGGCGGGAAGTAGTTGGCGAGGATCTTGTCGTCCCGCCCCCAGCAGCCTGCATGGCGATGGTGTAGATGCTAAGGAACTCCGACGCGCGCCCCGCCATCATACTTCTCCTGCACGTCTGGTTTGAAGTTTTTCCGGCTGGCCCTTTGGACTTGCCGCAGCTCACGAGTGAACGCAGGGCAACCTACTTCAGACGGCAAGTCGCTTTGGCTCCTCCGGGCGCGCGCATGTCAACAGAGGGCCCAGCGCGCTTGTCGGATCGACGTCGCGCTTCTTCGGGCGCCGATGCGCAGTTCGAAAGCGCCCTCTTGTTGTCGCTCATGAAGAACTTGGCGCTGATCGCTGGCGAAGCTCATGGATCCGGACGACGCAGCGGAGTCGCTGTCGAGGTGGATCCGGTGAGTCGGCGATCTTGGCCTTCTTGGCGGAGAGTGCATGGTGGTTGCACCTCCGACAGTCTGCCGCCACCGGCTCGTGCCTTGTCGCCCCGCCGCGGCAATGATGGCGTTAGTTGCCGCGGAGAAGCGTCGCCGTTAGCAAAGCCGATGAGGCTCGATAGTGGCCCTCCACTCGCCGACCTTGTCGGCCGTTGGAGGGTAGTCGAGGAGCAGCTGAGCTCTCGCCAGAGCTTCGCTGGAGTAGTGGGTGGCATTGGAGAACGGTGCGAGGCGGACACGCCGGACTTCTAACTACGTTAGAAGGCGGCGCCCGTCCGGGCGACCGTATCTCACTCGTGCGGCATGTTGGCGCGCATGCTGGTCTTGAGGGTCTCGATCCAGCGAACGTATGGCGTTAGAACGCCATGACGTTGTTGGTCCCGCGTCTCCCGAGATGGACGCGGGGATGCGCGGACGCCGAGGTTTGCGGTGCCTTGTCCTTGGACTTGGCAACGTCGCGAGCACCTTCGTCGGTGCCCGTTCCTCCGCCAGCGTCTGCCCCACCACCCGTTTGCTGCGGTGAGGGTGGGTACGACGCGGACGGCTCTGCTGCCGCTGAAGCCTTCTTCTTCGGTGGCATGTTGAGGAAGATGTTGATGACGCTGCTCGTGTGAACGCCGGATCAGATTCACACGGCCTCGACGCCCCCTACCTGGCGCGCCAAAGATGTCGGGGAGGCTGATCGTACCCACGGACACCTATGGGGCCGGCGGAGCAGGCCCCTTGTGGTTCAGAGGGGGGCGGAGATCGCACGAAGAGCGGATCGAGGCGATGCACACGAGCAGTTTACCCAGCTTCGGAGCTCTCCGGAGAGATAAAACTCCTACTGCTGCTTGTTTGATCTATTGTGTTCTTGCTAGGGAGCAATGCGAGCTACAAAACCTAGCGTGAGTGTCTCTGGTCTCTGGTGAGTCGAATGAACCGAACCAGCCAAACCCCTTCTACGTTGCGCATGGGCCTCCTTTTATATGCTCAAGGGGTCTCCGGCGGTGGCAACATAGACGAGGGTACAAATGTAAAACAGGAGTTGGTACACCTACTTGAACAAAGGTATGATGCAAAATACCTAACTCGACGGCAAGGGACAAAAGCAATAAATGCTCGTCATTGTCGCCCAAACAAAGGCAACAGAGGCCGTCAGTGCGCCCGCCGCCACGATGGCAAGCTTGTCGCCGCCGCTTATCGCTGCTCTCCGGCCGGCTGCACAACCGCTTTCGACCTGTACGCGCATGGAACGGTCCCATGGCGACACGTCGCTGGATGAGCTGGAGCGGAGACGGAGAGAAGTTGCATGCCGCGGCAAGCGCTTCGCCGCGCCGAATCCTTGTCGCGCCGGAGGCTTGTCGCGCTCCGAGCCTTCCCGGCAAGCTCCTCTTGCCGGGGCCTTGTCTTCTGCATGCCTTAAGCGGCCTTCCCGACAAGCTCCTCTTGTCGGGGCCTTGTCTTTTCGATCTAATACTTTGTTCTTGAATGGCTCCAAAGGAGCCACGGAGGATCTTGGCGGTGACGAGGCAAACCCTGCCGCGGGGTGCTACAACTGTCCGTGCACGAGTACGGGATACTAGGGTACCCCTACTCTAGTACACCGACAATCCTGTTTAGCCAGTCATCGTATATGTGAATTGTATCATGCCATATTTTTTCCATCATGTATTCCATTTGTCAACAATGTTTATACATTCATCTACTCTTCCTGTGCAGCAGCCATTTGAGTCGGTCATGGGAAAATCTGGAGTGAAAACAAGGTTTTCTAAGCAGTCAGTGCTACTTGTCGATGCAGATTTCTTGCTGGTTATAGATAGCTCCTCAGAGGAGGATTCAGAGAGAGATGACCAGTCGTATCCCCCCCCCTGAGGTGCATGCTCTAACTTGGCTGGGTTATATTGCTCATATCATCCATATGGTGTCTTGCATTGCCATGCCATCTGCTTAGATTAGACATGCTTTGTGTGAATGCCTCCTATTTGCTTTCTATATCAGATATGTGAATTATGCAATGCCATGTTTTTCAGCCAGTTATCATATATGTGAATTATGCACCGCCATGGAGCCAGGAATCATATATGTGAATTATCTCATGCCATCTTTTTTTTCATTACGTATTCCATTTGTCGACAATATGTGTATATTGAACTACTCTTCATGTGTATCAGCCATTTGAGCCGGTTATGAAAAAATCTGGAGTGAAAACAAGGTCTTGAGAAAGGTGCAATGGTACTGTTGAAGCATATATCTCGATGGTTCTGAGGAGCTCCTCAGAGGAGGATTCATAGACAGATGACCAGTCCTATATCCCACCTGAGGTGTATGCTCTAAGTTGCAATGTTTATATTTCTCATATGATGCATATGGTGTCTTGCATTGCTTAGTTTAGACATCATATGCACAATATTTAATTCTATCTGCTTAGTTTAGAGATCATACATGTGAGTGCCAGCTACTTAGTATATGAATCAATTATGTCAATTATATCATGCCATCCTGTATACTTAGACAACATGTATGTGAATTATTTCATCCCAACCTATTTTAGAAAGACATCATATAGTTTTGTCATGTCATCCTGTTTAGGTACTCATCATATGTTGAATTATGCCATTATATCCTGTTAAGTTATCCATCATATATCTGAAACTATGTCATGCTATCCTCGCTTAGTTAGGCATCATATATGTGAAATTGTGTCATGCTGTCCTATTTGGTTAGACAACATATATGTGAATTACCACATCTGTCTATCATACAATGTCTGTTCGTTCAATTTCTTTTCTTGTTTATCAGCCATTTGAATTGGAGGGAGTGATGGCAATATCTAAGGGAGCAAAGACCCGTTCTTCACAAAAGACAGTGCTACCCGTCGATGCAGATAGAACCATGGTTGTACTGGCCCACAAACTAGCCCCACCACACATAATCGAGACTCTTCCAGATTGCACACTTACACCGTTAAGCGTGAGAACCAGCTACAACCCATCTAACCGCAACCCCAAATGGATAGTAACCCACTTATAGTTGAAAAAGCACCATGTCCACCACAGAGTACCCCCACACGAGCAGTTTGTAAAGCTACTGCAGTGCCCAAAGCACGAACACCACCACAGCTAACACAAACTCCACGTTTAAAGTAGAAGAGCAACTGTTCTCAGGTCAGATTCCGTAGCTATGGTACATACTCCTTTGCTGTTGCATCATTGTATTTACTCATACCAACTACTTTCGAATTTGAAGGATCCAATTGAAACTCCAATGGCGCAACATGTATGTTTTAAACCTATTTCTTTAACTGGATTGCTGTTCTAACTTCTTGCTATATGTTGATTTCAGTTTAAGTTGTATAAACAGTTATGTTCTCATGTGATGCACATTACAAGTGCTGCCAATGCTGTGTAGTTTCTCACACTTATATTATGTCTATCTTTGTGTCTTAAAAATATATGAGTTGAACTGTGTCTTTATCTTGATTAGGGAACATAAACTAGAATGATATGGACAATACAGTGACCATAGTACATAGATATATGTTTGTTTCATGTTGTTATCCTGTCCACCTTACTATTGAACCGGTTTACCAAAATGAGTTTGGTATACTACAAGCTAAACCTGTGATGTGTTTGCTTGTTTCTCTTGTAGTATGCAAACAGAATATTGGAGAAGAGCACCCCACTATGCAATGGTAGAGAAAGTAATGCAGATAAGGTTCAAGATAGTGAAACAACCCTGTTGGTCTCCAAGAAAGGTGATAAAAACGATCTTGTAGACAGTGAGAAAACCCCACAGTCCTGCGTTGATGTAGTGTTCGAGTTACTGGCCAGTACCGCTAGCACAAGCTCTTCGAACTCGCTGCCTGAATCACTTCGGCTTCTTCAGTCTCAGCTACAAGCTGAAAGGCATCAGTCAGTTGTGCTGCGGCAAGCAGCCGAAGGAATGAGGAAGTCCCTGCAGAATTCAGATGCGTACTTTCTTGTGCAACAACAAGCGCTGGAGGATTTAAGCGCCAAACAAGAGAAAGTTAATAAGCTTGCTAAGCATCTTGCCAAAGATTATGGGTACCGAATATTGTTTCTTGAACTCTTGAAGTGGTTTTAGTTCTGGACTTGTTTTGCTGCGGCGTTTATATGCTGTTGTGTTCCCTATATTTGCACTGGTGGTGAACTTTGATGCCCAATGGATGTAATATGTGTAATAGCCGTGATAGCCTAGCATAAGTTGCTTGCTTATTTATTTACTTTTTGTCTTGTTTATTTGTTTGCTTGTAGTCAGTGCAGTTCTTTTTCCGCGGTTTGCTAGTGGCTGCAATAACCTATTTTTAAAACTAGGCCACAATAACCATGGGCTAATATTCTTTGTAGTGACCTTTGGGCCTCCCACGGGTCAGAGAAACAATGGGCCTCCTACGGGTCAGAAAGCGATGAGGCCTTCTACGAGCCATAGAAACATTGGGCCTTCTACGAGCCGTAGAAACAGTGGGCCTTCTACGGGCCGTATCATCAATGGGCCTTATACGGGTCGTATGATCGATTGGACAAACATGGGCCAATAACAAGCCGCATTATGGCCGTAAACGGGCTAGAGTTGGAATCGTCCGTTCATGGGCCGACCATAACGGGCCATCATTAATAGGCTGTATTAGATGACACTATGAAAATCGCCCAATGTACTAACGGACCACAAACGGGCCGACTGTATAATTTGGCCCACAAGCAGAAATTGACAGTAACGGGCTGTAAGTAAACGAATGCTCGAAATGAGCCCAAGAATAAATGGGCTCTGAGAAGGCCGAAAGATAACATGGGCTGGAAACGACCCAACTGAATAACGGGCCCTTAATGGGTCTAAAGTGATACACTGTTCATTACGGGCCAGTTTCACCACGGGCCGTTAATGGGTCTAAAGTGATACACTGTTCATTGCGGGCCAGTTTCACCACGGGCCGTTAATAGGCCAAGAATTACATAGGGCCTCATATGGGCCGAAAGACGTCATGGGCCATACATGGGCCGGCGAAAACGGGCTGGAATCATATTGGATGGCCTAGATGACGCTACTGGGCCTAATTCGGATGGGGCATAACGGGCCTTGGGTTAGCGGGCTGTAAATGGGCTATATGCGAACATGACTTCCATGGGCAGGCCCGTCACCTTTTGACCAAGTCAAACGGACCGGCCTTTTCACAGGAATGGGCCTCTGTTGGGCCGTGCCACGTGTCGATGTATCATAGGCGCCTTCTGTCCAATGAGTGGATGACATATGTCCCAACAATGAGCCGACACGTGTTTCCTCCAGCCAATGATGATTTTACACGTGGAAAATCCCCATTGGTCGGGGCTGTCAACGGGTTATCGGATCCAAAACCGGACCCGATAGCTTAACATCGTTCCGTTACGGTGGATGCCACGTGTCGGTCACCCTTGACGAAAGCACTTCTGTGACGCACGATTTATCGTCATGGAAGTGGACACTTCCGTAATGATAATTTTGGTAATGTGATGGAACACTTCTACGACAAAGACGTGTATGACTATCTTGATTCTGTCATAAATTTGTCATGGATGTACATGCATGACAAAAAACGCGACCTACTGTGACAAACACGTATCATCACGGAAGTGTATTTTTTTTGTAGTGCCTCCGGTGGTTCTTGGCTCCAGAAATTCTCTTTATTTGTATAAAAAATCCTCGCAAAGTTTCGTTCCAATCCAAGAACTTCTATTTCTGCACAAAAAACAACAACATGGTAGTTCTGCTGAAAACGGTGTCAGTCAGGGTTAGTTTCATTCAAATCATGCAAATTAGAGTCCAAACCCAAAGGAAAAGCGTTAGGAAAAGTAGATACGACGGATACATGTCAACTCCTCCAAGCTTAAACCTTTGCTTGTCCTCAAGCAATTCAGTTGATAAATTGAAAGTGAAAAATAAAAGCATTTACAAACTCTTTTGCCCTTGTTTACATTAATAAGCTTAAGTAGCACCCAGGTTTTCAGCAAAGATTATGACTAACCATGTCAACAATAACACTTAAAAATTATATTAACTCATATCAATGGCATAATCAGCTAGAGCACAATAATGAGATATCTCAAATGACAACACTTTTTCAAAACAACTATGATATAATATGACAATAGTGGTATCTCGCTAGCACTTTCTGAGACCGCAAAACATAAATGCAGAGCACCTCGAAAGTTCAAGCAGTGACTAAACATTTTAATTCATGATAGAAAAGATCTAGTCATTATGCACCCAATATTAGCTACACACAATGCACGAGGATGACAATAGTGCTCTCAGGGTCTGGCACTTATTTGAGAAGGTGATGACACAACATAAAAGTAAATAGATAGTCCCTTCGCAGAGGGAAGCAGTGATTTGAACTGGTGCCAGAGCTCAAGTTTTTAAAACAGAGGTAAATGAAATTTTGAGAAATGGACCCTTCTTGTTTACTTCGCGACCCTTAGTTATCGGTATCTTCCATGCTAAACACATTAGTGGTGGTTCCCAAGATATAAAAGTAAAGTTTTACTCCCCTCCACCAACAATCACACTCCACGGCTAGTCCAAAACAACGGGTACCGTCCATACCAACAATAGTCCTGGGGGAGTTTTGTTTAATTATTTGCAATTTGAATTCGGGACTGGGAATCCATATTACCGCCCCTCTCGTGCAAGGACGACTGGAAAAAGAACTCATCATGAGAATAACCCGCTTAGCATGGAAGATACTGATTACCTCCTGTTACCCAATAAACAATCCAGGCACACAAAAATGGATATTTATTTGAAGTTTTTAGAGGTGGCACATGAAAATTTACTTAGGACGGCAGGGCAATACCGCATATAGGTAGGTATGGTGGACTCGTCTGGAATAACTTGGGTTTTAGGATTTTGATTCACCAGCAGTATTCCCGCTTAGTAAAGGCGAAGGCTAGCAAATAGGTTGGGAAGCGGCCAGCTAGAGAGGGAAAACGGTCAGGAACATGCATTATGCATAAGTAACATTGGATACTAGCATGAGTAGGATATGATCACCATGACCATAAATATCATAGAGACTATGTTGGTTTTGATTCAACTACATGCATGAACATGTGCCAAGTCAAGCCACGCGAACATTCAGAGGAGGATACCATATCATCATACTACATCACAATCATTTTAACACAATGTTGACATCCAAGATAAATCATTACCCACTCCTAGTTACTTAAGCATGGCATGAGAAACTATAATCTCTAATTGTCATTGGAAACATGTTTGATCATAATAGGTTGAATCATGGATACTAGGTTAAAGACATTTACAAAAAAAAAACAATTTGAGTTCATACCCGTTTCTCTCTACCGCAGCCAGTTCACCAAATATCGTCATTATTGCGACCGAATGATATGAAAATAATAACATTGCAAGAATGTTGTGGACTAAGCTGGAATCTGCAAACATTTTTATTCAAAGGATAAGACAAGGTAATTTGAGCTCTTTGTTAGATCGACGATAATGTATATAAGAGACACTCATCATTTTCATCATGGTCTTCTCGTCAGTACAACTCGATAAACAGATAAAATTCAGAGAAACACACTAAAATATTTTTGGAGTTTTTAGTTTTTCTAGAATAAAGCAAACTGAAGAAAGGAGAAAACAAAAATGAGAAAAACTATTTACACGGGATAGCTCCCAACAAGTAAAAGAAGAACAAGGAAATCTTTTTGGGTTTTCTTTTAATACTACAACTAATTAAACTAGAAAGAAAAACTGAAAAGAAGCAAGAGATATTTTTGGATTTTCTCAAAGTTTTTCGAACACACAAGAAGAAAAGCGAGAAAAATAAATCTAGCATGGATAATACAATGAAGAAGTGTGGACACCGACAACTGGAATAAAATGTGTGAACATGAATGTGATGTTGGTGGAAATACGTACTGCCCCAAGCTTAGGCTTTTGGCCTAGCTTGGTAATCACCATCCACGGCCAGCATAGTAGTCAGAGTCGTAGCTCACGGAGGCTCTAGGTGCAGCTGCCTCGGCCTGCCAATCAGCCACAACCTCCACGTTATGCGCTCGGGCCTCGCTCACCAGAACATAATATCTTCCCTTGTTGTGAACATGAAAAAGAGCAGGCACACGCAAAAATGTGTCCACGACGAACCTTTTATTAAACAATAAGTTATACATAAAATTATGAGGTTCACCACTAAGGAACTTATGGCGCTTCATGGCATCAAAGTCTAAGTACTGCGTGGGTAGGATAGGGTCATAAGGCCAAGGTGAAACACCCAGTTCCTTTGCTAGATGTGTGGCACAAATTGCACCATAAAAATATCCACTACGAGCATTGTGTTGCAATCTGCGTGCAACAATTACTCCAAGGTTATAGCATTTGACACCGGTGAGAGCGGTGCATATGAGGCTCAAATCAGGAGCACAAAGTGGACTACAATCTTGTTTGCCTACAATGCATTTTCCATTAAGGAGCGCAAAATATTGAATCGACGGAAAATGAATACTTTTTATTCTACCTTGTGTCACTCCTCTAGTCTCACCATAGCAAAGGCTAGTCAAGAATATCTCATATGCAGATCTTGGGGGTTCATCAAGCGATCCCAAAAATGGGATTTTGCAGTAGCTAGAAAATGCGTCTAGAGGTGAAGTAAATGGATGGTCATAAAGTTTCAATGACACTCTATACTCACGAGGATGGAATTTAAATTCTTTAGTAAATGATTTTGTGAGACTGAGATACTGATTGCACTTATCTTCAATGTAGGGACTGACCTCGGCATTGTGAACATATTGCTCAAATTCTTCTTTAATGTCTGCACTCAACATGAAATTGCCGCACGGCCATAAGCATGATTTGGTAGCGACATCTCGTATAGAATTTGCACTTGGCTCAACATAAGACCGATTTAACGGAGCTGCTACTAGAAGATGCCTCTGAGGACCTCCGCCTCGAAGAACTCTCCCAAAGAGGTTCATCGTATTCGCTTACAATTTTCTGAAAAATTTTGAGTCCACAAAATTTTGTCAAAAAAACTTCACAAGATTGATAGCAACTACTCATAGGGATGTATAGAGGACATATCAAGCATTCAAACTACTTAGAACTCTAAGAATTAAACATGCGAGCTCATCTACAGCAGCACCAAGAGTAGTTAATTATTCAAAATATAGACCACTATAGCAAAAAATAATTGGACCAATGGAGGAGTCACATACCAAGTAGCAATCCCCAAAACAATTTTGGAAACGGAGCTTTGAGCAAAGAGATCGAAATCCGCGGGTTTGAGAGCAAGAACACGAGAGAGGGAGAGAGAGCAATGGTGATTTTTTTTCTGGTGGTAGGTGGTGACATGGGCTAAAGAGATAAGTGAGGGGCCCACGTGGGGACCACAACCCACCAAGGCGCGCCTAGGGGTGCTGGCGCGCCCAGGTGGGTTGTGCCCACCTGGTGCACCCCCCCCCTCGGGTGTTATTTGCACTAAAAATTTCTTAAATATTCAGAAAAAATCTTATTAAATTTTCAGAGCATTCTGAGAACTTTTATTTTTGGGTCATTTTTTATTGCACAAGAAATTCAGAAAATAGATAAATCATGGCATTTTATTTTATTTAACTAAGTAAAGCAGAAAACAAAAGCAAATGACAGAAGTTAGTGCTCACTAAATTCATTAAATTCATACCTCTCAAAAATGATTCATTAATAAGGTTGATCAAGTCTTACTAACAACCACCTTCGATTAGCATGAAACCGAAGAACTTTCATAAAACATCAAGTTAACTCAACGGGGATATGAATGTCCCCAACAATAACCATCTCATATTTATTTTTGGCAGTAGGTAGAGGTAGTTGAAAACCTCCATTGGTGATTGTCGGAGATTTTTCAATAACATTAATACCATTCACTTGGAATTGTTTCTTCAGAAAGTGCATCGTATGCTCATCACCATTAATATGAAAAGTGACCTTGCTTTTATTGCAATCAATAACAGCCCCTGCAGTATTCAAGAAGGGTCTACCAAGGATAATCAACATGTTGTCATCCTCGGGCATCTCCAGTATAACAAAGTGAGTCAAGATAGTAACATTAGTAACAATAGTAAGCACATCCTCACAAATACCGATAGGTATGGCAGTTGATTTGTCAGCCATTTGCAAGGATATTTCAGTAGTTGTGATTTTATTCAAATCAAGTCTTTTATATAAAGAGGGCATAACACAAACACCGGCTCCTAAATCACACAAAGCAGTTTTAACATAATTTCTTTTGATGGAGCAAGGTACAGTTGGTATTCCCGGATCTCCAAGTTTTTTAGGTACTCCATCCTCAAAAGTGTAATTAGCAAGCATGGTGGAAATTTCAGCTTTCGGTATTTTTCTCTTGTTGGTGATGATGTCTTTCATGTATTTTGCATAAGGAGGCATTTTTAAGATATCAGTCAAGCGGGTACGCAAAAAGACTGGCCTAAGCATTTCAGTGAAAGCGTTCAAATTCTTTGTAGTCTTTCTTCTTAGTTGGTTTAGGTGGAAAGGGCATAGGTTTTTGAACCAATGGTCCTCTTTCCTTACCATATTTTCTAGCAACAAAGTCTCTTTTATCATATCTCTTATTCTTGGGTTGTGGGTTATCAAGATCAACGGTTGGTTCTATTTCAACATCATTGTCTGGTTCTTTATTATTTGTTTGAGTATCTTCATGAACCTCATCATTATATTTTTTTTCATTATCAGAAGGTGAGTGTTCATTACCAGATTGAGTTTCAGCATCAGAAATAGAGACTTCATTATCATTATCAGGAGGTTTTTCTACTTCAGGTTCACTAGAGGCATGCAAAGTCCTATCATTTTTCTTCTTCTTTTTCTTTTTAGAAGTACTAGGTGCATCAGTGTTAACTCTTTGAGAGTCTTGTTCAATTCTCTTTGGGTGTCCCTCGGGATAAAGGGGTTCCTGAGTCATTCTACCTCCTCTAGTCATTACTCTAACAGCATGATCATTGATATTATTATTCATTTCATCAAGAAATTCTCTTTGATATTTAGCAACTTGTTCTAATTGAGTTTGAACCATAGAGGCATGTTTTCCTACACCTCTAACATCATTTGAGATTCTAAATAACAAGTCACTCAAGTGAGCAACCATATCAAAATTGTATTTCAATTGTTTCATAATATTTGCATTGAAGTGATCTTGCTTTCTAATGTAATTATCAAACTCATATAAGCATTGACTAGGATGTTTTTTATAAGGGATATCACCTTCATCGAACTTTAGTAAATAATTTACCTCTACCACCCTTGATGGTGGTGGTGTGTTGAGCCCATGTATTTCTTCGATAGGTGGTAAATTTTAAACATCCTCTCCTTTAATACATGTTTTCCTTCATAGATTTCTTTGCCTCTTGCATATCTTCTGGACCGAGATATAAGATACCCCTCTTCTTCGGAGTGGGTTTAAGTGGTGGTTCAGGAAGGATCCAATCATCATAATTTTTTCAATATGTTATTCAATAATTCCTTAGCTTGTCCAACAGTTTGTTCCCTGAAAACACAACCAGCACAACTATCTAGGAAGTCCCTAGAAGCATCGGTTAGCCCATTATAAAAGATATCAAGAATTTCATTTTGCTTAAGAGGATGATCAGGCAAAGCATTAAGCAATTGGAGAAGCTTCCCCCAAGCTTGTGGGAGACTCTCTTCTTTAATTTGCACAAAGTAAAATATTTCCTGTAAGGAAGCTTGTTTCCTATGAGCAGGAAAATATTTTTGTATCCTCATCCAGAACATAAACTTCCAGTATCTTAGGCAATTCATATCTAGGAGAACTAGGTCCAATAGGTGTTTCAAGATTTTCAGTTACAAGCTCTTCATCAGTTTCAACAATTTCATCAGTTTCAGCATTCTCAAAAACCTTAGTTCTAGCAATTTGTTCATCAAGAAATTCACCTTGTGGCACATTATCATCAAGCAGGGTACTAGCATCATCATGAGTATCATTCCTAGCAGAAGTAGCATCAATATTGACTTGCGACATATCAGGATTAATAGCATGTGGTGGTGTTGCAAGGCTACTTATAACAGAAGGTGAATCTAAAGAGGAGTTGGATGGCAGTTCCTTACCTCCCCTCGTCTTAGAGAGAAAAATCTTAGTCTTAGCATCCTTTAGATTCTTCATAGTGATAATTTGATAATAATCCCAAGTGACTCAACAAATATATCTATGCTCCCCCGCAACGGCGCCAGAAAAAGGCCTTAATAACACACAAGTATAGGGGATCGCAACAATTTTCGAGGGTAGAGTATTCAACCCATATTTATTGATTCGACACAAGGGGAGCCAAAGAATATTTGCAAGTATTAGCAGTTGTGTGACGCCCCCGATTCGACCATACACTAATCATGCACGCAAATGTGTACGATCAATAACAGGGACTCATGAGAAGATATCACAACACAACTCTAGACACAAATAAAATAATACAAGCTTTATATTACAAGCCAGGGGCCTCGAGGGCTCAAATACATAGCTCGATACATAAGAGTCGGAAGCAACCAATTGTCTGATCTCGAGTACATAAGTTAAAAAAGAATGCCTTAAGAAGGCTAGCACAAAAGCAACAACGATCGAAGAGGCAAGGCCTCCTGCCTGGGACCTCCTAACTACTCCTGGTTGTCGGCGGTCTCCAAGTAGCAGTAACCGTCGGTGGTGGCATCTGGCTCCTGGGATCCACCATCTGGTTGCGACAACCGGAAATAAGGAAGAAGGGGGAAAAGGGGTAGCAAAGCAACCGTGAGTACTCATCCAAAGTACTCGCAAGCATCAGATCTATACTAAGTATGCATTGGTATCAAATGGAAGGGCTGTATCTGTGGACTGAACTGCAGAATGCCAGAATAGAGGGAAGGCCTAGCCTATCAAAGACTAGCATCTTCAAGCAGCTCCAAGCATCTTGCAGCATGTAGAAGAGTAAAGAATAGCAGTTTATATTTAACAAACATGTTGTAGCATTAATGCCCAGAGATCCTTCCTCGACTTCCTGCGAGAAGTAATCCTGGAGCCACATATCTCAAGTATCCATTTCTAGTTGTAAAAGATCATGATATAAGTCTGAGCGTCCGTTACCATGGACACGGCTATTAATAGATAATCTTCCCTGTAGGGGTGCACCACGTTACCCAACACGCTCGATCACTCTGGCCGGACACACTTTCCTGGGTCATGCCCGGCCTCGGAAGATCAACATGTCGTAGCCCTACCTAGGCTCAGTAGAGAGGTCCTCGCAGGCCTACATCCTAAGCACTTCGGGATCTGGGCCCATCGCCCGTTGCACTCCGGATTGTTGCGTGCAGGGCGATAAAGGCCACCTCCGCTGGGGCGCCGACCAGGCCATGCCGCAATGCTGAACTGGACGTCTAACAAAGCTTCGGCTGATATTACGACGTCGAGGCCCATAACTATTCTCGCATGGTGGTTAGTGCGTAAAGGCCAAAGGCCAACTCAAAAAAAATACCCAAACCATAGTGTATTATTAGCTTGCAGAGATGAGCAGAGACTCACGATAATGTGACCCCGTCGCCCCGTCTAGAGGAAATACGGTGAGGGCTAGCCCAGCCCACTAGGGGGCGGCCTGCCTGCCTCGCCGTGCCTCGTTACCATCTTGCAGGTGCTCTCCGGGCCCGCCCGACTTTCCCAAAGGTCTCAAGTAAAGTCAAGGTAACCGTGTGTCCAAACATCAAGGGGAAAACCCGAGGAACCACCCTCGGTGAATTCCACTCGAATTAAACATCAAGGTGAACGTAAGAGGAACCACCCTCGAGGTTCACACTTGAGGGGTTGCACGACAGAGCCGTATCGGGAATGGTGAAGGAGGAACCACCCTCGTTGACCATGACCGAATAGCTACACTATATAGTTTTCATCAAGAGTGCGTTGTGAGGTCTCACCCTCGGCACTCGATAGTAGCTCTGCAGAGTCGAGCAACAAAAGGGGCGTGATGTGATGTGAGGCGTTGGGCTCTGGTCGTCGATCACGTTGATCGAGTCATCGATGATCAAGCAGGGGAAACAAGGACAAGGTGGGGGTCACTGATGGATCTCTAACCAACCTATACTAAGCAGTTTAGGATAAGCAGGTAAGGTAGAATGAGCAGGTTACAATAGCAGGCTATGCATCAGAATAGGAGCAATCAATTACAGTAGCAAAATCTAATGCAGGCATGAGAGAATGGAATGGGAGATATCGGGATGATCAAGGGGGGGCTTGCCTGGAAGCTCCGCTAAAAGGGAAGAAGGGTCGTCCGTGACGTAGTCGATCACAGCGATATCAACAGTGGTCTCGGGGTCTACCAAAGAAGAAGAAGGGGAAGAAACAATAAATATAGAGCAAACAAGTGCAATACTATGCATGACAAGTCAAAAGCAACCCTAGGGGTGTTCTAATGCGGTGCTACACGATACCAGCGAAGGGGGTAGCATCCGGGAAAGTTTTCCCGAAGTCTGGCATTTTGGGACAGATGAAACGGAGGGGAAAGGTTGCATGTTCACTATGTTAGGGGCGTGTGACAGATGAATGGACTGCCTATTCGGATTCGCCTCGTCGTTCTGAGCAACTTTCATGTATAAAACTTTTTCATCCGAGTTACGGATTAATTTCTATGAATTTCTAAAGAATTTTTTTTGGATTTATTGTTATTTTGAAATTAAAGACAAAATGCTAGGTGCACCTAGCTCTGCGTACACAGAAGTATACCAGAGGCTGACAGGTGGGCCAGGGGGTCCCAGTTGACCAGTCAACATTTGACTGGTCAATAGGGGGTGGGGTCCTCCTATCATGCACACATTTATCTAACTACTGATTAAATTAACTAATCTAGTTCATTAGTTTAATTAAGGTTAATTAATTAAGTTAACTAAGCATTTAACTAATTAATTAATTGTCCTTATTAATATATATTTTTACATTTTTTATCTAAACAGGGGCGCGGGGCCCCTTGGCAGTGTCACAAGGGCCAGGCGGGCCGGCATTATCAGGTGCGGGCACTGTCTGTGTCAACACCGGCGGATCTTGGGCAGGGGGTCCCGAACTGTGCGTCTAAGGCGGATGGTAACAGGAGGTGGGGGACACAATGTTAACCAGGTTCGGGCCCTCTCGATGGAGGTAATTCCCTACTTCCTGCTTGATTGATTTTGATGATATGAGTATTACAAGAGTTGATCTACCACGAGATCGTAGAGGCTAAACCCTAGAAGCTAGCCTATGGTATGATTGTTGTTGTCCTCTGGACTAAACCCTCCGGTTTATATAGACACCGGAGGGGGCTAGGGTTACACAGAGTCGGTTACAAGGGAGGAGATCTACATATCCGTATTGCCAAGCTTGCCTTCCACGCCAAGGAGAGTTCCATCCGGACACGAGACAAAGTCTTCAATCTTGTATTTGCATAGTCCAACAGTCCAGCTAAAGTATATAGTCCAGCTATCCGAGGACCCCCTAATCCAGGACTCCCTCAGTAGCCCCTGAACCAGGCTTCAATGACGATGAGTCCGGCGCACAGATTGTCTTCGACATTGCAAGGCGGGTTCTTCCTCCGAATACTCCATAGAAGATCTTGAACACAAGGATATTGTCCGGCTCTGCAAAAAAAATTCGACATACCATCGTAGAGAGAATAATATTTCCACAAATCTAATCTGCTGACACATTTGGCAGCATGCCATCATACCACGGCCCGGTCATTATTCGAACCATTTTTCTCAACCAGCTACTGCACATATTGCGAGGCGGTTTCCTTGGCACATCTTGTCGAAGCAGAGATCGTGTCCCCTTATCACGGGATTCTCATCAATACGGGTGTGGGTAATCCAACCGCGCCATCAATTACGGTGCTTGGGGAATAGGCGGTTTTACCAGGCAAGTGGAGAGGCATATAGTTTCTTCCGCCCTTATAAAGGGACAAGGATTCCTCTTTTTCACCCACGCCTTCTTCTTCCTTGCTCATCCATTCTTGCGCACTCGAGCCCCAGCACCCAAGTTCGAATTTTCTTCTGAAACTACTCCAAGCATGTCTGGAGCAGGAGGCAAGTGGATGGTCTCCTCTGTTACAGAGGAGAACATCACAAAGCTACGGGGAGCAGGATATCTGGCCGCGGATATCGCACACCGGCTGCCAGATGCGGGGCAGATCGTCCCTACTCCAAAACCCCATGAGAGGGTGGTTTTCCTTACCCACTTCGTCCGCGGACTGGGATTTCCCCTTCACCCGTTTGTCCGCGGGCTCATGTTCTACTACGGGCTGGATTTTCACGATCTGGCCCCCAATTTCATCCTCAACATCTCAGCATTTATCGTCGTGTACGAGGCCTTCCTCCGCATCAAGCCCCACTTCGGCCTGTGGCTGAAGACCTTCAATGTTAGACCGAAGGTGGTCGTCGGCCAGCAAGCGGAGTGCGGAGGCGCCATGGTGGGCAAAATGCCTAACGTCACCTAGCTCGAAGGCTCCTATGTGGAGACCATAAAGGGGTGACAATCGGGGTGGTTCTACATCACCGAGCCGCGCGACACCAATTGGGTGGCGGCCCCCAAATTTCGACCCGGAATCCCCATGCGGCTCACCTCCTGGAAAGAGAAGGGCCTATCCTGGGGTTCATCGGTGGAGCTGACTGGACTCCAGAAATGTATCAGGAACATGATGAGCAAGAAAATCAAGCTCGTCAACGTGGTCCAGGTCATGCTCTTCCACCGGATCCTCCCGTGTCAACGACGGGCATTCAACATGTGGGAGTTTGACCCGGCCGAGCACCAAACACTGCGAGAGCTCTTCGACACGATGCATAAAGACGTCTAGAAGGTGCTGTTCAAGGGCGCCGAGGTACCTCCTCCCCTCACCGAGGATCGTGGGCTCAGCGCAAAGCGCCCTGCCAATCCGGTAAGTCTTTTATATCTATAAGATGTTCATTTTCCCCAGTTTTAACCATGCGTGGGACCTAAGCCTCCATGCTATTTAATTGGACTGGGTAGCGACAGCGGAGCTGATCGATTGTCCAGCCCCCATGCCAAAGATCGAGCAGTTGCTCTCCTAACGGAGATGCTGGTTCTGGCGCCATACGAAGTGCCGGTGAAGAATGCTAAGAAGAAGGCCACGGGGACCAGGAAGGGTCTCCGGCGCAAGGTTATATCCGACTCATCGTCCGAAAACACCGAGGCGCACTCCTCCCCCGAAGACGAGGAGGAGGAAGAAGAAAGTTCTCCCCCTCCTGCCGAGGGAGACAATAAAAGGAAGGTCGCCCCATCCGGGGAGGCCGAAGGGTCCAAGAAGGGAAGGACCCTCCTCCCGGACTGCTCCATGACGGCCGCCTATAGCGACGACGAGTGGCTGCCCAGGGACAAGCCCCTGGCGAAGTCGTAAGTATCTGAATACCATAGTAATTCATGGCACGTCTTATAGTACTGCTTCTCATCACGCCGAACATGATTATGTAGTCCGCCCGAGCCCATATCGGCGTATCTTCTTCGGATGGTTCTTTGGACCCGTCGGATCTGAACAGCGATTCACTTCCGACCGCCTCCTCCCCTCGCCCTATGGACAATGTCGAGGTGTCGTCTCAAAGGGCACCGAGCCGAGGGGAGGTAACCCTGCAGGCGCCTCAAGGCGATATTCCGGACCCTAGGTGCAAGGGGAGCAAGACTCCCATGGGCTCCAATGGCGGGGGCAGCAAATTCGGCCCCCAGCCGAATACTGCGCCGGAACCTCCAGTGGTTCCGGACTCTGTCAGGCGACCCCTCTCTAAGAGGGGCAAGCCGCCTGTGCCGGTGACCTCTGTCCATCCAGAGGCACCGGACAACTTGGTGGAAGCGCTTCGCGGCACTTCCATTGACGAAGAGCACTGCACTATCATGAGTGCGGTGATCGAGAAGGTTCAGTCCGCCAAAAGCGGACTGACTGAAGCCTGTGCCAGCCTCCTAACAGGCTTTCATGTATGTGATCAAATTATAAGAAAATGTTACAGCATAGACAATAGCCCCTGATACTCTGTTAGGCGTTCTCTAGGAAAGGCCGAATAGAGGATCAAATAATAATCGCAGGAGTCTAATCGGAATATGTCTATGTGCATATGCATGCTTCACTACTAGCCGCTGCCGCATGTACTACGGAGGTCGCTGTGCGGAAGCAGGACCTTGAGCGGTCCAAGGAAGAGCTCGGCCTTACCAAGAGGCAGCTCGAAGAGAACAAAGGTAAGTCATACCCCGTTTGTACATTATTAAGATTTGGTTTTAAAATAATAGGATCATCATGAATTTTTCTAGGGGCCACGACCGAAGTGGCGACCCTGCAGAAGGCTCTATCCGAGGCCGAAGATAAAGCGGCCAAGGAGCGCATCTAGCGAGAAAAGCAAGAAGCCCGGGTGGGCGAGGTGCAGCAAGAGCTCCAGTCTCTCACCAAAAAACACGAGTCCTTGGAGCTTGACTCTATGACGCGAGAGTCCGAGCTTGCGAAGGCCCTCGAAAGCGCACAAAACGCCAAGGCTGAAGCCCAAAAGGCCCTCCGGGAAATTGAGGCGGTTAAGATGATAGCAGTGGGTAAGGCATTCATTATGCAAAGCAAGCATGTGAAGGAAACTTTCCTTTTACTTACCCGAGTTCCGAGCTCTTCAGGAGCATTCGCAGATCTTCCCCGCAGTGTGTCGGATGCCGCAGAGTTCTACCGGGCTGAGGAGGGGAGCTCGACGGAGAAGTTGTTCTGGTCTCAGTATACTAGGACCGAACACCCAATACCCTTGAGCGACCAGCTGAAGCAACTGGTCGAGCTCCACAAGGCAACCGAACATGCCATGAAGGGTCTTATAGTCCGGGTGTGGCCTGGCGAGCCCCTGCCTGATAGCTACTTCGGTCTGGTGAGGCGGTTTGTGAATGCCTGCCCACGGCTCGTAGTCCTAAAGTGGTCTGTCTGCATCGAGGGTGCGCGCAGGGCTTTTGCCCGGGCGAAGGTGCATCCGAAGCCGACGCCGTAAAATTTGGTGAAGAAGGGGCCACCGGAAGGCAAGGAGCATCGCCACCCCGAAATGTATTATGATAGTGTCCTGAAGGGTGCCCGCCTTGTGGCGGAGGAATGTGTTAAGGATTTAATATTTGAATGAATGTACTAGGGTGATCCTGTAATGTGAAATGAGTTCATTTGCGCTATGCAACGCTTGTTAATTTAAAATATTACCTTCTGAGCGGCCGTTTATGAAATCTGAGAGTTGGCGATTAAACGCTTCGCCCCCATGTAACTAGTAATCGAGGTGTTCGGGATAAACCTGAGCACTCTTTATCCCAATTTTGGGTCCTTGAAGGAGGTTTTCAGCCTGATGAACGAGCAATCGGACTATAAAGCTTTATCACTCTCACTTAGCCATAGAAGTCTACAATTTTAAATTTTGTTGAAGCCCCTAGTATTCGGAAGGCTGAATTTGGGGCGCTATATACGCCTAAGTCGGGCAAGACCGACTCCTCGCCCGAAGCGGAAAAAGTCTTTAAGGACTTGAGACCTCTCGAACAGCGACCTGCTCTTGCCTCATCATGACAGTCAGTTTTCGGCTTTCTCTACTGAGGTGCTCGTCCGGAAAAACCGGGACACAATCGCATTAGTTCTCCCAGCGCTACCTTAGCCGATATTGCGGAACGTAAGGTACCAATACATGGGAGCCGGGCAAACCCAGCTATTAACCCAAGACATGATTCAGAGCTGATGCATATAATGCTATAAGTTTGGGGTGCCGCACTGTCGAAAGTGTTCAGACTTCTCACGCTGTATTATGGGGTATACTGATGCCCCTGGCGTACTGGTCGTACCAGAATGTACGGGTGCAATCTGTCGTAAATAGGCAGACAATGAAAAGAAAAAGAAAAGGGGAATGCAATAATAGGCTAACGCTACGCATCGTTATTTAAATAGTACGCCGAAGCGTACGGATACAAGTAGTGCAATAGGCAAAAATTAGGACTATTTGACATGTCCCATCCAAGGGCAAGCTGCGTTTGGGATGTAAAACAAGTATATTTGTCGTTATCAAAGACCACCTGAGGATTCCCTTGTACGTCAGACCGTCTTGCTTCCTTGGTATTCCCTTAGCGCCATGAGTTCAACGATTAGACTGCCGGAAAGGGCTTCCAGAGAGTAAGGTCCTGAAAGAGAGAAAAATGATAAAGGTAGACAGCCCCTGGGGCGGTTGAGCCGCATTGTGGGACGTGCCCTGGCCGTGCCCCCGCCTATGCCCATGGTATTTTTAGTGCGTAATTGTGTACGCGCGGCACAGATTTTATCGCTTGATTGGGACTAGGACGGGGGCCGAATTGCTAGGTGAGCTCTGAACGTGCCAGGCGATCCTGTTGCAGGTTACTCCGGACTCGCTTCAAGGTGTCCGGGGGCTTTACCACCGAATTGGCGGTTTGCCTTAAAAGGCTACTTTGTGCTTGTGCTGCTAGGGCCGCAGTGTGCTCCTCCATGCGGAGCGAGTGTTCTGTGTTTCCATTGACTATTATAACCCCACGAGGTCCTGGCATTTTGCGCTTGAGGTATGCATAATGTGGTACCGCATTGAATCTGGCAAATGCGGTTCGCCCGAGCAGTGCGTGATAGCCGCTACGGAACGGGACGATATCGAAGATTAACTCCTCGCTTCGGAAGTTGTCCGGAGATCCGAAGACCACTTCCAGTGTGATTGAGCCCGTGCAATGGGCCTCTACACCTAGGATGACACCTTTAAAGGTGGTTTTAGTAGGTTTGATCCTCGAGGGGTCTATACCCATTTTGCGCACTGTAACCTGATAGAGCAGGTTCAGGCTGCTGCCGCCGTCCATAAGGACTCGAGTGATGTGAAATCCGTCAATGATGGGGTCGAGGACCAATGCGGCAGATCTGCCATGACGGATACTAGTGGGGTGGTCCCTGTGATCAAAGGTGATCGGACAAGAGGACCATGGGTTGAACTTTGGGGCAACTGGCTCCATCGCATAGACGTCCCTTAGTGCATGCTTCCGTTCCCTCTTGGGAATGTGGGTTGCATATATCATGTTCATGCTTCCGTTCCCTCTTGGGAATGTGGGTTGCATATATCATGTTCACCGTTTTCACTTGTGGGGGGAACCTCTTCTCTCCTCCCATGTTCGGCGGCCGGGGATCCTCCTCGTCATAGCTATGCAACCCCTTGTCCTTTTGTTTTCGGCATTCAACTTGCCGGCCTGCTTGAACACCCAGCATTCTCTGTTGGTGTGATTGGCTGGCTTATCGGGGGTGCCGTGAATTTTACACGAGCGATCGAGTATGCGGTCCAAACTGGACGGGCCCGGAGTACTTCTTTTGAATGGCTTTTTTCCCTGACTGGATTTAGAGCTACTAAATCCGGCATTGACTGTCGTGTCTTCAGCGTTATTCATGTTGTTGCAGTGCTTGTGTCTGTTACGACGTGGTCTGCCGTTAGTATCTTTGGTGTCTGAAGTGCCAGTGAGGGAGTCCTGGACTAGGGGGTGTCCGGATAGCCGAACTATCATCACGGCCGGACTCCAAGACTATGAAGATACAGGATTGAAGACTTCGTCCCGTGTCCGGATGGGACTTTCCTTGGCGTGGAAGGCAACCTTGGCGATACGGATATGTAGATCTCCTACCATTGTAACCGACTCTGTGTAACCCTAACCTATCCGGTGTCTATATAAACCAGAGGGTTTTAGTCCGTAGGACGAACAACAATCATACCATAGGCTAGCTACTAGGATTTAGCCTCCTTGATCTCGTGGTAGATCTACTCTTATACTACCCATATCATAAATATTAATCAAGCAGGAGTAGGGTAATACCTCCATCGAGAGGGCCCGAACCTGGGTAAAAACATCGTGTCCCTTGTCTCCTGTTACCATCTTCCTAGACGCACAGTTCGGGACCCCCAACCCGAGATCCGCCGGTTTTGACACTGACATTGGTGCTTTCATTGAGAGTTCCTCTGTGTCATCACCGATAGGCCCGATGGCTCCTTCGATCATCAACAACGACGCGGTCCAGGGTGAGACTTTTCTCCCCGGACAGATCTTCGTATTCGGCGGCTTTGCACTGCGGGCCAATTCGCTTGGCCATCTGGAAGCAGATCGAAGCTACGCCAGCCATCAGGTCAGATTTGGAAGTTTGAACTATACGGCCGATGTCCGCGGAGACTTGATCTTCGACGGATTCGAGCCACAAACGAGCGTGCTGCACTGTCTCGATGGGTATGATCTAGCTCTGCCGCCGAACAGTGTCCTGGAGGCCGCACCAGCATCCGCTCCGACCCTTAATCCGGAGCTGGATTCCCCGATCGAGGACGAGTGGTTGGACGCCGCCTCGGGGCTACGATCTCACTGACGATTGAGCGAACTCCATCCTGTCCTTTGCAAAGACCTTGACTCGGTGCCGGACTCCTCTCCGGACTCCGAACCCTCCGCGCCCCTGCCGATCGAATCTGATTGGGCGCCGGTCATGGAGTTCACTGCCGCGGACATCTTTCAGCACTCGCCCTTTGGTGACATCCTGAATTCACCAAAGTCTCTCTCTTTATCCGGAGAGTCTTGGCCGGACTACGGTCAGGAAGGTTGGGATGCGGACGACGAAGAAATTCAACACCCACCCACCACCCACTTCGTAGCCACTGTCGAAAGCTTACACGACGTGCTTGATTTCGACTCCGAAGACATCGACGGTATGGACGACGATGTAGGAGACAACCATGAACCAGCACCTATAGGAGGCTGGACAACCACCTCATCCCATGATGCATACATGGTGGATACACCTAAAGGAAATGAAGACGAGGAACAACGGGGCCTTCTGAAGGATAAATCCCTCGAAAAGCAGTCAAAACGGCAACGTAAACGCCGCACCAAGTCCCGCCTCAACAAAGACCCAGCCATAGAGCAAGGCGAACCGGTGGACGACGAACACTCCATTGAGCAACCGTCCGAACAGGACAACTTGGATAAACAACCCGTCCCCGGCGAAGATAACAGTCCGGACGATCTCACGGCGAACAAATTGTTGGAGCAAAATAACCTCCACAAAAGGCTTGTCGCCACTGCGCGTAGCCTGATAAAGTAGAAGCGGAAGCTCAAAATAGCAGAAGATACACTCAGAATCAGATGGAGCAAAGTATTCAACACCGCAGACAAATACGGCGACAGTCTCCGAACAAAGAGCTACCCAAAGAGAAAACTACTGCCCGAATTTGATGAGGAGGCCTTAGAGCCCCCACAATCAAAAAGTAAGAAGGCCACCTGGTCGGATGGACGACCCCACGGTAAAAAGAGAGCGGCAAATGGCGCCAAGACACAAGCCAGACGCCGATCCGCATAAGGATTCACATCAAAAGGATGGCCCAGTTAGGTCCATCTATGGTCCGAGAAAGCAAGCTCTTCAAAGCAATGCAACACGCCAAATATCCGAACATCACGGCACACCCAAATACACGGGCCCCGCACATCCCCTATGTTTCACCGATGAGGTGTTGGATCATGAATTTCCAGCGGGATTCAAACCCGTAAACATAGAGGCATACGACGGAACAACAGACCCTGGAGTCTGGATTGAGGATTACATCCTCCACATACACATGGCTAGAGGAGATGATCTCCATGCCATAAAATACTTACCCCTCAAACTCAAAGGGCCAGCTCGGCATTGGCTTAAAAGCCTCCCCGAAAATACCATTGGAAGCTGGGAAGAGCTCGAGGATGCGTTTCGTGCAAATTTTCAGGGGACCTATGTCCGCCCTCCGGATGCAAATGATCTAAGTCACATAACTCAACAGCCCGGAGAGTCAGCCTGGAAATTCTGGAACAGGTTCCTTACTAAAAAGAACCAAATAGTCGACTGTCCGGACGCCGAAGCCTTAGCAGCCTTCAAACACAACGTCTGAGACGAATGACTCGCCAGACACCTCGGCCAAGAAAATCCAAGAACAATGGCCGCATTAACAAGCCTCATGACCCGCTTTTGCACGGGAGAGGATAGCCGGCTAGCAAGATGCAGCACCAGCGACCCAAGTACATCCGAAGTCAGGGATGGAAATGGGAAACCACGGCGCAACAAGGACCAGCGCCGGATTAAAGGGAACAGTCCAAAGAGCGTGGTAGTCAACGCCGGATTCAAAAGCTCACGGCAGAACAATAAAAAACTGCCCCTTAAGGACAATAGCGATGAGCTATCCAACTTAAACAAAATCTTGGACAAGATATGTCAAATCCACAGTACTCGGGAGGCACGCAAACCATACCCACAGAGTTGGGTCTTCAAACAGTCCGGCAGACTCAACGCCCGAACACAAGGGGCTCGACACACCAAGTGAAGATGATGACGAGCACCACAAGCGAGAGCCCGGAAAACAAAAGAATTTCCCACAAGAAGTTAAAACAGTAAACTCACTTCACGTGATCAAAGGGAAAAAGCAGAGCGCCCACTAAAATGCGCGCCGCACAAACTACTCCTAGCGGAGTACCAACACCGGTTGTCAAAACCAATCACCTTCGACCATCGGGACTATTCGAAAGTATCCGGAGCAGGATGGACTGCCTTGATATTGGATCCTATAATTGACGGATTCCAATTTACACAAGTCCTCATGGATGGCGGCGGTGACATAAACCTGATATATCGAGGACACAATCCATGAGATGGGGATAGACCCAACCAAAATTCGCCATAGCAACACCTCCTTTAAAGGGGTAATGCCAGGCCCATATGCCCATTGTACGGGATCCCTACTGCTAGAAGTTGTGTTCGGTTCATCCGACAACTTCCGTCGCCAAAAGTTAGTATTCCATGTAGCCCCATTTAAAACTAGCCATCAAACACTATTGGGACGCGAAGCTTTCGCCCGCTTTAACGCAATACCGCATTATGCATCTCTTACACTTAAAATGCCCGGTACACGTGGCATCATCTCATTAAAAGCGATTATTAAGTGTTACTCGAGCACGGAAGAATGCGAGGCTGCCTTGACAGCCCCACACCAATCTGGCTCCGCTAATCAAAGCACCTGAATAGGTAATTAGAACCCCGGACACGGCTAGGCGAGTCCGGCGCCTACTAGCGGCATACCCCCGTACAAGGGGTTGCACGCATGTACAACAAGAGACAATAAAGCTCAATTTTATTCACTTCTCAAATCGTATTCTATTTACTTAATATAAAGTACATTTTTCGCACGATCTTTTTTCGTTTAAACTAAGTTCCTCTCTTTTACAGACGAACAACGTGCTACACCCGTCCAGGATACGGCACAACGGAGACACAGGTGCAGACGTGCAGTAGGGACCCATTGCAAGGATTCTTTTCAGATTAAGACCCTGCGTAAACCTTTTTCTTGTCTCTTGTTGATATACATCCCCCGGTTTCTTACTATAACCGAGGAGGAGGCTGGCGTTTTGGTATTGGCCGCACCAGAATTTTTGCATGTACCTGGACACCAGGGGCTTAGGGCATTATTCTGCCCGTTTTCATAAAGACCGAATACCTTAGGGAGTGTTCGGTGTCTCGAGTTAGGCCTTATATGCATCGGCTCCGAATCATGTCTTTGGTCAAATGTTGGGTTTGCCCGGCTCCTGTGTTTTGCTGCCTGACGTTCCGTTCTATCGGCTAACGCGGCACCAGGAGAACTACTGCGATTGTGCCCGGTTCGGCGGGCGAGCACCTCGAGAGAAAGCCGAAAATCGATTTGTCATGATATAGCGAGAGACTGGTCAACCACTCGATGACTCACCGGAATGTTTAGAATTCCTCCGCATTAATGAAGGACCGTTTGGTCGAGCACATACGCACCCGAATTGAGGAGAGTGTGGTGCCCCCGGGGGCTATATAGTAGCCCCACCCTCGAACTCCTATGGCTAAGTGAAAGTGATAAAGCATTATAGTCCGGTTGCCTAGTTTGCTACGCTACCACCTCCTTAACAGGACCAAGACGTTGGATTAAGTGTGAAAAAGCGCCTTCTTTGCAAACACCCCCGCACTATGCGTGGGGGCTGAAGCCAAGGACTGCCATCTTTCA
Source organism: Aegilops bicornis (assembly GCA_021605145.1). Classification (NCBI taxonomy): domain Eukaryota; kingdom Viridiplantae; phylum Streptophyta; class Magnoliopsida; order Poales; family Poaceae; genus Aegilops; species Aegilops bicornis. The sequence goes on along the minus strand of CM038673.1, from coordinate 413,825,712 downwards.
GGTTATATATACATATACATCAACGGCCGCACAGGGAGTAGTTTACTACTTGAACGCACAAGTATAAAAAGCTCTTATATTATATTGAAACATTGTTTTCACAAATCATACATGTCATTTAAACATGATATCCTTCGAGCACTGCGTCTCTATTAAACGAGCGCCCTACAGGACTTCCTCAAAATAGTGCTCGGCAGGTACTCGGCTTCTGTCCGAATCTTGGGACGCAACATCGGTGGCCTTCATCTCCGCCCAGTATGTCTTGACACGGGCCAGAGCCATCCGCGCTCCCTCAATACACGCCGACCGCTTCATTGCGTCGATACGCGGTACCGCACCAAGGAACTGCTGCACTAAGCCAAAATAACTCTTCGGCTGGGGTCCGCTTGGCCACAAATGAGTCATGACATGCTTCATGGCAAGTCCGGATAATCGATTCAGCTCGGCCCATTCGGCCAACCGATCGGTCAACGGAAGAGGACGCTCCGGACTATGGAATTGCGACCAACATAGCTCTTCCCTTCTGTGCCCCTTCTGGCCTCGGAAGTGCTCAACCGCGTCCGCAGCGCTCGCCGCTAAGTCCAGATAAGCATCCTCTGAACTCCACAACTTGTCCAACTGAGCATATTTCGGATCCGTATATTTCCTTCGCAGCAGAAACAGTTTTCCAGCCGCAATAGCCCCGGCCTGACTCAGCTCCTCCTTGGCCGCTCTCAAAGCGGAACGGGCATCCTTGGATTCGGCGGTGGCCTTTTTCAGGCCCTCTTGCTCCGCTTGATGTTCTTTTTCAAGAACCTCGCAGCAGTCGGTAGTATTCTTCAACTTTCTGGCCATATCAGCCATTTCCCCTTTTCTTCAGCAGTGAGCAGCCCGTTAAACTTCTAGCTCTTGGCCGCCCTTAAAGCGACGCATTACTATTTCTGGCTTGCTCTTTCGCTCGGGCGAAGTTCCGCCCGCAGCTCCTCCACAAAGAACGGCACCATCTGCATTAAGCATACAAGTAGTAAGGCATGGGCGTCAAGCTCCCTTACCAGGTGTCCGCGAGAAGTCGCATACCTTGTGACTCGTCAAACCGTTTATTGACGGTAGCGATGTCCGCATCCGCCTCGTCAAGTTGCCGCTTTAATTCGGCATATTCATCAGTCCGGCTGGCCACCGGACGCCCCGCCACCTATTTAGGAGCGGCGATATGTTATAAATGAGATTTGATCCTCGGCACGCTGTCAATTTTGACAACATACCGAGTCTCAGGGGCTACTATCTATACATGGCGCATTCTATATGCATAACTGTCAGAAGGTACATCATTTTTACGTACCTCAAACCCCTTGATAAACTTCGGCGGCTTCATCTAATCTGCTCTCGGCGGATGCAATTCTTTCGATCCTTGTACCCATTAGAGCACGGTGATCTTTTGAGATAGCCGCTCGCCCGAGCAGATCCTTCAGCTCCTCCGACCGCACGCCAGTTGGCGCCGGACCTTCCGGCCCCGCCGGACTTGGGGAAACCCTCCGCGACGACACATCAGGGTCGTCGGCCTCGCATGATGTGACACCCCAAAAATTTTAACCTTGTTTTGTTAATTAAAAAATTGCCAGGAAATTTAACTTTCCTTTTTCTTGGTTTTTCTTGATTTCAAAACCATTCTTTTCTTGGTTATCTTGGAGTTGTTCCCTAAGATGGAAAATCTTTTACTTATAATATTGGACTTGTTTACCCTCTCAAGAAAATCTTTTCTGTTATCAGAAGAATTGATTATATAATATTCTTCTTGATCTTTATTTTAAAAAAAATGGTTTCCCCATAGTTTATTGGAACCATTTGTACTACAAACCTTTTATAAATTCATTAAATAATCCCACCATAATTTGGAGATGTCATATGGGGTATTTTAACCACTTTTGTGCAAAAATATCTTCTGCCCATTGAATATTTTGAGCTCTATACCATATTTTCAAATCTGGTCCAGAGAGCATTTTTACACTACAACCTATTCATATATTTCTTTAATACTTCTACCAATATTATGGGATGTCAGTAATAGCATGCAGTTCAACTTTTTGCAAAAACCTAGTGATGTTCTTTGGAAAAATTGAGTAAATCAACCTCTTTTCTATTCTGGTTCAACTTGAGGATTTGTACAGCAACCACATTTTCAGTTGCCCCTTTATCCTTGATTCGTTTCCCTACTTATAGTCCTCCCTGTTAAACCTCTAAGTCCAGGAGCACGCACCCATTGGATCATTTTTGGTTCATGAAGTAATGTCATTTACTTTCTGTCCAGATCTGAAGTTTTGCAAAACTTGCACTAGCAAGTTTGTGCTTTGGGCAAACTAACCTTACCACTCTCTCTTTTATCTAAAGAGACCCCACTCTGGAGGTTTTGGCCACTAGAAGAACTGCCTAGGAGCCTTTGGCATTTTGTCAAACACCTTGAGAGCGTGGACAGATTTGACATGAGTTTTTGTTTGCACTGTGGACTTGATCTCCTGACCTAACCACCATGCCCATTTACCTCCTGACTAACCCTACCCTAGCCCTGTCTCTTGCCAGCCTCACCCGCGACCTCTAGCAGGCAGTGGCATTTCGCCGAGAACGTCCCGGGCGTGCTCTGGGCGCGCCCAGAGCGTGCGTTTGGCACGCACGTGCGCCCGAGCCGCATCGTCTCGCCCCACACCCGTTCCGGCCCTTGGCCAACAGCTGCTAGCATGCCACGTATCCCCTGCACCGCCATGCCACCCCGACCACCCCTGGCACTCCACAACGCCACCGTCCGGACGGCCGTGGCGGCTAAGCAACGACGCATGCGAGCCCCGACCGTGTCGGCGCCGCCCGAAACCACTCCGCTTCGCCACTTCGCCTGGAGCAGTGCTCCGCTTCGTCCGCTTAGCTCCTGCCGCCATCCTCAGCCCGCCACGTCCCCTGCCGCTCTGAGAACGCCGGTTGCGGCGATCTTATCCCCACCGCCGCGGAACCGCCTTGGCGTGCCTATTTAAGAAGCTCCGAGCCCATACGAGCACTGGGGCAGCATCACACCATCCTCCTAGTGCCCCCGTTGCCGTCAATTGGGGGGGAGGCCGTCTTCACCAACTCCGGCCAGTTCGGCCACCGCCGCCTCTCAGCTCCGTTCGGCACAACCAGAGCCTCCCCGGCCCTCCCAACGCCACCAGACGACTCCACTCCTTCTTGCGGTGCCACCAGACCCCATTGCGACGGAGAGCCACCATAACCACACACTCACCACGCCTCCCGAATCCACCGGCCGCCGAAGCTCGCCGGGACGGCGAATCCCTCCACCTCCGACAACCCTGCAACCCCCGGAAGGATCGCCCCAGATCCGCGGATCCATCCCCGCCCTCAGCTCCCCACAAGGACCCGCCGTTCGCCGGCAACGGTCGCCGGAGTCCCGCCTCCACTCGGGACAGAGGGAGAAGAGGGGAGGTAGACCAGTCAAAGCGACCCGATGGGCGGCGGGCCTTGTCATTGCTGACTTGCAAATGGCCCACGCTGGAGTAAGTGGAAGCGTAAACCTAAAATACGCTTTCGACGTGTACGTGTTTTATTGAAACGTTTTCTTTTCTGTTCCTTTTTAAATAACAGATTTGACTAAACTTTGACTGGCTGTACCTTTTTAAATAAAACTCCGAATGAGTTGATTCTTTTTCTTACCACTCAAAAATATTGTCTAGTTTATTTTAAGATTTATTTCAAAAATTTTAGACAAGTTTTTTTGTGCTGTTTTGAAAATTGTGTGTTAATTCAAATTTATTTCAATTAGGGTTTTGAAGAGAGGGGAGAAAACTTTCAAAAGTTTTGGAGAACACCTCACCCCTCCACAACTTGAAGGCAAGCATTACGAACCCGGCATAAGAATTTTGGTGTGTTATTCGACACGTTTATAACACCACCCCATTTGGAAGAGCTCGTTATTTCATGTGATGTGATCATTGGCGGATGCATATTAGTGATTTCCATGCTGTTGGAAATAAACACACTTGTGTTGGAAATCATCCCCATGTGCCTTGCATGCATACCGGAAAGGTGTCTGGAAAAGCCTCTGCCTTGGGTAGGCGTGAGCTTGTCATCGTCCTTCGCCGGTACGGTTATGTCCGGTATGGCATAGTAAGGTATAATGAGTATTGATGTGTTGGTTGGAATACTTTGTTATATATGTCATGCAGGGACGTTTATAAACCTCCTAAGTCGACCCTAGTTCGAGTCGTATTCCAGTAACCCCATACTTGCCCGTACTACCACTTGTCCCTGCCATACGTGGGGTACGGTTCAGTCAGTTGTCAACCCCTTTCAAGCACACACCGTACAGAGAGGCCATGGTGGAAGATATCGGTTGAAGCCGATAGTCATGCCACCTGGTCCGGGGGCATGGGTGTATCCGGTTGAGACCGAGAGGGGAGGCCACCCCTTAGAGCGTGCGATATAAATTTGATCCCATGCTACGCGAGGTCGTAGCCTCCCCACTTAGAGTTTTGCTTAACAAGTGTCATGGGTGATTTCCAGGCACCGGTAAGTTAAGCTGGTGTATGCAAGTCAGGTGTGTTTTCAATTAAAAGACCATAGGCGGAATTAGTCCCGATGGACTAAAGGAATCCTTTGCTCGTGGGTAAAGAGTACACTCTCTGCAGAGATTAAACCTATTCAAATGGCAGTGTCCATAGTTCAGGACTACAGTCTGGGATGGGTCAAGTGTCGGTCTTAGTGTCAGTCTACGGAGGAGAACTATTAAACCAGAACTTGGTTTATGATTTGTGACTTGTGATGATGATGATTATTATTTTTATGGACTAACCCCTTTATATTATTTGAATCATTGAGTATCCCTGGGACGGTTCTACCTCCTGGGTATTCACATTCATTTTATAAGCCCTTTATGTGGTGTCGCTCAGACGCCCGACTGTGGCATTGCTTCTGTTTATTTATAAGCCCTTTATGTGGTGTCGCCAGACGCCTCGATCGTGGCATTGCTTCGCTTATTTATAAGCCCTTTATGTGGTGTCGCTCAGATGCCCGGATCGTGGCATTGCTTCATTTATTTATAAGCCCTTTATGTGGTGTCGAGACGCTCGGGCATTGTAACATTATACATTTATTTATAAGCCCTTTATGTGGTGTCGCTCAGACGCCCGACTGTGGCATTGCTTCTGTTTATTTATAAGCCCTTTATGTGGTGTCGCTCAGACGCCCGACTGTGGCATTTGCTTCTGTTTATTTATAAGCCCTTTATGTGGTGTCGCTAAGACGCCCGACTGGGGCATTTATTGCTGCTCCGTCATTACATATTTGTGGTTACTTATTAATAATCCACATGTATGCACCAAGGATTTCATTTCTTTATGGTAGCGTTGTGATCATAAAATATTCTTCAAGGCATGATTTTTGATTGTTATATTATACCTGTGTTCATAATGTTTGCGAGTACATTCAAAGTACTCCTTTGGCTTGTCCACAGCTATTGTCTTGGCCAGATTTCTTGCGTGGAGAGGAGCGTTGTGAAGACCGCCCCGGAGCCTAAGCAACAGTGATAGCAGCCTCGCGAAGATAGGAGTTAACCTAGTCAGCTGTTCCCGTAGGAAATGGAGTCCCACTGATGATCCACAAACCGCTTCCGCCATCAACCACTAGAAACCATTTGTTGTACTCGCAGGCCAGAATGGTCTTGTGCTACATATCCTGTAATTTCGCTTGGATTTTTCATGCGAGTTGATGCCTCACCAGCTAACAGTAGTCCTGGGGCTGATGAGCACGACGGCCATTTTCTGGAATTTAATATCCGGAAAACCGGTCGTGACAGACTTGGTATCAGAGCCAGGCTGACCATTGGCTAATCCTATCTTAGCCAGGTAGATAAAACTTAGGCAGACAACCCACCAAGCCATAAGCAAACCCCAGCCAAGCTTCTCGTGCAAGATAGCCACACAATGACCCGACGCTTTTTGGCAGTCGGTGCCCAACCTATCAACCTAGCACGTCTATCACGCACCAGTGACCAGCACCCAAGGTGTCTCATTCGCAAGCGTGCGAAGGAAGACTCCGTCCCCTTTTTCTATAAAAAGGGCACGCTTAGCCCCAACCCAAAGACAAAGACAACATTTTCCCCAAACCAAGCCACAATGCCCGCACCCGTCGTGCACAATGAGACCACGACAACCAACCTTGGAGGCTTTGTGACCATACTGCAAACCTCACCCGCCGTGCCTATGCGTTAGAAGAGCCACCTGAGTATGTTGTGTACCAAGGACCCCTGAGCGGTGAGAGCCGTCAATTCTGGGCCACGGTACACATCTACGGTAGGGGTCTAGCGCCCGAGCGCCCCTACAGGTTCACCGGAAGAACAACTTCCTTTGAGCCACAAGCCATCCAACTAGCTGCTCGAGAGGCTATAGTTCATCTCAGGCACTTGTCGCCCAGAGTTAATCGCCGCCGTTCCACTACTACCCCAGACGTGAAGGGTACGGTAGACCACCCCAAGTCGCCAAAGGAGATCACGAGACAGATCCTGCATTGTTGCACCTAGTGCGCTATGTAGGTGCACTAGAGGAACTGTTCGATCAAATCACCATTGATCTGATCGCAGCTCGTGGAGAGCTGGTTCGTCGAGCCCCGGCGAGAGAAGAGATCGAGCCCAACGCCGACAACCCAGTCGTGCTGTTCGGACACCCGATCGAGACCCTGAGGTCAGCCCCAGCCGTCAGCCAAGGTGCTTTGATGACCCCAGAAGTGCTTCGTCGCCTCCTGGGAGCACACTCCAACGGAGTTGTGGTCAACAATCCCCGCGATGGTCATCATCACTACCCCGAGCCTGCAGCCCCTCAACCCTCTCCAGCTAATTCCGACGGTGAGAACCGTGGAGAAGCCTCGACATCCACAAGGAACGCCCGCTTGGATGTAAATGAAGTAGACTAAGTCACTCGAGTGGTGTCGAGTCCCAGTGTATCCTCGCTTTGTAACGCAGCCTGTCATCGTGCACCTGTTTTATATAGTAGTCTTGCATGGATATATTAGCATGCAGTGTGATTTCTCTATCCTTGGCGCAGCTACCAAAAACCGCCCCGACAACCCCCACAAGATGTCGTCACTTGGTGAGATGTGTATATCTGTGGCTTGACCTCAAGCTGAGCCGGCAAATTCTTTACCTTTCACCACGGTAAAATGACCCATCTCCGGTGCTATAAAGGGCCACTTGGCGACCCCTCGCCAAGCACCCCTCACCTTGTGCACCATCCTCACAACCATTTCTTGCCATGCCGAGCCCCAAGATCTATCCGAGAACTCCCGATGCAACTCCGGGTAGTTTTGTCAAGATATTGTGGGATTTTACCTGCGATACCATGGGCGCTACCCAGCCACCCCAAAGACGAGCTGTTCAAATCGAGAATCACCCCTTCCACCTCGAGATATTGGGCAGCCGTGCACATCCCTCCCGTAAACCCAAACCAAGATCCAACGGAGGTCTCCTTCAGAGGGAAATCCATGCCAACCCGCATATGGCCGTAGAGAAGCTACTGCGTATGAAGCGCTTGCTCGCCGATTCGTGGTACCCTATGCCCGATGAACGAGGGTATTATTATTTTCTCGAGCCGTGCAGCACCCGGAGGAGTAACATCTTTTCCAGGTGGACGTATTGAGAGAGACCCAGTCTTGGCCAACCTCGTCCAATACGTCATCGCTCAAGAACGTTTAACCCAACGTGTGATGGGTTATCTTCAGAGCCTCGCGGATTTAAATCCTCAGATCGCCATCGGCAGATCACTGAGGCCAGACCAGGAGAGACACATTCATCATCTGGTCAACCCACTTTCTCCGATAGAAGAAGAGTGTATCCCAGTACCAGAGACGTTTTCTCGGGACCCCGTCCAGTTACCATTTTCACTTTAGACGTCGCCGCTATATTTATTGCTGTGACACTTATTCATGTGTTGTAACTTATGCGTGGTACCCCGAGTTTGTGCGGCAAATAAACCGTTTAGTTTCAGTTATTTTTGCAATTTGACTCTATTGTATTACTGTGTTCTCTCGCGAGAAATCCTGGAGTGCGGTTTCTTTTCCCTGATTGCTGCATCATACATCCCCTCACGACTTGGATTATTTTATTTTCCGCAGCACCACGGCAGCAGACTCACAACCACAACTACTCGAGCACACACTCACACTGCTTGCAAAATTTTTGCAACGGTGTTACATCTAACTGAGCACCCCCCGACAACAGTTAGCACCCGACACACCCACCTACTCTCGTGGTCACCACCACCGCGGAGAGCCAAAGAATCGGCGGCGGCATCGCGACGATCATCAAGGATCATCGCACACAGGAGCACGGAGAACCCCAGCACCGCTGCCAGCCCTCCGCACAGCACGATCACGTACCAGTCCGGCACCACCTCCGCCATTAGAACCCCGTCTTGAGCTCCGGCCAGCGGAAACAGAGGAGAAGGAGGGAGGAAGAGAAGCGAGGCCAGGTGCGAGGAAAAGGAGGAGAACACCTCAGCCGTTTTATAGATCGAGCTCGGTGTACGGTGGGCGAGGTCCACCAGCACCGCTCGTCGCCCGATCGCCGGTGTTCGGAGGCGAATCCTCGAGCAGTGCCGACAGCGCACTGGCCCGCGAAGTGAGTGCACGCTGCACCGGCAGCTAGCACGCCGCGCACTACCGCAGTACGGCCTAGATGCCCTACGCGCTAGGCGTCGCCGGTGGAGAAAGCACGGGAAAGCGCGCGGGAGAGAGGAAGAAGAAAGAGCCGGAGGAAAAAGAAGAGGCTGACAGTGGGCCCGGGTCCACTGTCGACCCGAGAGAGCTTGTGCTCTCGGGTGCGACCAAGCGTATTTTGAGATTTAGAATTTATTCTAAATTATATCCAGCGAGAAATCTCTCGTTATTACTCCTAACCGTAGATTTTTCCATGACGCAGCCCAGTGTTCCACACCGTATTTTTGCACCACTTATTGCCCTCTCCTTTGTAGCCGTTTTTGTTTTGATGCAATTTTGCTATAGAGATAACTCTTGGCAAATCTCGAGGACGAGATTTTTTCTTAAGGGGGGTAGTGTTGTGACACCCCAAAAATTTTAACCCTGTTTTGTTAATTAAAAACTTGCCAGGAAATTTAACTTTCCTTTTTCTTGGTTTTTCTTGATTTCAAAACCATTCTTTTCTTGGTTATCTTGGAGTTGTTCCCTAAGATGGAAAATCTTTTACTTATAATATTGGACATGTTTACCCTCTCAAGAAAATCTTTTCTGTTATCAGAAGAATTGATTATATAATATTCTTCTTGATCTTTATTTTCAAAAAAAATGGTTTCCCCATAGTTTATTGGTCCCATTTGTACTACAACCCTTTTATAAATTCATTCAAAAATCCCACCATAATTTGGAGATGTCATATGGGGTATTATAACCACTTTTGTGCAAAAATATCTTCTGCCCATTGAATATTTTGAGCTCTATACCATATTTTCAAATCTGGTCCAGAGAGCATTTTTACACTATAACCTATTCATATATTTCTTTAATACTTCTACCAAAATTATGGGATGTCAGTAATAGCATGCAGTTCAACTTTTTGCAAAAACCTAGTGATGTTCTTTGGAAAAATTGAGTAAATCAACCTCTTTTCTATTCTGGTTCAACTTGAGGATTTGTACAACAACCACATTTTCAGTTGCCCCTTTATCCTTGATTCTTTTCCCTACTTATAGTCCTCCCTGTTAAACCTCTAAGTCCAGGAGCACGCACCCATTGGATCATTTTTGGTTCATGAAGTAATGCCATTTACTTTCTGTCCAGATCTGAAGTTTTGCAAAACTTGCACTAGCAAGTTTGTGCTTTGGGCAAACTAACCTTACCACCCTCTCTTTTATCTAAAGAGACCCCACTCTTGAGGTTTTGGCCACTCCAAGAACTGCCTAGGAGCCTTTGGCATTTTGTCAAACACCTTGAGAGCATGGACAGATTTGACATGAGTTGTTGTTTGCACTGTGGACTTGATCTCCTGAGCTAACCACCATGCCCATTTACCTCCTGACTAACCCTACCCTAGCCCTGTCTCTTGACAGCCTCACCCGCGACCTCTAGCAGGCAGTGGCATTTCGCCGAGCACGTCCCGGGCGTGCTCTGGGCGCGCCCAGAGCGTGCGTTTGGCACGCATGTGCGCCTGAGCCGCCGCGTCTCGCCGTGCACCCGTTCCGGCCCTTGGCCAACAGCTGCTAGCACACCACGTATCCCCTGCACGGCCACGCCACCCCGACAACCCCTGGCACTCCACAGCGCCACCGTCCGGACGGCCGTGGTGGCTAGGCCGACGCATATGCAGAGCCCGACCGTGTCAGCGCCGCCCGAAGCCACTCCCGCCGCCGGCTTCGCCACAGGCGGTGCTCCGCTCGTCCGCTAGCTCCTGCTGCCATCCTCAGCCCCGCCACGTCCCCCTGCCGCTACAGAACGTCGGTCACCGGCGATCTTATCCTCACCGCCGCGGAACCGCCTTGGCGTGCCTATTTAAGAAGCTCCGAGCCCATACGAGCACTGGGGCAGCATCGCACCATCCTCCTAGTGCCCCCGTTGCCGTTAATTGGGGGGGGGGGAGGCCGTCTTCACCAACTCCGGCCAGTTCGGCCACTGCCGCCTCCCAGCTCCGTACGGCACAACCAGAGCCTCCCCGGCCCTCCCAACGCTACCAGACGACTCCACTCCTTCTTGCGGTGCCACCCAGACCCCCAGCTGCGACGGAGAGCCACCATAACCACACACTCACTTCGCTCCCGAATCCACCGGCCGCCGTGAAGCTCGTCGACGGCGAATCCCTCCACCTCCGACAACCCTGCAACCACCGGAAGGATCGCCCCAGATCTGCGGATCCATCCCCGCCCTCAGCTCCCCACAAGGACCCGTCGTTCGCCAGCAACGGTCGCCGGAGTCCCGCCTCCACTCGGGAAAGAGGGAGAAGAGGGGAGGTAGACCAATCAAAGCTGACCAGTGGGCCAGGCGGGCCCACTGTCAGTGACTTGCGTACCGTCCACGCTGGAGTAAGTGGAAGCGTAAACCTAAAATACGCTTTCGACGTGTACGTGTTTTATTGAAACGTTTTCTTTTCTGTTCCTTTTTAAATAACAGATTTGTCTAAACTTTGACTGGCTGTAACTTTTTAAATAAAACTCCGAATGAGTTGATTCTTTTTCCTACCACTCAAAAATATTGTCAAGTTTATTTTAAGATTTTTTTCAAAAATTTCAGACAAACTTTTTTGTGCTGTTTTGAAAATTGTGTGTTGATTCAAATTCATTTCAATTAGGGTTTTGAAGAGAGGGGAGAATACTTTCAAAAGTTTTGGAGAACACCTCACCCCTCCACAACTTGAAGGCAAGCATTCTGAACCCCGGCATAAGAATTTTGGTGTGTTATTTGACACGTTTATAACACCACCCCATTTGGAAGAGCTCGTTATTTCATGTGATGTGATCATTATGCGGATGCATATTAGTGATTTCCATGCTGTTGGAAATAAACACACTTGTGTTGGAAATCATCCCCATGTGCCTTGCATGCATACCGGAAAGGTGTCTGGAAAAGCCTCTGCCTTGGGTAGGCGTGATCTTGTCACCGGCCTTCGCCGGTACGGTTATGTCCGGTATGGCATAGTAAGGTATAATGAGTATTGATGTGTTGGTTGGAATACTTTGTTATATATGTCATGCAGGGACGTTTATAAACCTCCTAAGTCGACCCTAGTTCGAGTCGTATTCCAGTAACCCCATACTTGCCCATACTACCACTTGTCCCTGCCATACGTGGGGTACGGTTCAGTCAGTTGTCAACCCCTTTCAAGCACACACCGTACACAGAGGCCATGGTGGAAGATATCGGTTGAAGCCGATAGTCATGCCACCTGGTCCTGGGGCATGGGTGTATCCGGTTGAGACCGAGAGGGGAGGCCACCCCTTAGAGCGCGCGGTATAAATTTGATCCCATGCTACGAGAGGTTGTAGCCTCCCCACTTAGAGATTTGCTTAACAAGTGTCATGGGTTATTTCTGTGCACCGTAAGTTAAGCTGGTGTGTGCAAGTCGGTGTGTTTTCAATTAAAAGACCATAGGCGGAATTAGTCCCGATGGACTAAAGGAATCATTGCTCGTGGGTAAAGAGTACACTCTCTGCAGAGATTAAACCTATTCGAATGGCAGTGTCCATAGTTCAGGACTACAGTCTGGGATGGGTCAAGTGTCGGTCTTAGTGCCAGTCTACGGAGGAGAACTTTTAAACCAGAACTTGGTTTATGATTTGTGACTTCTGATGATGATGATTATTATTATTATGGACTAACCCCTTTATATTATTTGAATCATTGAGTATCCCTGGGACGGTTCTACCTCCCGGTATTCACCGTATTCATTTTATAAGCCCTTTATGTGGTGTCGCTCAGACGCCTAACCGTGTAGCATTGCTTCGCTTATTTATAAGCCCTTTATTTGGTGTCGCCAGACGCCTGATCGTAACATTGCTTCTGTTTATGTATAAGCCCTTTATGTGGTGTCGCTCGACGCCGATCGTGGCATTGCTTACATTTATTTATAAGCCCTTTATGTGGTGTCGCCAGACGCCTCGTGCGGCATTGCTTCATTTTATTTATAAGCCCTTTATGTGGTGTCGCCAGACGCCCGGATCGTGGCATTGCTTCTGTTTATTTATAAGCCCTTTATGTGGTGTCGCTCAGACGCCCGACTGTGGCATTGCTTTTGTTTATTTATAAGCCCTTTATGTGGTGTCGCTCAGACGCCCGACTGTGGCATTTGCTGCTGTTTATTTATAAGCCCTTTATGTGGTGTCGCTAAGACGCCCGACTGGGGCATTTATTGCTGCTCCGTCATTACATATTTGTGGTTACTTATTAATAATCCACATGTATGCACCAAAGATTTCATTTCTTTATGACTGACGTTGTGATCATAAAATATTCTTCAAGGCATGATTTTTGATTGTTATATTATACCTGTGTTCATAATGTTTGCGAGTACATTCAAAGTACTCACTGGCTTGTCCCTGGCTATTGTCTTGGCCAGATTTCTTGCGTGGAGAGGAGCGTTGTGACGACCGCCCCGGAGCCTAAGCAACAGTGATAGCAGCCTCGCGAAGATAGGAGTTAACCTGGTTAGCTGTTCCCGTAGGAAATGGAGTCCCACTGATGATCCACAAACCGCTTCCGCCATCAACCACTAGAAACCATTTGTTGTACTCGCAGGCACGAATGGTCTTGTGATACATATCCTGTAATTTCGCTTGGATTTTCTGTACCGAGTTGATGCCTCACCAGCTAACAGTAGTCCTGGGGGTGATGAGCACGACAGCCATTTTCTGGAATTTAATATCCGGAAACCGGTCGCGACACATGAGGGTGCGACAGGTGGAGGCGTTTCGCTCTCCATCATCTCCGGAAGAAGATCCCCCGAAGACGAGCTCTGCTCAGAAGGGCTGAGATCCGAACTACAAGGTACAATTGCTGTTATCTTTAGAAATAAATACAGGGATGTTCCTTATTTACAAGACCCCTTCTTTTTTACTTACGGCTCGCTGGAGAGCTGATCCCCTTGGGGAAACAGTGCGGCTGGGTTACTTCCCAACGCCGGACTCTCTGACGAAGATTACTTTCCCCTCTTTGAGGCCTTGACCTCCGGATCTTCCGAAGCGGTCCTCTTCTCTCCTTGGAGGGTGGGACCTTTGATCCCTCCTTCCTCGAAAGTCTCCTTCGAGGAGGCAGTTGCTTCCCCGCTCCCCCCTTCACCTTCTTTAAAAGGCACGGCCTTCAACATCTTGGTCAGCATGGGATCCGGCGTGGTATCTGGGAGGGGAGCCGGACACCTTATTAATTTTGCCTTGGCTATCCACTCCTGTTCAAGAAATAGCTCCTTTAAGGGCAAGTTTACGATAAATGAACGGACAACCTGTCCGGGTACAGGACTACTTACTTGAGTATCTGGGCGATTGCAGCTCAGTCCTGCTTCCTCAGTCAGGTCCGGACACTTCTCTTGTGATCCGAAGAACAGTTTATACATCTCCACGGGCGTCGTGCCCATAAAATTTTGGAGAGCTCGTGGTCCCTCCGGATTAAATTCCCACAGGCGGAGGGGGTGACGTTTGCAGGGCAGAAGGCGCCGAATCAACATAACCTGCGCCACTGCAACCAGATTGATCTCTCTTTCTTGGAGGTCTCGAATACGGCCCTTCAACAAAGGAACGTCCTTGGACGGCCCCCAGTCGAGCCCCTTGTTGATCCATGACGCCAGCCGCTGTGGTGGACCTGAGCGGAAGGCGGGAAGCGCCACCCATTTGGTGCCCACAGGAGCGGTGATATAAAACCACTCCCGTTGCCACAAACCAAGCTCCTCTTGAAAAGAGCCCTCGGGCCACACGGAGCATCGGCACATTTTCTTATGACCGCCCCTCCGACTTCTACTTGTTGCCCTCGATCATCTTTGGCTCCACCTTGAAGGTCTTGAGCCACAATCCAAAGTGAGGGGTAATATGGAGGAAGGCCTCACATACGACAATGAATGACGAGATATGGAGGATGGACTCCGGATTCAAGTCATGGAAATCCAGCCCATAATAAAACATGAGCCCACGCACAAAGGGATACGTCGGGAAGCCTAAACCCCGAAGGAAGTGAGACATGAACACCACGCTCTCGCTGGCTCGGGAGTGGGAATGACCTGCCTGGAGCAGGCAGCCTATGTAAATCTCGCCGGTTAGATACTGGCGTCTCAAGTTTTTAGCACATCTTCTTCTGTGACGGAAGAAGACATCCATCAGCCGTGCTGGTTGGAGCCGGACATTGTCGAAGGTCCGAAGCGCCTAAATCTGAAGCTTTGGGTGTTAGAACTCGAAGCGCGACGCGAACTCGATGGAGGGTGTAAAAAAGAGGAGGGCCTTGGTCTCATTATAAAGAGGTTGAATACCAAGAGCCATCCCCGTGGTCGATTAGGACTCGCCTTTGATAGAGGAGGCGTGCCAACGGGCACAGTTGGGTTACCCACGTCCGTATTGATGAGAATCCCGGAATAAGGGGGCACGATCTATGCTTTGATAAGACGTGCCAAGGAAACCGCCTGGCTAAACGCGCTAAGGTGGAACGGTAAAAAACGATTCATATAAAGGCCTGGCCGTGGTGTGATGTCATGCCGCGGAATACGTCGCCAGATCTGTGCAAAAGTTATTCTCTCTACGGTGGTATGTGGAACTTGTTTTGCAGAGCCGGACACTATCCTTGTGTTCAAAACCTTCCATGAAGTATTCGGAGGAGGAACCCGCCTTGCAATGCCGAAGACAATATGCGCGCCGGACTCGTCGTCATTGAAGCCTGGTTCAGGGGCTACTGAGGGAGTCCTGGACTAGGGGGTGTCCGGATAGCCGAACTATCATCACGGTCGGACTCCAAGACTATGAAGATACAAGATTGAAGACTTCGTCCCGTGTCCGGATGGGACTTTCCTTGGCGTGGAAGGCAAGCTTGGCGATCTGAGATATGTAGATCTCATACCATTGTAACCGACTCTGTGTAACCCTAACCTATCTGGTGTCTATATAAACCGGAGGGTTTTAATACGTAGGACGAACAACAATCATACCATAGGCTAGCTTCTAGGGTTTAGCCTCCTTGATCTCGTGGAAGATCTACTCTTGTACTACCCATATCATCAATATTAATCAAGCAGGAGTAGGGTATTACCTCCATCGAGAGGGCCCGAACCTGGGTAAAAACATCGTGTCCCTTGTCTCCTGTTACCATCTGCCTAGACGCACAGTTCGGGACCCCCTACCCGAGATCCGCCGGTTTTGACACCGACAGCCAGGATTCCCTGATGTGTCATTGCTACGAGCCAGCCAGCTATCCTCGCCCGCGCAAAAGCGGGTCATGAGTGTCGTGAGGGCTGCCATAGACTTCGGCATCTCCTGGCCGAGGCGTCGGGTGAGCCACTCATGATGGATGTTATGCTTAAATGCCGCTAAGGCTTCTGCATCCGGATAGTCGACAATTTGGTTTTTCTTAGTTAGGAACCTGGTCCAGAATTTCCTGGCCGATTCCCCTGTCTGCTGAATTATATGGCTCAAGTCATCAGCATCTGGTGGCCGCACATAAGTGCCCTGGAAGTTGTCAAGGAATGCATCTTCCAAATTCTCCCAACTGCCAATGGAGTCTGCTGGCAAGCTATTCAGCCAATGTTGAGCTGGTCCTTTGAGTTTTAGTGGGAGGTACTTGATGGCATGTAGATCATCACCGCGAGCCATGTGGATGTGGAGGAGGAAATCCTCGATCCATACCGCGGGATATGTTGTACCGTCATATGAATCAATGTTTACGGGTTTAAAACCCTCTGGGAATTCGTGATCCATTACTTCATCAGTGAAGCATAGGGGGGGCGGCGCCTCTGTGCCGGGCTATATCACGATGCATTTCGTACGAGTCTTGTCTGCTGTATTCGGCCCGGCCGGATTTGCTTTTAGTATATCCGGTGTGACGGTCATCGTCCCGCGTTGGGGCGCGCCCCCGTGATCCGTAGATCGATCTTGCATGTTTTGCTTTGTTTTCCAATACATCTCGCAGGTCCCGCGTGTTTCCCTGGGCCTTGGTATTTTTGTTTGAGTGGCGGCGGGGTGCAGGCTGGACTTCGGGCTGATATGCCTCTCTGTCTCGGCCACGGGGTGGCCGATCAGCCGCATCATACGCTGGTGATGTAGGCTTAAATGCTTCCTCCTCGAGTTGGGGTTGCAACCTGCACTTCAGTCCATCTGTCCGCTAGCAGATCCTGGTCAGCTCGAAGCTGTTGTTGCTTTTTCTTCAGACTATTTGCTGTAGCTATAGGCCGGCGCTTGAAGCGCTCCTGTTCGACGGGATCCTCAGGCACGATAAATTCTTCGCCGCCGAGGCTCACCTCGTCTTCGGAGAGACGCATATAATTGTCATCCTCCGACTCTCCGTCTGCTGCCTGTTCCGGAGGGCTAGCTTGTTCATCCTCCCGCTCTAGGTCTGGCTGGAGGGGATTGTCATCGTCTTCGAGACTATCCGGAGCGGTATTGTCTCTTGTGCCGGTATCGCTGCTTTTTCTATGGCGGGACTTAGAGCGGCGCCGCTGACGTCGGTGCTCGGATTGCTTCTTGGACAGATTATCCTCCGTTGTCTTATCGCCATCGCCTTCTTTGGGGGTGTCCACCAGGTATATGTCATATGATGAGGTGGCAGTCCAGCGCCCTGTGGGCGGTGGTTCTTGTTCGTCTCCTGCATCGTCGACCATACCATCGATGTCTTCGGAGCCGAAGTCAAGCATGTCGGTTAAGTCGTCGACAGTGGCTACTAAGTGGGTGGTGGGTGGGGAGCGAATTTCTTTGTCGTCCGCATACCAATCTAGCCGGACATAGTTCGGCCAAGGATCTCCTGACAAGGAGAGAGACTTTAATGAATTTAGCACGTCGCCAAAAGGCGAGTGCTGAAAGATATTCGCGGAGGTAAACTCCATGATCGCTGCCCAATCGGATTCAATAGGCACGGACGCAAGCGGCTCGGAGCCCGTGGCCAGGGACGAATCCAACGGTTCGGCAGCACGGCTCTCGCAGGAGGTGAAGTCAGTATTCGGCTCTGTCGCCACTGAGAGTGCGGCCTCCGGGGCGGGGTCTATCCTCCCGTCCTCAGATGGCGCCATTTGTTCCGGATTGAGGGCCGGAGTAGCTGCAGGTACGATCTCCCGAACACTGTCCGACGGCAGAACTAAGTCATGCTCGTCATGATTGTGCGGCGCAACTGACATGGGCTCGAATCCGTCGAAGATAATTCCTCGCGGATGTCGGCAGTGTAGTTCAAGTTTCCAAACCTGACCTGATGGCCAGGGGCGTAGCTCTCGATCTGCTCCAGATGGCCAAGTGAGCTGGCCACGGTCTGGCGGCCCGAATCTGAAGATCTGTCCGGGGAGGAAAACCTCGCCCTGGATCGCATCGTTGCCGATGATCGAAGGAGCCATCAACCCTTACAGTGACGGCACAGTGGAACTCTCAATGAAAGCACCAATGTCGGTGTCAAAACCGGCAGATCTCGGGTAGGGGTCCCGAACTGTGCGTCTAAGGCGGATGGTAACAGGAGGCAGGGGACACGATGTTTACCCAGGTTCGGACCCTCTCGATGGAGGTAATAGCCTACTTCCTGCTTGATTGATCTTGATGATATGAGTATTACAAGAGTTGATCTACCACGAGATCGTAGAGGATAAACCCTAGAAGCTAGCCTATGGTATGATTGTTGTTGTCCTACGGACTAAACCCTCCGGTTTATATAGACACCGGAGGGGGCTACGGTTACGCAGAGTCGGTTACAAGGGAGGAGATCTACATATCCGTATTGCCAAGCTTGCCTTCCACGCCAAGGAGAGTCCCATCCGGACACGGGACGAAGTCTTCAATCTTGTATCTTCATAGTCCAACAGTCCGGCTAAAGTATATAGTCCAGTTGTCCGAGGACCCCTCTAATCCAGGACTCCCTCAGGCACCCGCGCACCCACATGGGGGCGACGGAGGGCACCAACGGGGCCGTGGCCACGGCGCGACCCGGGAAGGTCGGCCGCCGGCAAGGGCTCTCGCGGTGGCTGAGCTAGCGGGGGCGCGGCCGGCGGAGTGGGGTGGGGCGGCAGTGTGCAGCGTTGGGAGGAGGAGGCGTGAGGGGGAGCGGAGCTGCACTAGCAGCAGCTCAGCGGCAGCGCAGCAAGCAGCGCTGCGGTGGGAGGAGAAGCAGGGGGAGGCGAGTGCGGCGGCAGGAGCGCGGCTGCCGGCGAGGTGAGGCAGCAAACAGGGGGGTGGTGCAGGCACACGTGCGGGGCTGTGTGTGCGCGGCACCAATAGCAGGAGTGAGCAGCGCAGCGCAGCTGGGAGCGGGGCGAGGCTGAGGCGCAAGGGCGTGATGGCGAGCGGCAGCGGCAGCAGGGGCGCGGCGCGAGAGCATGCATGCGATGGAGCCTGTTCGAACACGCAGGAGGCGCCGCGGCGGATGGTGGTCGCGGCAATCGCCGGGGAGTAGCGTGGCGACGGCGATGATGACATCAACGATGGCTGGTGCTCGTGGTGCTTGGGATCGAGCACGAATAGTATATGGGGAGGAGTTGGTGAGTGCGTAGGGTGCCTGCGAGCTCCAGGAACTCGACCGTGTGCATGGACGTGAGCTTCACTGGCAGTGGCCACAGCGGCAACAAGGTCAGCGGCGACGAGCTCGGGCATCAATGGCAACGACGGATATAGACACGAAAACAGAGGGGGCGGAGGGGATATGACCGCACGCTCACCGTGGAGCTCAAGAAAGGCTTGTTGAGCGGTTTAGGAGCGCATGGCGACGTGATCGACGACGACAAGCGGCGATGACCAAAGACGAAGGCGGTGTCGATCCTGTCGAGGCGGTGGCTCCGAGATTCGAGCGCGTCCACGTAGTCGACATAGGCAACGCAGACGATGCCCCTGGTGCGGTCTCCGACAGCATGGAGGGCAGTGGCTAAGGCAACGCCAGGGACGCGTCCATGGCGGAGCTCAGGAAGGAGGGGATCTGAGGAGGGGAGAAAGAGAGGGAGAGGGAGGGGCACACTAGGGTTCGGGCACCGGGGAGGGGCGCCGGCTTAAGTAGGCGCGAGGGGCGGCGAATGGGCGCCACGGCGACAGGGGCGCACCATGGCCGGGCAATGAGCGCCACAACTCCCCCCCCCCCAGCCTCCCTGTAGCAGGAAGGAGGCAAGTGGGGAGGGGTCGGCTGGGTTGCCCACTTGCCCGATGGGCCAAAAGCCCAGGGGGTTTCTCCCTATTTATTTTATCTTTGTGTTTCTTTTTTATCTTTTTGTTTATTTTCTTTTTACTGTTTTATTTTATTTTATTTTATTTTAGTTTATTTTAGTTTTATAAAATAATAAATTAGTTCCTAAATTAGTATCACTAAATATACTACTGCCACTAAAATTTTGGTGCAATAATAAAATACTTCACACATTTTATTATTTAAAAGGCATTTAGTTAATTGTGTTAGCTACTGTTTTAATTATTTTGGGACATTTTTATAATTTATAGAAGTGTGGTTTATATATGATAAATATACAAAGATTATTTGCCACACTTCACACATTTTAGTTTCGACATTTGAAATTTTTTATTTTTGACTTAGGTTTTAAATTTGAATTTGAACCGTTTTGAATCTAAACGAGATTAGCAACAATAACAGCGGTGACGTGGCCTCATTAGCAGAGGATTACTGTAGCTTAATTATCCGGGCGTCACAAGTTGAGTTGTCAATTCAACCACACCTAGAGATTAATTATCTGCGGCAAAGTGATTAGTAGCAAAGTAATATGATATTTTTGATAGTAGTAGCAACAACAATAGTAACGGCATAAATGATAGCAATGATTTTGTAGCAAGTGTAACAGTAACAATAGCAGTAGTAGCTTAGCAAGAACAATATGAGATAAATTCGTAGGCATTGGACCGGTGAATTCGTTGGATGATATTCATCATATAACAGTCATAACCTAGGGCGATACGGCACTAGCTCCAGTTCATAAATATAATGTAGGCATGTATTCTATAAATAGTCATACGTGCTTATGGAAAGAACTTGCATGCCATCTTTTGTCCTATCCTCACGTGGCAGCGGGGTCCATAAGGAAACTAAGGGATATTAAGGCCTCCTTTTAACAGAGAACCGGAACAAAGCATTAACACATAGTGAATACATGAACACCTCAAACTAAGGTCATCATCGGGAAGTGTCACGACTTCTGTCACTCCGAGTTTGCCAGATCATAACACATAGTACGTGACTATAACTTGCAAGATCGGATCTAGAACATTGGTATAAAGGTGATAACATAAACGGTTCATATCTGAAATCATGGCACCCGGGCCCAAAGTTACAAGCGTTAATTAAGCATGGCATAGTCATAGCAACATCAATCTTAGAACATAATGGATACTAGGGATCAAGCCCTAACAAAACTAACTCGATTACATGATGAATCTCATCCAACTCCTCACTGACCAGCGAGCCTACGAAGGAATTACTCACTCCCGGCGGGGAGCATGATGGAATTGGCGATGGAGAAGGGTTGGTGATGACGAAGATCGAAGATCCCCCTCTCCGGAGCGCCAAACGGACTCAGATCTGGCCTCTCAATGAAGAACAGGAGGTGGTGGCGGCTCCGTCTCATGAAATGCGATAATTCTTTCTCGCTGATATTTTTCTCCAAAAATGTGATTTTATAGTGTCAGGGTTGAGGTCTGCAGGGCCACGAGGTGGGAACAACCCACCTGGCAGCGCCAGGAGGGGGGCGTTCCCTGGTGGGTTGTGCCCTCTCAGGTGCCCCCCTCCGCCGGTTCTTGGCTCCAGAAATTCTCTTTATTTGTATAAAAATCCTCGCAAGGTTTTGTTCCAATCCGAGAACTTGTATTTCTGCACAAAAAAACAACACCATGGTAGTTCTACTGAAAACATCGTCAGTCTGGGTTAGTTTCGTTCAAATCATGCAAATTAGAGTCCAAAACAACAGGAAAAGCGTTAGGAAAAGTAGATACGATGGAGACGTATTACATACCCGAAGGAATTAATAAATATTTTCAGTAGGTTTAATAGGTTGAGGGAAAATCTTTGCTCTTTCGGTCGGGGTGAAGATACCTCGAACAAACCCCTCAAAGGATGATTTTCCATAGTAACAAGTGACAGTAAATTTCAGCGCACTATATAAATTTTCCTTTCCAAATTCCACTCACCAAAGGCGCTTCACTCCCCGGCATTGGCGCCAGAAAAGAGTTTTGATGACCCACAAGTATAGGGGATCTATCTTAGTCCTTTCGATAAGTAAGTGTGTCGAACCCAACAAGGAGCAGAAGGAAATGACAAGCGGTTTTCAGCAAGGTATTCTCTGCAAGCACTAAAATTATCGGTAACAGGTAACAAGTAACAAGTGTAACGAAGGTGCAGGAAGGTGGCCCAATCCTTTTTGTAGCAAAGTACGAGCCTAGAAAAACTCTTATATGAAGTGAAGCGCTCCCGAGGATACATGGGAATTACTATCAAGCTAGTTTTCATCATGCTCATATGATTCGCGTTCGTTACTTTGATATTTTGATATGTGGTGGACCGGTGCTTGGGTGTTGTCCTTACTTGGACAGGCCTCCCACTTATGATTAACCTCTCTCGCAAGCATCCACAACTATGAAAGAAGAATTAAGATAAATCTAAACATAGGATGAAACATATGGATCCAAATCAGCCCCCTACGAAGCAACGCATAAACTAGGGTTTAAGATTCTGTCACTCTAGCAACCCATCATCTACTTATTACTTCCCAATGCCTTCCCCTAGGCCCAAATAATGGTGAAGTGTCATTGCATGAGAGTACGACAAAGGTATTAGGGATGCCCAGTCCTGAAATGAAAAATGAATTTACTTTATGTTGTCAAATAATAAATTCGTTGGAAAGTGTTGGTATGGAGGGCACCCATGGATACGACTAGCCATGGATTGTGAAAGAATGGTGGAAAAAGGAATAAACTTTATTTTCTGTTTAGCAACCGCCTATGATATATCTAGCATGGAAAGTGTTGGGAATGACTCGGTCATTTCGTTGACAGGAAAGGCATGCCACCCAAAATGTTTTATCTCTATCTTTTTCGCTTTGAGCACTGGCACCTCTACAAATCCCTACTTCCCTATGCGAAGGGCTTTTCTATTTACTTTATTCAATTTTTATTTTTATTTTTAGTGTCCATCTTCTCTTGTAAAGCACCAACAAAGGGGCATTATGATCGTACTTGAGAATTGGGTGTAGCTAATATTCAAGTGTGTTTCATGAATGGACCAATGAATGAGCATAATGGGCTAGGGCTAACTTGCTTTAGCATTGATATTTTGAGAAGATATAGTTGCTTGTTTATATGCTTGAGTATTTAAATCTTCATGTCAAAACTAGACTATTGCTTTGAATCATATAAAAGTCCAAATGTCCATGCTACGAAATAAAGAATATGTGATGAACATGTTAGGCACCATTACACATCAAAAATTTTGTTTTTATCATTTACGTACTCGAGAACGAGCAGGAATAAAGCTTGGGGATGCTGATACATCTCCAATGTATCTATAATTTCTTATTGTTCCATGCTATTATATTATCATTCTTGGATGTTTTACAATCATTTTATAGCAACTTTATATCATTTTTAGGACTAACCTATTGACATAGTGCCCAGTGCCAGTTGCTGTTTTTTGCTTGTTTTTTACTTCGTAGAATATTAGTACCAAACAGAGTCCAAATGCAGCAAAACTTTTTGGAGATTTTTTTTGGACCGAAAGACACACGATGGGCCAAGGAAGTACCAGAGGGGGGCTCCGAGGGGAGCACAACCCACCTGGGCACGCCTGGGGGCCCAGGCACGCCCTGGTGGGTTGTGCCCACCTTGGCCGCCTCCGGCACCGGGTCTTTGCTCTATAAATACCCCAATATTCCAAAAACCCTAGAGGAGTCGATGAAAAACAATTCCAGCCGCCGCCAGTTCCAGAAATCACAGATCCAGTCTACACACCGTCACGGAGGGGTTCATCATCCTCATTGGTGCCTCTCCGATGATGTGTGAGTAGTTCATTGTAGACCTTCGGGTCCGTAGTTAGTAGCTAGATGGCTTCCTCTCTCTCTCTCTCTCTCTTTTGGTTCTCAATACAATGGTCTCTTGAAGATCTATTTGATGTAACTCTTTTTGTGGTGTGTTTGTTGGGATCTGATGAACTTTGAGTTTATGACCAGATCTATGTTTTTATCCATGAAAGTTATTTGAGTCTTTTGATCTCTTATATGCATGATTACTTATAGCCTCATATTTCTTCTTCGAATCTTTGGTTTAGTTAGGCCAACTAGATCGATTTTTCTTGCCATGGGAAGAGGTGCTTTGTGATGGGTTCGATCTTACAGTGCTCAATCCCAGTAACAGAAGGGGACATGAGACGTATGTATCATTTCTATTAGGATAACAAGATGGGGTCTATTCCTACATAATATATCTTTTCTACATCATTCCATCATTCTTATTGCATTACTTTGTTTCTCCATGAACTTAATACACTAGATGCATGCTGGATAGCGGTCGATGTGTGGAGTAATAGTAGTAGATGCAGGTATGAGTTGGTCTACTAATCTTGGACGTGATGCCTATATAATGATCATTTCCTAGATATCATCGTAATTATTTGAAGTTCTATCAATTGCCCAACAGTAATTTGTTTACCCACCGTATGCTATTTTTCTCGAGAGAAGCCACTATTGAAATCTACGGCCCCCGGGTCTATTCTCCATCATATTTTCCTTTGAGATCTATTTTTATTCGCTTTTATTTTCAGATCTACTAATCCAAAAACCAAAAAATACCTTGCTGCACTTTTTTGTTATTTATTTTATTTCGCTTTTCCGCGAGATCTATTTTTCCAATCTACAACAATTTTATCTATCTTTTTACCCGGGAGGGATTGACAAACCCTCTTACACGTCGGGTTGCAAGTATTTATTATTTGTGTGCAGGTACCGTTTACATAGTGTTGCGTGGTTCTCCTACAGGTTCGATAACCTTGATCTCATCACTCAGGGAAATACCTACCGTAACTGTGCTGCATCATCCCTTCCTCTTTGAGGAAATACCGACGTAGTTCAAGCCGCAGCCAACGGAATTTCTAGCACCGTTGCCGGGGAGACATCATCAACAACTATCACGTTCCTAATCAAAAATCTCATCTCCTTGAAATTTACATTATTTGCCATTTGCCTCTCGTTTTCCTCTCCCCCACTTCACAAAAATTTGTCGTTTTATTCACCCTCTTTTTCATTCGCCGTTTTCTCCTCAGATCTGTTTTTGAGTGTAATCTTGTTGGCATAGTCACGATGGCTCAAGAGAACACCAAGTTGTGTGATTTCTCCAATACCAACAACAATGATTTTATTATCACTCTGATTGCTCCTCCCGCCACTAGTGCGGAATCTTGTGACATTAATGCCGCTTTGTTGAATCTTGTCATGAAAGATCAATTTTCATGTACTCCTAATGAGGATATGGCGTCCCATCTTAACACATTCGAAGAATTGTGTGATATGAAAAATAAAAAAGATGTGGACAATGATATTGTGAACTTTAAACTATATTCGTTTTCCTTGCGAGATCGTGCAAAAATTTGGTTTTCTTCTTTGCCTCGCAATAGTATCTATTCTTGGGCTAAATGCAGAGATGCGTTCATTACTAAGTATTTTCCTCCCGTGAAAATTATTTCTCCTAACCCAAATCATGAACTTTAAGCACCTTGAGCATGAACATGTTGCGCAATCTTGGGAAAGAATGAAACTGATGCTAAGAAATTGTCCTACTCATGCATTAAATCTTTGGATGATCACACAAAAAATTATGCGGGATTGAATTTTGTCTCTAGACATCTTTTAGATTTCGCTGCGGGTGGTACTTTTATGGAAATTACTTCGGGTGAAGCTACTAAATTTCTAGACAATATTATGGCAAATCATTCACAATGGCATACTAAAAGAGCACCTACTAGTGAAAGTGCAACTAATCCCTGGGTGGTTTTGGTAATTTATAACAACATATAGCTCATTGAACTAATACCCAATCAAGTTGAATATTTCAGGAAGTTCAATGATTGGCTGGCATGGACTAGAGATGTGGACCCCTCAAAATTCAAAGGATAAAGATTGGCAAAAACTCAAGACTCTTCATTTCTATTTTAGTGATCCAATATGACATTGAGTCCAAAGGAAAAGCCAATATTATTAAAAGGGGATGAGGTGTTGCTTAATGGTCTACTTGCTCAAGTGCTTAGTGATATTGCTCCAAAACCCTCAACCACTTTCTCATTCCAAAATATGTACAAACCTCAAAGTCAAACTCGGCCCCACTGAAATATCCTATTCGGCGCCACCGAGTTCATTTGACATAGCCATTGCCAGAAACCCTAGACAGTTCGGTCACACCGATACGGATCACGGTCTCACCGAGATGGCCTTGCAATTCTCAGTGTGACATGTTGCACTCCTTCGGTCTCACCGAGTCGGTGCAATTGGTCACACCGAGTTTGCTTGACATTCTCCTTGTGACATGTTGCACTCCTTCAATCCCACCAAGTTGATGCAATCGGTCACACCGAGTTGATGTTTGTAAGCCCTAGCACATCGGTCACACCGAGTTGTTCCAGTCAGTCCCACAGAGATTCCTAACATTCACATTTTGAACTATATCTGTCTCATCGAGTTCTTCTATTCGGTTTGACCGAGTTGGGTCAAATGTGTGTAATGGTTGGATTTTGTGTTGAGGCTATATATACCCCTCCACCCCCATCTCCATCTGAGAGAGAGCCATTAGAACATGCCTACACTTCCACTACACATTTTCTGAGAGAGAACCACCTACTCATGTGTTGAGACCAAGACATTCCAATCCTACCACAAGAATCTTGATCTCTAGCCTTCCCCAAGTTGCTTTCCACTCAAATCATCTTTCCACCATAGCCAAATCTGTGAGAGAGAGTTGAGTGTTGGGGAGAATGTCATTTGAAGCACAAGAGCAAGGAGTTCATCATCAACACACCATCTATTACCTTTTGGAGAGGGTGTCTCCTAGATTAATTAGGTGTCGCTTGGGAGCCTCCGACAAGATTGTGGATTTGAACCAAGAAGTTTGTAAGGGCAAGGAGATTGCCTACTTCGTGAAGATCTACCCGAGTGAGGCAAGTCCTTCGTGGGCGATGGCCATGGTGGGATCGACAAGGTTGCTTCTTCATGGACCCTTCGTGGGTGGAGCCCTCCGTGGACTCGCGCAACCGATACCCTTCATGGGTTGAAGTCTCCATCAACGTGGACGTACGATAGCAGCACCTATCGGAACCATGCCAAAAATCTTCGTGACTACATGCGTTTGCCTTCTCCAAACCCTTCCCTTTACATTCATATGTAATGTTTTACTTTCCGCTGATATACTCTTAGAATTGCATGTCTAGGTTGGTGGCTTGACTTGTACTAGTTGCTAAAATTTGCAAACAACTAAAAGTGGGAAAGGCTAGATTTTTATTTTGTCAAGTAGTCTAATCACCCCCCTCTAGACCTACTTTCGATCCTACAAATGGTATCAGAGCTTTGGTGTCCATTTGCCTTGATCTCCATAGCTTTGGTGATCATAGCCTTGGTTTCACAACCTAGGAGAGTATGGCATCTAGCAAGGGAAGTTATCACCGTAGAGGTCCTTACTTTGATGGTACTAATTTTGCTAGTTGGAAGCATAAGATGAAAATGCATATTCTTGTTCATAACCCCGCCGTTTGGGCTATTGTGAGAATTGGCTTGCAAGGTGAATACTTCAAGGATGGAAGAGAACTGGATCATGAAGCGACATCGGAAGAATTGAAGATGTTGCAATACAATGCTCAAGCTTGCGATATCCTCTTCAACGTATTGTGCCCCAAATAATTCAACAAAATCAGCCGCCTTGAGAATGCAAAGGAAATTTGGGATACTTTGGTTGATATGCACGAAGGTACCGAGTCCATCAAGGAATCCAAGTTGGACGTGCTTCAAAGTCAACTGGTTTATAGCACCTGGTTTATTGTTGTAGCAATCCAAAGAAAGTTGATTCCCAAAATTGGGACTCGATCCGCACACCCATTGCCTGATGGGTGATAAAGCGACAGCGTGGCAATGCTGGCAAAGGTTGGCTCGCCGAGGCAAAGCCCTCGGTCCAGCTAACGTGATGGAGCTGGTCGGCTAGTGACGCCGAAGTCTCCGGAGTATAGGTTGATGAAGAGATGGCGAAGCCCCCGGTCCAGCCGAGATGTCGAAGCCTCAATGTCAGCCGATGAGTCGGGCGTAGGTCGGCGTGATGGACACCGGCTTGAAGAAGCAACAGTGCGGCCCTGCCGATGCAGGTCGTGACGTGGTCAATGCCGGCTTGATGAAGCGACTGTGCGGCGATGCCGGTGTGCCCGCTTCGTGTAATCCGTGGTGCGGCGATGTTGGTCATGATTTATCCTTCGCGATGCCGAACTCTTGTTCGGCTTGCCGAGATGATGATCCGAAGAAGTTGAGCTCGGCTCAACAAAGCGACGATGTGTCTAGTGCAGGTCGGCAGTCTTGGAGTAATATTGCCGGACTGGTTTGACACCAGCATGATGGTGAAGATCATGTTCAGAAGATTTTAAAGTTAGTGGGATGTGTTCGGGAACAAAACACAACACCCCGTACAAAGCTTCCTTCAAAAAGGATGTCCGACATCCCGTTCATAAAAAAGACGAACTCGGGTCGGATCCGTTTCCGCGCAGAAAACAGATCCGAAAAGTGATGCACTAATCGGAAGGTTCCTGGAGTTCGGACGGTCGGACCAAGCTGAAATTTTGAGGGGTGGTAGATATAGGAATTCCGCAGCCGATCAACGGTTGGGTCTTTCAAAGGATGTCCGAGCTAGAAGCTGGACACCACGCCCTAAACTTGTCCAGATTCCCGTCCAGATTTGACATGGCTCCGGTATATCGTGGATTGCCAGAGATTCCTCCATCGGAATTCGACGAAATTTTCCATGGTGGTTATAGACTCAATTCCGCACAATTCCACCAAAGAAATCTTTAAAACGACACTTGAGGAGGCGGTGGCGGCGGACACAAGTCCGCTGTGCAGAAAAATACTACGGTCGCCCGAGGGCAATGTTGACGTTGAGCCCCCGGGCTCCCTGGATGATCCCTCCATGATCTTGATAGAGATAGGAGTTGATGTTGATGAAGGCCCTCATCCGAACATGACGATCGGAGGTAGGGAGCAGTCCTTGGTCGAACCAAGGTGACCAGTCGAGCTGGTGCCGAAGATGCCGAAGTCGTAGTTGATCTGCAGGCGAGCCATCAACCTTTTGCCGAACATACAGCGGAACTCTCAATGAAAGCACCAATGTCGGTGTCAAAACCGGCGGATCTCGGGTAGGGGGTCCTGATATGTGCGTCTTAGGCTGATGGTAATAGGAAGCAAGGGACACGGATGTTTACCCAGGTTCAGGCCCTCTCGATGGAGGTAAAACCCTACTTCCTGCTTGATTAATATTGAAGATATGGGTAGTACAAGAGTAGATCTACCACGAGATCATAGAGGCTAAACCCTAGAAGCTATCCTATGATGGTATGATTGTGATTGATGTATATCTCTATCGACTAGCCTGGCCTCGGTTTATATAATGCACCAGAGGCCTAGGATAACAAGAGTCCTAGCCGAATATGCCGGTGGGGAGGAGTCCTTGTCTTGATCGCCAAGTCTTGTGGAATCTTCCTTGTATGCGGCAGTTGTCCGTACTGGCCCATGAATATACGACCATGGGGGTCCTCGGCCCAATCTAACAGATCGGGAGATGACGTGGTAAGTACCCCCTAGTCCAGGACACCGTCAGGCACCGATCATGGAGTTTACCTCCGTGGATATCTTTCAGCACTCGCCCTTTGGCGACGTGCTAAACTGATTGAGGTCTCTCTCCCTGTCAGGAGATTCTTGGCCGAACTATGTCGGGCTAGATTGGGATGCGGACGGCGAAGAAATTTTCCCCCCACCCACCACCCACTTAGTAGCCACTGTCGACGATATAACAGACATGCTCGAGTTCTTCAAGACATCGACGGTATGGACGACGATGCAGGAGATTTAACAGGAACTATCGCCCATGTATGCCGACAGCCACTCCATCACACGATATATATATATATATATATATATATATATATATATATATATATATATATATATATATATATATATATGGTGGATACACCCAAAGAAAACAATGACGAGGAACGGAAGGATACAGCAAAGGATAGCTCCCTCGAGAAGCAACCAAAGCGACGGCGTAGGCGCCGTTCCAAATCCCGCCTCGGCAAAAATAGCGATAACATCGCAAGAAAGAGTAATGCCCCGGTCGACCCCAGAGGAAACGACGACCACACCGACGCAGCAATAGAGCAGGATGAACCAGTGGACGGCGAACGGAGCCGCTGTCTAATAACAGCGACGCAGAGCGTCAAGCTAATCAACCTGTCTCCGGAGAGGAGAACAGTCCGGACGACGATGCACACATCATCCCGGAAAGGCACTTGGAACAAGAGAACCTCCGTAGAAGGCTTATTGCCACCGCAAGGAGTCTGAAGAAGCAGAAGCAAAGGCTTAAGGCCGCGCAGAATACGCTCAACAGTAGATGGAACAAAGTGCTCGACAATGAAGAAAAGTATGGTGGTAGTCGCCACACAAAGAGCTATCCAAAGTGCAAGCTATTGCCTGATTTCGATGGTAAGGCCGTAGAGCCCACACAGCTGAAGAATAAAACGGCCGATCAACCGGATCGACCACCTCGTGGCCGCGATAGGGAGGCTAACGATGCCGCACATAAGTCAACACACGATTTACGTGAGTACTTGCGCCAAAAATCCGGTATGACCAGGTCCATCTATGGATCTAGGAAGCGTGCTCCGGCACAAAATCAAAAGCGAATACTACAACCGTCCGAACGCCATGATACATCCAAATACAGGGGTGCCGCACACCCCCTATGTTTCACCGATGATGTGCTGGATCATGAATTTCCAAAGGGATTCAAACCCGTTAACATAGAGGCATACGACGGAACGACGGACCCTGGGGTCTGGATTGAGGACTTCATCCTCCACATCCATATGGCTCGCCGAGACGATCTCCACGCCATCAAATACTTGCCCCTCAAGCTGAAGGGACCAGCTCGGCACTGGCTGAAGAGCCTCCCCAAAAATTCAATTCAAACTTGGGAGGAGCTCGAGGATGCTTTTAGGGCCAACTTTCAAGGGACCTATGTCCGACCTCCGGATGCAGACGATTTAAGTCATATAATTCAACAGCCCGGAGAGTCAGCCCGAAAGCTTTGGAACAAATTTCTCACTAAGAAGAACCAAATCGTAGATTGCCCGGACGCCGAAGACTTAGCAGCTTTCAAACACAGCGTCCGAGACGAATGGCTCGCTAGACACCTCGGCCAAGAAAAACCAAGGACAATGGCAGCCCTGACAAGCCTCATGACCCGCTTTTGCACGGGCGAAGATAGCTGGCTGGCCCGTAGTAGCACCAGCGACCCAGGCACATCTGAAGTCTAGGATGGCAATGGAAAACCATGACGCAGTAAAAGCAAGCGTCGAAATAACGAAGACAGTCTAGACAACACGGCGGTGAACGCCAGATTCAGGGGCTCTCAACCCGGTCAATGGAAAAAGCCTTTCAAAGGCAATAGAGATGGACCGTCCAGCCTAAATAAGATTCTAGACAAATTATGCCAGATTCATGGCACCTTCGATAAACCTGCAAACCATACCCATAGAGAATGTTGGGTCTTCAAGCAGGTCGGCAAGATAAACACCGAACACAAGGGGAGGGAGACACCAAGTGAAGACGAGGATGAGCCTCGCAGCAAAACACTGGGGGACAGAAAAAATTCCCACCAGAGGTCAAAACAGTGAACATGATTCACGTAACAAGTTGAAGGAGCAGACCTGCACTCCGAGACATATGCGCCTTAGAGCCCGTCACCCCTAAGTTCAACCCTTGGTCGGCCTACCCGATTGCCTTCGATCGCAGGGATCACCTGACAAGTATCCGGCACGGAGGATTGGCTGCCTTGGTGCTAGACCCAATTATCGACGGATACCATCTCACCCAAGTACTCATGGACGGCGACAGTGGTCATAATCTGATATATCAGGACACAGTCCGCAAAATGTGGATAGACCCGACAAGAATCAGCCAAAGTAATACTACCTTTAAAGGGGTAATACCAGGCCAGAGGCCCACTGTACGGGCTCTCTAGTACTAGAGGTTGTATTCGGTTCTCCAACAACTTCCGAAGCGAAAAACTAACCTTCGACATCGCTCCATTCCGAAGCGGCTATCAAGCACTACTCGAAAGAACAACTTTCACTTGTTTTAATGCAGCACCACATTACGCTTCTCTTAACCTTAAGATGCCCGGTTACCGCGGCATCATCACAGTTAGCAGAAATATTGAGCGTTCCTTACGCGCGGAAGAACATGTGGCGCCTTTAACAGCCGAACACTAAACTGCCTCTCCAACCAAAATAAATGATCGATCGTCAAGACCGCGGACACGGCTAGACGAGTCCGGTGCATAACTAGCTGTAACAGCTTAGGTATAAACCTGATATTGGTTTGATGGTTATACCCCCATAGGTGGTACCAGGGGCTTCCCGCATGTAAAAAGGACTAGTTTAGCTCAACTTTACTTATCTTGAATTTTAATGGTTTATTGAGAATAACCAATTTTTCGCACGACAACTTTCACCTAAGTTCTTCTCTTTTACAGATGATAATCGTGCTACACCCTTCCAGGATACGGCACAACGGAGACGTAGGCGCAGACGTGCAGCAGGGACCTGCTCAAAGTTTTCTTTTTAGATTAAGACCCTGTGTAAACCTTTCTTATTGTCTTTTGTTGCTTCAAATCCTCTGGACACTCAGTATAGCCGAGAAGGATGTTAACGTTATTGGCATTTCGCCACGTCAGAATAATGCACGTACCTGGACACTCGGGGTTCCTTATCAAAGGCGTTATTCAGCCCGATATATGTTATAAAGACTGAATACCTTAGGGAGTGTTCGGCGTCGCGAGTTTGGCCTTATATGCATCAGCTCCGAATCATGTCTTTGGTCAAATGTTGGGTTTGCCCGGCTCCCGTGTTTTGCTACCTTATGTTCCGCTCTATCGGCTAAGGTGGCACCGGGAGAACTACTGCGATTGTGCCCTGGTTCATCTGGACGAGCACCTCAGTAGAGAAAGCCGAACTGACTGTCATGATAAAGCGTGAGACTTGTCAACCACTCGATGACTCATCGGAATCTTCGGCATTCCTCCGCATTAACGAAGGATCGGTTTTCTCGGTCATGTATGTACGCGCACCATATTCGGATGGACGCGGAAATACCAGGGGCTATATAGTAGCCCCACAGTCAAACTCCTATGGTTAAGTGAAACTGTTAAAGCAATATAGTCCGATTGCCTTGTTCGCCGCGCTACCACCTCCTTAATGGACCAAGACATTGGATCAAGTGTGAAGACGCGCTTTTGCGAACACCCCCGCATTATATGCGTGGGGGCTGAAGCCATTTAACGCAAACTTTCAGGTTATATATATACATATACATAAGCGACGCCGCAGAGGCATAATAATACTTTCAGGCAAAAGTATAAACACAGCCTTTATAGTTCAAATAACATTGTTCTTACAATTGGGATACATGTCACTAGAACATGATACTCTTCCAGCACTGAGACTCTATTAAACGAGCACCTTCTAGGACTTCTTCAAAATAGTGCTCGGCAGAAACCTGGCCTACGGCCGGATTCTGGGTTGCTATCATGGTGACCTCCATCTCCGCCAGGTATGTCTTGACACGGGCAAGAGCCATCCGCGCACCCTCTATGCACGCCGACTTCTTCACCGCGTCAATATGCGGCACATCACCAAGGAATTGTTGCACAAGACCAAAATAACTATTCGGCCTTGGTCCTTCTGGCCAGAGACGATCCACGACAGACCTCATGGCAAGCCCGGACAACCTATGGAGCTCAGCCCACTCGGTCATTTGCTCATTTAACAGCAGCAGATGCGCTGGAGCATGGAACTGCGACCAGAACAACCTTTCCACTTCGTGATCTTTTTGATCTCCGAAAAACTTGGTCGCATCAGCAGCACTCGCTGCCAAATCCAGGTACGCGTCCGCAGAACTCCATAATTGATCCAGAAGGGCATACTTAGGATCTCCGAACTTCGTCCGCAACAAAAAGGGCTTCCCAGCCGTGATATTTCCGGCTTGACGTAGCTCCTCCTTCGCCGCTCTGATTTTCAAGCGGGCTTCCTTGGCTACTACCATGGCTTTCTCCAGGTCCACCGTCTTCGTTCGACTTTCCTTTTCAAAAGGCTCATTACGGTCGGTGGCATCTTTTAACTCAATAGCCATCTTGGCTATTTTCTCTTTGCTCTCGCAATGTGCAGCCTGTTCGGCTTTTAACTCTTCGACCGCCTTTAGGGCGGCCGCATCACTCTTCCTGGCTTGCTCCTTGGCTCGGGCAAGTTCCGCCCGAAGGGTCTCCACGGCGACAGCTCCATCTGCAGTCACAACATATTACAGATACTAGCATCATGCTCCTCTTAATATGTATTGATCATTGGAGAATACATACCCTGTGCCTCGTCAAGCCGCTTGTTTACAAGCACGATGTCGGCATCTGCCGCATCAAGTTGCCGCTTCAGTTCGGCAAACTCACCAGACCGGCTAGCCACTGGACCCGCAGCCGCCTGCACATGAAAGCAGCATGGTTATTACCTGGGACTATGATCCTCTATTCGTCGTCTTTTCAACAGCAACAAGAGTCTCAGGGGCTACTATCTACATAGGGCACACCTAGCGTGTGCGGTACCGTCAAAAAATATATATATTACTTTGCGTACCTCAAAGCCTCTTAGCAGGCTCACAAAAGCTTCCTGCAATCTGCTTTCGGCGGATGAAATCCTCTCAACCACCGTACCCATTAGCGTACGATGCGTTTCTGAGATAGCCGCTTGCTCCAGAAGATTCATCAGTGCGTCTGGTCGCGCACCGGACAATCCCGGACTCTTTTTGTGGCTCTCCTTAGGAGCCGAGTACTCCGGACTTCGGGTGGCCGAAGGGTTGCCCTCTGGCCTTGGCAGATCAGGAGAAATCCTCTGTGACGACACCTCAGGGTCGCCCGCCTCATGAGGCGGGGAGGCACGAGGAGGCGCTTTGCTCTCCATCATCTCCAGAAGAAGATCCCCCAAAGCCGAACTCTGTCGAGAAGGGCTATGATACGAACTACAAGACATACGTCTCAGTCATTGATCTCAGAAGTGAGGCAGGTTAAAATTAGTATAAAGTACTTTTGTTCACTTACAGCTCGGTGGAGGGCTGGTCCCCTTGCAGGTATTGTGCGGTAAGGATGCCCTCCGGGGTAGGGCCCCCTGACAAAGGTTTCGTCCGCCTCCATGGATAAGTTGCCATCTTTTCAGGGTCATCTGTTCAAGCAAAATATATGGTGACCCTATGCTCCAAACATAAACACTTTCCAGTATTATCCCCACAACGCTGACAGAAAAGGTTGATAGCCTTTACCATATCCTCGATGGTTGGCAAGCTGGTTATGATGATGAGTGCGTTAAGTTAATGGTGAATCTTTGCTCAATACCTTCGAAAGATTACATATACAAAAGGCTTAAGCACTGCTCTCTTTGTGATCGTTTTGGCCACCTGCCGGCAATTTGCACGGGCCTTTTCTGTCAGCGTTGTGGGGATAATACTGGAAAGTGTTTATGTTTGGAGAATATGGCCCCATCAGGTGTTGTTCAAACCCCTCCACCCTCTCCACGTCATGAGCCATGCATTATGGGCCATCATTCCTCACATACGACTTGTTTGGTTTGTCGTTCCTTGGGGCACCGATCTGTTAACTGTCCTGGGCTTCGCAGGTGTTCGTTTTGTCAACGGGTCAGCCATAGAGCCCATAAGCACAATCTATGTCACAAGTTGCCCAAGCTATGCTGGATATTGATCAAACCTCATGCATCCAAATCCAATGTAATCTTGCCCAACAATACACCGAAATCCTCTACGGTGGGTAATCATATGGTTGTTGGTAGGGCCCATACTAAGCGGGATTCACAGGCGCATATGGTTTGGATTCGGAGACAGAAGATCCCACGCCCACCAGACGTGGCACCTGCACATTGCTTGACAATACGACTCCCTTATCAAGGGATAGTCAATTCCACCTACCAAAAACCCCAATCGAGTGTGGCGACGTCCTCCTCGAGTCTGTCACCCCTGCCACTCCCACCCCTGCAAAAAACCACGGTCTATTCTTCATTGCCGGCTGCGCCTCCTCCACTTCTCCGCTCCTCTTCATCAGCGGCAATGGCGAACTTCCCGGTGCGCCCTTTCAATTTTGCTCCGCCGGGTTCGACGTTCGACCGCGGCCCTACTCATCGCGTCCAGCGCCAGGTCATGGTGGTGGATGATCCCCCGCTCAACCATGACAGGTATGCCATAGTCTCTGTCAATCCGCCTGTTCCTGATCATCAGAAAGAGTTCTGGCTTGTTGAGGTTTGTCGCATCATCACTGTGGATCTGGAGTATGACTTGCTTGATGATTTCATCTATCCGCTTGGCATTGGTTGCGTGGTTTTCACGGACATGGAGAGTAGGGATGCGGCGATTAGGGAAGGGCCCCATGCCCTAACTGATGTTTCTACCTTCTCGTTAGTCCCACATGATGAGAGCATCAATATGCACATGTCTGCTTTTGAGTATGAAGTTTGGATTATGCTCCTTGCGTTCCCCATGGATTATTAGACTGGCCACTATGTTAACAAGGTTGTCTCTAACTTTTGTAAACTTCTAGTCTGTCCACGCCCGGGTCAGAACAAGGCTCGTGTTTTGGTAAAGTGTCATATTAAAGATGTTGCTGAAGTGCCACACAGCCT
The DNA here is from genome assembly GCA_021605145.1 of Aegilops bicornis. Taxonomy (NCBI): domain Eukaryota; kingdom Viridiplantae; phylum Streptophyta; class Magnoliopsida; order Poales; family Poaceae; genus Aegilops; species Aegilops bicornis. The sequence continues at coordinate 413,789,106 of CM038673.1, read as the reverse complement.
CTTGGTCACTAGAGTCGGAATGCTGCCTGGTCTTGGTCGCTCTTGGTCAGTTCCGGTATATGTTCTTAATGGCAGGAATGTCATCCCAGGTCTGATGGGCACGTAGGAAGCTCATCCACTTCTTAATGCATCGCCACACCCTTATGAGCTCCCCTACTACACTGTCATGCAACATGCCAGGATTGATGAGTTGGCTGCACAAGAGGCCCTGAATGAGGCTGCCTGGAATCCGCCTGCACCTGCTAATAAACAGATTCAGGAAAATGGGTGGCGCATGTGGCTAGTGGTTCCTCCACCCTATTCTGGTTTCAGCTTCAGATCTTTTTTCCAATACGATGGACCGTCTCTGATGGATGGTGTCGACCCGGAGCATAATGTTCAAGATAATTTGTCTGATGTGTGGACCTCGGAAGGGGAAATTGAAGATGTTGAAGCCCTTGCTGACAGCTTTGTTCTTGGGGATCAGGGTGCTCGTTTGGCGTTTGTCAGAGCCGGGGGAAACTCGATCAGTCTTTCTGTTGCACTTGACTCTGAATTTCTGATCTGGTTCGGAGGCATGCTCAAACGCATATACACTCCAGCTCTCACCAATGTTCAATCTGAACAGGCCATGTTCCCTCTTAACCCTTTTAGGGAGATTCAGCGTCAACTGATTTTGATCTCTGTTTCTTGGTTGATGAGTGCTGCACCTGAACCTGACTTTATGGCAGTGACCTTCTTCTCCAACTTCCAGCTGGGAGCTCAGTTAATCCCTCGCAACCTGCTGGGTATGGACAATTTCGCCATCTCTGATGCTGCTGCTGTTGATTGGGAACTTGAGAGCCAATCACCTGGTCTTAAAGCCATTACTATGCATCTTGCTGATGACCTTACAGGTGCCCAGCCCGTTTCTGTCTCAAACACTTTGCCTGATCAAGGGACTGCACTTCTGTTGATTGCTTCCTCGTCTCAGTTTCTGCCAGGTGCCTCACGCAATGCTAAGATACCGCTGGATACCACCGTGGTTAGAAGGAGCACTAGATCAAACAAATATGATGGTTTCAAGATCAACCAAGTTTCAGATGCCAAGCAAGCCAGATCCAGGGTGCATGCCCGCGTGGTGCCTTCTGTCAGAGCCATCTCTTCGGCGGCTACTCCTGTGCAAACCGCTACTGCATCTTGTCCACCCCCTACTTCAATCGAGGAGCTCCAACAGCTGGGTGGCCGATGCGAGATCCCTCCTGAGAAGTTGTCTACTGAGAAGCTGCTGGATGGCCAGCACTCGGCTCCGGACGAAGGAAACTGATCTTCTCTTCGGCAATGAATACATTGTGGAATGTGTTATCTTGGAATATCAGGGGCATAAACTCTGATAGCAAGCTTTTGGATCTTAGAAACACTATTGATTCTACTGGTTGTTCTGTGCTTTGTATCCAGGAGACCAAGCGTGAAGCTTTTGATTTAGCTTTTATTAAAACCTTCTGCCCTAAACGATTTGATAAATTTGTGTTTGCGCCCTCTATAGGCGCTTCTGGTGGGATTATTACTATCTGGGATAGTTCGGTGTTTGTGGGCACACCTTGGCATGTTGAATCTTTTGCTGTGGGGGTTTCCTTTGTTGCCACACAGTCTGGTGAAACTTGGAACCTGGTCAATGTTTATGGACCCTACTCTGGTCAGAGAAGGGTGGATTTTACCTCCTGGTTGTTTGGTCTTAATATTCTAGATGACGAAAATTGGTTGATCCTGGGCGATTTTAATTTCATTCGTTCCACGTCAAATAGGAGTAAACCAGGTGGTGATGCCGATGATATGCTCCTTTTTAATGAATTAATCATAGCACAATCTTGGATGGAAATCCCTGTAAAGGGCAGATCGTTCACTTGGAGCAGTATGCAGGATGATCCATTGCTGGAGCAACTTGACTAGTTTTTTTGCTCTTCCAATTGGACGACTGCTTTCCCAAACACGATAGTCCTACCGCTCGGCAAACCTGTCTCTGATCATATCCCGTGTGTGGTGACCATAGAGTCCAAAATCCCAAAGTCTAAACGGTTTTGCTTTGAAAACTTCTGGGTTAATCACACGGGCTTTCATGACGTTGTTGCTGGTTCCTGGTCCAAACCATGTCATGCTCCTAACTCTGCTGAGCTAATCTGCAAAAAACTCAAGTTGCTATGATATGATCTCAAGCGCTGGAATCGAGGGCTCTCGGCCTTGAAAACCATGATCCATAATAGTAATGAGGCTCTTGCCCATCTTGATGATCTTGAGGACAAGCGTCCGCTAGTTGTCCAGGAATCAAACTTCAGGCATATCTTGAAGATGCACCTGAATACACTGCTTAAATATCAGAATGAATACTGGAGGAAGAGATGCACCATACGCTACTTCAGATTTGCTGACGAAAACACTAAGCTATTTCAATCGCTGGCAACCAAGAGGTACAGACACAATTCTATTGCAAGCCTACGTGATGGTGATACTGTGGTCAGTGATCATGTTGGAAAAGAAGGGGTTTTGTACAAAGCCTATAAAGAACGCTTGGGTTCTTCTAAGCCCTCTAATATGAGATTCGACCTCGCGAGAATCATTAAGAGGATTGATGGCTTAGCTGAATTATCAGTCCCCTTCTCAAATGAGGAAATTGATGCAGTGATTAAAGAAAAGCCGGCCGACAGGGCCCCTGGTCCGGATGGATTCAACGGTTGCTTTCTTAAGAATTGCTGGCAGATCATCAAAGAAGATTTCTACAAGATGTGCCGAGACTTTCATGATGGCAATCTTGATATCACCAGCATCAGTGATAGGTACATTACCTTGATCCCCAAAATTTCTTCTACTGAGACTGCAAATGACTACAGACCTGCAACTTTGCTTAACTGCTTCCTGAAAATAGTCACGAAAATCTTGGCTAATGGCCTGCAGAAATTTATTCTAAAAATTATTCACAGGAATCAGTATGGCTTCATTAAGGGGAGGGCCATCCAAGACTGTCTGGCTTGGACATTCGAATACATCCGTCAATGTCAGGCTTCCTCTCAGGAGATCATTCTTCTGAAACTTGATTTCGCGAAAGCTTTCGACACTATTGAACATGCCCCCATGCTAGAGATCATGGGGCATATGGGTTTTGATGACAAATGGCTCGGATGGATGAAAACTATATTTGGTTCTGGAGTCTCTTCGGTCCTCCTTAATGGAGTTCCCGGCAGGAAATTTCAGTGCAAATGTGGGGTGCATCAAGGTGATCCTCTTTCGCCACTGATCTTTGTTCTCGCTGCTGATCTCCTTCAAGCTGCTATTAATGATGCCTTTCGTCGATGCCTGATTGATCTTCCAATTCCCTGCAACCACAATGGTGACTTTCCTGTGTTTCAATACACCGACGACACGATCGTTGTGATGCCTGCCTGCCCTAAACAAGCTGCTAGTATGAAGCTTATCCTGAAGGACTATGCAGCCTCGGTCGGGCTGAAGATCAACTTCCATAAATCTACGTTGATTCCCATCAACATAGACAACCAGCGTGCGGTGGATCTGGCATGGATTTTTGGTTGCACCGTCAGCTCGCTCCCGTTCACATACTGTAGCGACCCAACCTCAGACGGTCAAGCCTCTGTGTTAGCAAGCTTCGCACTCCGGAAATTCTACCGAGGCAAACAACAATCATAATAAGCATACAACATATGACCACTTAACATAATAGCATGCTAACATAACACACAAAGCACTTGAACCAAAACCCAAAGAAAAACTCAAAGAAATCCAACTCAAAGTTTTCCCATATCCAACAACAATCAAGAAATAGTTTTGCACTACAAAATTTTCTTAACAGAACCTAAGCATGGGTTTATGCTACCTAACAGAAAAGAATTCATCAAGCAACTAGGAGCAAAAAGAATCACCTTAAAATCTATTATAAAACTCCTATTAGGCCTAAAGCAAATTCTAGTAAGAAAAATAAAATAAAAGTTTTATTTATTATAAATAAAAGTTCATGCTCTAAAGTTACAGAAACTAACCTAGAATAATCTATCTCTCATGAAAAATAAATTTATTTGCTAATTAAAACAATAGGAAAACAGTAGCTAGTTAAATAAATAGGAATAACATGATTCTGATTAAAACTATTTTTTATTAATTCTAAAATGCCCAAATAAATACCTACGGTTAGGTAAGGTCAAAACAAAGTTGTGACAAAAGAATCACTAAAAATAATATTCCTAACTCATTTTATAGCAGAATTACTATTCTGTCTAAATCTAAAATAAAGCAATTTTAAATAATTTTAACATGACTAATTATATTTTCTACAGAAACTACAATAAATTTGCAAACCAACAAAAAAGAATCACTTAAAAATATTAAGTAGATTAAAAGATATGAATTTTACAAAACTGAAACTATTCTGTTAAAACAGAAAACTAAAAATAAAACTAAAACGAAAACTGGGCTAATGGGCCTATATAACGCTTCGGCGTAATATAACTAAACTACGCACGCGGAATAAAACCGAGTCGTCCCGGTCTAATCTAATCTAACTAAAACCAAACTAAACCGGAATAAAAACCGGTTCACTAAAACTAAACCTAAATAAAACCGTACCCCTTCGGGGATCTATCCTAAGCCCTACGATCTAGATCGAACGGCGACGGAGCTCAGCGACTTTCATCGACGGGTCGACGGCGACGGCGGCTCGGTGGCGACGGCGGCTCCGGTGGTCGGGGACGTCGGCGGGGACCTCCGGCGGGTGCGGCGGAGCAAGGGGGGCTCGGGGTGGTCTCGGTGGAGCTCGAGGTGGTCGGAGTCGGCCGGTGCGGTGGCAATGGCGCGGCGGCGGCTCGGGAGCTCCGGCGACGGATTGCGGGCGAGGGGAGGGTCGGGCGAGGGGGGGAAGTGAGGGAACGGGGCGAGGGGGGTATTTATGAGGGGGGGAAACGACTTAGACGAGGGGGCGAACGAGGCGAGGAGATCGCGGAGGATCCTGGATCTCAAGGATTCTGGCGGCGCGGGCGTGGTGTGGGGAGGAAGAAGGTGGGGTGGGGCCGGGTGTCAGCGAGAGGGAGAGAGAGGAGTCGGGCGGGCGACCGGGGCGAAGGGTTTTCGGGCGAGGGGGCGCTGGGCTGTTCGGTCTGGCGCGGCTGGGCCGGTTGCCTGGCCCGCTGGCTGGGCCGCTTTGGCGCTGGCTGGGCCAGGTGGCCTGGCTGGCGCCTGGGTCCCTTTTTCCCATTTTTTTTTGAATTTAGAGAGAGAGAATATATGTAAATATAAATATTTTATATAGGACATATATATATCAAAATGATCGAGAAAAAGATTTCCTACAACATGAACTATTTTTCAAGTTCAAATAAAATCTTCAAAAAGTTACAAAACTCAAATAGTGTTGCTGTTGCAATAAAATCCAACAAAAATTATTTTTAAAATACAAAAATTATTTCAAATTTATTTTCTCCTAATATTCCATAGAAGGGAATCATTTTACCCTAATTTCCATTTATTTATTTTTAGGAGAAAAATAATTTGAACAAAATCCAAATAATCCCAAATTTGAAAGGGGTTTCAAGACACTTTCAAATGACTTTCAATTTGATTCTTTTTAACTTCCAACTCATATTTCATATAATTGAAGAAGTCATTTTATCTTCCGTCATGAAAATCATTGAGTTGCATAAAGCTTTGAATTTGAAATATTTTCAAATGAAATTCAAATCTTTTCAAAACCCTTTTCATTTCAAATGGAAGAAGTCATGTCATCTTCACTCTAGGGTTTTGGTGTTGGAATGAAATTGAATTCATTGAGATCCAAAAAAGGGCAAAGGGGAAAGTTTGGGAAAGTCATTTCAGTCCCTCTCATTCAACTTTCAAAAGTTTCAAATTCCACTCCATTTCACTCAATCAATCAAACAAACAATCAGACAACAAGCATAGTTATTTATCTAATATAACATTCCAAAATTTAGAATTTTGGGATGTTACAAACCTACCACACTTAAAATGAATCTCGTCCTCGAGATTCGTATAGGCTAGCAAGAGAGGGTTAGGGGTTGGGGGTCTTCTAGCAAATCCATTAATCTGTATGATCTAGTGTGCTACCACATTTAGAAACAAGATTACAGTTCCAATAAACTCAGATACTTCCTCTGGAGTGCCGACAATGTATGTCCCTTCACATATCTTACAATAGCTCCTCCATTAACGCTCTTCTGTCAGAAGCATAGGATTTTCCTCCAAATCTTGGGTCGGTTCGTCAAAGTTGAAGTTCGTCCAAGACTGGATCGTCTTAGCTGATAGGCCTGTGTCCATTCTAGACAACTATCGAAATACTCATGGTGGTCTGCCATTAATGGTTTCTCCTGCAGAAAGCGGTGCAGGTTGAACCTCACCGTATGATCTACGATTGGCAGCGGTTGCTGTAAAGGGATTCCATCGTCCTACCATTCTATGGTTTTATGGCTTATCGCGTCGACACTCTTCTAAGGTTTTCGAGGCTCTCGATTTTCCATCAACATATGATAGTTCATGATAGAAGTCTCCGGTATGGGGCCAATCCATCCCGTACTTGAATCATTACCACATACGTAAATATCGAATCACGTATTCTAACACTTGGGCATACTCACAAGCATTGCAGAATTTCTCTTGTTCTCGAACTGGGTTCAAGTAAATCCTTTGGTTCAGCAAGCCAAACAAAACATCTATCGTTACTTCACCACTCTCAGGTTTTTGCGTAACCTCCTACAAAACGTATGCTGATTGAATCACCGATTCTCCCAAATTTCTTCCTTCATCAAGGTTACATCTGTTCCTTTGCAAAATCTTGGGCCTGTGGGTTATGGCCCACTTCAATTCTTGTACAAGTTTAATTCATCCTTCCTAGGATTATCATTCCATATTCCAACATTACATCTCCTGTAAATCCAATAGTACTTCTTCCTTCATACCCTTGTGGTGACGATCATACAAAACTCCAACTTATTTTATCCAGCCTCCTTCTATGGACCGTCATGAATAACACATTTCTTTCTTCATTGATCATGTGGCTTTACGGAGTACTACGACACCAAAAGAATGCACTAGTTTATCCATAAATCCCATTATTTTCATATCAATCTTTTGTTACATCCTTAACCATTTTTCGTAAATCCAACTTCCAAAAGTACTTTGTTACAAATGCTGCCACCCACATGGTTTGGTATGGTCAGGCATTACTTCCAACTTTATTTATTTATCCTCCTCGAGGATTCTTTAGTCCCGCTGGAATTGTGCGACATGCGCCTTGAAATCTTCAATCTTCTGTTTCATCGTGGTGGCCTTGAGCTTCACCTCCACCATCTCTGCATGCACTTCTCTGAGGTATTCCTGAGTATAACGGAGTCTTGCTTCAAGTATTTCTCCGATCCGGCGTATGGCTTCCATGGATGCTTCACGAACTGCGTCGAAGAAAGTTGCTTGTGGCACACGTGAGATGAAAAAGTACTGCCCCATCATCTTTGGGCAAACTCCTTTCAATCGGTGGAGGTGTACCTCCACATACCAAAGATCCACTCCCTTTTGCATGAAGGGTAGCCTTTGTAGATGCATCTCCTTCAAGGTGAATATGCTTCATCATGTCCTTCAGGATCTTGGTAATCATGATCACTTGTCAGGGTCATGATCGTTTCAGGGCCCTTAAGGAAAGACTCATAAAGGGTTGTCATCTGCATGTGTAGGATAAGAGGGGTACTCAGAACAAAGAATGTATCTCCATGGGGAAATTGCAATTGTCTCCAGAAAAGTTTGGTGTTCAATTGTCCATGGGTTCAAGATTTGAGGTGCAGTTGAGATAGAAAGAGAAAGCAAATACCCACCCATCAACAAAAGAATCCTAGCTCAAAAGTACCGTTTGTAATGGGCCGTTCTACTATGGTTTCGTTTCTAAGTCCTCATTTCTTCAGGTCTTCAATGCTCGGGAGTTTCCAATTTCCCATATGAAGGCCTTTACCATTCTTCCGTAACTTACGTCTCTCATGGTTGAAATAAATACAAGCCTACGAATATCGCATCTATCCAACCATTCAATAAACACAAAAAAATAATAGCAACCAAGCATTCATTTATTCAATCAATTCTACTGATCGCCACCCACATAAATTGGTATGGTCGGATACTTAAATCGAGAAGGCGTTCATCTTTATTTCTCTCATGGTGGGATACTACTAAGCTAATTTATTAGGAACTTGATCATTGTCCCCACTGGGGCTTCTTCTGTGTGGACTTGATCTCCTCCAATTTTTCTGCTAGATTTTCCCTGTCGACGCGGAGTTTCTTGTGACGACCCTGTATGTCCTGAAGTTGTTCCTTGAGCTTCTGGATCTCAACGTCCTTGGCATGAGACATGGTCCTGCTGTTTTTCAGTTCCTGACACATTCTCGGGATCTCGAGGTTCTCTTCCTCCAGGTTGTTTACCTTCAGTCTCTGAGTCTCAACTTCTTCTCGTAGTGCGTCATTGTCAAATAGGGCTTCCAGGAGGTCCATCTGAAGATTCTTGATGTATTGTTCTAGATCCTGATTGTATACTAACAGTGGGGAGAACTTCATCTTTTGCACTTCCGTCAAGGCAATAGTTGCTCCATCAAACTTCTGCCATCCAATCCTTCCAAAGAAGTGTGGGTTTAGTGCAGCACGATGGCGATAGCATAAGCGTGCAATAGCATCATGGACGGCAGTGTTGATGCCCATATCACAGTCACCATTTATGGTGCCGAAGCTGATGTCTGCAGCCTTGGGGTCTTCTTTACGGCCAAAAACTTGGGTCTTGACTCCCCATGATCTAGACGTCCTCTTAGTTGCCTTGATCTCCGGTATCGGTAACTTCAAAGACTGACTAGCTCCACAAGGAAGGGGCCTCCAAGAACCTTCTCGTAGTGTTCTCTTTTGTTCGTAATGTAGCTCTCCATCTATAGTTTGAATTAAGGAAGGTTTAGTAAAAGGAATCAGGTGTTACGAGTAGTAACAAAAACAAAGGTCGTTCCCGTTGGGGTCTTCATATTACTAAGTCATTTCCTAGGGTCACGTCCTACAGTCAACATGTGCTCGATACCATATACGTAGTGACCCGACCTCGAGACGGTCAAGCCTACGTGTTCTTGTGCCATCCACGGATCCGTATCTTTGGCACACACAGTACATCAATGTATATATCAAAGTGCAATCACATGTATAATTAACGTAAAATGATATATACCTCATAATACTCAGCGGAAACAATCAAACGGGTGTGGAGTCCCATCAACGCCATTGGCAGGTTGAGTGTAGACCGTAACCCTGTACCGTACACTTACTCGTCGGAAGTGAATATCTGCAACATGATACGTTGCAGCCGTGTAGGTCAGTACATTGAATGTACCGGCAAGATCACAACATGAGAAAACAGATGATAAAACTATACTATATGCAATATGGCTTTGTGGCTACGTATGCGAGTTTTGTTTGCGTAAAAGGTGATTTATTTTCCCTATATCAAAGGAATAATCGGAGTCTGTACTATGGAGTTTTCTATCATGACATGGTTCCGTAACCGATGTCTCATAGCCCAAAATCATCATAAGTTGCCCACAATTAAGTTATCAATCCGGTGTTGAGAGTTCCGAGATAGATCCAAGTCCGGATGCTCAAGTTGTCCGTAATCGGGGACACGGCTAATCGATTAGGTTTTTAACCCTCTGCAGAGGTTTGTACACTTTACCCGCAAGATTCGATCCCCTTTTACGTTCTCGCACTTCGTGGTGTTTGAGAACAAGATGACCAAAACATGGTCTTAGAAGAGTTCCCACGACCACCGTCGGTGCTCATCCAATCCTACCGTAGTTCTACATCTGCTAGCACCGTCCCAGCCAGAGTCACAACTAAGGTCAACCAAGCGAGCCCATATTGACTTGCGGTTGCACAAGTAAGCTTCCGGGCATGAAGTATTCTTCCGTCTCTTTGAGTCTGGGTGAAGCTTTCCGCAAGATGTCATGGCGCTTCTCCATGCATCCCGGCCAACCACTTTGGTTTCTCCAGGTGCCCGTCAACCGTCCTTCACCCAAAGAGTGTGTATTGAATTCTTGTCTCGAGTCTTGAAGTCTTGAGGCCTTGAAGGTGCAGATCCTTGCAGATTTCATAATGGTGTTGTCGTCATTGACGTAAATCCTCCATTCTCACACCACTCTCGAGCACTCATACCAAACCCGTCTACTATAGCATAGCATTAAAACAAATAACGTCCGGGCTTGGTAACAGGGTGATGGGTTCCTACCTCATGCATACTACTCAACTACAAGGATTCAATAACACTCTTGAGGGGTGGTTGCAAAGATGCCACTAAATGCAATAAACATAGGTATGAAAGCATGGTCAAAGTGAACTTGCCTTCTTGACGATCTTCGAAAACTAGGGACTCGTGGTAGCAAGCTTCGCATTCAGGAAATTCTACCGAGGCAAACAACAATCATAATAAGCATACAACATATGACCACTTAACATAATAGCATGCTAACATAACACACAAAGCACTTGAACCAAAACCCAAAGAAAAACTCAAAGAAATCCAACTCAAAGTTTTCCCATATCCAACAACAATCAAGAAATAGTTTTGCACTACAAAATTTTTCTTAACAGAACCTAAGCATGGGTTTATGCTACCTAACAGAAAAGAATTCATCAAGCAACTAGGAGCAAAAAGAATCACCTTAAAATCTATTATAAAACTCCTATTAGGCCTAAAGCAAATTCTAGTAAGAAAAATAAAATAAAAGTTTTATTTATTATAAATAAAAGTTCATGCTCTAAAGTTACAGAAACTAACCTAGAATAATCTATCTCTCATGAAAAATAAATTTATTTGCTAATTAAAACAATAGGAAAACAGTAGCTAGTTAAATAAATAGGAATAACATGATTCTGATTAAAACTATTTTTTTATTAATTCTAAAATGCCCAAATAAATACCTACGGTTAGGTAAGGTCAAAACAAAGTTGTGACAAAAAGAATCACTAAAAATAATATTCCTAACTCATTTTATAGCAGAATTACTATTCTGTCTAAATCTAAAATAAAGCAATTTTAAATAATTTTAACATGACTAATTATATTTTCTACAGAAACTAAAATAAATTTTCAAACCAACAAAAAAAGAATCACTTAAAAATATTAAGTAGATTAAAAGATATGAATTTTACAAAACTGAAACTATTCTGTTAAAACAGAAAACTAAAAATAAAACTAAAACGAAAACTGGGCTAATGGGCCTATATAACGCTTCGGCGTAATATGACTAAACTACGCACGTGGAATAAAACCGAGTCGGCCCGGTCTAATCTAACCTAACTAAAACCAAACTAAACCGGAATAAAAACCGGTTCACTAAAACTAAACCTAAATAAAACCGTACCCCTTCGGGGATCTATCCTAAGCCCTACGATCTAGATCGAACGGCGACGGGAGCTCCGGCGACTTACCGACGGGGTCGACGGCGACGGCTCGGGTGGCGGCGGCCTTGGCGGCTCCGGTGGTCGGGACGTCGGCGGGGACCTCCCATGGTCTTGGTGAGCAAGGGGCTCGGGGTGGTCTCGGTGGAGCTCGAGGTGGTCGGAGTCGGCCGGTGCGGTGGCAATGGCGCGGCGGCGGCTCGGGAGCGCCGACGGATTGCGGGCGAGGGGAGGGTCGAGCGAGGGGAGAATTGAGGAACGGGCGAGGGGGTATTTATGAGGGGGGGGGAAACGACTTGGACGAGGGGAACGCGGGCGAGGAGATCGCGGAGGATCCCGGATCTCTGGATTCCGACGAGTGGCGCGGGCGTGGCGTGGGGAGGAAGAAGGTGGGGTGGGGCGGGTGTCATGAGAGGAGAGAGAGGAGTCGGGCGGGCGATCGGGCGAAGGGTTTTCGGGCGAGGGCGCTGGGCTGTTCGGTCTCGGCGCGGTGGGCCGGGCTGCTCGCCCACTGGCCGGGTCATTGGCTGGCCGCTGGTGTGGCTGGCCGGGCGCTCGGGTCCCTTTTTCCCATTTTTTCTGAATTTAGAGAGAGAAAAAATATGTAAATATAAATATTTTATATAGGACATATATATATATATCAAAATGATCGTAAAAAAGATTTCCTACAACATGAACTATTTTTCAAGTTCAAATAAAATCTTCAAAAAGTTACAAAACTCAAATAGTGTTGCTGTTGCAATAAAATCCAACAAAAATTATTTTTAAAATACAAAAATTATTTCAAAATTATTTTCTCCTAATTTTCCATAGAAGGGAATCATTTTACCCTAATTTCCATTTATTTATTTTTAGGAGAAAAATAATTTGAACAAAATCCAAATAATCCCAAATTTGAAAGGGGGTTTCAAGACACTTTCAAATGACTTTCAATTTGATTCTTTTTAACTTCCAACTCATATTTCATATAATTGAAGAAGTCATTTTATCTTCCCTCATGAAAATCATTGAGTTGCATAAAGCTTTGAATTTGAAATATTTTCAAATGAAATTCAAATCTTTTCAAAAACCTTTTCATTTCAAATGGAAGAAGTCATGTCATCTTCACTCTAGGGTTTTGGTGTTGGAATGAAATTGAATTCATTGAGATCCAAAAAGGGCAAAGGGAAAGTTTGGGAAAGTCATTTCATTCCCTCTCATTCAACTTTCAAAAGTTTCAAATTCCACTCCATTTCACTCAATCAATCAAACAAACAATCAGACAACAAGCATAGTTATTTATCTAATATAACATTCCAAAATTTAGAATTTTGGGATGTTACACATACCTAGGTATCCCGATGGGTACAACGAGACCGACTTTGCTTGAACTTATGCCGCTTGTGCATGGGGTGGAGAGGAAGATGTCCACAGCATTGTCCCTCATGTTGTCAAGTGCCAAACTTACTCTTGTCAACTCTGCTGTTACTTCAATGATCATATATGCCTTGTGCACAATCAAGTTACACCCTAAGGTGATTGAGCACCTTGATAAGCTACGAAGATACTGCCTCTGGGCGAAGAATTCTGATGATGGGGTCAAAAATAACTCGTTGGCTGCCTGGGAGTTGTTCTGTAGGCCGAAGCGCAAAGGAGGCCTGGGGGTCATTGACATAAAAACACAAAACATGGCCCTTTTGCTTAAGCACCTGTTTAAGTTCTACAACCACGAGGATGTACCATGGGTGACCTTGGTCTGGGATACATATTACTCTGGCAAAGTCCCGCAAACAGTTGCTCCCGTTGGCTCTTTCTAGTGGCGAGATGTCATGCAACTCAATGATGTTTTTCGAGGGATCACCAGCGTCACCCTTGGGGACGGATCGTCCTCGCTCTTTTGGGAAGACGCATGGTTTGCTGGGGAGCAAAATACCCCTCTCGCGGAGCTTTACCCCAGGGCCTTCTCCTTCTGCCTGAATGAGGATAAATATGTGGCTAATGTTCTTACTGCTACGGACCCAGGAGCCCTCTTCCATCTTCCACTATCTGCTCAGGCAAGATGTGAAGTCAGATCGATCCAGCAAGGATCGATGCATGTAGCCCTGGAAAGGGACTTCAAAGACACCTGGGTGCGAATCTTGGGGGTGGCTTTTCCTCCAAGAAATTCTATGACCATTGCTTCAGAGAGACGACTGCTGATGTTGCTTTCTCCTGGCTCTGGAAGGCTAGAAGTCCAATCAAGTTCAAAATGTTTGGATGGTCGCTGCTGGTGGACCGCTTAAACATGAGAGGCATGCTGAGACGTAGGCACTATACCGTTGCAGGCAACAACTACGCTTGCTTGCTTTGCCAAAACCCTCCGGAGGAAACCACCGAACACCTACTCTTCTTCTGCCCCTTTAGCCAGCGGTGTTGGGAGAAAGTTGGCATGAGATGGCCGACGTCGGGGAACAGACTTGCATTGCTGCATGATGGAAAAGCAAACTGGAGCCATCCATTATTTATGGACATTTTCTTGTTGGCTGCTTGGAGTTTGTGGATTGAGAGGAACAATGAGCACTTCAGAGGGGTCCCGCACTCCTTATGTTCATGGTTGGCTAGATTCAAAACCCTGTTGGGTCTTTTAGTGCACAATTGTAAAGAGGGGCTGTGCCCCTTCTTAACTACTTATTTACAAGGCATGTGAGCCGCTTGTTTTGTCTAAGACTTTGGCCGGGGGGCCTTTAAACACCCACTTTGTAACACCTGATGTAACTGGGTTGTGAGTAATAAAAAAGTCAGTGGGAGCTTCTCCCACTGTCGTTCATAGTCAAAAAAAAGGTTTCTTCCCTCGTTTGGAAACCATTGTTTCTGAGTTTTCAGTGGCGACCCTCTTCCTTCCTTCGGGAGAAGGAATTTTAGATTCTTCTCCCCGGTTATCCTCCTTCGCAGAGGCACTAATTCCCCCGGTTTGGATGAATAGTGAGTGCGGCCCGCTTTCGGCTGCTTTATTCCCCCCTTTATCTTCCCCTGATGGCGCTTGCTAAGGCGCAAGCTCAAGCATTCTGGCCAATACTGGATCTGTTGATCCTTCGGGAAGGGGGCCGAACACCTTATCATCTTCGCCTTTTTTATCCAGTCCTGGTCAAAAAGCGGCTTTTCAGAATGATGTTGTGATAAATAAAGAGACAACATGTTCGGTCGAAGAATTACTTACTTGGGTATCTGGGCGATTGCAGCTCAGACCCGCATCCTCGGTGGTGTCCGGACACTTTATTTGTGATCCGAAGAACAATTTGTACATCTCTTCGAGCGTCATGCCGAAGAAGTGCTGAATAGCTCGCGGTCCTTCCGGGTTGAACTCCCACATACGGAGAGGTCGACGCTTGCAAGGCAGGACTCGACGAACTAGCATGATTTGCATTACCTTGACAAGGCTGACATCACTCTCGAGGAGATCTTGGATGTGACTCTGCAATATCGGCACATCAATTACTGGTCCCCAGTCCAGCCCCTTGTTGATCCATGATGCCAGTTGTGGCGGGGAACCCGAGAGGAAGGCAGGGGCGGCTACCCACTTAGTACCGCGGGGAGCTGTGATGTAAAACCACTCCCGTTGCCATAAGCTTGACACCTCCGGTAGGAACCCTTTGGCCATGGAACATCGGCGCCTTTGCTTATTACGGCACCTCCGCATTCTGCGTGTCACCCATTATTCATCTTCGGCTCCACATTAAAAGTCTTGAGCCATAAGCCGAAGTGTGGGGTGACGTGGAGGAAGGCCTCACACACGACGATGAACGAAGAGATGTGAAGGATCGAATCCGGGGCCAGGTCATGGAAATCCAGCCCGTAATAAAGCATAAGCCCCCTAACAAAGGGATCTAGACTAAGGCCTAGCCCTCGGAGGAAGTGGGAGACGAATACGACACTCTCGCCGGTTTTGGGAGTGGGAATGACCTGCCCTCGACCAGGTAGCCTGTGCGAGATTTCGGCGGTCACATACCTGGCTTCTCTTAGCTTCTTGATGTCCTCCTCTGTGACAGAGGAGGGCATCCACCGACCGTGAAGGTTGGATCCAGACATGATTGGAGGTCCGAAGCGCCTAGACTGAGCCTTGGGTGTTGGAACTCAAGGTGGGGGAAGGGTTCGATTGAGTGCGAGAAGAAAAGGACATGCCTTGGCCTCTTTATAAAGAGGGTGAATATCAAGCATGCTCCGCGTGGCCGTTTGGAACTTGCCTAAAATCAAGGAGTCATACCAGCGGGCACGATTGTGTTACCCACACCCGTATTGATGGAGAATCCCGTAATAAGGGGGACACGATCTCTACTTCGACAAGATGTGCCAATAAAACTGCCTCGCGAAACGTGCAGTGGCAGGCTGGGAGAAACGGTTTGAATAATTACCAGGCCGTGGTGTGATATCATGTTATGAAAAGTTGTCAGCAGATTAGATTTGTGGAAATATTCTCTCTACGGTGGTATGTGGAATTTGTTTTGTAGAGCCGGACACTATTGTTGTGTTCAAGATACACTATCGGAGGAAGAACCCGCCTTGCAATGCCGAAGACAATCTGTGTGCCGGACTCATCGTCATTGAAGACTGGTTCAGGGGCTACTGAAGGAGTCCTGGATTAGGGGGTCCTCGGACAGCCGGACTATATACTTTAGCCGGACGTTGGACTATGAAGATACAAGATTGAAGACTTCGTCCTGTGTCCGGATGGGACTCTCCTTAGCGTGGAAGGCAAGCTTGGCAATATGGATATGTAGATATCCTCCCTTGTAACCGACTCTGTGTAACCCTAGCCCCCTCCGGTGTCTATATAAACCGGAGGGTTTAGTCTGTAGGACAACAACAATCATACCATAGGGTAGCTTCTAGGGTTTAGCCTCTATGATCTCATGGTAGACCAACTCTTGTAATACTCATATCATCAATATCAATCAAGCAGGAAGTAGGGTATTACCTCCATCGAGAGGGCCCGAACCTGGGTAAACATCGTGTCCCCCGGCTCCTATTACCATCCGCCTTAGACGCACAGTTCGGGACCCCCTACCCGAGATCCGCCGGTTTTGACACCGACAGTGAAAAACAAGTCTTCAATGAAGAATTAAGCCTAATGGCGAAGCTATCACCCTGACTCCAAATATACTCAAGATGAAGGCGTTGCCGGTCTTGCACTTGTGTCAACCAACTCCTATGACATATTTGGCTCACCAAATGAAGGAACTGGAAGATGCTTCATGGCTAAAGGTCCTAAGGTATCACACCCCGAGTATGTTGATTTAAATAGTGATGAAGATGATTTGCTAGGTGATGATGATTTACTTGTTGACAACACTAGTGATGAAAACTATGATGAAATTGTTATTAATCATGGTAATAAAGATGAAACAAATGGAAATGATAAGAAGGAGATTGGGCGTCTAACTAAAGTACTAAACACTCTTAACTTAGCTCATGAAACAACTCTAGAGGATCATAGAGAGCTCCTAAGGACTCATGAGAAGCTACGCTTCGAGAAGCTAAATTTAGAGCAAGAGAATGGGTTCCTAAAAGCAAGCAATGATGATCTTTGAAAGAAGAGTTCTTCTTATATTGCCAAGCATTTACTCTTGTCTACTTATATGCCACAAGTAAAATCTAGCAATAAGAGCAAGAAAGATTCTTCTTCTAGTAGTAACAAAAACAATGTTAAATCCAATATTGTTGCTTCTAGTAGCTCTCTTGATTCCACTAATGATTCTCTTAGCCAAGTTACACTTGAGCAAGAAAATAGCTTATTGAAGGGAATTATAGAGAAAGGTGTTTACAAGAGCCTTGTCGGAAGTAAGCAATTTGAGGAAATTGTGCGTAAGCAAGGAAGGCACCGGAAGAATCAAGGTGTTGGTTTTGAACGAAAGTTCAATGCCAATGGAATTGAGTGGGAAGAAGATCAATACCCCAAGACGAAGTTTGTTCTTCAACAAGAGAAGTATGATCCCACTTCTTTCAAGGGAACACAAGCTCAAGATGATCTTCCACCACAAGACTACAAGCTAAAGGGCAAGGACAAGCTTCAAGAGGAGATTGATTCATTTGAAGAAGCTCCTAAGGCCTTGGTCAAGTGGGTTCCCAAGACTACATCAAGTTCTACTTCATCAAGTATGACTACAACTCCAAGGATTCCCATCAAGTTGACGTGGATCCCAAAGAAGAAGAACTAGAGAGTTGTTGAGGGTGACTCCGCCAACAAACTTCACTCTTATTCACTTTGGCAAGGACATGTGCAATCAACTTTCATATCTTGCACAAGTTCATGGAGTCACAAACCCTCTTGTTTGTAAGATAAGGTACAAGGTAACCTAATGCTTTCATGGACATCATCATATGTGTGTTTCACTCTATGTCTATGGACATTCATGCATGTTCTTTTGGGACTAACCCGTGTAGGTATTGAAAGTGCAAATCACTCCAATGGATTGCTCCAAATGATCTACATCAACATTGAGCATCTACATCTTCAACACCTACATGAAGTCATCATAAACAAAACCCAAGGTTAGTTCATCCCTCTAAGGGGGGATATCACATCTAGGGGGAGAGCTTTGCTCTAAGAATTGGGCTAAAGCAACTCTAATGGTGTGAACACAACAATGCTTTATGTAAAAGTGGTAACCCCACTTGTGCTTAAATGATGAGTATGACCTATGATCAAATGTTCTCATTTGACTCCTAAGTCAATATACTCATATATAGATGACCTAGTCATCGCCAATTGCTTGATAGATGCTAGAGTGTTTGTGCATGCTTTGCCACGTGTTTTATTTGATATCTTATTGTGTGAGCATGTTGAATGCATAATTTTCCCATTCGAGGACATCCATTTGTAGTTTTACTTGTTTTCCTAGTAATTCCTCTAATAATTATGGTGGTTCCTATGGTAATTCTTCTTATAATAATAGAAACACCTCTGATCTTGAGAATAATATTAAAGAATTTATCAATGCGCAAAAAGTTTTCAACAATACGATAGAAGAAAAGTTAAATAAGATTGATGATATGTCTAGAAGCATTGATAGGATCTCTCATGATATAGAAAATCTCAAGATGAAAACATTTGTGCCTAAGGTTGAGGAATCAAGTAAAGCTTTCTATGTTTCTATGGATGAAAGTAAGAAAAGAACTGCTATGCTTAGAGCTAAACGAGAATTTTTAGAAAGAGCGTTTTCTAGTGATTGCTCTCATAAAAATGATGAAGATCTTAAAGAGATTGGTGTTTCTTCTATTGGATCCTTGTTTAGTAAGATTAAAATTGATGATAAAGGGGCTGAAGAAGAGTCAACGTTAGCTAGAAGACGTCCCGATAATTCGGAGGGTGAAAATCTTGTTGAGAAAATTGATAAAAGCGGGTTTGGAGAGGTCAAAACTTTAACTAGTGATGTACCCACTCTCTTGGATTACAAAGAATTTAATTATGATAGTTGCTCTTTGATTGAATGCATTTCTTTGTTACAATCCATGATAAATTCACCTTGCCTATGAACAAAATAAACCTATTACTAAACATATTGTTGATGCCATGAGGAAAGCTTTTGAAGAAAAGTTAAATCTAGATATTTCAATTCCTAGAAAATTACATGATGAATGAGAACCTACTATCAAAGTCAAGATTAAAAATTATGAGTGTTTTGCTTTGTGTGATTTGGGTGCTAGTGTTTCCACAGTTCCGAAATCTTTATGTGATGTGCTTGGTCTTACCGCGATATTGAAGAATGTTCTCTTAATTTGCACTTAGCGGATTCTACTATTAAAAAGCCTATGGGAAGAATTAATGATGTTCTTATTCTTGCAAATAGGAACTATGTGCCCATAGATTTTATTATTCTTGATATTGATTGCAATCCGTCTTGCCCAATTATTCTTGGTAAACCTTTTTACGCACTATAGGTGCCGTGATTGATATGAAAGAAGGCAATACTAAATTTCGATTTCCACTAAGAAAGGGGATGTAACACTTCACTAGAACAAGAATTAAGCCACCATATGAAGCAATTATGAGCACATCTTATAAATCTAGAAAGAAAGATGACAACACTTGAATCTATGCATTGTGCCTAGCTAGGGGAATAAAACAGTAGCGCTTGTTGGGAGGCAACCCAATGAATAAAATTTATTTTTATCTTTTTATTTGTGTTCTTGAGTGTTTGTGAAATTATGCTACTGTTATGATTGTGTTTTTTATGTTTTAGTTAGTGTTTGTGCCAAGCAAAGCCTTTGGGATCATGTTGGGTGATTGTTGTTTTGATCTTGTTGAAAAATAGAAAATTTGTGCGTTAGTAGTAGAATTTCTAAAAATCACAAAAGTATGATAAAATTCTGAAATTTTTACACAATATTTATATACAAAATTTCCACGTTTTCCTAATTTTTCAAAAGTTTTTGAGTTACAGAAGTATTCGAAGTTTTCATATTGCTACAGTCTGTTCTGTTTTTGACAGATTATGTTTTCTTTGCGTTGTTTTCTTATTTTGATGAATCTATGGTTATTATTGGGGGGTATGAGACATAGTAAAGTTGGAACAAAGTAGATATAATGAAAAAATAACATATGAATGGGTTTGCAACAGTACTTAGAGTAGTGACTTGCTTTCTTATACTAACGGTTCTCACGAAGGTTTTGTTGAGTTTTATGTGATTAAAGTTTTCAAGTTTTGGGTGAGATCACGATGGATGAATGAATAAGGAATAAGAAGAGCCTAAGCTTGGGGATGCCCATGGAACCCCAAGTTATTATCCAAAGAGCAACAAGCAGGGGATGCCCCGAGTGGCATCCCCTCTTTCTTTTAACAACCATCGGTATTTTACTTGGAGCTATATTTTTATTCATCACATATCATGAGTTTTGCTTGGAGCTTATTGTATGATAAGAGTATTTGTTTTTTTGCTTTTTGGTTTAAGTCAAGTATCCTTGCTATCACACATATTTGAGAGAGTCAAAATAATGCTATGATTTGTTAGAATTTCTCTATGTGCTTCACTTCAATTTTTTGAGCTATGGAATTGCTCTAGTGCTTCATGGTGTGCTTTATTATTTTTGAAGAAATGCTCTCATGCTTCACATAGATTTATTTGAGAGTTAGTAATTTTAAAGAAATTCTCTCATGCTTCACTTATATTATTTTGAGAGATGAAAATGTTATGCTCATGTTCTTCACTTAGATTTATTTGAGCTTGTTAAAAGCAAAAGCAACATATTAAAACTAATCCCAAAGTGATAGATATTCAAGAGGGATATAATAAAAACTTTCATGAAGATCATTGGGAAGAATAAACTTGATTCCTTGTAATGGTTTTGTGATATGTTCATAGCGATATGTGAGTCATGTTACTGAGTAATTATGTTTTAGTAATAATATTGGTGTTAAGGTTTGTGATTCCCTATGCAAGCACGAAAGTCAATAGTTATGCAATGAAATTACATCCTATTTGTGGTGCATTATTCGATGTTAGTTATGCTTAATGCTCGCTTATGAGATTTTTCGTTTCTTGGTTGGATGCTTCTAAATCTTTTGCTAGCCTTCACTTGTACTAAGTAGGGACTACTTGTGCATCCAAAATCCTTAAACCCAGTTTTGCCACATGAATCCACTATACCTACCTATATGCGGTATTTTTGTGCCGTTCTAAGCAAATTTATATGTGCCATCTCTAATCTTCAAAATAAATTTCCTTTTTGTGTGCTCGTACCGCTCATGAAGCGGCGGGGGTGGCCAATATTTTCCATGCTAGATGTGTTATTCTCAAGATGAGTGTTTATTCACTTGACATTGCACGAGAGTACGACAAAGGTATTAGGGATGCCCAATCCTGAAATGAAAAATGAATTTCCTTTATGTTGTCAGATAATAAATTCCTTGAAAAGTATTGGTATGGAGGGCACCCATGGATACGGCTAGCCATGGATTGTGAAAGAATGGTGGAAAAAGGAATAAACTTTATTTTCGGTTTGGGAACCGCCTATGATATATCTAGCATGGAAAGTGTTGGGAATTACTCGGTCATTTCTTTGACAGGAAAGGCATGCCACCCAAAATGTTTTATCTCTATCTTTTTCGCTTTGAGCTCTGGCACCTCTACAAATCCCTACTTCCCTCTGCGAAGGGACTTTCTATTTACTTTATGCAATTTTTATTTTTATTTTGAGTCTCCATCTTGTCTTATAAAGCACCAACTAAGGGGCACTTTGATCGTATTTGAGCGTTGGGTGTAGCTAATATTCGAGTGTGTTTCATGAATGGATCAATGAATGAGCATAATGGGCTAGGGATAACTTGCTTTAGCATTGATATTTTGAGAAGACATAGTTGCTTGTTGATATGCTTGAGTATTTAAATCTTCATGTCAAAACTAGACTATTGCTTTGAATCATATAAAAGTCCAAATGTCCATGCTACAAAAGAAAGAATATGTGATGAACATGTTAGGCAGCATTACACATCAAAAATTCTGTTTTATCATTTACCTACTCGAGGGCGAGCAGGAATTAAGCTTAGTGATGCTGATACGTCTCCAACGTATCTATACTTTTTGATTATTCCATGTTGTTATATTATCATTCTTGGATGTTTAACAATTATTTTATAGCAACTTTATATCATTTTTGGGACTAACCTATTGACATAGTGCCCATTGTGAGTTTCTGTTTTTTGCTTATTTTTTACTTTGCAGAATATCTGTACCAAACGGATTCCAAATGCAGCAAAACTTTTTGGAGATTTTTTTTGGACCAGAAGGCACACGATGGGCCAAGGAAGTACCAGAGGGGGGCTCCGAGGGGAGCACAACCCACCTGGGCACGCCTGGGGGCCCAGGCATGCCCTGGTGGGTTCTGCCCACCTCGGCCGCCTCCCGCACCGCCTCTTTTCTCTATAAAAACCCAAATATTCCAAAAACCCTAGAGGAGTCGATGAAAAACAATTCCAGCCGTCGCAAGTTCCAGAAACCACATATCCAATCTAGACACCATCACGGAGGGGTTCATCATCGTCATTGGTGCCTCTCCGATGATGCGTGAGTAGTTCATTGTAGATGTCAGATTTCGGGTTCCGGCAAAACCCTTGAGGTTCGAACACTGGGGTGCGCACGAAGATCTCTCTCTCCCTCGATGGCTCGCTCGCTCAAGGATTTCACGGCCTAGCTCGACGAACTCAAAGAACACATGGACACAAGATTTATACTGGTTGGGGCCACCGTTGTGGTGTAATACCCTACTCCAGTGTGGTGTGGTGGATTGCCTCTTGGGCTGGGGATGAACAGTTACAAGGGAAGAACAGCCTCCTGAGGAGAGGTGTTCTTGTGCTCGGTGAGCTGGTGAGTGTGAGGATTGAATGGATCTTGTTCAAGATGAGTTGCCTCCTACTGTGGTGGCTAGTCCTATTTATAGAGGCCTGGTCCTGTTCCCAAATATTGAGCTGGAAGGGATGCCACAACGGCCGAGTTTGAAGGGGGGCAGCTAGTACATCTTATCTGACAAAAGTAGTCTTCGCCTGCCAAAGGCTCTGGTGGTGACGCCGTCTTGGGCTCCACGGTGACCTCCGTCCTGCTGGTCTTGGTCTCATTGCACCGATATGGAAACCTTTGCCCGACGCCTCGGTACTCCTCGCCTGCGCTTGCCTCCTTAGCACCAAAGAGGAAACGAGGACACAGTGCGTGCTGGCGCCCGCCTGGCGCCCGCCTGGTCTTGGTCGTCATGGCTTACATCATTGGAACCTCGCGAGGTTCCCTTGCCTTGATCTCTCCGCCCCTCGCGAGCCAGCCTGGTGAGGCCGCCCCTGAGGAGGTCTTGTGTCGTCCGCCTCGCGAGGCTTGGACCTTCACGAGGGTCTTGGGTGCTTGCTGGTGAAGATGGGCCGTACGGGCCCGTTGGTGGAGCCACGCTATGGGCCGCAGGCAGGCAAGTCTGGGGACCCCAGTTCCCAAAACACCGATAGTAGCCCCCGGGCCCAACGGGCTTGGCTTCGAGGCGAAACCAAGGGGCAAGTGCGGAGCGTCGCGGGGCCCAACAGCCTACGGGCATGCTTGACGCGTGGCGATTGATTGGACGTGGGCGTCTCCACTTCCCCATGCTGCCTCGGCAACTGCCCGACTTGACTAATCCCTGCTGCATGCAAAAAGGATTATCATTACCTGCGATCGTGGAGGCCGGCGGTTGGCCTCCCTCTGGCTATAAATGGGGGGGAGGGGCGGAGCCCCCGTTGCCCATCTCTTCCCGTTCTGCTCGCTTCTCCTTCCTTGCTTCATTGCTAGCAGCGACACCCATGGCGCCGATTCGGAGGTTCTCGTCTGCAGACAAGGGAAAGACCCCCCCTTGACGAGCCCGGGCCCCTTCCGCCAAAGAAGAGGCTGGCTCACTGCCGTGGTGCGGTCGTGCGGCCAAAGGTGTCGAGGCCTTGGTGCGAGCGGCCACCTCCTGGGTATCCGCTGCCCCTGTACGCCCGCGCAGAGGGCTCCGGAGGAAGAGACGGCGAGCGGTGCCGCCCTCGGCGCGGCCGTGGACGCCGCGCCGTGGTGACGCACATTGCCGCCCCAGGAGTCCACGCCATGGACTCCTCGCGCGATTTCGTGATGTGGGCGGCGATGCCCCCGCGCACCTGGATTCTCTTCCCGCAGTTCTTCTCCGCCGAGATGCCGCCGAGGGGCCCCCTCGAGCTTTGGCTGCAGCATGCCGACTACGACGCCCCGGCGACTGTAGCGGAGGTTGAAGCCGTCTCCCCAGGCAAGATCTTCATGACCCGTGGCTGGAGTGAGGTTGCCCGAGCCTGCCGTTCAGAGGGCGCCCTTGCCATCCACTTTGAGTATGATGGTGCCTCCACCATGTTCTTCAAGGTCTTTAACGAGGAAGACTGCCGCCTGGAGTGTTGCCCAGGAGGGGGTTACCAGGGTGGTGAAGCAGCCAGCGCTGAACCTGCTCTTGGTCCTGCCTGCAGCTCCTCCAGCAGCAGTGGTGGCGCTTGGGAGTCCAGCGACTCTCCCGAGCCTTACGGGACCCCGGAGACGAGCGACGACAGTTACGTGCCCCCGAGCTCTCACCGTGCTCGGAGCAGGGCCACAGCGTCTAGCCGCCACCATCGCTGATCTGGGTGGGGTTGGCGCCGGCCTCCCATGGCCCACTGTTGATGATGGCGTCGGCGATCGTAGCTAGGGCTTCTTTTCCCTTTTGTTCCCTGCGAGGAGTCGAGATGAGCCCCATGGGGGTGTGTAAAGAACTTGTAGCGCTTTTGGCCTAATGCAATATAGCCTTTTGTCTAGTGTTGTGGTCGTGTATCCCTCTTGAGCTAGTCAACCCTTTGCGCCCCTTGCGGTAGCCTGGCGCTCTACACTGACAGGTCCCAGTCCCAGGCAGGCTGCAGCCGTCGCTGGTATGCCAGGTCACGATGTCATGGTCAAGGCCAGGAGGTGCGCGGCCCGAGGTCCGGTGAGAGCTCCCGAGGCGCGATGCTCGGGGGTCCCCTTTAGCGTGCAAGCAACTACCCAAGGGCCGAAAGGGAGGCGAGGTTGCCCCAGCGGAAGCGCGTTAGTGAAGGTGGCGAGGTCTGCAGCGGCGCACCTTGCCTCGACCTCACTCTCCCTCCTTTTCATTCTGGCGGCAACTTAGCGCTCTACGCCGGTGGTTCCAGTCCCCAGGCAGGCTTCAGCCATCGCTCGTATGCCAGGTCGCGATGTCGTGGTCAAGGCCAGGAGGTGAGCGGCCCGAGGCCCCGTGAGAGCTCCCAAGGCGCGATGCTCGAGAGGTCCCCCTTGGCGTGCAAGCAGTTCCCTGAGGCCGAAAAAGAGGGGTTGCGCTGCCGAAACAAGGCGACGAAAGCTAAACATCCTGTGTAATAGTGCTGGGCTTGACTCGAATATATGACTTATCTCGGTGATCTTGGTTCAATTCCTCGCGCTGCGCCTGCCTCGCGCGTCGACAGCCGTAGAGTAGCCAGTTTAGGTCCGCACAAGCCTCTCCCACTTCTCCCCACTCTTCTATGTGCTCTACGTCCTCAGGTCCCGGCCCTCGAGCGAGCTTAGCCGCCGCTGGTATGCCAGGTCGTGATGCCGTGGTCAAGGCCAGGGAGTGAGGGCTGGAGAGCCAGTAGGAGCTCCTGAGTTGCGATGCTCAAGAGCCCCCCTTTTAACGCGCAAGCGAATTACATGGGAGAGAGAGAGTCGTGGCACCGCCTGTGGTTCTCCTCAGGAGGTTCCTACAGGTTAGCGCGAGGAGGGACATAGATTTCCCCTGTGATTGCCGGTCTGTCGCTGGTTTCTCAGCAAGAAGGTGAGGGCACTGAGGGCCTGGTGAGGTGATGTGCGCGGGTCGTGCCGCGAGTCAGAGCTCGACTGCTCAGATTTGTCGACATTACAGGGACAGACCCAAGCACAAGCGTCGTGCCATCATGAGCAGCTCCGGTGGTGGGTGATAATCAAGCAGGTGATAATCATAGATAGATCATGCATGAAAAGCGAACTAGCTTAGGTAATTGCAGGAACGGTACATGCCACTGGGTCTGACCCAAGCGGCCTGGGAATGATGCAGCCCGAGGGGCGCTCCCAGCAGAGTAAGCTAAAGACGCAAAAGGATACATGCCACAGGGACTGGCCCATGCGTCCTGGGAATGATGCAGCCCGAGGGGCACTCCCAGCTAAATGAACTTGGAAAATGTCACCTGGTTTAGTTGTCGAAGAGATGTCAGGGCAGCTGAAGATGCGTGGTGAAGGAGTCGCTCCTCATGAGCCTCCGGGACCCTGAGCCTCGGGAGGCCCTGGGGGTCCAGGCGGTTACTTGAGGACTGTCTCCATCTCCGCCAGGACTGCGTGGTGCCTGGCCTCCTGAGACAATAGGATGCTCCGCAGACTGCGCTTGAAGGCGGCCTCCATGCTCGGCAGGCCAAACGGCATGCGAACATAGCTGTGAGGTGGGCCCTCGCAACATCCCACGCGCGAAGGCCAGAAGCGCTCCTGAGACGCAGCCCGGTTGAGCCCTGGGATGTCGACGCAGACGCGTAGCCCGCCATCCTCTCCTAGATGGGGGCCACGCCAGGTGGGCGGCGATAGCCGCGCATGACCCTTGCATCCTGCAGCTCCTGAGTGGTCTTGGCGATGAACTCCTGAGCGTCGAGCACTCCTTGCCCGGTGCCTTCCTGAGGGAAACGTGCCGCAAAGCACGCCTCCACGTGGTGCCCAAGCGCCTCCCTCGTGATGTTAGCGAGGTATGAGGCCCTCCAAAAGAGAGCCCCCGAGCCTTGCTCGAGGAGGGCGCTGGGCGCGCCTTCCTAGGTGCAAGAGGGAGGCACCCCATCCCGGGATGCTGGTCCTGAGGTGGTGTTGCTGGAGACGCCGCTCTCCTGAGGCCCTGCATGGAGCAGCTGCTTCTTCTTCCTGGGGACGGCCTCAGGAGGGTACAGGATTCCTTCGTTGTCTGGGACCTCGACCGCCGTGGCTTGGTAAGCGCGCTCGAGTGAGCACACCGCATCCTTCTCTTCGCAAGGGTCTGTGATGATTCCGCCGCTTCCTGGCATCTTGAGGACGTTGTATCCATGATGGGTTACCTCCATGAACTTGGCCAGGGCTGGATACCCAAGGATGGCGTTGTAGGGAAGACAAATGTGGGCGACGTCGAAGTCGATGAGCTTGGTGCGGTAGTTTTTGCGTTGGACGAAGGTGACCGGAAGGCGGATCTGCCCGATTGTGGTGGTGGAGCCGTCAGTCACTCCTGAGAAAGGCTTGGTAGGTTGTAGCTGATCATATGGTACTTGAAGGCAGTCGAATGTCTCGACGGACAGGACATTGAGTCCTACACCACTGTCGATGAGAGTCTTGGTGACTTGAACGTTTCTGATGACGGGCGAACAGAGCATCGGGAGGGCGCTGACAGTTGCTGCGCACTTGAGCTGGTCAGCTGAGCTGAAGGTGATGGCGCATTTGGACCACCTGAGTGGGCGTGTGGCTTCGAGCCTGGGGAGGGCCGCGTTCACCTCGTAAGCAAACTGCTTGAAGAGGCACTGAGAGGCTGGAGCCTACCTACCGCCCAAGATGTAGGCAATGGCGCGAGGCTCCTAGAAGCCCCCAGCCCCCTCGTCCTGGTCGTCGTTCCTTCTTGGTGGTGGCGGCAGAGGAGGAAGGCCATGTTGGGGAACGTAGTAATTTCAAAAAAATTCCTACGCACACACAAGGTCATGGTGATGCATAGCAAAGAGAGGGGAGAGTGTTGTCCACGTACCCTCGTAGACCGAAAGCGGAAGCGTTAGCACAACGCGGTTGATGTAGTCGTACGTCTTCACGATCCGACTGATCAAGTACCGAACGTACGACACCCCCGAGTTCAGCACACTTCAGCCCGATGACGTCCCTCGAACTCCGATCCAGCCGAGTGTTGAGGGAGTGTTTTGTCAGCACGACGGCATGGTGACGATGATGATGTTCTACCGACGCAGGGCTTCGCCTAAGCACCGCTTCTGATGTGCTCGAGGTGGACTATGGTGGAGGGGCACCGCACACGGCTAAAAGATCAAGCGATCAATTGTTGTGTCTATGGGGTGCCCCCTGCCCCGTATATAAAGGAGCAAGGGGTGCGGTCGGCCAGAGAGAGGCGCGCCAGAGGAGTCCTACTCCTACGGGAGTAGGACTCCCCCTTTCCTTGTTGGACTAGGAGAGAGAGGGAAAGAGGTGGAGGAGAAGAAGGAAGGGGCGCCGCCTCTCCTTGTCCTATTCGTACTAGGGGAGGGGCGTGCCCCTTGCCCCGCCGCCTCCTCACTTCCACCAAGGCCCACTAAGCCCCATTAAGTCCCCGGGGTTCGGTAACCTCCGGTACTGCAGTAAAATCGATTTCACGGAACACTTCCGATATCCAAACATAGGCTTCCAATATATCAATATTCATGTCTCGACCATTTCGAGACTCCTCGTCATGTCCGTGATCACATCCGGGACTCCTAACAACCTTCGGTACATCAAAACATATAAACTCATAATATAACTGTCATCAAAACGTTAAGCGTGCGGACCCTACGGGTTCGAGAACTATGTAGACATGACCGAGACATGTCTCCGTTCAATAACCAATAGCGGAACCTGGATGCTCATATTGGCTCCTACATATTCTACGAAGATCTTTATCGGTCAGACCGCATAACAACATACGTTGTTCCCTTTGTCATCGGTATGTTACTTGCCCGAGATTCGATCGTCGGTATCTCAATACCTAGTTCAATCTCGTTACCGCAAGTCTCTTTACTCGTTCCGTAATACATCATCCCTGCAACTAACTCATTAGTTGCAATGCTTGCAAGGCTTAAGTGATGTGTATTACCGAGAGGGTTCGGAGATACCACTCAGAGCAATCGGAGTGAAAAATCCTAATCTCGAAATCGCCAACCCAACAAGTACCTTCAGAGACACCGTAGAGCACCTTTATAATCACCCGATTGCCAGTGACGTTTGGTAGCACACAAAGTGTTCCTCCGGTAAACGGGAGTTGCATAATCTCATAGTCATAGGAACATGTATAAGTCATGAATAAGGCAATAGCAACATACTAAACGATCATGTGCTAAGCTAACGGAATGGGTCATGTCAATCACATCATTCTCCTAATGATGTGATCCCGTTAATCAAATGACAACTCGTGTCTATGGTTAGGAAACATAACCATCTTTGATCAACGAGCTAGTCAAGTAGAGGCATACTAGTGACACTCTGTTTGTCTATGTATTCACACATGTATTATATTTTCAGTTAATACAATTCTAGCATGAATAATAAACATTTATCATGATATAAGGAAATAAATATAACTTTATTATTGCCTCTAGGGCATATTTCCATCAGTCTCCCACTTGCACTAGAGTCAATAATCTAGATTACACAGTAATGATTCTAACACCCATGGAGCCTTGGTGTTGATCATGTTTTGCTCGTGGAAGAGGCTTAGTCAACTGGTCTGCTACATTCAGATCCGTATGTATCTTGCAAATTTCTATGTCTCCCACCTGGACCAAATTCCAGATGGAATTGAAGCGTCTCTTGATGTGCTTGGTTCTCTTGTGAAATCTGGATTCCTTCGCCAAGGCAATTGCTCGATTGTCACAAAAGATTTTCATTGGACCCGATGCACTAGGTATGACACCTAGATCGGATATGAACTCCTTCATCCAGACTCCTTCATTTGCGCTTCAAGCAGCTATGTACTCCGCTTCACACGTAGATGCCGAACGATGCTTTGTTTAGAACTGCACCAACCGACAGCTCCACCGTTCAATGTAAACATGTATCCGGTTTGCGATTTAGAATCGTGGGATCAGTGTCAAAGCTTGCATCAATGTAACCATTTACGATGAGCTCTTTGTCACCTCCATAAACGAGAAACATATCCTTAGTCCTTTTCAGGTATTTCAGGATGTTCTTGACCGCTGTCCAGTGATCCACTCCTGGATTACTTTGGTACCTCCCTGCTAGACTTATATCAATGCACACATCAGGTCTGGTACACAGCATTGCATAAATGATAGAGCCTATGGCTGAAGCATAGGGAACATCTTTCATTTTCTCTCTATCTTCTGTAGTGGTCGGGCATTGAGTCTTACTCATCTTCACACCTTCAAACACAGGCAAGAACCCTTTCTTTGCTTGATCCATTTTGAACTTCTTCAAAACTTTGTCAAGGTATGTGCTTTGTGAAAGTCCAATTAAGCGTCTTGATCTATCTCTATAGATCTTAATGCCCAATATATAAGCATCTTCACTAAGATCTTTCATTGAAAAACTCTTATTCAAGTATCCCTTTATGCTATCTAGAAATTATATATCATTTCCAATAAGTAATATGTCATCCACATATACTATCAGAAATGCTATAGAGCTCCCACTCACTTTCTTGTAAATACAGGCTTCTCCAAAAGTCTGTACAAAACCAAATTCTTTGATCACACTATCAAAGCGTTTATTCCAACTCCGAGAGGCCTGCACCAGACCATAAATAGATCGCTGGAGCTTGCACACTTTGTTAGCTCCCTTTGGATCGACAAAACCTTTCGGTTGCATCATATAAAACTCTTCTTCCAGAAATCCATTCAGAAATGCAGTTTTGACATCCATCTGCCAAATTTCATAATCATAAAATGCGGCAATTGCTAACATGATTCGGACAGACTTAATCATCGCTACGGGTGAGAATGTCTCATCATAGTCAATCCCTTGAACTTGTCGAAAACCTTTCACAACAAGTCGAGCTTTGTAGACTGTAACATTACCGTCAGCGTCAGTCTTCTTCTTGAAGATCCATTTATTCTCAATTGCTTGTCGATCATCGGGCAAGTCAACCAAAGTCCACACTTTGTTCTCATACATGGATTCCATCTCAGATTTCATGGCCTCAAGCCATTTTGTGGAATCTGGGCTCACCATCGCTTCTTCATAGTTCGTAGGTTCATCATGGTCTAGTAACATGACTTCCAGAATAGGATTGCCGTACCACTCTGGTGCGGATCTTACTCTGGTTGATCTACGAGGTTCAGTAACAACTTGATCTGAAGTTCCATGATCATCATCATTAACTTCCTCACTAATTGGTGTAGGCATCACAGGAACAGATTTCTATGATGAGCTACTTTCCCATAAGGGAGCAGGTATAGTTACCTCATCAAGTTCTACTTTCCTCCCACTCACTTCTTTCGAGAGAAACTCCTTCTCTAGAAAGGATCCATTCTTAGCAACGAATGTCTTGCCTTCGGATCTGTGATAGAAGTTGTACCCAACAGTCTCCTTTGGGTATCCTATGAAGACACATTTTTTCGATTTGGGTTCAAGCTTATCAGGTTGAAGTTTTTTCACATAAGCATCGCAGCCCCAATATTTAAGAAACAACAACTTTGGTTTCTTGCCGAACCACAGTTCATAAGGCGTCGTCTCAATGGATTTTGATGGTGCCCTATTCAACGTGAATGCGGCCGTCTCTAAAGCATAACCCCAAAACGATAGCGGTAAATCAGTAAGAGACATCATAGATCGCACCATATCTACTAAAGTATGATTACGACGTTCGGACACACCATTACGTTGTGGTGTTCGGGGTGTCTGAGTTGCGAAACTATTCCGCATTGTTTCAAATGTAGACCAAACTCGTAACTCAAATATTCTCCTCCACGATCAGATCGTAGAAACTTTATTTTCTTGTTACGATGATTTTCAACTTCACTCTGAAATTATTTGAACTTTTCAAATGTTTCAGACTTATGTTTCATTAAGTAGATATACCCATATCTGCTTAAATCATCTGTGAAGGTGAGAAAATAACGATATCCGCCACGAGCCTCAACATTCATCGGACCACATACATCTGTATGTATGATTTCCAACAAATCTGTTGCTCTCTCCATAGTACCGGAGAACGGCGTTTTAGTCATCTTGCCCATAAGGCACGGTTACATAAGTACCAAGTGATTCATAATCAAGTGGTTCCAAAAGTCCATCAGTATGGAGTTTCTTCGTGCGCTTTACACCGATATGACCTAAATGGCAGTGCCACAAATAAGTTGCACTATCATTATCAACTCTACACCTTTTTGCTTCAACTTTATGAATATGTGTATCACTACTATCGAGATTCATCAAAAATAGACCACTCTTCAAGGGTACATGACCATAAAAGATATTACTCATATAAATAGAACAACCATTATTCTCTGATTTAAATGAATAACCATCTCGCATCAAACAAGATCCAGATATAACGTTCATGCTCAACGCTGGCACCAAATAACAATTATTTAGGTCTAAACTAATCCCGAAGGTAGATGTAGAGGTAGCGTGCCGACCGCGATCACATCGACTTTGGAACCATTTCCCACGCGCATCGTCACCTCATCCTTGCCCAGTGTTTGCTTAATCTGTAGTCCCTGTTTCGAGTTGCAAATATTAGCAACAGACCAATATCAAATATCCAGGTGCTACTGCGAGCTCTAGTAAGGTACACATCAATAACATGTATATCACATATACCTTTGTTCACCTTGCCATCCTTCTTATCTGCCAAATACTTGGGGCATTTCTGCTTCCAGTGACCAGTCTGCTTGAAGTAGAAGCACTCAGTTTCAGGCTTAGGTCCGGACCTAGGTTTCTTCTCCTGAGCAGCAACTTGGTTGCTGATCTTCTTAAAGTTCCCCTTCTTCTTCCCTTTGCCCTTTTTCTTGAAACTAGTGGTCTTATTGACCATCAACACTTGATGCTCCTTCTTGATTTTACCTCCGCAGCCTTTAGCATCGCGAAGAGCTCAGGAATTGTCTTATCCACCCCTTTCATAATAGTTCATCACGAAGCTCTTGTAGCTTGGTGGCAGTGATTGGAGAATTCTGTCACTGATGCTATCATCCAGAAGATTAAGTCCCAGTTGAATCAAGTGATTGCAGTACCCAGACATCTTGAGTATATGCTCACTGACAAAACTATTCTCCTCCATCTTGCAGCTATAGAACTTATTGGAGACTTCATATCTCTCAATCCGTGCATTTGCTTGAAATATTAACTTCAACTCCTGGAACATCTCATATGCTCCATGACGTTCAAAACGTCGTTGAAGTCCCGGTTCTAAGCCGTAAAGCATGGCACATTGAACTATCGAGTAGTCATCGACTTTGCTCGCCAAACGCGTTCTTAACATCGTCGGTTGCATCGGCAGCAGTTCGGCACCCAGCGGTGCTTCCAGGACATAATTCTTACGTGCGATAATGAGGATAATCCACAAGTTACGGACCCAGTCCGTGTAATTGCTACCATCATCTTTCAACTTTGCTTTCTCAAGGAACGCATTAAAATTCAACGGAACAACAACACGGGCCATCTATCTACAATCAACATAGACAAGCAAGATACTATCAAGTACTAGTTCATGATAATTTTAAGTTCAATTAATCATATTACTTAAGAACTCCCACTTAGAAAGACATCCCTCTAATCTTCTAAGTGATCACGTGATCCAAATTAACTAAACCATAACCGATCATCACGTGAAATGGAGTAGTTTTCAATGGTGAACATCACTATGTTGATCATATCTAATATATGATTCACGCTCGACCTTTCGGTCTCAAAGGTGTCCGAGGCCATATCTCGCATATGCTAGGCTCGTCAAGTTTAACCCGAGTATTCTGCGTGTGCAAAACTGGCTTGCACCCATTGTAGATGGACGCAGAGCTTATCACACCCGATCATCACGTGGTGTCTGGGCACGACGAACTTTGGCAACAGTGCATACTCAGGGAGAACACTTTTATCTTGAAATTTAGTGAGAGATCATCTTATAATGCTACCGTCAATCAAAGCAAGATAAGATGCATAAAATATAAACATCACATGCAATCAATATAAGTGATATGATATGGCCATCATCATCTTGTGCTTGTTATCTCCATCTCCGAAGCACCGTAATCATCACCATCGTCACCGGAGCGACACCTTGATCTCCATCGTAGCATCGTTGTCATCTCGCCAAACTTATGCTTCTAAGACTATCGCTACCGCTTAGTGATAAAGTAAAGCATTACAGGGCGATTGCATTGCATACAATAAAGCGACAACCATATGGCTCCTGCCCGATTGCCGATAACTTCGGTTAAAAACATGATCGTCTCATACAATAAAATTTAGCATCATGTCTTGACCATATCACATCACAACATGCCCTGCAAAAACAAGTTAGACGTCCTCTACTTTGTTGTTGCAAATTTTACGTGGCTGCTACGGGCTTAGCAAGAACCGTTCTTCCCTACGCATCAAAACCACAACGATAGTTTGTCAAGTTGGTGATGTTTTAACCTTCGAAAGGACCGGGCGTAGCCACACTCGGTTCAACTAAAGTTGGAGAAACTGACACCCGCCAGCCACCTGTGTGCAAAGCACGTCGGTAGAACCAGTCTCGTGTAAGCATACGCGTAATGTCGGTCCGGGCCACTTCATCCAACAATACCTGCGAACCAAAGTATGACATGCTGGTAAGCAATATGACTTATATCGCCCACAACTCACTTGTGTTCTACTCGTGCATATGACATCTACGCATAAAACCTGGCTCGGATGCCATGTTGGGGAACGTAGTAATTTCAAAAAAATTCCTACGCACACCCAAGATCATGGTGATGCATAGCAATGAGAGGGGAGAGTGTTGTCCAGGTACCCTCGTAGACCGAAAGCGGAAGCGTTAGCACAACGCGGTTGATGTAGTCGTACGTCTTCACGATCCAACCGATCAAGTACCGAACGTACGGCACCTCCGAGTTCAACACGTTCAGCCCGATGGCGTCCCTCGAACTCCGATCCAGCCGAGTGTTGAGGGAGAGTTTCACAAGACCTGACGGTGTGGTGACGACGATGATGTTCTACCGACGCAGGGCTTCGCCTAAGCACCACTACAGTATTATCGAGGTGGACTATGGTGGAGGGGGGCACCGCACACGGCTAAAAGATCAAATGATCAATTGTTGTGTCTGGGGTGCCCCCTACCCCCGTATATAAAGGAGCAAGGGGGGTGCGGTCGGCCAGGAGAGAGGGCACGCCAGGAGGAGTCGTACTCCTACCGGGAGTAGGACCCCCCCCTTTTCCTTGTTGGACTAGGAGAGAGAGGGGAAAGAGGTGGAGGAGAAGAAGGAAGGGGGGCGCCGCCCCCCTCTCCTTGTCCTATTCGGACTAGGGGGGAGGGGCGCGTGGCCCTTGCCCTGGCCGCCTCTCCTCTCTTCCACCAAGGCCCACTAAGGCCCATTAAGTCGCCGGGGGGTTCCGGTAACCTCCCGGTACTCCGGTAAAATCCGGATTTCACCCGGAACACTTCCGATATCCAAACATAGGCTTCCAATATATCAATCTTCATGTCTCGACCATTTCGAGACTCCTGGTCATGTCCGTGATCACATCCGGGACTCCGAACAACCTCCGGTACATCAAAACATATAAACTCATAATATAACTATCATTGAAACGTTAGGCGTGTGGACCCTACGGGTTTGAGAACTATGTAGACATGACCGAGACATGTCTCCGTTCAATAACCAATAGCGGAACCTGGATGCTCATATTGGCTCCTACATATTCTACGAAGATCTTTATCGGTCAGACCGCATAACAACACACGTTGTTCCCTTTGTCATCGGTATGTTACGTGCCCGAGATTCGATCGTCGGTATCTCAATACCTAGTTCAATCTCGTTACCGACAAGTCTCTTTACTCGTTCCGTAATATATCATCCCCGCAACTAACTCATTAGTTGCAATGCTTGCATGGCTTAAGTGATGTGTATTACCGAGAGGGCCCGGAGATACCTCTCCGACAATCGGAGTGACAAATCCTAATCTCGAAATACGCCAACCCAACAAGTACCTTCAGAGACACCTGTAGAGCACCTTTATAATCACCAAGTTATGTTGTGACGTTTGGTAGCACACAATGTGTTCCTCTGGTAAACGGGAGTTGCATAATCTCATAGTGATAGGAACATGTATAAGTCATGAAGAAAGCAATAGCAACATACTAAACGATTGTGTGCTAAGCTAACGGAATGGGTCATGTCAATCACATCATTCTCCTAGTGATGTGATCCCGTTAATCAAATGACAAGTCATGTCTATGGTTAGGAAACATAACCATCTTTGATCAACGAGCTAGTCAGGTAGAGGCATACTAATGACACTCTGTTTGTCTATGTATTCACACATGTATTATGTTTCCGGTTAATACAATTCTAGCATGAATAATAAACATTTATCATGATATAAGGAAATAAATAATAACTTTATTATTGCCTCTAGGGCATATTTCCTTCAGGCCAGCCTTGCCTTGAGGGCGGTCCTTACGAGGCTGATCCCTCCAAATGCCCTCACGAGATTGGTCGTGCCAGTGGTCCTCGTGAGGCTGGTCGCGCCACTCCTATCGCGGGGCACGGTCCTCCCAGCGTCCTTCACCTCATCCTCCTCCTCGGCCGTAGCCCCGGTCATTGCGCTCGGGGCATCGATCGAAGCGTCCATCTCGGATGGCTCTGACCTCTTGACAGTCGCTGGTGTTGTGGTTGTGCACGTTGTGGAAGGCGTAGAACGGACGGCTGCTCCTGGACAACTCTGGGTGGTCGTGGTTGTGCTTCACCTCCGGCTCGGCCGCGAGCACGGCCGCGCCCTTGCGTTTCACGTCCTTGACCTTGGCCATCCTATCTTCTGGTTCTGCCACCGGGAGCTCGACGAGGGAGAGACGCCCTTCCTCGGCTCTCGCTCACTTGGTCACCAGGTTGAACAGCTCCAGAGCCATGCACAGGTCTTCATGGATGGCGAGCTCCTCCTTCATCTTGACGTCGCGGACGCTGTCGGAAAATGTGGAGATGATGGCCTCGTCCGTCACCTTGGGAATCTTGAGGCGGGCGCAGTTGAAGCGCTGGATGTATTTCTGCAGGGTTTTTCCGGGTTGCTGCTTGATGCAACACAGGTAACCCGCGACCGGGGGGCGATCGCGAGTGCCCTGAAAGTTGGCAACGAAGCGGTCACGCATCTCGCCACAGGAGGAGATGCATCCCGCAGTGTGTTCAGAGCCACGGCTGGCGCTGGCCGCCTTGAGAGCCATGGGGAACCAGTTCGCCATGACTTCTTCGTCGCTGTTGTCCGCCTCGATGCTTAGTTCGTAGAGCTACAAGAACTCCACAGGGTCAGGCGTGCCGTCGTAACGCAGCGGCAGGTCAGGCTTTACTTCCCAGGCCAGATGACGCTGCACAGCTCGGGGGTGAAGGCGCGACAGCCTGCTATGGTCGCTGGAGCTCGCCGCGGAGGCGGAGGCTGGTCTTAAAATCCGTGCACAACCGCCACGGGCGGTGCACGGTCTTGACGTGGTGGCGAGGGGAGTGCAGGGGCGTCCTGCTGTAGCCGAGGGACCTCATGGCAGCTTCCTTCTTCACGCGAAAGGCACCCTGCGCGGGGGGTCGCGCTGAGGGGCCGCGCGTCTTGGCGCGAGGGAGACGTCTTGACATGGAGGCGGCGGAGGCGCTCCGTGGGCCACGTTGCCCGCGGCCGGGGGTGGACGAGGCAATGAGAGAGACGATGCAGGGGAGCCCCTAGCGGCACTGATGAGCTCAGCGATGCAGTCCAGCCACTCCTTGTAGAGGTCGTCGACTGGGCGGTAGCACAGGAGCTCACGCGCCGTGAGCAGCGCGGACTGCACATCCACGGGCCCGCGACGAGCGTGAGACGACAAGCCTGCCAGAGTCACCGACGGGGTGGCGGTGTTGCCCTCCCGCCTCACGGAGGGATGTAGCAATGAAGCTTGCTGCTCGGGTGCTGCCGGGCCGGTGGCAGCGTTGGCAGCAGGTGACGGCGAACGACGGGGAGGTCTGCCGACGGGAGCCGTCTGGGCGACGCGGGCAGCAAGGGCGGCCTGGCGCTCAGTGCGAGCCCGGCGAGCATCGGCCATGGAACTGGTGGGACGACGGAGCGTGCATCGATGGAAAGAAAGCTTCGACGCACCCCTACCTGGCGCGCCAAATGTCGGATTTCGGGTTCTTCGAACACTAGGGTGTGCCCGAAGATCTCTCTCTCCCTCGATGGCTCACTCGCTCAAGGATCTCATGGCCTAGCTCGACGAACTCAAAGAATACAGGGACACAAGATTTGTACTGGTTCGGGCCACCATTGTGGTGTAATACCCTACTCAAGTGTGGTGTGGTGGATTGCCTCTTGGGCTGGGATGAACAGTTACAAGGGAAGAACAACCTCCTGAAGAGAGGTGTTCTTGTGCTCGGTGAGCTGGTGAGTGTGAGGATGGAATGGATCCTGTCCAAGATGAGTTGCCTCCTACTATGGTGGCTAGTCCTATTTATAGAGGCCTGGTCCTCTTCCCAAATATTGAGAGGGAAGGGATGCCACAACGGCCGAGTTTGAAGGGGGACAGCTAGTACAGCTTATCCTGACAAAAGTAGTCTTCGCCTGCCAAAGGCTTTGGTGGTGACGCCATCTTGGGCTCCACGGTGGCCTCCGTCCTGTCGTCCTGTTGGTCTTGGTCTCGTTGCACCAATATGGAAACCTTTGCCCGACGCCTCGGTACTCCTCGCCTGCGCTTGCCTCATTAGCACCAAAGAGGAAACAAGGACACTTTGTCTTGTGGCCAAGGCCACCGGCGCCATTGCCGGTGTCAAAACCGGCGGATCTCGGGTAGGGGGTCCCGAATTGTGCGTCTATGATCGATGGTAACAGGAGACGGGGACACAATGTTTACCTGTGTTTGGGCCCTCTCTATGGAGGTAATACCCTACTTCCTTCTTGATTGATCTTGATGAATATGAGTATTACAAGAGTTGATCTACCACAAGATCGTAATGGCTAAACCCTAGAAGTCTAGCTTGTATGACTATGGTATCGGTCTCCTGATCCGGACTAAGCCCTCTGGTTTATATAGACACCGGAGGGATCTAGGGTTACATAATGTCGGCTACAGAGAAAGGAAATCTTCATATTTGATCGCCAAGCTTGCCTTCCACGCCAAGGAGAGTCCCATCCGGACATGGGTGAGAGTCTTCGGTCTTCGTATTTTCACAGCCCATTAGTCCGGCCCATGGCTAACAGGCCGGACGCTCGAGGACCCCTTAGTCCAGGACTCCCTCAGTAGCCCCCGAACCAGGCTTCAATGACGAGGTGTCCGGCGCGCAGATTGTCTTCGGCATTGCAAGGTGGTTTCCTCCTCCGATGACTTCAAAGTGATGTATCTAGCCTTCCATTTAATGTCGTACCCCGCAGCTTATGTGCGCCAATCAGCTTCAGCTTCCATGTGATGAGAAAATGCGAGAGGTCAGAGTTTTTTTGCATATAGCACCCTAGTCACCAAAAAGAGCGTCTATTTAAAGAGATTGGATCCCAGATCCAGTTGGCACCACGCGGAAAAAATCCTTAGAGACGGCCCAGAAAAGACCATCCCAACATGGCGAGCGCACCCAGTTCTTCCTCCCGTCCCTGCAGCCCAAAAAAGGCGAGTGGGGGAGGTGCTTCGTATTCCATGGTCAGCTGGAGAAGCTGCAAACACAGGGATTCTCGCCCCACGCATCTAGTCCTGCTCGAGCAGGATCGATCGCCTTCAATGGCGGGGCTTAGGCTGAAGATTTCCCAATCCATCCGGGGAACGAGTGTGCTTTGTTCCTTATCTGCTAAGAGGTGTCGGATTTCCAATTCATCCATTCCCCCGCGGGCTTCTGGAGTATTATGGCCTCCAACTACACAACTTTACTCCAGCCTCCCTCCTACATATCGCGGGTTATGTTGCCCTTTGCGAGCTATTCCTGGGTTGTGAGGCTCATTTTGAACTGTGGAGAAAGTTATTCTGCCTCGTCCCACGCAACCACGAGGGGTCGATATTTGAAGTGGGCGGAGCCGAAATATGGCGCATCGCCGAGACCGGATACCTATCCGGCACACCAAAGAAGGCATCCGAAGAGTGGCCGTCCGAGTGGTTTTATATCGAGGACGTCGCGCTTCCAGACCCAGTTCGGAGGGGTCTCCCCGAGTTCGCAAGAGTTCCTTTGAAGAAATGCCACAGCTGGCGCCCCCGGAGTCTTGAAAAAGACGATAGCGCGGAAGTTCGTCAACTCATGGGCAAGATAAAGACGCTCGCCCAGTCTGGATTATCAATAGCCGAGGTAATGGTGAATTCAATAGTGCGGGGGGTCAGGCACTCCAATATCGAGGGCTTCCCATGTGGCACTACAATGGGGAAGATGACGCCTCCCGCTGCGGCAAGAAGGGTCCGGACACCCCCGCCGCTCTGGCCAAAATATTGGCCGAACTGTACAAAGGGGAGGAGGAGGAGTTCCTTCATATCAAGCGCAGAGATGGATATTCCATGTACAATCCACCGAGCTGGGTAAGCCTTAACCCGTCTGCTCTGTTCTGCTTACTCCTCTCCTCAAGTCATCTTTTAATGAATTTGTAATCCGCCTATTCATTATAGCACTGGTGAAAGGTCTCCGAGGGGCTTTATAGCCCCGCCCCCAGCTGGAGGACCACAACCGGGACATTGACCCTGGATTCGAGGAGGATCTGGATATATTCGTGACGCTCGTGGACGGGACGTTTTACCAGGCGAGCTATGATGGCACGGAAGTGGCCATCATCACCGACTACCCTGGTCTTCTTCCCGCCTCCCATGTAAGTAATCAGGAGACATTTTCGCCAAAGGAGTTTCCTCGTTCTGCCTCACCCACCGCACTACCTCGTGCTCTAAAGGGGAGGCATTCATCGTGCCGTGTTACCCCAGGAGCGATGCCGAAGAGAGCGGCTCCTACTCCGGGCAAGCCTTGGAAGAGGAAGGCAAACGAAGACACGGTCGGGCCCTCATCAAAGAGGTATGGGTTTGTAAATATGTCCTTAGCAGTTGCATCCAACTGAGACTTGCGTGTTCATCCTGTATCAGGAAAAGAGTTCGTCAGACTGTGTCCAGGGATCCGGCCGGATATACTCCCAACAGCCGGGATCCGGTCCTAGCCGAAGAGACAAGGGCCAATATGGGAGTGGCACCGGACCGTCCTTCGGCTGAGGACACAGAAGATATGTCCGTCACCAACTCGAAAGTGGAGAGTGCCATGAATCATCGGCACCGGAGGACCGTTTTATGCGACCCCCGCTTCTCGGAAGAGGCGTTCAATGAATTCAGCTCAGCTGATGCATACATCCGAGCTGCTCGAGATGGGCTTGGCAGAGCCACAGAGCAACATTTGAAAGATGTGCAGGTAAATTTACTGTGTCCGGAATATGATAACCATATGCCAGTAGCCCTCGAGACTTAAAGTAGTTGGGTAGTTGGTACAACTGATTTGAGGATCATTGTATAACCAGGTTCTTATGGAGAAGAATGACCTACTAGCTCAAGAGCTAGAAAGGTGTCGGACATGTTTAATCATTGCTATCACTAATTGGAGAAATCCAAGAAGGCGTCACTGCAATATTCCTCCATCGAGAAAATATAAGTATATGTCAAGAATGCTAACAATATTGCATATACCATGACATAATTGTCGAGGAATTCAAGGAGGCATCGGAAGTCGAAGCGAATGAACAAGAAGCCAAAAGGCTACATCTTTATGACCCGAGCATGTCTTTGAAGCGGTCATTGATGAGAATAATCAACTCCAGGATTCCAAGACCCATCTGGGCGAAGAGCTGAAGGATGTGCTGGCCCAGCTAGCCGACTCCGTGAAGCAAAATAAGAGGCTATGAGGCGGCATATTTAGTATGTGTTCAAAATTACCACCATGTAATTCGGCCAGGAAAGGAACTGACAGAACTAAGTCCGTAGGTATGCTGACTGGCCGTCCCGAGGAGGAGATGTCCGGATCTTCGGGTGATCTACTACAAGAGCTGTCGCAAATGCAAGAGCAAGCACGATAGGCGATGCGAAGTATTGCCAAGGCCTTATGGCCGTCCGCCTCCCCTCCAGGAAGTATGGGAGAGCATATACAACTATTCAAGGGAGCGCGGTGGCGTTTCCGGTTACGGAAAATATCAGCCTGTCGGGAAGGTGCAAGAGAAGCCTGGGCCATGGTGAAAACACGTTATACCAAGCTTGATCCGAATCATATGGCCCGGGTCGGGCCTCTAAGGTCAGACGGGAAGGAAATTCCTGTGGGTTTGGTGTATAACCAAGTCGAACTAGCCGCCAAGTATTCCCAACAGGATTGCAAATTAGACAGCCTGCTGGACGGCATAGAACAGGAAGTTTTTGAGTCTTAAATGACTATGTACTTTCCTTGGCCTATGTAACTCTAGCTGAATTGTAAAATGCTTGTCATGGCATACCTTTTTGCTTCGACCTCTGGACCCGAGGGTTGATACGTCTCTGTCGTATCTATAATCTTTGATTGTTCCATGCCAATATTCTACAACTTCCATATACTTTTTGGCAACTTTTTATACTATTTTTGGGACTAACATATTGATCCAGTGCCTAGTGCCGCCTCCTCATTTGCATGTTTTGGTTTCGCAAAATATCCATATTAAACGGAGTCCAAACAGGATAAAACGGACGGAGATTTTTTGGAATATTTGGAAAGTCCGGAAGAAAGATCATCGCGAACGGAGTCCGAGGTGGGCACGAGGTAGGGCGCGCCTACCCCCCTGTGGCGCCGACCCTCGTGACCCACCTGTAAGGCGGTTGATGCCCTCCTTCGGCCGCAAGAAAGCTATTTTTTGGTAAAAAATCACGGCGAAGGATTTAGTCCAATCGGAGTTACGGATCTCCATATATACCCGAAACGGTGAAAGGGCACCAGAGAGAACGCAGAAACAGAGAGAGACAGAGAGATAGATCCAATCTCGGAGGGGCTCTCGCCCCTCCCACGCCATGGGAGCCAAGGACCAGAGGGGAAACCCTTCTCCCATCTAGGGAGGAGGTCAAGGAATAAGAAGAAGAAGGGGGGCATCTCCCCCTTGCTTCCGGTGGCACCGGAGTGCCACCGGGGGCCATCATCATCACCGCAATCTTCACCAACAACTTCACCGCCATCATCACCAACTCTTCCCCCCTCTATGCACCGGTGTAACCTCTCTCTTACCCGCTGTAATCTCTACTTAAACATGGTGCTCAACGCTATATATTATTTCCCAATGATGTATGGCCATCCTATGATGTTTGAGTAGATCCGTTTTGTCCTATGGGCTA
The DNA here is from genome assembly GCA_021605145.1 of Aegilops bicornis. NCBI lineage: Eukaryota > Viridiplantae > Streptophyta > Magnoliopsida > Poales > Poaceae > Aegilops > Aegilops bicornis. The sequence continues at coordinate 413,746,031 of CM038673.1, read as the reverse complement.
TTTGATGATCAAGATTGGTTTGAGTTGCATGTTTTATTATTGGTGCTGTCCTATGGTGCTCTCCATGTCACGCAACCGTGAGGGATTCCCGCTGTAGGGTTTGCAATATGTTTATGATCTTCTTATGGTGGGTGGCGTGAGTGACAGAAGCACAGACCCGAGTAAGTAGGTTGTTTGCGTATGGGATAAAGGGGACTTGATACTTTAATGCTATGGTTGGGTTTTACATTAATGATCTTTAGTAGTTGCGGATGCTTGCTAGAGTTCCAATGATAAGTGCATATGATCCAAGTAGAGAAAGTATGTTAGCTTATGCCTCTCCCTCAAATAAAATTGCAATAATGATTACCGGTCTAGTTATCGATTGCCTAGGGACAAATAACTTTCTCGTAACAACAAGCTCTCTACTAAAACTAATTTAGTTGTGTCTTCATCTAAACAGCCCCTAGCTTTTATTTACGTGCTCTTTATTATCTTGCAAACCTATCCAAAAAACACCTACAAAGTACTTCTAGTTTCATACTTGTTTCCGGTAAAGCGAACGTCAAGTGTGCGTAGAGTTGTATCGGTGGTCGATAGAACTTGACGGAATATTTGTTCTACCTTTAGCTCCTCGTTGGGTTAGACACTCTTACTTATCGAAAGAGGCTACAATTGATCCCCTATACTTGTGGGTTAACAAGACCTTTTTCTTGCGCCGTTGCCGGGGAGTCATAGCGTGGGGTGAATATTCTCGTGTGTGCTTGTTTTCTTTATCACTAAGTAATTTTTATTTGCTGTTCTTAGTTGTTCTCTATCTTTAGTTATGGATATGGAACACGAAATACCAAAAAAATTAGGTGTACTTTCTGCTCATGGAGATGGGGAACCTCCTAAAACCCTCGATCTTTGGTTACGTGAAAGATATTATGTACTACTTTAATAATCCTGAGAAAACCCCATTCAATTATGTAATGGGAGTAACGTTGGATCAACGTGAATACTTTAGGGATTACCGCTTGACACAAAAAGGGAAACTATTACGGGATCAAATTCATATATTGAAGTGGTATGCTAGACAACTATGCTTGGAATATGATTATACTTGTTTCTCTAGGATGAAGGCTCCACACCTTCCCTTTTCATGCAAATTTAATGATAATAAAACCTTAGCTTCTTATGCTAATGGTATATATGATTACTATGATGTGGAGCAAATAGAAGAATTTGTTGCTTTTATGGGTGCTTATGAAATTGAATCTATGTTTAAAGAGTTTGAAGATTTTGATGATGCTGCTTATAGAACTGAAAATTTAGCTATCCTCAAATATTGTTATGAGAATTATGAAATTAATGCACTTATTAAGAAAGTCTCCGCTGTCCAGGAAGAGACTAATATTTTGCAGGAGTCTATGGAAGAAGAAATTGATGAAACTGTGAGCTCATTGGATGAAAAAGATGATGAGGAGAGCGAAGAACAAAAGGAGGAAGAGCGGATTAGCTACCCGTGCCCACCTTCTAATAAAAGTAACCCTCCAACTCATACATTGTTTAATTCCCCTTCGTGCTTACCGAAGGATGATTGCTATGATGACTGTTATGATCCCGTTGATTCTCTTGAAATATCCCTTTTTGATGATGCTTGCTATGCGTGTGGCCAAGATGCCAATATGAATTATGCTTATGGAGATGAACTTGCTATGGTTCCTTATATTAAACATGAAATTGTTGCTATTGCACCCACACATGATAGTCCTATTATCTTTTTGAATTCTCCCAATTATACTATATCGGAGAACTTTGCTCTTATTAACGATCATATTGATGGGTTGCCTTTTGCCGTTGCACATGATGATTTTGATAGATATAACATGCATGTGCTTGCTGCTCCTACTTGCAATTATTATGAGAGAGGAACTATATCTCCACCTCTCTATGTTTCCAACATGATAAAATTGCAAGAAACTATTTATACTATGCATTGGCCTTTACTAGGTGTGCATGAATTGTTCTTTTATGACATGCCGATGCATAGGAAGAGGGTTAGACTTCGTCATTACATGATATATGTTGCTTTGTGCTCACTACTAAATGCCAAATCATTGTTAATTAAAATTGGCTTTGATATACCTTGGGATCCGGGTGGATCCATTACTTGAGCACAATATGCCTAGCTTAATGGCTTTAAAGAAAGCGCTGCCAGGGAGACAACCCAGAAGTTTTAGAGAGTCATTTATTTCTGTTGAGTGCTTTCATATAGTTTAAAAACAACAAAAATAAAGAGGGGAACCCAAAACTTTTTCAAAAAGGAAAGTGAAAGTGAGAAAGACAAGCATTGTTGAAGTGGGAGAACTCCTTGAACTTTGTTCATGCTCACGGCAACTTTGTGAATCTTGATTACAGAAACTTTTCAACAAAAATAATTATCCCCTTGTACAATTCCATTGTATTATAAAAATAATGTGCCAAGGTTTTCCTCTAGGATGTTTACAATACTTGTTGGTTTGTACGGTGCAGGACAGAAACTTTGGCTGTAGTGCGTGATTTTTAATGTTTTACTGGAACGTCAAATGGTTCTGATTCTTTTTGCACTGTCCTTCTGTACAAAGTTTTTATTTTTCCTAATTTTGGAAGAATTTTTCAAGTATCAGAAGTATGGTGAATGTTCAGATTATTACAGAATGTTCTGTTTTAGACAGATTCTGTTTTTGATGCATAGTTTGCTTGTTTTGATGAAACTATCAATTTATATCAGTGGATTAAGCCATGAAAAAGTTATATTACAGTAGACACAATGCAAAAATAAAATATGAATTGGTTTGCAACAGTACTTAGAGTGGTGATTTCCTTTATTATACTAACGGATCTTGCCGAGTTTTCTGTTGAAGTTTTGTGTGGATGAAGTGTTCAATGATCGAGAAGGTTCCAATGTGAGAAGAAGGAAGAGAGGCAAGAGCTCAAGCTTGGGGATGCCCGAGGCACCCCAAGTAAATATTCAAGGAGACTCAAGCGTCTAAGCTTGGGGATGCTGGGAAGGCATCCCCTCTTTCTTCAACAAGTATCGGTATGTTTTCGGATTCGTTTCATTCATGTGATATGTGCAAATCTTGGAGCATCTTTTGCATTTAGTTTTCATTTTTTATTTTATGCACCATGCTGGTATGAGATGGTCCTTGGTTGATTTATAGAATGCTCATTGAACTTCACTTATATCTTTTGAGTATGGCTTTATAGAATGCTTCATGTGCTTCACTTATATCATTTGAAGTTTGGATTGCCTGTTTCTCTTCACTTAGACAACCGCCATTTGTAGAATGCTCTTTTGCTTCACTTATAATTGTTAGAGCATGGGTATATCTTTTGTAGAAAGAACTAAACTCTCGTGCTTCACTTATATCTATTTAGAGAGATGACAGGAACTGGTCATTCACATGGTTAGTCATAAAATCCTACATAAACTTGTAGATCACTGAATATGATATGTTTGATTCCTTGCAATAGTTTTGTGATATAAAGATGGTGATATTAGAGTCATGCTAGTGGGTAATTGTGAAATTGAGAAACACTTGTGTTGAGGTTTGCAAGTTCCGTAGCATGCACGTATGGTGAATCGTTATGTAACGAAGTCGGAGCATGAGGTGTTTATTGATTGTCTTCCTTATGAGTGGCAGTCGGGGACGAGCGATGGTCTTTTCCTACCAATCTATCCCCCTAGGAGCATGCGCGTAGTACTTTGTTTTGATGGCTAATAGATTTTTGCAATAAGTATGTGAGTTCTTTATGACTAATGTTGAGTCCATTGATTATACGCACTCTCACCCTTCCATCATCGCTAGCCTCTTCGGTACCGTGCATTGCCCTTTCTCACCTAGAGAGTTGGTGCAAACTTCGCCGGTGCATCCAAACCCCATGATATGATACGCTCTGTCGCACATAAACCTCCTTATATCTTCCTCAAAACAGCCACCATACCTACCTATCATGGCATTTCCATAGCCATCCCGAGATATATTACCATGCAACTTCCATCATCATCATATACATGACTTGAGCATTTATTGTCATATTGCTTTGCATGATCGTAAGATAGCTAGCATATTGTTTTCATGGCTTGTCCATTTTTTGATGGCATTGCTACGCTAGATCATTGCACATCCCGGTACACTGCCGGAGGCATCCATATAGAGTCATATCTCTTTGTTCTAGTATCAAGTTGTAATATTGAGTTGTAAGTAGATAAAAGTGTGATGATTATCATTATTAGAGCATTGCCCCGGTGAGGAACGGATGATGGAGACTATGATTCCCCCACAAGTCGGGATGAGACTCCGGACGGAAAAAAAAGTAAAAAAAAAGAGAAAGTCCAAAAAAAGAGAAGGCCCAAAAAAAGAAAAAATATGAAAAAAATGAGAGAAAAAGAGAGAAGGGGCAATGTTACTATCCTTTTACCACACTTTTGCTTCAAAGTAGCACCATGTTCTTCATATAGAGAGTCTCTTGAGTTATCACTTTCATATACTAGTGGGAATTTTCATTATAGAACTTGGCTTGTATATTCCAACGATGGGCTTCCTCAAATGCCCTAGGTCTTCATGAGCAAGCAAGTTGGATGCACACCCACTTAGTTTCAGTTTGAGCTTTCATATACTTACAGCTCTAGTGCATCCGTTGCATGGCAATCCCTACTCCTCGCATTGACATCAATTGATGGGCATCTCCATAGCCCAATGATTAGCCGCGTTGATGTGAGACTTTCTCCTTCTTTGTCTTCTCCACATAACCCCCATCATCATATTCTATTCCACCTATAGTGCTATGTCCATGGCTCACGCTCATGTATTGCGTGAAAGTTGAAAAGGTTTGAGAAATGTCAAAAGTATGAAACAATTGCTTGGCTTGTCATCGGGGTTGTGCATGATGTGAATATTTTGTGTGGTGAAGACGGAGCATAGCCAGACTATATGATTTTGTAGGGATGAGCTTTCTTTGGCTATGTTATTTCAATAAGACATAATTGCTTGGTTGGTATGCTTGAAGTATTATTGTCTTTATGTCAAAGGATAGACTATTGCTTTGAATCACTCGTGTCTTAATATTCATGCCATGATTAGACATATGATCAAGATTATGCTAGGTACCATTCCACATCAAAATTATCTTTTTATCATTTACCTACTCGAGGACGAGCAGGAATTAAGCTTGGGGATGCTGATACGTCCGTCAGATCTATAATTTTTATTGTTCCATGCCAATATTCTACAACTTCCATATACTTTTGGAAACTTTTTATACTATTTTTGGGACTATTGATCCAAAGGTTCGGTGCCGTTCTGTCTGTTGCATGTTTTTGGTTTCGCAGAATATCCATATCAAACGGAGTCCAAACGGGATAAAAACGGACGGAGATTTTTTTTGGAATATTTGGAAAGTCTGGAAGAAGGATCATCGCGAAATGGAGTCCGAGGTGGGAACGAGGTAGGGGGAACGCCCTACCCCCCCCCCCCCCAGGGCGCGCCCCTGACCCTCGTGGCCCACCTGTAAGGCGGTTGATGCCCTCCTTCGGCCGCAAGAAAGCTAATTTTTGGTAAAAAAATCACGGCGAAGGTTTTTGTCCAATCGGAGTTACGGATATCCATATATACCCGAAACGGTGAAAGGGCACCAAAGAGAACGCAGAAACAGAGAGAGACAGAGAGATAGATCCAATCTCGGAGGGGCTCTCGCCCCTCCCATGCCATGGGAGCCAAGGACCAGAGGGGAAACCCTTCTCCCATCTAGGGAGGAGGTCAAGAAAGAAGAAGAAGAAGAAGGGGGGCTGAGGGAGTCCTGGATTAGGGGGTGTCCGGATAGCCGAACTATCACCGTTGGCCGGACTCCTGGACTATGAAGATAGAAGATTGAAGACTTCGTCCCGTGTCCGGATGGGACTTTCCTTGGCGTGGAAGGCAAGCTTGGCGACACGGATATGTAGATCTCCTACCATTGTAACCGACTGTGTAACCCTAGCCCTATCCGGTGTCTATATAAACCGGAGGGTTTTAGTCCAGAGGGACAGAACAACAATCATACCATAGGCTAGCTTCTAGGGTTTAGCCTCCTTGATCTCATGGTAGATCTACTCTTATACTACCCATATCATCAATATTAATCAAGCAGGAGTAGGGTTTTACCTCCATCGAGAGGGCCCGAACCTGGGTAAAACATCGTGTCCCTTGTCTCCTGTTACCATCCGCCTAGACGCACGATTCGGGACCCCCTACCCGAGATCCGCCAGCTTTTGACACCGACATTGGTGCTTTCATTGAGAGTTCCTCTATGTCGTGCGTCTTTAGGCCCGATGGCTCCTTCGATCATCAACAATGACGCGGTCCGTGGTGAGACTTTTCTCCCGGACAGATCTTCAGATTCGACGGCTTTGCCGCGGGACAATTCACTTGGCCATCTGGAGCATATCGAAGCTACGCCCGGCCATCGTGTCAGATTTGGGAGTTTGAACTACACGGCCGACATCCGCGGAGACTTGATCTTCGACGGATTTGAGCCACAACCACGCTACACAAGACTTGTCTCGACGGGCACGATCTAGCTCTGCCGCGAACAGTGCCTCGAGGCCGCACCGGTCCGCTCCGACCCTTAGCTCGGAGCCGACTCCCCCGATCGAGGACGAGTGGTTGGACACCGCCTCGCGGGCTACGATCTCTACGGCGATTGAGCCGAACTCCATCCCTGTCCTTTGCAAAGACCATGACTCCAAGGTGCCGGACTCCTCTCCGGACTCCAAACCCTCCGCGCCCCTGCCAATCGATTGGGCGCCGGTCATGGAGTTCATCGTCATGACATCTTTCAAAGACTCGCCCTTTGGCGACATCCTGAAATCACTAAAGTCTCTCTCTTTATCAGGAGAGCCCTGGCCGGACTACGGTCAGGAAGGTTGGGATGCGGATGACGAAGAAGTTCAACGCCCACCCACCACCCAAAGAGAAAACTACTACCCGAATTTGATGAGGAGGCCGTAGAGCCCCCACAACCAAAAAACAAGGAGGCCACCCGGTCGGATGGACGACCCCACGGCAAACAGAGAGCGGCAAACGGCGCCAAGACACAAAGCAGACGCGATCCGCATACACGGATTCAAGCATCAAAAGGATGGCCCGATTAGGTCCATCTATGGGCTGAGAAAGCAAGCTCTTCAAAGCAATGCAACATGCCAAATATCCGAACATCACGACACACCCAAATATAGGGGTGCCGCACACCCCCTGTGTTTCACCGATGAGGTGCTGGATCACGAATTCCCAGCGGGATTCAAACCCGTAAACATAGAGCCATACGACGCTACAACAGACCCTGGAGTCTGGATTGAGGATTACATCCTCCACATACACATGGCTAGAGGAGGTGATCTCCATGCCATAAAATACTTACCCCTCAAGCTCAAAGGGCCAGCCCGGCATTGGCTCAAAAGCCTCCCTGAAAATACCATTGGAAGTTGGGAAGAGCTTGAGGATGCTTTTCGGGCAAACTTTCAAGGGACTTATGTCCGTCCCTCGAGATGCGCATTTATTTAAGTCATATAACTCAACAACCCGGAGAGTCAGCCCGCAAATTTCCGGAACAGGTTCCTTACGAAAAAGAACCAAATAGTCGATTGTCCGGACGCCAAGCCTTAGCAGCTTTCAAACACAATGTCCGAGACAAATGGCTCGCTAGACACCTCGGCCAGGAGAAGCCGAGAACCATGGCTGCATTAACAAGCCTCATGACCCGCTTTTGCGCGGGAGAGGATAGCTGGCTAGCAAGATGCAGTACCAGCGACCCAAGTACATCCGGAGTAAGGGATGGAAATGGAAAACCACGACGTAGCAAAGACCAGCGCCGGACAAAGGGAAACAGCCCGAAGAGCACGGCAGTCAATGCCGGATTCAGAAGCTCCCGGCAGAATCATAAAAAACTGCCCCTCAAGGACAGCAGCGACGAGCTATCCAACCTAAACAAAATCTTGGACAAAATATGCCAAATCCACAGTACTCGGGAAGCACGCAAACCATACCCACAGAGATTGTTGGGTCTTCAAGCAGTCCGGCAAACTCAATGCCGAACACAAGGGGCTCGACACACCAAGCGAGGACAATGACGAACCCCACAAGCAGAGCACCGGAAAACAAAAGAATTTCCCACAAAAAGTCAAAACAGTGAACTCACTTCAAGTGACAAAACGGAAAAATAGAGCGGCACCCATAGAAACACGCGCCGCACGGCCTATCCCAGTAGAGTCCCAACGATGGTTGTCAAAACCAATCACCTTCGATCATCAGGACTATTCCGGAAGTATCCGAAATGCAGGATGGACTGCCTTGATATTAGATCCTATAATCAAAGGACTCCAATTTACACAAGTCCTAATGGACAGAGGTAGCGATCTAAACCTGTTATATCAGGACACAATCCGCAAAATGGGGATAGACCCAACCAAAATTCGCCATAGCAACACCTCCTTCAAAGGGGTAATGCCAGGCCTATATGCCCATTGTACGGGCTCCCTACTGCTAGAAGTTGTTTTCGGCTCATCCGACAACTTCCGCCATGAAAAATTAACCTTCCACATCGCCTGCTCGAAAGTAGCTATCAAGCACTCTTTGGGCGTGAAGCTTTCGCCCACTTTAACGCAATACCGCATTATGCATCTCTTACACTTAAAATGCCCGGTCCACGCGGCATCATCTCATCAAAAGGGAGTATTAAGTGTTACTCGAGCACGGAAGAACGTGAGACTGCCTTGACAGCCCCACACCAGTCCGGCTCCGCTAAATCAAAGCACCTGAATAGGCCATTCGAACCTCCGACACGGCTAGACGAGTCCGGCGCCTACTAGCGGCATACCCCCGTACAAGGGGTTGCACGCATGTACAACAAGAGACAATAAAGCTCAATTTTATTCACTTTTCAAACCGTACTCTGTTTATTTAATATAAAGTACATTTTTTCGCATGATCCTTTTTTCTAAGTTCCTCTCTTTTACAGATGAACAACGTGCTACACCCATCCAGGATACGGCACAACGGAGACACAGGCGCAGACGTGCAGTAGGGACCCGTTGCAAGGATTCTTTTCAGATTAAGACCCTGCGTAAACCTTTCTTACTGTCTCTTGTTGATACACATCCCCCGGTTTCTTGCTATAACCGAGGAGGAGGCTGGCGTTTTGGCATCGGCCGCACCAGAATTTTTGCACATACCTGGACACCAGGGGTTTAGGGCATTATTATGCCCGTTTTTATAAAGACCGAATACCTTAGGGAGTGTTCGGCGTCTCGAGTTAGGCCTTATATGCATCAGCTCCGAATCATGTCTTTGGTCAAATGTTGGGTTTGCCCAGCTCCCATGTTTTGGTACCTTATGTTCTGTTATATCGGCTAAGGTAGCGCTGGGAGAACCACTGCGATTGTGCCCCGGTTGAGCTGGGTTGAGCACCTCAGTGGAGAAAGCTAAAACTGACTGTCATGATATAGCGTGAGACTGGTCAACCACTCGATGACCCACAGGAATGTTTAGAATTCCCCCGCATTGACAAAGGACCGTTTCCCGGTCAGGCACATACGCGCCCCGAATTCGGGAGAGTGCGGTGCCTCTAGGGGCTATATAGTAGCCCCACCATCGAACTCCTATGGCTAAGTGAAAGTGATAAAGCATTATAGTCCGGTTGCCTAGTTTGCTACGCTATCACCTCCTTCACAGGACCAAGAGGTTGGATTAAGTGTGAAAATGCGCCTTTTTTGCAAACACCCCCGCACTATGTGCGTGGGGGCTGAAGCCGAAGACTGCCATCTTTCAGGTTATATACACATACATCAATGGCCGCACAGGAGGCGTTTTACTACTTGAATGCACAAGTATAAAAATCTCTTATATTGAAACGTTGTTTTCACAAATCATACATGTCATTTAAACATAATATCCTTCGAGCACAGCGTCTCTATTAAACGAGCGCCCTGCAGGACTTCCTCAAAATAGTGCTCGGTGGGTACTCGGCTTTTGTCTGAATCTTGGGATGCAACATCGGTGGCCTTCATCTCCGCCCAGTATGTCTTGACACGGGCAAGAGCCATCCGCGCTCCCTCTATGCATGCTGACCGCTTCATTGCATCGATATGCGGCACCGCACCAAGGAACTGTTGCATCAAGCCAAAATAACTCTTCGGCTTGGGGCTTTTCGGCCACAAATGAGTCACGACAGCCTTCATGGCAAGTCCGGACAACCTATTCAGCTCAGCCCATTCGGCCAAATGATCGGTTAACAAGAGTGGACGCTCCGTACTATGGAACTGCGACCAAAGAAGCTCTTCCATTCCGTGATCCTTTTGACCTTGGAAGTGTTCGGCCGCGTCTACGGCACTCGCCGCCAAATCCAGATAAGCATCCTCCGCACCCCACAGCCGGTCCAATTGAGCGTACTTCGGATCCGTGAATTTCCTCCGCGGCAGAAAGGGCTTTCCAGCCGCAAATATCTTCGGCCTGACGTAGCTCCTCCTCCATAGCTCTCATCGCAGAGCGAGTATCCTTGGCCTCGGTGGTGGCCTTTTTCAGGTCATCTTGTTTCGCTCGATCTTCTTTTTCAAGAAGCTCGCAACGGTCAGTAGCATTCTTCAATTTCACGGCCATCTCGGCCATTTCTTTCTTGCTTTGGCAGTGAGCAGCCTGTTCGGCTTTTAGCTCTGTGGCCGCCTTTAAAGCATCCGCATCACTTTTTCTGGCTTGCTCGTTGGCTCGGGTGAGCTCCGCCCGAAGGCTCTCCATAGCAGCGGCACCATCTGCATTAAGCATACACGTTGTAAGACATGGGCATTAAGCTCCCTTACCAGGTGTCCGCGAGAAGTTGCATACCTTGTGACTCGTCAAGCCGCTTATTAACAAGCGTGATGTCCGCATCCGCCACGTCAAGTTGCCGCTTCAGCTCGGCAAATTCATCAGCCCGGCTAGCCACCGGACGCTTCGCCACCTACATAGGAAGAGCGCGTATTATACCTCGGGTTATGATCCTCGACGCGCCGTCATTTTTGACACCGCACCAAGTCTCAGGGGCTACTATCTATACAGGGCGCATTTTATATGCAAAATTGTCAGAAGGTACATCATTTTGCGTACCTCAAAACCCGTCAGTAAACTTACGACGGCTTCATGCAACCCGCTCTCAGCGGATGAAATACTTTCAATCACCGTGCTCATTAACGTACGGTGATCTTCCGAGATGCACGCGCGCCCGAGCAGATCCTTCAGCTCCTCCGACCGTACACTCGTTGGTGCCGGACTCGTCCGGTGGCCTTTTTCGAAGGCCGGACACGGAGGGCTTTGAGGGGACATACGGCTGCCTTCTGGCCCCGCCGGATTCGGAGAAGCCCTCCGCGACGACACCTTAGGGTCGCCCGCCTCGCATGACGGTACGGTAGGCAGAGGCGTTTCGCTCTCCATCATCCCGGGATCAAGATTCCCTGAAGACGAGCTCTGCTGTGAAGGGCTGAGATCCGAACTACAAGGTAAAACTTTCGGTTACCTTCAGAAATAAGACAGGGATGTCTTTTATTTTATAAACTCCCCCCTTTTTTACTTACGGCTTGCTGGAGGGCTGATCTCCTTGTGGAAATAGTGCGGTCGAGGCATCCCCCGCTGAGGGAGTTCCGGACTAGGGGGTGTCCGGATAGCCGAACTATCATCATCGTCCGGACTCCAAGACTATGAAGATACAAGATTGAAGACTTCGTCCCGTGTCCGGATGGGACTTTCCTTGGCGTGGAAGGCAAGCTTGGCGATATGGATATGTAGATCTCCTACCATTGTAACCGACTCTGTAACCCTAGCCCTCTCCGGTGTCTATATAAACCGGATGGCTTTAGTCCATAGGACGAACAACAATCATACCATAGGCTAGCTTCTAGGGTTTAGCCTCTTTGATCTCGTGGTAGATCCACTCTTGTAACACACATCATCAATATTAATCAAGCAGACGTAGGATTTTACCTCCATCAAGAGGGCCCGAACCTGGGTAAAACATCGTGTCCCTTGTCTCCTGTTACCATCCGCCTAGACGCACAGTTCGGGACCCCCTACCCGAGATCCGCCGGTTTTGACACCGACATTGGTGCTTTCATTGAGAGTTCCTCTGTGTCGTCACTGATAGGCTCGATGGCTTCTTCGACCATCATCAACAACGCAGTCCAGGGTGAGACTTTTCTCCCCGGACAGATCTTCGTATTCGGCGGCTTCGCACTGCGGGCCGGTTCGCTTGGCCATCTGGAGCAGATCGAAAGCTACGCCCCTGGCCGTCAGGTCAGATTTGGAAGTTTGAACTTCACGGCTGACATCCGGGGACTTGATCCTCGATGGAGTCGAGCCATAGCCGAAGCGTGCCACCTTTATCACGGCAAGCATGATTTAGCTCTGCAGCCGGACGGTACCACGGAGGCGATTTCGAACCCGCTCCGATCTTCAATTCGGAGCCGGCTGCGCAGATCGGGGACGGATGGCTAGACACCGCCTCGGGGGCTGCAACCTCTACGGCGATAGAGCCGAACACTGATCTTGTCCCATATAAAGCTCGCGACTCCGAGGTACCGGACTCCTTGCCGGACTTCGAACCTCCCGCGCCCCCTCCGATCGAATCCGATTGGGCGCCGGTGATGGAGTTCACCGCAGCGGACATCTTTCAACTCTCACCTTTTGGCGACATCTTGAGCTCGCTAAAGTACCTCTCGTTATCAGGAGAGCCCTGGCCGGACTGCGGTCGGGGCGGTTGGGATGCGGACGACGAAGAAATTCAAAGCCCACCCACCACCCACTTTGTAGCCATCATCGACGATCTAACCGACATGCTAGACTACGACTTCAAGACATCGACGATATGGACGATTTATGCCGAGACGAACAAGAACCAGCGCCTACTGGCACCGGAAAGCCACCTCGCCATATGACATATACATGGTGGATATCCCAAAGGATGGGAATGGCGAAGGAACAGAGGAGGATGACCCCTCCAAGAAACAGCCCAAGCGCCGGCGTCAGCGGCGCCGCTCTAAATCCCTCCACAGCAAGAATGAAGATTCCGGCACCGGAGATAACAATACACTGGACAGTGCCGAAGATAATCCACTCTAGCAAGATCTAGCGCAGGAGGATGGAGACGCCAGCCCTCACGAGAGAGCGGCAGAAGAAGAGGTAGAGGATTATATGCCTCCCTCCGAAGACGAAGCAAGCCTCGACGACGATGAATTCGTCGTGCCTGAGGATCCCGTCGAACAAGAGCGTTTTAGACGCAGGCTTATGGCCACGGCGAATAGCCTCAAGAAAAAGCAGCAACAACTTAGAGCTGATCAGGATCTGCTAGCCGACAGATGGACTGAAGTCCTCACGGCCGAAGAGCATGAGCTCGAATGCCGCTCCAAAAGCTACCCAAAACGCAAGCTGCTCCCCCGATTAGAGGAGGAGGCTTACGAACCAGCTTCACCAGGAGACAATACGGCTGACCGACCACCCCGTGGTCGCGACAGAGAGGCCTCTAGGCCCTTCACTAGAACCGTACCCCGGCATCGCTCAAAAAGCACACGGCCACAGGGGAACGCTACGGACCTGCGAGATATATTGGAGGACAAGGCAAGACAATCAAGATCGATCTATGGATCGCGTGGGCGCCATGCACGCTGACGACAACCGTCGCGCGGACACGATAAGTCCGGCCGGGCGAACAAAACAGACAAAGCTCTTTTGAGCTCCGTCGTGATATCGCCCGATCTGAGGCGCCAAGACACCCACTATGCTTCACCAGGCGAAGTAATGGATAATCAAATCCCCGAAGTGTTTAAAGCCATCAATATAGAATACTATGATGGCACAACAGACCCCGCGCTTTGGAACGAAGACGATCTCCTTCACATCCACAAGGCCCGCGGTGACGATCTTCACGCGATCAAATACCTCCACCTCAAGCTTAAAGTACCAGCCCGGCATTGGCTCAACAGCTTGCCGCCAGAGTCAATTGGGAGCTGGGAGGACCTAGAAGCCGCATTCCTCGATAACTTCCGGGGCACTTATAATGCGACCACGAGACGCCGATGACCTAAGCCACATAATTCAGCGGCATTTAATCGGCGGACAATTACGGACACGGTTCTTAACCAAGAAAAACCAAATCGCCGACCGTCCGGATGCGGAGGCCCTTGCGGCCTTCAAGCATAACATCCATGACGCAGTGGCTTGCCCGCACCTAGGACAGGAAAAGCCGAAATCCATGGCAGCCCTCACATCACTCATGACCCGCTTCTGCGCGGGTGAGGACAGCTGGCTAGCACGCAACAACAACCTCGGCAAAAATTCTGGCAGTCCGGACTTCAAGGACCGAAATGGCAGGCTGCGTCGTAACAAAAACAAACGCCGCATTAACGGCGACAATATTGAGGATACGACAATCAATGCCAGATTCAGAGGCTCTAAACCCGGTCAGCGGAAAAAGCCATTCAAAAGAACTACTCCGGGTCCGTCCAATTTGGACCGAATACTCGACCGCTTGTGCCAGATACACGGCACCCCCGAAAAGCCAGCTAACCACACCAATAGGGACTGTTGGGTATTCAAGCAGGCAGGCAAGTTAATTGCCGAAAACAATGACAAGGGGCTGCATAGCGATGACGAGGACGAGACCCAACCGCCGAACAATAGAGGATGGAAGGTTTCCCACAAAGTGCGGACGGTGAACATGATATACGCAACGCACATACCCAAAAGGGAGCGGAAGCATGCACTCGAGGATGTCTACGCGATGGAGCCAGTTGCCCGAAGTTCAATCCATGGTCCTCCCGCCCGATCACTTTTGACCTAAGGGACCACCCACCAAAGCATCCGCCACGGCGGATTCGCCAGACCGGTCTTAGACCCAATCGTCGATGGATTTCACCTAACCGAGTCACGATGGATGGCGGCGGCAACTGAACCTGCTTTACCAGGATACAGTGCGCAAAATGGGCATAGATCCCTCAAGGATTAAACCTACCAAAACGACCTTTAAAGGCGTCATACCAGGTGTAGAAGCCAATTGTACAGGCTCAATTACACCGAAGTGGTCTTCGGATCCCGGATAACTTCCAAAGCGAGGAGTTAATCTTGACATAGTCCCGTTCATGGCGGCTATCATGCCTTGCTCGGACGTACCGCGTTTGCAAAGTTCAACGCGGTGCCGCACTACGCATACCTCAAGCTCAAGATGCCAGGCCCTCGAGGAGTCATCACGGTCAACGGAAACACCGAACGTTCTCTCCGCACGGAGGAACATCTGATGGCTCTCGCGGCAGTGCAATGCAGCCTCTTAAGGCAATTCTCGAGTCCGCCGTTAAGCGGCCGGACATGCTAAGCGCCGCCGAGTAACTTACAACAAGACCACTCGGCACGCCCGAGCACGCCAGAAAGGCGGCCCCAACCCCAGCTCCTGCGAAATGTCAAAGCAGGTCCTTCGCGTACACCATTATGCTCTGAAGATACCATGGGCATGGGGAGAGGGACACGACCACGATAAACCCAGACTGCGGCTCAACCACACCAGGGGCTCTCAAGTGTGTCGTTCTTTTTTTCTTTTCTTTTTACCTTTTACTTTTTTCCTACAGGACTCCGTTTATCAGAGGCCCCGTCCGGCAGCAGACCTGCCGACCTCACGATGCAACAGCCAGGGAAGGATAAAGGCTACAACGAATATACAGGTGGTCTCCATTACGAGCATTTTTATACACCAATCTGCAGCCTACCTTCGGAGGGGACATGTTTAACAGTCCCATACCTTGCTTATCGCACTATTTGTATCATTCTGCATTCGTAGCAGCACTTATTGAATAAAACAATGCAACACCTTTTTGCTTATAATTGAATTTCTTTTTCATACATATGTTCATTCATGGCATATTGCATCCGTACACTTTGGTACGGCTAATATACACCAGGGGCTTATGTTTCCCGCATTATGGTATGATAAGTCCGAACACTTTCACAAGTGCGGCACCCCGAACTTATAGCACTATATGCATCGGCTCTGAATCATGTCTTGGGTCAATAGTTGGGTTTGCCCGGCTCCCATGTTTTGGTACCTTACGTTCCGTTATACCGGCTAAGGTAGCACTGGGAGAACAATTGCGATTCCGCCCCAGTTGAGCTGGGTTAACGCCTCGATGGAAAGCTAAAAGCGGCCCGTCATGATGAGGCGAGAGCCGATCGCTGTTCGAGAGGTTTTTGCGAGTCCTTAAAGACTTATGCCGCTTAGAGCGAGGAGCGGATCTTGTCCGGCCAAGGCGTGGATAGCACCCCAAATTCGACCTTCGAAGACTAGGGGCTTTGCGAAATTTAAAATTATAGAATTCTATGGCTAAGTGAGAGTCTTCAAGCATTATAAGTCCGGTTGCCTTGTTACGCTGTGTTGAGCGCCTCCCTAGATGGACCCAAAAGCGGGAACAAGAGCGCTCAAGTTTATCGAACACCCCAAAGACTTTCGTGGCATGGAAATTTGAAGCCGACGACTTGCCATCTCTCGGATTTGATAAACAGCCGCCTGAAGGTAATATTTTAAATTAACAAGCGTTGCTTAGCGCATATGAACTAATTTTTCAGCGCACAGGATAACAAAATGCGAGTCTACTCAAATATTACATCTTTGGAGCACTCACCCGCAATAGTGCGGGCGCCCTTTAGCACACTCTTATAATACATCTCGGGCGTGCGATGCTCCTTGCCCTCTGGTGGCGGGTCCGTCCACGAGCCGGGAATCCATCTTGCCCTAGTGCACCTTTGCGGGCAAGGGCCCGGCGGCACCCTCAATACAAGCGGAATGCTTGATAACTTCAACCCACGGGCACGCATCCATCACCGCCGCACCAGGGCAAGTAGCTCCCAAGCATGGCCTCCTTAGGCCACAGCCGAACTATGAGGGCCCTTCATGGCCTGTTCGGCCGCATTGTGGAGCTCGACCAGCTGCTTCACTGGTCGCTAAAAGGCACCGGATGTCCGGCCTCGACATCGAGACCAGAAGACCTTCTCCGCCGAGCTCCCTCCTCGGCCCGGTAGAATCGGCAGCATCGGACACGCCATGCGAGGAAGATCTGCGAACGCTCTGGAGAGCTCAATTCGGGTAAGCAACAGTAATTAACACTCGCATGCTTACTTTGCATGAAAATGCCTTACCCGCTGCTATTTTCTTCACCGCCTCAATCTCCTGGAGGGCCTTGTAGGCTTCGGCCTTAGCGGCTTTGGCACCCTCAAGAGCCGTTGCAAGCTCAGACTCTCGAGTCTTCGAGTCACGCTCCAAGCTCTCATGTTTTTCACGAGGTCCTGGAGCTCTTGTTGTACCTCCGCCACCCGCGCCTCCTGCTTCTCTCGCTCGGTGCACTCCGCGGCCGCATTACGTTCGGCCGCGGCCACCGCCTCCTTCAGGGTCGCCACCTCGTTAGTGGCCCCTACAATACCCACGTTATCCTTGTCATTTTTCTTGCAACCAAATCCTTTTCTGTAAGGTACAATTTTCATAAGGTATTACTCACCTTCTTTTCTCGAGCTGCTTCTTGGCATGGCGAGCTTCGTTCTCGGACCGCTCGAGGTTTTCCTTCAAAGTATTGACCTCCACGGTCGGTGGCGGAGGTCAAGACCAAGACTGCAATCCCATATTGATATATTTTTTATGACTCCTGCGTTTATCTTTCTAAAGATCCTCAGTCCGGCTTTTCTTTCCGAACACCGAACCAAGCATCAGGGGCTACTGCCTATGCGGTACCATTTTACATATATTGAAATTCTTACCTCAAAGCCTGTTAGAAGGCTGATGCAGACCTCAGTCAGCCCGCTCTTGGCGGACTGGCTATTTGGATCACCACACTCATAACAAAGGCGGTGCTCCTCCTCGATGGAGGCGCCGTTGAGCGCCTCCAGTAAGCTATCCGGTGCCTCCGGTTGGACGGAGGACACCGGCGACTTACCCTTCTTGCGAAGGGATCGCTTGCCGGACTCCGGAACTGCTGAAGGTTCCGGCATGGAGTCCGGACAAGGGTCGGGCTTAGAGCCCCTGGGGGTCTTGCCCCCCACGGGCCTGGAGTCCGGGAGGTTGCCTTGTGGCACCTCCTGCGCCACCTACTCGTGACCAAGCCCCCCTTGGGGCCCCACCATGGCGTTGTCCGCAGCGTGAGGCGAGGAGGCGGTCGGAAGCGAAGTACTCTCCATTTCCGACGAGCCCAAGGACCCGCTCGATGAACCGGCGAACTCGCCTTTGGGCGGGCTGCACGATTGTTCGACATTAGAGAACACTCTGCAATAATAAAAAGCCATGGGTATCCGGACACTTACGATCTCGCCAGGGCTTGGCCCTTGTAGGCCAATCCTCCTCATCGTCGTCGGCGTTGGTGGAGAAGTCCGGAGGAAGGGTTCTTCCTTCTTGGACCATCCGGCCTCCCGGTTGGGGCGGCCTTCCTTTCCTCTCCTCCCCGGGGAGAAGCTTCTTCTTCCTCCTCCTGCGTCTTGAGGAGAAGATTACGCCCGTAATCCGGCGGCACTGGCGTCGGGAGCTCATTCGAGTTCCGTGGCCTCCTTCTTAGCCTTCTTCTCCGGCACCACATGGGGTGCGAAGCCAACCCGACAATTGGGCGTCCGCTGGGTCTTCTGGCAAAGGAGCCGGATAGTTAATCTGTCCGGGCGTCTTCAGCCAGTCCTGTCAAAGAATAGGGAGTTTTTAGATCCCACGTAGAGTCAATCTATGAAAAAAGAGTCCCGTAAAGGGTAAAATAACTTACCTCGCCGGCTTGACGCCGCGAGCTGTATCCGTGATCTTTGTTAGCGGATGCGGGGGCTTCGGCGCCCTTGAACAGCACCTTCCAGGCATCTTCGTACGTAGTATCGAAGAGCCGGCTCAAGGTTCGGTGCTGTGCCGGATCGAACTCCCACAAATTGAAGGCCCGTTGTTGGCATGGGAGAATCCGGCGGATGAGCATCACCTGGATTACGTCGACAAGCCTGAGATTCTTGTCCACCAGGTTTCGGACGCATGTTTGGAGTCCCGATAGCTCGTCCGAATCCCCCCACTTCAGGCCCGTCTCTTTCCATGACGAGAGCCGTGTGGGGAATCCAGATCTAAATTCGGGGGCCGCCACCCATTCAGGGTCACGTGGCTCGGTGATGTAGAACCACCCGATTGCCACCCCTTTATTGTCTCCACAAAGGAGCCCTCGAGCCATAGGACTTTGGCCATCTTGCCGACCATGGCGCCTTCGCACTCCGGCTGACGGCCGCCCACAACTTTCGGCACGACATTAAAGGTCTTCACCATAGGCGAAGTGGGGCTGGATGCAGAGGAAGGCCTCGCACACGCATTTACGATAACGCTGAGATGTTGAGGACGAAATTCGGGGCCAGGTCGTGGAAGTCCAGCCGTAGTAGAACATGAGCCCCCGGACAAATGGGTGAAGTGGAAAACCTAGTCCGCGGAGGAAGTGGGGGAGAAATACCACCCTCTCATGGGGCCTGGGGGTTGGAATGAGCTGCCCTGCGTCGGGCAGCCTGTGCGTGATATCACCTGACAAGTATCCGGCCTCCCGCAGTCTTGTGATGTGCCCCTCCGTGACGGAGGAGGCCATCCATCTGCCTCCCGCTCCTGACATGGTTGGAGAAGGTTGAGGAGGAAAGTGCGGACTTGGGCGCTAGAGCTCGAGTGCGCGGAAATTGATGAGCAAAGGAGGAAGAAGGCGTAGGTGAAAAGGTGGATCCTTATCCCCTTATATGGACGAAGCTATGCGTCCCCCACCAGCCTGGTAAAACTCGCTTATCTCCCAAGCGCCGTAATCAATGGAGCGGATGGGTTACCCACGTCTGTATTGATGAGAATCCCGGAATAAGGGGGCACGATCTACGCTTTGATAAGACGTGCCAAGGAAACCGCCTCGCTAAACACGCTGAGGTGGAACAGTAAAAAATGATTCGTATAAAGGCCTGGCCGTGGTGTGATGTCACGCCGCGGAATACGTCAGCAGATCTGTGCAAAAATTATTCTCTCTACGGTGTTATGTGGAACTTGTTTTGCAGAGCCGGACACTATCCTTGTGTTCAAAACCTTCTATGAAGTATTCGGAGGAGGAACCCGCCGCAATGCGAAGACAATCAATGCGCTGGACTCATCGTCATTGAAGCCTAGTTCGAGAGACTCTTGAGGGACTTCCAGACTAGGGGTGTCCGGATAGCGAACTATCATCATCGGCCGGACTCCAAGACTATGAAGATACAAGATTGAAGACTTCGTCCGTGTCCAGGATGGGACTTCCCTTGGCGTGGAAGGCAAGCTTGGCGTCTGGATTTGTAGATCTCCTACCATTGTAACCGACTCTGTGTAACCCTAGCCCTCTCCGGTGTCTATATAAACCGGATGGCTTTAGTCCATAGGACGAACAACAATCATACCATAGGCTAGATTCTAGGGTTTAGCCTCTTTGATCTCATGGTAGATCCACTCTTGTAACACACACCATCAATATTAATCAAGCAGGACGTAGGGTTTTACCTCCATCAAGAGGGCCCGAACCTGGGTAAAACATCGTGTCCCTTGTCTCCTGTTACCATCCGCCTAGACGCACAGTTCGGGACCCCCTACCCGAGATCCGCTGGTTTTGACACCGACACCCGCCGCAGGACCCTCTGGTGAAGATTTCTTCCCCCGCTTCGAGGCTTTGGTCTCCGGATCTTCAGAAGCGGTCCTCTTCTCCCCTCGGAGGAAGGGATTCTCGATCCCCCCTTTCTTGATAGCCTCCTTCATGGAGGAAGTAGCTTCCTCGTTCCCCCCTTCGCCTTCTTCAAAAGGCACAGCCTCTAGCATCTTGGTTAATACCGGATCCGGCATGGTCTCAGGGAGGGGGCCGGACACCTGATCAATTTTTCTTTTGCTATCCACTCCTGTTTAAAGGATAGCTCTTTCAAGGGCAAGTATACGATAAATATGCGGATAGAAGGTCCGGGTACAGGACTACTTACTTGAGTGTCCGAGCGATTCCAGCTCAGACCTGCGTCCTCGGTTAAGTCCGGACACATTGCTTGTGATCCGAAGAACAGTTGGTACATCTCCACGGGCGTTACGCCCATAAAATGTTGAAGAGCTCGTGGTCCCTCCGGATTAAACTCCCACAGGCGGAGGGGGCGACATTTGCAGGGCAAGGTGCGGCGAATCAACATAACCTGCGCTACTTGGAGGTCTCCCTTTCTTGGAGGTCTCAAATACGGCCCTACAACAGAGGTACGTCCTTGGACGGTCCCCAGTCGAGCCCTTTATTGACCCATGACGCCAGCCGCAGTGGAGGACCCGAGTGGAAGGCAGGTGGCGCCGCCCATTTGGTGCCCCTGGGAGCGGTGATGTAAAACCACTCCTGTTGCCATAGATTGAGCTCCTCTTGAAAAGAGCCCTCGGGCCATGGAGCGTCCGCATTCTTGCTTATAACAGCCCCTCTCAGATTACGCCTGATGCCCCTTGATCATCTTCGGCTCCACTTTGAAGGTCTTGAACCACAATCCGGAGTGAGGGGTAATGCGGAGGAAGGCTTCACACACGACAATGAACGACGAGATGTGGAGGATGGACTCCGGATCCAAGTCAAGAAATTCCAGCCCATAATAAAACATGAGCCCCCTCACAAAAGGGTCCGTCGGGAAGCCTAAACCCCGAAGGAAGTGAGACACGAATACCACGCTCTCATCAGGCTCGGGAGTGGGAATAACCTGCCCTTGGGCAGGCAGCCTATGCGAAATTTCGCCGGTGAGATACCTGGCGTCTCTCAGCTTTAGCACATCTTCTTTCGTGACGGAGGAGGACATCCACCGGCCGTGCAGGTCGGAGCCGGACATCATTGAAGGTCCGAAGCGCCTAACTCTGGAGCTTTGGGTGTTGGAACTCGAGGCGAGGGGCGGATTCGATTGAGATTGAAAGAAAGGAGCGGGCCTTAGTCTCGTTATAAAGAGGTTGAATACCAAGAGCCCACCCCGTGACCGTTCGGGACTCGCCTTCGATAGAGGAGGCGTGCCAACGAACACGGCCGGGTTACCCACGCCCGTATTGATGAGAATCCCGGAATAAGGGGGCACGATCTCCGTTTTGATAAGACGTGCCAAGGAAACTGCCTCGCTAAACGCGCTGAGGTGGAACAGTAAAAACGATTCGTATAAAGGCCTGCCCGTGGTGTGATGTCACGCCGCGGAATACGTTAGCAGATCTATGCAAAAGTTATTCTCTCTACGGTGGTATGTGGACTCGTCGTCATTGAAGCCTGGTTCAGGGGCTACTGAGGGAGTCCTGGATTAGGGGGTCTCCGGATAGCCGAACTATCTCCATTGGTCGGACTCCTGGACTATAAAGATACAAGATTGAAGACTTCGTCCCGTGTCCGGATGGGACTTTCCTTGGCGTGGAAGGCAAGCTTGGCGATACGGATATGTAGATCCCCTACCATTGTAACCGACTACGTAACCCTAACCCTATCCGGTGTCTATATAAACCGGAGGGTTTTAGTCCGTAGGACGAACAACAATCATACCATAGGCTAGCTTCCAAGGTTTAGCCTCCTTGATCTCGTGGTAGATCTACTCTTGTACTACCCATATCATCAATATTAATCAAGCAGGAGTAGGGTTTTACCTCCATCGAGAGGGCACGAACCTAGGTAAAAACATCGTGTCCCTTGTCTCCTGTTACCATCCGCCTAGACGCACAGTTCTGGACCCCCTACCCGAGATCCGCCGGTTTTGACACCGACAGGGGCCTCTCCCCCTTGCTTCCGGTGGCAACAGAGTGCCATCGGGGGCCATCATCATCGCCGCAATCTTCACCAACAAATTCACCGCCATCATCACCAACTCTTCCCCCCTCTATGCAGCGGTGTAACCTCTCTCTTACCCGTTGTAATCTCTACTTAAACATGGTGCTCAACGCTATATATTATTTCCCAATGATGTATGGCTATCCTATGATGTTTGAGTAGATCCGTTTTGTCCTATGGGCTACTAGATCATGAATGGCGCGCGTTGCCGCGCCCATGTATTAGGAATTTGGTATGAAATAGGTTTAAAATGTTTTTTATAAAAACATGTAGTTTGTTTTATTTTTTAAATAATTTTGTGCTGGTATGGGCCACATAATAGAATTTCCTTATTTGAGGCCCATTGTGAGCCCCTTGTCGTCTTAATTCTGTTTTTTTTTGTGTTAGCTTGGTGATTAAAACCTTTTTAAAGTTGGATTTTTTGGATTTGAAAAGGCTTTTCAGGGAGGCATCTTCATGTCTTAAGCCTTAAGTACGACATGAACAGCTGTAGGTTTTTTGGACTTAGTTATAAATTCATTGACCCTTCTGTTTCTAAATAGTGGAATTAAGTAGTGGTACGTTAGTACCTTACTTCCTCTCTATCTATAATATTCTTTGGTCTTTCTTGCTTGTTGTAGTCAGTGTTACATTCTCCATTGAAACTTCTTGTATTAAGTGATCTCGGTCATAGGTACGATTATATATTTTAAATTTGCTATAAATTTTCTCCCTTGAATTCTGTAATCTTTTGGAAGAACATAATTAACCGATTGTGAATTTTGTTGCATATTGTCTATTGTAGGTGTGCTTTGTTGGTTAAAAGTTACGTAATGAAGTGTAAGTTGCTCCATTGGCATTCAGGGCTATGTTTCCGTTGGACCAAATTTTGTTTGAGTTTCTTTTATATACAGAATTACAGAGTAAGGTGGAGAGTTGGGGAGAGGAGAGGAACGTTGGTTTTTAAGTGCATAAATGCCAACACTGAATGGGTAGTAAAACTGTAGGTGAAATGCATCATTATTATGGAATCATTCCTATTCGTTAGGTACACTTCATGGCAATAATTATCCTTTATCTTTATAAAGGGTAGGCCATTATCTTCTTTGCGCATCCATCAAAGATTCACATTACACTCAGTAGAAAGAGGTTACGACAATGCAATGCTGCATAGATGGTGTAACTACTGCCGTTACCTCTTTCTCGAATTGAGGTCATGCGTCACTTGATGGAAATGGAGGTCATGCGGCCTGGCACTAACACTTGATGCAAATGGAAAGAAATATTGTTCACTTAAATAATGAAATAGATGTATACATGTTCAGATTTCTGCAAATATATGAGCGCGTCAACCAGAACATGTGTGATGATTGGACGAAACTTCACAAGAAGTGCCATTTGCAAAAAAAAACATTGGCCCTCTAGAAAGTACACCCATTAATTATGGAGTGCATAGCAGGGCTTCAGATAAGCAAACTCAAGTTGGAAACTCAGTTGTACAACTATTTCAGATGGAAATTAATGATTTTAAATTCAACTAAGCAAAATGTTTCTGTAACATGCCCGGCAAAGTAGAAGTTGCTCCACAACATTATCTCTAGATATGTGATTCATCCTTTACTGAACAAATACAAAACTGGCCAAGAAAAAGCCATAAAATACTCAACATCAGTTTTAACAACAGGAAAAAGGAAAAAGGGAACTCCAGAGAGTTGAGCCTAACTGACCTGACAAGTAGTATCTTCTTTTGTTCCTCAACTGTTATTTCAAATGACTCCAAATTTTCAGTTCCATTCCATAGATGACCTGGATTAGATCGAGATTAACCAGAACATATAGATACGGGGAGGGATACGGGGAGCGCTTTGTCAGACTCTGCCAGAACACTTCAGGCAGGTACCACAAGCCGGAGATCTGCAAGCTCCTCACCCTGGGCCTTAGTGACAGTGGCTGGAGGGATACGGGGAGCGCTTCGTTAAAGATGGTGCCCAACAGCGACGGTGTCGCTGTAATCAATGGGGTCGCCTACTTTCTGGCCCTTTATGCCAGTGCCAAGTTCAAGGAGGTGTACGCACGCGACATAATGGTGTTCGACTTCAGCAGCGAGGACTGGCGGCCTCCAAGGCCCAGTAAACTGCCACTGTATCAGCTTGGCCAAGTTGGAGGGCCATCTGGTCGCATGTCACGCCAATCGCCTCACCTCCTCCATTGAGCTATAGTTCCCAGGTTGTTCCATTTCTGGGAACATGACAACGGCATTAGTATATACGCATGACAAGATGATTTAGAGGCATGAGACAGAACAAAGAGATATGGAGCTCTAGTACCGTTTTCAGTTATGGCAATCGCTGGGTTTCCATACTTCTGACTGATGTAGTGCACACATCCGTACATTCCCCTCAGGACGATATAAAGCCATTTAGATTTCGCCTGTAAGAATTCACGAACCGAAAAGGATTTATCATGTTAATTTTGAACTTGTGCTCGGAGAAAGTAAAGTTGAGAAAAGTTTCAGCTAAGAGGTTCAGACCCTTGGTCCAATTGGTTTGCCATTTCGCTCAACCGCAAAGTTTTGGCTATAAATTAAGGATGAAGCGCAATATATACATTAATGTAAAACCTGCAGCTCAAGACAGGAAACTCACATAACCCGCAAATCGACTGAGTAGCTAGTCAGCGCCTGCTGCATCAATTTCTGCCCCTTTGCGAAGTTAGTTCTTTATTGATTGACTCCAATATAGTCTGGTGAGCCCTTGACCACTTTAGCTTGATCAGGAGTATTGTCCGTCTATTAGTGGATCAATAAACCTGTATCCAATGCAACCGTCAAAGCGAACATGGGCAACCTCTCTTTCAAAAAGTCTTGCATTATCTGTGGGTATTGTCCGTCTATTAGTGGATCAACAAACCTGTATCCAATGCAACCGTCAAAGCACATCCACTAATAGATCATCTGTGAGGATTAATATATTATCTAAAACTCTTTGCCAAAGCACATCCAGGGGGATGGAAGCAATCACGACAGATCCATGAATAGAAAGTAGCACGTGTCCTGAGTTCAGTGTATTTCAGTCTCCAAAATTCAGCATCAGACATAACTGGTAGGTGCTGCAGGTATAAATAAAATGTAGAGAAAACATAGGGGTTGGCATGAGCATACGGACATTGCCGCCACTGTAGGCTATGGAGGTAAGCTGCTGCTTGATTCTTGCGGTCTAGTTGCTGGATTCCATTTCAAAAAGACGACATAGTTTAAGATCGCTCACGCGTGAACCACCACACATGTATCTGATCCGTTTGAAGAGAGACAGAACCGAAGTTCGAGGGGCCGGCTTGCGCCACCAAGAATGCAGAGGAGGGATGGGGAGGCGCTTGGTGAGGGAAGGCGTTGACGACGGGACGGTAGATGGCCTGGACGCACGAAATGTCGGGAATACGGCCGCGGCGGCGGGGATCCAGTCGGCGGTGGCAGGGGTCTCCCACGAGACGGCCAAAGGACACGGAGGCATAGGCGGCGACAGCGGTGTGCAGGGAATGGAGGAGAGAGGAGATGTCATCGTGTGCGGCGGCTGGGACACGACGAGTCTTGGTGCTCGTTCGCTGGTTTTTATTTTCTACAACGTTAAGCGGGCTTCGCTGCCTTGGGCCGAGTATGAAAAACTGGCCCAATTAACCACAGGGCTCCAAAAAAGCTACGGGAGTAGCTGCTCTCGCGACTTCAGGCCCACTTCGCGGCAAACATCGCGCTTACTTTAGATCTGACGATCAATAACGTTTAACCAACGAAATCCAACGGCCAAAAACGCCTAATTCCTGAGGTTGCAGGGATTAGGTGCAGTTTTACTGTTCTTAATTTGATGATCAAGATTGGTTTGAGTTGCATGTTTTATTATTGGTGCTGTCCTATGGTGCTCTCCGTGTCGCGCAAGCGTGAGGGATTCCCGCTGTAGGGTTTGCAATATGTTTATGATTTGCTTATGGTGGGTAGCGTGAGTGACAGAAGCACAGACCCAAGTAAGTAGGTTGTTTGCGTATGGGATAAATGGGACTTGGTACTTTAATGCTATGGTTGGGTTTTACCTTAATGATCTTTAGTAGTTGCGGATGCTTGCTAGAGTTCCAATCATAAGTGCATATGATCCAAGAAGAGAAAGTATATGCCTCTCCCTCAAATAAAATTGCAATAATGATTACCGGTCTAGTTATCGATTGCCTAGGGACAAATAACTTTCTCATAACAACAAGCTCTCTACTAAAACTAATTTAGTTGTGTCTTCATCTAAACAGCCCCTAGCTTTTATTTACGTGCTCTTTATTATCTTGCAAATCTATCCAAAAAACACCTACAAAGTACTTCTAGTTTCATAGTTGTTTCCGGTAAAGTGAACGTCAAGTGCGCGTAGAGTTGTATCGGTGGTCGATAGAACTTGAGGGAATATTTGTCCTACCTTTAGTTCCTCGTTGGGTTCGACACTCTTACTTATCGAAAGAGGCTACAATTGATCCCCTATACTTGTGGGTTATCAAGGCTGCGGAGTGTTTCTGAATACCAGAGCGGCCGAGTAGACCGGCGTATGCGTGGAAACTAGGCGTAGGGGTCATAGTTTCTTGAACAGACAAGTATCTGGCTAGTTATGTTATATTACATTAAAATTGTAAGAAACATCTTCCAGAGAGAATAGTTTCGTTAAGGGTTCTTTTCCCTGGGTGTACATGCCTTAACGTGCATGTCCGAACAGTGATTGAAACAATCGCAGAATAAGTAACATCTGGGGGTTCACAATGGGATGAATGCAAAAACGTCTTTAATCCACCGACCGAATATTCCCTTAAGAACGCTAGCTTTCGGCTTCACCCAGTCTGAGGTACACATCTGGATGACCTGGCGGTAACAATCGCAGAGGTGCTCCCTTTATGCCCTAGCCGAACTAACGGGAACGTAGGGCATAAGCACAGGAGCCAGGCAACCCAGCTTGGCCAAAACTTAAGTCATATCGATGCATATAATGGTGAAGAAAAGGTACATATGGTGAAAACGCGCATAGGCGATGAGCTTGATGCTCGAAAAATAACATTAATAAGCTTCTGTGAAAGAAGCCCTCAGGTATGATGGACGTACATATTTGAGTATGTATATGTCGCGGGTGTACGGTCGAGCCGCACGAAAAATCTTGAAGGCTAAAAAAGGGGAAAAGGGAAAAGAGAGGAAAAATAATGGAAACAATGGGGAGAAGGAGACGAACAAAGAGTTCGGCGCTTAGGCGTAGAATCTTCGGAGTCTAGCCGCGTTCCATGGGTTCGGCTCTAGGCGATTGTCTGACGCATCATGCAGGCGGTACGCTCCTCCGGTGAGCACTTCGTCAATGATGAAGGGACCCTCCCACTTGGGCTTGAGTTGGCCTTTTTCTTCTCCGGTAGGCGTAGAACCAGTTTGCCAACATTATAAGTCTTGGCCCGCACCTCTCTGCTTTGATACCTGCGAGCCTGCTGTTGATAAAATGCAGAACTGGCTTTTGCAACGTCACGCTCCTCCTCCAGGGCGTCTAGGTTGTCCTGCCGATCAAGCTCGGCCTCTCTCTCTCTCTCTTCGTACATGCGCATTCGAGGTGAGTCATGAATAATGTCGCAGGGTAGCACAGCCTTTGTGCCATACACCATGAAAAAAGGTGTATATCCAGTAGTGCGGTTGGGCGTGGTCCGCAGCCCCCAGAGTACGGAGTCGAGCTCCTCAACCCAGTGCTTGTCTGATTCTTTCAGAGACCGCACTAGTCTGGGTTTAATGCCGCTCATAATAAGATCGTTGGCCCTTTCGACTTGACCGTTTGTTTGTGGGTGACAGACAGAGGCGTAATCGAGCTTAATGCCTAGATTAGCACACCAATTTTTCAACTCGTCGGTTGTGAAGGTCATTGTCGGTGATGATGTTGTGTGGAACACCATAACGGTGCACAACACCGGATACGAATTCTATCACTGGCCCGGCCTCGGCCGTTTTAACTGGTTTGGCCTCTATCCACTTAGTGAATTTATCCACCATAACCAACAGATACTTATTCTTATGGCTTCCCCCTTTAAGGGGTCCGACCATATCAAGCCCCCAGACCGCGAAGGGCCAAGTGATGGGGATCGTTTGTAGGGCGGTGGGTGGCATGTGGCTTTGGTTGGCGAAAAGCTGACATCCGACGCAATGTTGGACAAGGTCCTGTGCGTCTGCTCGGGCCGTTGGCCAATAGAAACCTGTACGGAAGGCCTTGCTTACGAGGGCCCGAGCCTCGACGTGGTGACCGCCAAGACCAGCATGAATTTCAGCCAAGAGCTAACGCCCTTCTTCCTCAGAGATACATCTTTGAAGTACTCCGGTAGCGCTTTTCTTGTAGAGTTCTCCGTCGTGAACTTTGTAGGCTTTCGAACACCGAACAATGTGGCGGGCCTCATTCTGGTCCTCGGGGAGTTATCTCCTATTAAGGTAGGCCAAGAAGGGTTTGGTCCATGGGGCAATGACTGCCATGATGAGATGGGTCGATGGTGTTATTTCGGTGGCTGAACCGCCGATGATGTCAGTGTGTTCGGGATCTGGGGATGTGGTCGGATCTGGACTGATGTTGCCGCTCTCCCCTTGCCACACCACGGAAGGTTTAAAAAGCCTTTCCAGAAAGATATTAGGTGGGATGGGGTCGCGCTTGGTGCCGATGCGAGCAAGGACGTCCGCCACTTTATTGCTTTCTCGAGCCACATGATGGAACTCGAGCCCCTCGAATCGAGCTAACATTTTAAGAACGGCATTATGATAAGCTGCCATCTTTGGATCTTTGGGGTCAAAGTCTCCATTTATTTGAGATATTGTGAGGTTTGAGTCCCCGCGCACTTCCAGGCGTTGTATGCCCATGGAGACGGCCATCTGAAGTCCATGTAACAAGGCCTCATATTCGACTGCGTTGTTGGAGTCTGTATATAATATTTGGAGTATGTACTGAACTAGGTCTCTGGTGGGCGACGTTAACATGACACCCGCTCCTAACCCTGCCAGGATTTTGGAACCATCAAAATACATGACCCAGTTGGACTACGTGTCGTACTCTTTAGGGAGTTCAGCTCTGTCCATTCGGCGATGAAGTCAGCCAGCAATTGGGATTTAATGGCCCGACGTGGTTTGTATGTTATGTCAAATGGAAGTAGCTCAATGTACCATTTGGCAATCTGGCCGGTAGCATCACGGTTCTTTATTATGTCGTTGAGTAGTACTTCGGAAGCCACAGTGATCGAACACTCCTGAAAGTAGTGTCGTATCTTCCGGGACGCCACGAAGACCGCGTATGCTATCTTTTGGTAATGAGGGTACCGGGATTTGCATGGTGTGAGGACAATGGACACGTAATATACTGGCTTCTAAAGCAGGAATTTGTGTCTGTCCTATTCTCGCTCGACGACGAGCACGACGCTCACCACCTAGTGTGTTGCCGATATGTATAATAACATGGGTTCGCCGATGTTCGGCGCGGCCAGGATTGGGTTGCTTGCCAAAAGGGACTTTATTTCCTCCAGTCCGGCCGTTGGCGTCGAATCCACTCGAAGTGGTGATTGCATCGGAGAAGGCGGTAGAGTGGCAAGGCTTTTTCTCCCAACTGAGATAAAGCGGCTTAAAGCTGCCACACATCCCGCAAGCTTTTGGACTGTTTAAGGTCGGTTGGCGTAACCAATTGTGACAAAGCTTCGGATTTTGGGTGGATTTGCCTCAATTCCTCTATTGGAAACGATGAAGCCCAGCAATTTTCGGTGGGACGCCGAAAACACATTTTTCCGGATTGAGCTTGATGTCATATGCACGGAGGTTGTCGAATGTGAGATATAGATCGTCTATTAGTGACTCGACGTGCCTAGTTTTCATGACGATGTCAGCCACATATGCTTCAACTCTCTTGCCGATCTGTTTCTCCAAGCATGTTTGAATCATGCGTGGGTAAGTGGCGCCAGCGTTTTTGAGCCCGGAAGGCATAGTGTTGAAGCAGAAAGGCCCATATGGGGTAATGAATGTCGTTGTGGCTTGATCGGACTCCTTCATTTTGATTTGATGGTATCCGTAATATGCGTCGAGGAAGCATAGTGAGTCGTGTCCTGCGGTAGCATCAATGATCTGGTCGATGCGGGGGAGGGGGAAGTGTTGGAGATATGCCCTAGAGGCAATCATGTGACGATGATATTTCCATATGTATTCTTTGTATTGTCCTTCAACATCATCAATGATATGTATCAACAAGTATGTGACTTGTTTGTGGAACTATGTATTGTATGATGATTGTTTTAATGGTCCCTAGTTGATAAGGTTATGCGGACACATATCCTTGACTAGTATACGACTCGGTTGATAACTATGTTTCACAAGTCATGTGCATAGAGATGCTAAACCAATAGTATGGGCTCGGGGATGTAGATCACCGAGCCGGACAGACCCACTTTGAGACACAGCGCGATATAGTCATCTGTTAGTCTCAAGTGCAATGTCTATGCCATGTCCTAGACCTGAGGTCCTCGCATGTTCTCGGGATGAGGATCACCTCACTTAGGGTCTATCAAACGCTACTCCGTAACTGGGTAGTTATAAAGGTAGCTTTCGGGTGAGTCGTGAGACATGTCGCGAGACATGGTTGACCAAGATGGGATTTGCCCCTCCTATTTGGAGAGATATTCTCTGGGCCCTCTCGAGTGATCAGATTCGGAAAGCATGGCAATGCGACTTAGGTTAAGTGTTAACCCAGTTCGGGAATCTGTATCATGGTTTCGAGAAGAGAGGTCGAGCTATCACAAGGGTGACAAGTACTCGCCTTGAGCTCGACAACAAATATCGTGAGGCTAAAGTAATGTTGCATATGCCACATTGTTGAGGTTCGTCAAACGACTTTACGCCCACATGGGAGTTGGCACGTTCTGCTAGGAGCCGCTACCAACTATCGACTCTGGTCGTGTCCATGTGTACGTGAACCTATAGGGTCGCACACTTAAGGGGCTGCAACCCATTCGGATTGGATCCGAGTGGAAAATGGATATGGACTCCTAGTGGGCTCAAGTGTTGAGCCCACCTCGGAGGTCTATATGAAGGGGAGTGGGCACACCACTTAGGGTTGATCGGATCGGATCGAATCAAACCCTGGTTTGCCACCGCCACTCCCCACGCCCATGCCGCGTGACCGGACCTAGCAGTCCGCCGCTCGACGCTGCTCCCCGTACGTGTGGATACCTTGGAGGCATCGCATCTGCGGTGCTTGGACGAACCGTTCGAGGGAAGCGCGAGGTGCCATTCAAGGGAGATCACCGTTCACGGGTCTTCGCCGTTCGCGGGAGATCGGCAACACGAGGAGGAGACGGCCCGGGAGAGCGGCTACACACATCACCAACTCTACTTCCGCTGCGGTGACTGCGCGTCTAGTGGTAAACCCGATCCCGTGATCTATTTCCAGCAGCATGATCTTGGGTGCGCGGTAGAAAATTTTATTTGGCGCTAGCGTAGCGTGCCGCGTGTTCCTAGAGTGGTATCAGAGCCTCCGCTGTGTGGTAATAGATTCGATGATATGCATATGAGATATGTAGATCGGTTCAGGTGCGGGTCGATGAGATCGGTCGCGCATGTCAGTGTTGAAGGTTGGTTTCGTGATCTTGTTTCCGTGATCGTGATGCAGAGGTCGTGACACGACTTACCCCTACCGGTCGGTTGTCCGCCATCAGGGTAGACAGTGCAACGTAAATCCGGATGCAGCACGCAAAGATCAATGAGATTGATCGAATCAAACATAGATTAACACCTTGGAAATGTGATTTCCGCGGTGCTGAAATATGTTGGAGCGGTCTCGGTAAAACGGTTGTAACTTTTGCATACGAACTCCAATTTTGCTCCACGACCTGTCAAACTAAAGCTAACGAAAAGTTGGGTTAGCAGCGTAATCCTAGAATAGGATTTCAGCGCTTATGGCTAGGCCAAAATTCACTTGGAAGATATAGTTTTAGGAGGTTTTATCTTCGGTGGTAGAACGTCTGACTCGTTTTTGCAGGGAATGACTGTGATTTGGTATAGCCCATGTATGTTGCTTGTATATTATTGTTTCATGACCTGCGTGTCATGAGTGCGGCAACCGGCAGGAGCCATATGGTTGTCCCATTATTGTATTAATGACATGCGTGTCAACATGAGAAGCCATGTAATGTAATTTACTTTCAGTAGCTATTAGTTTTTAATAACATAGTATCTTATGTAACACTTGGCGGTTGACACCATGGCGTGGGGATGGAGATCACCACGAGGACAACCATGCATGGGCAGACCGCGCACGTGGAGATGGAGATCGCCACGCGCTGTGAAAAGGGGCTATACCATATCACACATACATAAACTGCCTGTGAAAGTTTATCCCTTTAATGCACCCTTCTTTTTGCATGGTAGATGTTTTAAGTAGGGTGATCCCTCAAAGAATGTCAAGTACAAATGCCTCCCCAATTGCTGCACCTTCACATGTCAAGTATATTTAGTGGTGGGCCTATGAAATTAGGGTGCCACTAGATCTCCTTGAAGTGATGGGTTTGTGTCGGACACTTACACGCGGAGCATTGGTTGACTTGTCGTGTCTATCAAAACAGTTTTGGGCTACGAGGCATAGGAGTTGGCGAGGCATGAGATGTCCCCAACAACAAGAGTCGTATGGAGATACGATTAGCAAGAGTTGCTTACCGAGTGATCTTGTCCTCTAGCGGTGATGCAAAAGCTCACTAGTTGACATGTTGATCTTGGATCTTGAATCACTAAGTATCAACAGAGGGATGTTGATTTTAGTGGGACTAATGATCTTATTAAAATGTTTAACATGAATTACTCTTCATGAATACATGTCTTAGTGTTTTGCATATTTCTGTTGTAGATCAATGGCACCACCTGCTCAAGTTACCCCTTTTGCGTTGAAATCAATCCTGGAAAAAGATAAATTGAATGGAACAAACTTTACCACCTGGTATAGAAACCTGAGAATTGTTCTTAGGCATGAGAAAAAGGAACAAGTTCTAGAGAATCCGCTTCCAGAGGAACCTGCCGATAATGCTAATGCCATAGCCAGAAATGCCTACCAGAAACTCGTTGATGAGTCAAACGAGATCAGCTGTCTCATGCTGGCTTCTATGGAGCCCGATCTGCAGTAGTAGTTTGAAAATATTGAGGCTTTCGATATGATTGAGAACCTTAAGAGCATGTTTCAAATGCAGGCTAGGACCGAAAGGTTCAACGTCTGGCGATCCTTGATGGATTGTAATCTGAAAGAGGGTGATCCACTGAGCCCGCATGTGATCATGATGATCGGGTACATGCAAGCTCTGGATAGGTTGGGCTTCCCACTTGGGGATGAGTTGTCCACAGATACAATTCTGGGTTCTCTTCCGGACAGCTATGGGCCGTTCATCTCGAACTACCATATGCATGGGATGGAAAAGAAGCTCACTGAATTGCATGGGATGCTCAAAGTGGCAGAGCAGGATATCAAGAAGGGTACACATCGTCAAGTGTTGATGGTGCAGAACTCGGCTAAGTTCAAGAAGAGCTGATCCAAGAAAAAGGCTAAGGCAAAGGGCAAAGAGAAGGAGGCAACTCCAACTACAGCCGCTGCGCCTAAGTCAGGGACGGCTTTGGGGAGTATTTGCTTTCATTGCAAGGAACCCGGACACTGGAAAAGGAACTGCAGCAAGTGGCTTGCCGAGAAGGGCAAGAAGACTGGAAGTATGACTTCTTCTTCAGGTACACTTGTTGTATATGTTATAGACATTTATCTTGCTGATGTTTCTAGTAGCTCTTGGGTATATGATACCGGATCGGTTGTTCACATATGCAACTCGATGCAGGGGCTAAGCAGAACTAGGAATGTCGCAAGAGGAGAAGTTGACATTCGCGTCGGGAATAAAGCAAGAGTTGCTGCATTGGCCGTCGGCACTATGCAACTTAATTTACCTTCAGGATTTGTAATGGAACTTGATAATTGTTATTATGTTCCTGCTTTGAGTCAAAACATTATTTCTGCCTCATGTTTGATGAGAAAAGGTTATGCATTCAGTATTAAGGACAATGGTTGTTCTATTTACTTGAATAATATGTTTCATGGCTTTGCACCCGTTGTAAATGGGTTATTTATCCTAGATCTTGAAGGTGAATCAGTCTATAACATAAATGTCAAGAGGCATAAGCCTAATGAGATAAATCCGACTTATATCTAGCATTGTCGACAAGGACACATTAGTCAAAAGCGCATGAAGAAGCTCCATGATGATGGAATTCTAACTTCGTTTGAGTTTGAATCATTCGAGACATGTGAATCTTGCCTACTCGGTAAGATGACTAAGACTCCTTTTGCAAAGAGTTGCGAGAGGGCGTCCGAGCTGTTGGAACTTATACATAGTGATGTATGCGGACCAATGAGCACGGCAGCCAAAGGTGGTTTCCAATACTTCCTGACTTTCACCGACGACTTGAGTAGATATGGATATGTCTACTTGATGAGGCACAAGTGAGAAACATTTGAAAAGTTCAAGGAGCTTCAGAATGAAGTGGAAAATCAACTCGGCAAGAAAATCAAACTTCTACGATCTGATCGTGGTGGTGATTATATGAGCCAGGAGTTTGATGATCATCTGAAGAATGATGGAATAGTTCCACAAGTGACTCCTCCGGGTAAGCCGTAGAGAAATGGTGTGTCGGAACGGAGGAATCGGACCCTGTTGGACATGGTCCGATCGATGATGAGTCAGTCGGATTTACCCTTGTCATTTTGGGGATACGCTCTAGAAACTGCAGCTTTCACACTAAACAGGGTACCATCTAATTCCGTAGATAAGACACCATATGAAATATAGACTGCGAAGAGTCACAGTTTGTCTTTTCTGAAAATTTGGGGATGTGAAGCATATGTCAAGCGACTCCAGTCAGAAAAGCTCACACCCAAATCGGACAAGTGCATATTCGTGGGATATCCAAGGGAAACCTTGGGATATTACTTCTACAACCGTGAAGAGGGCAATGTGTTTGTCGCTCGACATGGAGTTTTCCTTGAGAAAGAGTTTCTCAATTGGAAGGCTAGTGGGAGGACGGTCCGACTAGAAGAAATTCGAGAACCACACGGGACGTTCCGGTAGGGTGATCTGTCACACCGGAGTTAGTCGGGAACCCGTAGTGGAGTCGACACCGGCTCCACGGAGGTCGGAAAGGTTACGCAATTTGCATGACTGCAATGTGTTGTTCTTGGAGAACAACGAGCCGACTACGTATGCGGAAGCGATGGAGAGCCCTGATTCTGAGTTATGGCTTGAAGCCATGAGATCCGAATTAAAGTCCATGAATGACAATCAAGTTTGGAACTTGGTTGACCTGCCAGATGGCGTTCGAGCCATTGAGTGCAAGTGGATCTTTAAAAATAAAACTTATATGGACGGAAATGTCACAGTCCATAAGGCTCGACTTGTTGCTAAAGGTTATCGACAAGTTCAAGGAGTTGACTACAATGAGACTTACTCACCGGTAGCGATCCCTAAATAAAATCGGATCATTCTTGCTATAGCAGTATATTTCGACTATGAAATATGTCAGATGGATGTCAAAACGGCTTTCCTTAATGGAAATTTAACCGAGGATGTGTATATGACACAACCCGAGGGTTTTGTCGATCCAAAGAAGTCTAGCATGGTATGCAAGCTTCAGAGATCCATTTATGGATTAAGGCAAGCATCTCGAATTGGAACATTCGCTTTAATGAAGCGGTCAAAGAGTTTGGCTTCATCAAGAACGGCCATGATCATTGTGTACTCAAGAAGGTCGATGGGAGCTCGGTTGCATTTACGATCTTATATGTGGATGACATATTATTGATTGGAAATGATGTTCAAATGCTTGAATCTGTCAAGGACTCATTGAAAAATAGTTTTTCTATGAAGGACTTGGGAGAAGCAGCTTACATTTTGGGAATCAAGATCTATAGATATAGATCGAGAAGACTTATTGGATTAAGCCAGAAAAGGCATTATATTGACAAGGTGTTGAAGCGGTTCAACATGCAAGATGCCAAGAAAGGTTTCTTGCCCATGTCACATGGCATTAGTCTTAGCAAGACTCGGTGTCCTACGACTCCTGATGAGCGAAGATGCATGGATGGGATTCCGTATGCTTCGGTTGTTGGGTCCATCATGTATGCTATGGTATGTACTCATCCCGATGTTAGTTTTGCTCTTAGCGTGGTGGGCAGATACCAGGCTGATCCTGGTGAGAGTCACTGACAGCGGTTAAGAATATCCTTAAGTATTTGAGAAGGACTAAGGATATGTTCCTGGTTTATGGAGGTGAGGATGAGCTCATTGTAAAGAGTTATACCGATGCCAGTTTCCAAACCGATAGGGCTGATAGTCGATCGCAATCTGGGTTTGTGTTCATTCTGAACGGAGGAGCAGTGAGCTGGAGGAGCTCCAAGCAAGATACTGTAGCTGATTCTACAACAGAGGCCGAGTACATTGCGGCTTCTGAAGCTGCAAAAGAAGGTGTTTGGGTGAAGAGTTTTATTTCTGATCTTGGTGTGGTTGAGAGCGCATCCAATCCATTGGACCTCTACTGTTATAATAGTGGTGCCATTGCGCAAGTCAAGGAACCACGGAACCATCATAAAACCCAACACATACTCAGGCGTTTTAACCTTATTCGCAACATTGTCGAAAGAGGTGATGTAAACATATGCAAGGTACACACGGATGCAAATGTTGCTGATCCATTGACGAAGCCTCTCCCACGTCCGAAGCATGAGGCGCACATCAGCTCCATGGGCATACGATGCCTAAATGATTGACTCTAGTGCAAGTGGGAGACTGTTGGAGATATGCCCTAGAGGCAATCATGTGATGATGATATTTCCATATGTATTCATGAGTCCTTTGTATTGTCCTTCAACATCATCAATGATATGTATCAATAAGTATGTGACTTGTTTGTGGAACTATGTATCGTATGATGATTGTTTTAATGGTCCCTAGTTAATAAGGTTATGCGGACACATATCCTAGACTAGTATACGACTCGGTTGATGACTATGTTTCACAAGTCATGTGCATGGAGATGCTAAACCGATAGTATGGGCTCGGGGATGGAGATCACCGAGCCGGACAAACCCACTTTGAGACACAGCGAGATATAGTCATCTGTTAGTCTCAAGTGCAATGTCTATGCCATGTCCTAGACCTAAGGTCCTCGCAAGTTCTCGGGATGAGGATCGACTCACTTAGGGTCTATCAAACGCTACTCCGTAACTGGGTAGTTATAAAGTTAGCTTTCAGGTGAGTCGTGAGACATGTCGCGAGACATAGTTGACCAAGATGGGATTTGCCCCTCCTATTTGGAGAGATATTCTTTGGGCCCTCTCGAGTGATCAGATTCGGAAAGCATGGCCATGCGACTTGGGTTAAGTGTTAACCCGGTTTGGAATCTGTATCATGGTTTCGAGAAGAGAGGTCGAGCTATCACAAGGGTGACAAGTACCCGCCTTGAGCTCGACAACAAATATCGTGAGGCAAAAGTAATGTTGCATATGCCACATTGTTGAGGTTCGTCAAACGACTTTACGCCCACATGGGAGTTGGCACGTTCTGCTAGGAGCCGCTACCAACTATCGACTCTGGTTGTGTCCATGTGTACGTGAACCTATAGGGTCGCACACTTAAGGGGCTGCAGCCCATTCGGATTGGATCCGGGTGGAAAATGGATGTGGACTCCTAGTGGGCTAAGTGTTGAGCCCACCTCGGAGGTCTATATAAAGGGGAGTGGGCACACCACTTAGGGTTGATCGGATCGGATCGAATCAAACCCTGGTTTGACACCGCCACTCCCCAAGCCCATGCCGCGTGACCGGACCTAGCAGTCCGCCGCTCGACGCTGCTCCCCGTACGTGTGGATACCTTGGAGGCATCGCATCTGCGGTGCTTGGACGAACCGTTCGAGGGAAGCGCGAGGTGCCATTCGCGGGAGATCACCGTTGACGGGTCTTCGCCGTTCGCGGGAGATCGGCAACACGAGGAGGAGACGGCCCGGGAGATCGGCTACACGCATCACCAACTCTACTTCCGCTGCGGTGACTGCGCGTCTAGTGGTAAACCCGATCCCGTGATCTATTTTCGGCAGCGTGATCTTGGGTGCGCGGTAGAAAATTTTATTTGGCGCTAGCTTAGCGTACCGCGTGTTCCTACAGGAAGGGATCCTTAGGGCAGGCCTTGTTGAGGTCTTTGAAATCGACGCACAGGCGCCAGGATTTATCCTTCTTTGGCACCATCACCAGGTTTGCTAGCCAGTTCGGGTGTTTTATTTCTCTAATGAATCCGGCCTCGATTAGCTTGGCTAGCTCCTCCCCCATAGCTTGACGTTTAGGATCGGAAAAGTGCCGCAATGTTTGCTTGACCGGTTTATATCCCTTCAATACATTGAGGCTGTGTTCCGCCAATTTGCGTGGGATTCCTGGCATATCAGAAGGGTGCCAGGCGAATATATCCCAGTTCTCGCGCAGGAACTCTCGTAGCGCGGCGTCAACCGTTGGGTCTAGTTGTGCACCAATGGATGCTGTCTTCTTGGGGTCCGTTGGATGGACTTGGAATTTGACTATTTCTTCTGCCAGTTTGAAGGAGGTGGATTTGGGCCGTTTGTCTAGGATCACGTCATCCCTGTCCACCATGGAGCGTACTGCGGTTAATGCGAGGGCCTCAGATAATGCCTCAAGGGCTAGGGATGCGGTTTTGTTTTTGGCGCGGAGTGCTATGTCCGGATCACTGGCGAGAGTAATTATGCCTTTGGGCCCGGGCATCTTAAGCTTCATGTACCCGTAATGGGGTATAGCTTGGAAGCGTGTAAATGCATCTCGCCCCAAGAGAGCGTGATATTCGCTGTTGAAAGGGGTCACTTGGAAGGTTATCTCTTCGAACCGATAATTATCCTGCGTGCCGAGTACCACGTCAAGTGTGATTTTTCCCGCATACCGCGCCTCCCGACTGGGAATGATTCCTCGGAAGGTCGTGATGCTTTGCTCGATGCGGCTCCTATCTATTTCCATTTTGTGGACTGTATCCTCATAGATGAGGTTTAATCTGCTGCCGCCGTCCATGAGGACTTTGGTGAGCCGAAAGTTGTCCATGATTGGACTAAGGACCAAGGCGGCTGGTGCTCGGACTGCCATGTATTTTGGTTCATCACCGGCATTAAAAGTTATAGTCGTGTCGTTCCAAGGGTTTATTGCTACAATTTGGCAGACTTTGGCGAGTTCGCGGAGTGCCCTTTTGCGCCTATTGTTTGAAGCAAATGTCTCGAAGACCGTCAATACTTTGAGTTTGTTGTCTTCTGGGGGGTATTGTTCTGGGGTATTCTTGGTGAGGATATCCTCGCCGCTCTTGGCCACTTTCCGGAGTACCCAACATGCTCTAAGGCTGTGGGTTGGCGTGTTATCCGGTGTTGTATGTATTTTGCATGGCCCGTCGAGCCATACTTCCAGAACGGTTCCGTGCCCCATAATGGGCTTGTATTTCTTTATTATTGGACCGGGCGTGCCACGAGGGTGTGCCCTTTTCGCATGAACGAGGGTTTGAGTGGGGACCGATGATTCCCAGCAGGCCGTCTGAGTCTTCTAGGAGCTTTCCATCGCACTGTACTTTTGTACGATAGTAGCCAAGTCAGCGAAGTGTAATATGCGACGATGATTGATGGCGTTAAGGATTCCTTCATCCGTGCAGTTGTTGCGGAACGCTGAGATCACATCCTTGTCGTGGCAATCTTTAATCTTGTTTTTGACAAGGAGGAATCTGGCCCAGAAGTGATGGACTGTTCCCTGAGACTGCTGTTGTATGCTCATGAGAGCACTTAAGTTCGGGTGGGTGGGTGGATTTAAATCTGAACCCTGGCCCAACATTAGATCCGGAGTCTGAAGATCTTCCGGACATAACAGTTCGGGCTCCGAGATATCAACTGATTTTTTAGGCTTGCCATCTGATTCTATGTTCGGACAACAAGACGTGTCTTTCTGCCGGTGGGTGTCCGGCTCTTCGAGATCGGAGATCCGAACATAGTTCGTCCTCAACATAGAGGATGATTTGTCTTGCTCCTCGACTACCGCTATCTGGTGGGTGATCGGCGGAGTTTTAATCTCTCTCTGGTCGGGTTTAAGCCCAATCTGATTGTAGTCTGTAGCGACTCCCAAGGCGGTGATGCGATCTAGGAGTTCGTTTAA
This sequence comes from Aegilops bicornis, assembly GCA_021605145.1. Taxonomy (NCBI): domain Eukaryota; kingdom Viridiplantae; phylum Streptophyta; class Magnoliopsida; order Poales; family Poaceae; genus Aegilops; species Aegilops bicornis. The sequence continues at coordinate 413,704,964 of CM038673.1, read as the reverse complement.
GGATGATAGCTCCATCGGATCCATCCATTTTGAGTGTTCAGGATCAATGCAGAGGCGATTTTCAATGACTCGAGAGGTCATCATCGGCTTAAGGGCCGGACATGCGGTCATGACGAAGCCGCCCAGCTGGAGGGTTTGGCCTGGGGCCAGGGTTCCTCTGGAGGTGATATTTTCCTTGACGACAAGGAGAGCCATCAACCCTTTTGGCGACGGCACAGTGGAACTCTCAATGAAAGCACCAATGTCGGTGTCAAAACCAGCAGATCTCGGGTAGGGGGTCCCGAACTGTGCGTCTAGGATCGATGGTAACAGGAGACGGGGGACACGATGTTTACCCAGGTTCGGGTCCTCTCTATGGAGGTAATACCCTAATTCCTGCTTGATTGATCTTGATGAATATGAGTATTATAAGAGTTGATCTACCACGAGATCATAATGGCTAAACCCTAGAAGTCTAGCTTGTATGACTATGGTAATCGGTCTCCTGATCCAAACTAAGCCCTCCGGTTTATATAGACACCGAAGGGATCTAGGGTTACATAAGGTCGGTTACAGAGAAAGGAAATCTTCATATTTGATCGCCAAGCTTGCCTTCCATGCCAAGGAGAGTCCCATCCGGACACGGGTGAGAGTCTTCGGTCTTCGAATATTCACAGCCCATCAGTCCGGCCCATGGCTAACAGGCCGGATGCCCGAGGACCCCTTAGTCCAGGACTCCCTCACTCGCCTGGTCTTGGTCGTCATGGCTTACGTCATTGGAACCTTGCGAGGTTCCCTTGCCTTGATCTCTCCACCCCTCGCAAGCCAACCTGGTGAGGCCGCCCCTGAGGAGGTCTTGTGTCGTCCACCTCGCGAGGCTTGGCCCCTCGCGAGGGTCTTGGGTGCTTGCTGGTGAAGATGGGCCGTACGGGCCCGTTGGTGGAGCCACGCTGTGGGCCACAGGCAGGCAAGTCTGTGGACCCCCGTTCCTAGAACGCCGATAGTACCTTCAGGTCCATAGTTAGTAGCTAGATGGCTTCCTTTCTCTCTCTTGATTCTCAATACAATGGTCTCTTGGAGATCTATTTGATGTAACTCTTTTTGCGGTGTTTGTTGGGATCCGATGAACTCTGAGTTTATGATCAGATCTATGTTTTTATCCATGAAAGTTATTTGAGTCTTCTAATCTCTTATGTGCATGATTACTTATAGCCTTGAATTTCTTCTTCAAATCTTGGTTTAGTTAGGCCGACTAGATCGATTTTTCTTGCCATGGGAAGAGGTGCTTTGTGATGGGTTCGATCTTACGGTGCTCAATCCCAGTGACAGAAGGGGACATGACACGTATGTATCGTTGCTATTAAGGATAAAAAGATGGGGTCTGTTCCTACTTGAATAGATCTTGTCTACATCATCCATAAAAAATCTCCGTGAAGTTTCAGCTCATTTGGAGTTGTGCAGAATAGGTGGCCTGACGTAGCTTTTTCAGGTCCAGATTTCCAGCTGCCGGAATTCTCCCTCTTGGTGTGTACCTTGCAAATTATGAGAGAAAAGGCATTATAATTACTCCAAAAAGCATTATTATGGATAAAAACATTATAAATAACAGTAAGAAAACATGATGCAAAATGGACGTATCAACTCCCCCAAGCTTAGATCTCACTTGTCCTCAAGCGAAAACGAATCTGAAAAACATGTCCACATGCTTTGAGGGAGAGGTGTCGATAAAAACAAAATACGGACATAGAAGCATCATGTTGATTATTATAACAACAACAAAATTAAACATAGGAATTTTATCATAGAACTTGCATCATATACTTCCCATGAATAAGTAACAGTTCATCACATAATCAAAGTATAAAGCAAAAACTCTATTAAAAACCAACAAACTATGTTCTTAGTCAACTTTGCAACTACAATTCATCATCTTTTTAGGAAGAGTCACGTGTCTGAGCCTTTTAAGAAAGTCCACATACTCAACCATCATATAGTCTTCTATGATTGCTAACACTCACCTCGTACCCATGAGCAAAACGTTTCAACCGGACACATAGAAATATAGGGTCTTATAGTTTCGCCGCCCAACATACTCACCTCAAGGGTGATGTCAACAATAATAATTCATGCCATCTATATTCAACTGGACATATGTGCCTAGATCTTTCCTCACCACATGATGCTTGCCAAAAGAGAAAATAAAAGGGATAGAAGGAAAACTTTGACTCTTTGCATAAAAGTAAATACATAAAAGTAAAGGATAGGCCCTTCGCAGAGGGAAGCAGATTGCCATGCGCTTATTTGTTTGTATGGTCAATCCCTTAGTGCAAGAGAACGTCACGTTACATTGCCCCTTAAGATGACAACCTTTATTATGCAGTCTGTCACTTTTATTCTTTGTCATCCAAGTTCGTGCAATGCTCAATTTTCTCTTACACTAAACAATCTCACACTTTTAGAAGCATTTTTATTGCCTTTTTGCACCAATGACAACTTACTTGAAGAATCTTTCTCAATCCATAGGTAGGTATGGTGGACACTTGAAAAAGACTTGGGTTTAAGGGTTTTTGAATGCACAAGTAGTATCTATACTTAGTGCGGAATTTTTGGCTAGCAAAGATAGGGGCAAGCACCACATGTTGAAGGATTTATGACAATATGACTTCTATGTGAATATAAACAAACATAAACCATTAAGTTGTCTTCCTTGTCCAACATCAACAATTTTGGCATATAATATTTTGATGAGGGCTCACAATCACAAAAGATTTCTAGGATAGTATATTTATATGTGAATCTTCTCTTCCCTTATTAATTCTTTCATCAGTTGCATCATTGACTAATGCTATGTTTGTCAATCTCTTATAAAATTTTCTTACTTATACTTTTCCTAATGTGGTGCTATCACCTACCATAGGATTAGTATATGATTCTATTGATTTATTTCTTTTCCTTTTTCTATTTCCTTTCTTATTTCTTTCTTTTCTTCATTTGCAACATGAAAGTAAAGAAAGCACAAACTCAAACTAAACTTTATTATATAACTGGCACACGATTACAATGATAGATCACTAAGCAAACTCTTAAAGAAGAAAGGATCGAACTAAACTTTATTTCATCTAAGGCAAAAAGATCGAACTAAGATAAGTAAAAGCAAAAAGATAGTGGGATGATACGATACCGGGGCACCTCCCCAAAGCTTGGCGGAAACCAAGGGGAGTGCCCATACCTGATACTCAGTTCTCCTTTGGTGGTGAAGAAGGTGGTGGTGGTGTAGCGTTCTCCAATATAATCATGAGTAGATCCTTCAAGCCTTGAATCTCCCGAAGACCTTGATGAATTAATTCACTATTTTTCTTCACCTCAGCCATTATATTTTATTCTCAGGGCCCCATTGTTTGGTTCCTGCACTGTTTTCTCTTGGCCGAGATATGTCCCAATTGGACGGTATGTGCCTAGGAGGAGTGTTCTCGAACCCATGGTTGTGAATCAAATTATGAAAATTGTTACGATGTAACCTGTGTAAGGGCCTCCTTGGTGGAAGATCCTCTTGCACTTCTGGGCTTGCTTGATTGTTCGATGATTCCATGGCTTCTTATTCCTCCATAGCAACCTCTTCAACTTCATCCCTCCTTAGATCTTCCTGAACCAACCTTATGTCTCCTTCTCCATTGTTGAAGGGTGAGGAAGACATGACGTTGGTCTAGATGAATCTGTCAGAAATCAGCAAGAAAAGAGAACAGAGGATTTTCTCCACGATATGGTGATTGACAGGTTCGGGAAGTATATATAGATTTTTTATCTTGGAGGACAAGCATACGGAAGAAAAACGGAGTACGAGAGGTGTCCCAGGTGGGCACAACCCACCTGGGCACGCCAGGCTTGCCTGGCGCGCCCTGGTGTCTTGTGCCCACCAGGGGATGCTTCCTGGAAGATTCTTTATTTCCAAAATTTTAAAATATTCCAAACTGACAAAAATATTTTGCAGATTTTTCGGAGTCCGTTTACTTACCGTATCACGTACCTCCTTATTTTGACGATTCTGGAGTGTTCCGGAAGGACTCTTTTATGTGCTCTTCTGGTGTCAAAGTTTGGATAATATTGCTTTCAACATTAATAGGTGTACCTGAGATATAATGCTTTATTTGTTGCCCATTGACAACCTTCAGGTTAGTACGTTCGGAATTATTTATTTTGATGGCACCAGACCGGTAAACCTCCTCGATGACATACGGGCCTTACCATTTCGAGAGGAGTTTTCCTGCAAAAAATCTAAAACGAGAGTTGTACAAAAGAACATATTCTCCAACCTTAAACTCACGTTTTTGGATTCTTTTGTCATGCCATCTTTTAACTTTTTCTTTGAATAATTTTGCATTTTCATAAGCTTGGGTTCTCCATTCATCTAATGAGCTAATATCAAATAACATCTTTCCACCAGCAAGTTTGAAATCATAATTGAGTTCTTTAACTGCCAGGTATGCTTTATGTTCTAACTCGAGACGCAAATGACAAGCTTTTCCATAAACCATTTTATAAGGAGACATACCCATAGGACTTTTATATGTTGTTTTGTAAGACCAAAGTACATCGTCTAATTTCTTAGACCAATTCTTCCTGGACATATTGATAGTCTTTTGCAAAATTAATTCTATTTCTCTATTGCTAAGTTCAACTTGACCACTAGACTGAGGATGATAGGGTGATGCAATTCTATGGTTAACATCATACTTAGCAAGCATTTTATGAAAAGCACCATGAATAAAGTGTGAACCACCATCAGTCATTAAATATCTAGGGACTTCAAACCTTGGGAAAATAACTTCCTTAAGCATTTTAATAGAGGTGTTGTGATCAGCACTACTAGTTGGAATGGCTTCTACCCATTTAGTAACATAATCAACAGCAACCAAAATATGTGTATACCCATTAGAGGAAGGAAACGGTCCCATGTAATCAAATCCCCAAACATCAAATGGTTCAACAGCAAGTGAATAATTCATAGGGATTTCTTGACGCTTACCGATATTACCTATTCTTTGACATTCATCACAAGATGAGACATACTACGAGCATCCTTGAAGAGAGTAGGCCAATAAAATCCAGATTGCAATACCTTGTGAGCAGTTCTATCTTCAGCATGATGCCTTCCATAAGGTTCGGAGTGACATTTCTGTAGGATTTGTCCCTGTTCATTCTCAGGTACACAACGTTTAATAATACCATCTACCCGTTCTTTATAAAGATGTGGGTCATCCCAAAAGTAATGTCTTAAATCATAGAAGAATTTTTTCTTTTGTTGGTGAGTAAAGCTAGGAGGTAAATATTTAGCAACAATGTAATTAGCATAGTCAGTATACCAAGGATTGCTATTAACAACATTTATTGCAGCTACTGCTCATCAGGAAAACTATCATCAATAGGTAGTGGGTCATCAATCACATTTTCAAGCCTAGAAAAGTTATCAGCTACGGGGTTCTCAGCTCCTTTTCTATCAATAATATGCAAATCAAACTCTTGTAACAAGAGAACCCAACGAATAAGTCTAGGTTTAGCATCTTTCTTTTCCATAAGATATTTAATAGCAGCATGGTCTGTGTGAACAGTTACTTTGGAATCAACAATATAAGGTCTAAATTTATCACAAGCAAACACCACTGCTAAGAATTCTTTTTCAATAGTAGCATAATTTCTTTGAGCACTGTCTAGAGTTTTACTAGCATAATGAATAACATTCAATTTCTTATCAACTCTTTGTCCTAGAACAGCACCAACAGCATAATCACTAGCATCACACATAATTTCAAAAGGCAAGTTCCAATCAGGTGGTTGAACAATAGGTGCAGAGGTTAAAGCTTTCTTGAGTGTTTCAAAGTCTTCTAAACAATCATCATAAAAAATAAAAGGGATATCCTTTTGCAAAAGATTAGTGAGAGGCCTAGAAATTTTAGAGAAGTCTTTAATAAACCTCCTATAGAAACCAGCATGACCTAGGAAACTATGAATACCTTTTATGTCCTTGGGACATGGCATTTTCTCAATTTCATCAACCTTAGCTTGGTCCACTTCAGTACCTCTTTCAGAAATTTTATGACCCAAGACGATGCCTACATTAACCATAAAGTGGCACTTCTCCCAATTCAAGACAAGATTTGTTTGTTCACATCTCTGCAAAACTCGATCAAGATTGCTTAAACAATCATCAAAAGACTTCCCATAAACAGAGAAGTCATCCATGAAAACCTCAACAATCTTTTCACAAAAGTCAAAAAATATAGCCATCATGCTTCTTTGAAAGGTAGTAGGTGCATTACATAAACCAAAAGGCATACGCCTATAAGCATAAGTTCCAAAAGGACAAGTAAAAGTGGTCTTTTCCTGATCAGGTTGAGAAACAGGTATTTGTGAAAAGCCAGAATATCCATCAAGGAAGCAAAAGTGTGTGTGCTTAGATAATCATTCGAGGATTTGATTAATAAAAGGCAAAGGGTAATGATCTTTCCTAGTTGATTTATTTAATTTTCTAAAATCAATTACCATTCTATAGCCTGTAACCATTATTTGTGGAATGAATTCATTCTTATCATTAGGAACAACAGTAATACCTCCTTTCTTAGGGACACAATGAACATGACTTACCCATCTACTATCAGCTATAGGATAGATTATACCTTCTTCCAGAAGTTCTAATATTTCCGTTCTTAGCACCTCTTTCATCTTCGGATTTAACCGACGTTGGTGATCAACAACTGGTTTAGCATCAGGTTCCATATTAATTTTGTGCTGACATAGCGTGGGACTAATGCCCTTTAAGTCATCAAGAGTATATCCAATAGCAGCTCAGTGCTTCCTTAGAACTTTCAACAATCTTTCTTCTTCATGTTCTGAAAGGTTAGCACTGATAATAATAGGATATGTTTTCTTTTCATCAAGATAAGCATATTTCAAAGTGTCTGGCAATTGTTTTAATTCAAACACAGGATCACCTTTAGGTGGAGGAGGACCTTCAAGAGTTTGAATAGGCAAATTGTGTTTAAGTAGAGGACGTTGTTCAAAGAAAATCTTATCTATTTCATTTCTTTCATGCATATGTAGATCATTTTCATGGTCTGGCAAATATTCTTCTCTAAAGGATCAGTAGGTAGTACAACAATAGAAGCAAGACCAATTAATTCATCCTTACTAGGAAATTATTTTTCATGAATATTTCTACTAAACTTGGAAAAATTAAACTCATGAGACTCATCACCAAAGCTAACACCAACAGTTTGTTTCTTACAATCTATCTTAGCATTAACTGTATTCAAGAAGGGTCTACCAAAGATAATGGGACATAAGTCATCTTGTGGGGAACCAAGAACAAGAAAATCAGTAGGGTGTTTTATTTTCCCACACAAGACTTCAACATATCTAATAATCCCAACTGGTGATATGGTGTCTCTATTAGCAAGCTTAATAGTAACATCTATTTCTTCTATCTCAGCAGGTACTATGTCTTCCATAATTTCTTGATATAAAGTGTAAGGGATAGCACTCACACTAGCACCCATGTCACATAAACCATGATAACAATGATCTCCTATTTTAACTGAAATGACAGGCATGCCAACAACTGGTCTATGTTTATCTTTTTTATTACGTTTAGTAATTCTAGCAACTTCTGCACAGAAGTAAATAACATGCCCATCTATATCTTCTAAGAGATCTTTAACCATAGCAACATTAGGTTCTACCCTAATTTGTTCATCAGGTTTAGGTGTTCTAACATAGCTTTTGTCAACCACAGTTGAAACTTTAGCATGTTCCTTTATCCTAATAGGAAAAGGGGGTTTCTCAATATAAGCAGTAGGAACAACTGGATCAACATTATAAAGTATAGTTTCTTCTTTAACTGGTACTGGTTCTTTAATTTCTTCTTTAATAGGTGGGTGATATTTAAACCACTTCCCTTTAGGGATTTCAAAATGAGTAGCAAATGATTCACAAAAGGAGGCTACTACTCAGAGTCAAGTCCATATTTAGTGCTAAACTTTTGAAAAGCATCGGTATCCATAAAAGATTTAACACAATCATACTTAAGTTTTATACCTGACTCTTTACCTTCATCGAGTTCCCAATCTTCAGAGTTGTGTTTAATTCTTTCTAAAAGATCCCACAAGAATTCAATAGTCTTCTTCATAAAGGAACCAGCACAAGAAGTATCCAGTATGGTTTGATCATTACGAGAAAGCCGAGCATAAAAGTTCTGAACAATAATTTCTATTGAGAGCTCATGATTGGGGCATGAATAGAACATTGACTTAAGCCTCCCCCAAGCTAGAGCGATACTTTCTCCTTCACGAGGCCAAAAATTATATATGTAATTACGATCACGATGAACTAGATGCATAGGATAAAATTTTTGGTGGAACTCCAATTTCAAACGATTCCAATTCCATGATCCAATATCATCGCATAGCCTATACCATGCCAATGACTTTCCCCTTCAAAGATAAAGGGAAAACTATTTTCATCACCTCATCTCCGGGTAAACCTGCAAGCTTAAACAATCCACAAATTTGTTCCACATATATCAAGTGCATATCAGGATGTTCTGTTCCATCTCCTGCATAAGGATTAGCTAGCAGTTGTTCTATCGTACTCGAAGGAATTTCATATTCAATATTTTCAGTAGGTGTAGTAGGTTGAAGGATAGCTAATTGTGGTTCTGGACGAGGTGAAGATACCCCGAACAAACCCCTCAAAGGATTGTTTTCCATAGTAACATGTGACAATAAATTTCAGCACACTATATAAATGTTTCCTTACCAAATTCCACTTACCAAAGGCGCTTCACTCCCCGGCAACGGCGCCAGAAAATAGCTGTCGAGGAGGCTGATCGGACCCACGAACACCTATGGGGCCGGCGGACCGGGCCCCTTTTGGTTCGGAGGGGGGCGGAGATCGCACGAAGAGCGGATCGAGGCGATGCACACGAGCAGTTTACCCAGCTTCGGAGCTCTCCGGAGAGATAACACTCCTACTGCTGCTTGTCTGATTTTTATTGTGTTCTTGCTAGGGAGCGATGAGAGCTACAAAACCTAGCGTGAGTGTTCTCTGGTTACGTTGGAATCGAACGGACCAAACCCTTTCTACGTTGTGCATGGGCCTCCTTTTATATGCTCAAGGGGTCTGCGACAGGTGGCAACGTAGATGAGGGTACAAATGGAAAAACAGTAGTTGGTACACCTACTTGTACAAAGATACGGTGTACTCTACCTAACTCGATGGCAAGGGACAAAGCATTAAATGCCCGTCCCTCGCCGCCTAAACAAAGGCAACAGGGACCGTCAGAGCGCCACCGTCGCCACGATGGCAAGCTTGTCGGCGCCGCTTATCGCTGCTCCCTCACCGGCTGCACAGCCTCTTGACACGCGCGCATGGAATGGTCCCATGGCGACACGTTGGTGGATGAGCTGGAGCGGAGATGGAGAGGTTGCCTGCCGCGGCAAGCGCCTTGCCGCGGCTGAATCCTTGTCGCGCCCGGAAGCTTGTCGCTCTCCGAGCCTTCCCGGCAAGCTCCTCTTGCCGGGGTCTTGTCTTCTGCGTGCCTTGAGTGGCCTTCTCGGCAAGCTCCTCTTGTCGGGGCCTTGTCTTCTTGGTTAAATACTTTGTTCTTGAATGGCTCCAAAGGAACCACGGAGGATCTTGGCGATGACCAGGCAAGCCTTGCCGCGGGGTGCTGCAACTGCCCGTGCACGAGTTCAGGATACTAGGGTACCCCTACTCTAGTACACCGATAGGGAGCCCCGGCCTGGGCCACACACGGTGCCGGCTGTTGGGCCAGGCCCAAACAAGTGCACGGTCACACGCGCCTTGATCACGCCGTAGAATTTGCTCGACCCACCACGTCCCCCACGAACGGCACGCACCGAACGTGTCATCGTGGGAGAGATCGTGGGCGGTTTCTTTATTAGGAAAAGCGGAACGTCCGCCCCCTCTCCCTCCTTATAAACAGGGGAAACAGGGGCAGGTCGCCCACCTCGCCATTGTTGTCTTGTCTTGAAAACCACCGCTGCTCCCCCCTTCTTCTCCAGTGCGAAGAGAGCAGCGCTCCGCCCCCTTTCGCCACAACGCCATCAACGCCGTCGGTCTCCTCCACCGCCTCCGCCATGGCTCCGAAAGCCAACAAGGGGAAGGGCGTGAAGTCGGCCGAGGCGCAGCGGCTCGCGGCGCTGCGAAAGGAGCGGGCCATCTTCTCCCCCAGCTCGACGCAAATGAGCTGAGGGAGGGCTTATACCTCTTCTGGTCGATGGAGACGCGTGCGCATCCGCGCACGAAGGTACTCCCCGCCACCGCTTCGGAACTAGCCCCAACTGGGTATTCTTTCTTTGCGCTTTTCTTCTATTGCGGGCTCTGCCCGCCCTTTTCTGAATTCTTCTGCGACATTATGAACACCTACGGGTTCCGCCTCCTTGATTTCACCCCCAACGATGTCCTGACCATGGCAGTTTTCGCACACCTTTGCGAAAACTTTGTCGGGATCCACCCAAACGTAGCCCTCTTCCGCCACTTCTTCATGCCCCGCGTTGAGAGAGGGGAGCCGCTTGCCGGAGGGATTGCTTGGGTCTCCAGGGTCGGCAAGAAGGAGGCCTATCTGGAAGGAGAGTTCCGCAGCAAGTGGGAGGAGTGGAGAGCCAATTGGTGTTGGATCGTAGAGGAGAACCCGCAGCCCTCCACTGTCGTGCGCCAAACCCCAATAGTGCGCGGCAACGATTGGAGCAACTTGGCGCCGAAGGATGCTAGGTTGAAGATAGTTGTGACCCGGATTTTGCGCCTCAGGCTTGCCGGACTCACCGTGAGGCAGCTTGGCGCAGATTTCCTTCGCCGTCGCATCGCTCCCTTGCAGGAGAGGAGGAGATCTGCTTGGGAGTTCCAAAATGCAGCGGACATCATGAGGCTGCGCCCGGGCCTTAACTGGAATTTCACTGTCTTGGAGTTGGATGCGATGCTGCTAGAGCTGTTCAAGAATGACCCCGATCACCCCGAGTGGTTTAGGTTGCCGAGGGGGGTCGTCCCATTGTGCAACAACTCTGCGCTCGACCGCATCCGCGCCATGATGCCGTTGTGCGATTCTCATGGGATCGTCCCAACCTGTCAAGAGCCTTCCGACGACATCGTGCGGCAGTTCTTCGACAGCTTGGAAGAAATGACGATCCGCCCCGACGAGCAGAAGAAGCTCACCCGCGACACCACCGACGAAGAGATGGTGCGCATTGCCACAAGGTTGGAGGAGGCGGCAGCAGCCACCGGGCGTCTTCGGGTACACCGTGGAGGAGGCAGATGCAGCAGAGGCGGCAAGCCTTGCCGAGCGAAGGAGTTCGCGGTGAGGAAGAGCTTGCGAACCCGAGGCCGAAGTCGGGCGAACCAGCCGAGGGCGCTTCTTCCCCACCATCCAGCTTGCCGCAACGGAGCCCCCGGCCCGCCAAAGAAGCGCCTCCGCAAGGCCGAGAGATGAGACGGGCGGCAGGCGGGCCCACAACGCAGCGTGCCATGACGCGCTCTACCGCTGGCAAGTGATGTTGCTTGAGCACCCCACACCATGCGACGATCGGGCGGGATCCTCCTGTGCCACCGTCGGCGCCCGCCAAGCGACCACGAGAGCCCACTCCTCCGCCTCGTCGCACTGGAGGCGAGCCGGAGTTTGATTTCTCCGAGCTCAGCTCCGAGGAGGAAGAAGAAGAGTAAGCTCCAATATTGTGCTTGTATTTCTTCAATTTTGTTGCTTCATCTTGAATCTGATTTGCTTCATTCTGAACCCTTTCCTTTTCAGGACGCTGGCCCAGAGAGCGTCGAAGAGAGCCAAGACCCCTGTGGTCATCGTTGAGGACGATCCACCCGTGGCAACAGGAGGCGCGTCTGAGACCCCCTTGCCGGATCCGCAACCCTTCTCGAGCAGCCCCAAAGACAGCCCCCAGAGGAAGTACGCGGTTTTCTCCTTACTGTTAGGTGTGCATGGGTGCTCCTTCTTTATTGATATCTGACTGTCGGTTTGTGTAGGAGCAGAGCAGCCTCATCAGGAGGGCTCGGAAGCCGCCCCTGAAATTATATCTGCTTCGACTATGCCGCCAAGGGAGGATTCTCCGGCAAGGGAGCGTCCCCCGGCAAGGGAGACTACTCCGGCAAGGGCGACCAGTGATCCTCCGATGGTCGAGACCATGGCTGCAGATCCCATTGCAGGTAATCCTCTTACGTGAAAATTTCCCTTGGGCTTGTTTTCTTCTGTTTTTCTTTTGAACATTTGCTTGACTGTTCTTTCTTTGTCCGCCATGTAGCCGATGGAGACCGAGGTCGCCGGCGAGGAGGACACGCTGGCAACACCGACGAAGCCGGCCGTCATGGAATAAGAGGTGGCCGACGAGCCTGCCGGCGAGGAGGCCATCGAGGCTGCCGCCGCAGAAGCTGGCGAGGGGTCTTGCGATCGCATTGACGGCCCTGGGGCTGCAGGAGCGCCAGGCGCTACACCGACCGCCGACTCCCCGCTTGCTGCAGCTGCCAGTTCGAAGAGCCCCAGCCCGGCGCCTACTTGAAGGCCGGCGACGGCGTCTTCATCAAGCTCCCATGGGAGTCGAGCTCCAGGGCGCCGGTCGAAGGAGAGACCTTCGACGGAGAGCTGCTCGCCTCCGCTGGGCTGACGCTAGTGGACGCGCCAAGCAGCAGCAACGGCGAGTCTGAGGAGGAGCAGCTGCTGAAGAAGCTGTTGTCGCTCTACCGCGCCCGACAAGCCAAGTTGGAGTCCCGGGAAGCACTTGTCGCGAGGGCGGGAGCAGACATGGAGAAGCGCGCAGAAGAGCTCCGGGCGCCAACCAAGAAGCTCTCGAACGTAGCGGAAGAGCGGGAGCGACTTGTCAAGAGCGCATGGCCTTCATCCTCGAAGGCCGCGGTGAGGAGGAGCAGCTTGCCGCCGAGAAACTGTCGCGCAGGAAAGCGAAATGGGCGCAGCGGAAGGTCAACCTGGATAGCCACGAGGAAGAGCTTGTCGCGCGCGAGGAGTCACTTGGCGGAGCTCTTAAGGAAGCGAAGGATGCTGCCGCAGCTGCCGAGGCCGCCAAGAAAGAGTTGGAGACGAAGGTGACGCAGTTGGAGGCCGCTGTAAGAGCGGCGAGGAGCTTGCCGCGCTCAAGCACGAAGCGAGAAGGACGCCTCCACTCTTGGCGAGCTGCAGGGCTGCCTCGCTGAAGGAGCAAGGAGCTCGACGCCAAGGATTCCAAGGCAGATCTTGAGCTGAAGCTGACCACTGACGCAGGCTGGACGGCGCCAAAGAGCGGGAGGTGGGCCTGTTGGAGACGATCAAGGCCAATGAGGAGCTGGCGAATCTTGTTGCCACCAGGCGCCTTGAGGGAGAGTGTGGAGCACTGGACCGAAGGTCTTGTGGATACCGCCGCCGCCATCCACAACGAGCTGATGGAGCTGGGGATGGTGGATCTCGGATACTCCTCCGACGAGCACCTCCAACCCAGCGCCAAGCTTAGCTTATTCTTCAAGGGAGTGGTGACGGCTCTCCAGCGGCTCCGGGAAGAGATCCCAAAGCAGCTGACCGAGGAATCGCGCCAAATCTGTGCAGGAGCCCTCCAGAAGGTGTTGATGAAGGTGGCCTTCCGCAATCCAGGCCTCAACCTCAACAGCGTCCTTAGATCCTTGCCGCCAGATGCCGATGTGGAGGCGCTCAAAGCCCTTGTCGCACCCATTGTGGACAAGGTGGGCAAGATCAAGCGGGTTGATGGCGACCGCGTAGACTAGGCTGCCAATTTTATCTTTCCCTTGTCGTCACGACCATGTTTAGAACAATTTACTAGATCTGCGACAAGTTATTTTGTAATATAACTCTATCTTGGGCGATGATTGCAATGTTATTTCCTTTACTTGATTCCTTCCTTTGTACGTTTTTGCCCTACGCTTTTAGGGAACTTGTCGGTGCAGGCACCTTTGTCATGAAAGGCCTGAGTGCTTGAACGTCGGCCACTTGGCGGTGCCGCCTCCGACAAGCAACCTTGTCGCGACTAGCTGCAACTCACTTAAGTTGTTGAGCGGACTCGAAACAAAGTAAGGGCGCGACTAGCCGCGAGTTGGTTCCTCCGCGCACGGGTTTTCCATACAAAGTACTATCGTTCGAGGAAGATAACTTAAAAATGTTAAAACTGATTGCTCAAACTTTGGCAACTTAGCTTTTCTGTTGTTTGCTTCCCGATAAGGCGAAACTTCCTCGAGCAACGCTTGGTCCATAGTATTATCTTCTCCTTCCCCCCTGGTTAACTTGTGCGCGAGGGAACCTTCCTTTCTTTGAGAAAAGAGAAAGAAGAGAAAGTAAAGTTATGGAGCCTAGCGGCTCGATATTGCTTACCGGGTGCGGGTGCTGCACAAAGTGTTAGCCAAAACATGCAATAAAATGATGAAAGCATGAATTTGACAAGTTGTGCGCAACACATGAGCTTTACTGGTGCACGGGGTCTGCGCTCGTCTTTGTACAAAGGGTTACATGCAACAGCGGCAAGACTTGTACAAAAGGTGGTTGCCGGAACAGGTTCCGGCAACCGCGCTTCTGAGGTAAAACTTACGAAGATGCTCAATGTTCCGTGAGTTGCTCACCGAATGCCATCTTCTGTCTCAAGGCGGACAGCGCCAGCCTAGTGACTCGCTTCACCCGATAAGGGCCTTCCCACTTCAAGGCCAACTTGTTTGAATTCTTGGCGGACTGAACGCGCCGAAGAACAAGGTCGCCTTCCTCGAGGCTTCTGGCACTAACTTTGCGGCTATGGTAGCGACGCAAAGCTTGTTGGTAACGAGCAGCTCGTACAGCGGCCTGAAGACGATCCTCCTCAAGGAGCAGCGCGTCATCTTGTCGCAGCTGCTCTTGCTCAAGCTCATCATAAGCGAGCACTCGAGGCGATTCGTATACGAGTTCCGTGGGGAGAACTGCCTCTGCTCCATAGACTAGAGCGAAAGGTGTCTGGCCAGTGGCTCGATTTGGCGTCGTTCTGATCGACCAAAGAACCACCGACAGCTCCTCAATCGATTTCTTCCGCACTTGTGCAGCCTGTCGAAAGTTCTGGTCTTGAGTCCACGCAGCACTTCAGCATTTGCCCTCTCTGCTTGACCGTTGCTTCTCGGATGAGCAACAGAAGCGAAACAGACCTTGGCGCCAAGATCTTGGACGTACTGCATGAAGGTGCGGCTCGTAAATTGCGTGCCGTTGTCGGTGATGATCCGGTTAGGGATTCCAAACGGCAAACAATTGACCAAGAACTTGATCACGACCGTTGTCTTGTCACCTTCCTCATCGCTTCCACTTCCGGCCACTTTGTGAACTTGTCGATGGCAACGCATAAGTACTCAAAGCCCCGACAGCTTCGGGAAGGGGCCGAGGATGTCGAGCCCCGGACCGAAAATGGCCAGGATAAAGGGATCGTCTGGAGAGCTTGAGCTGGCTGGTGTATCTGTTTGGAATGGAACTGCACGCTTCACACTTGGT
Organism: Aegilops bicornis; assembly: GCA_021605145.1. Classification (NCBI taxonomy): domain Eukaryota; kingdom Viridiplantae; phylum Streptophyta; class Magnoliopsida; order Poales; family Poaceae; genus Aegilops; species Aegilops bicornis. Next base: position 413,689,477 of record CM038673.1, on the reverse strand, counting down.
TACTTGTGCAGTTGCATCCCGGAGGGCTGTCGGCAGAAGAAACCTTGCTGGAACGCTTTGCCGGCAAGTGCTCTGGCGCCAATGTGGTGACCACATATGCCTCCATGTATCTCTGCCAACAGCTTTTGTCCGTCTTCCCGATGAATACACTTCAATTTCACACCGTTGAGTCTTCTTCTGTACAGTGTGCTATCGACAAACTGGTACATACTTGACTGCCGGGCTACTCTTTCCGCTTCTTCTTGCTCTTCGGGAAGTTCTCCTGTCTGAAGGAAATGGACAATCTGTTGCGCCCATCTTTGGAGCTATGCGGCTCGACAACAAGGACTAAAGGCACATCTGTTGCTGCGGGAACATCGCCTTCGTGGCAAGAACCTGCGGCTCAGCCGGAGCTTGACGTTCCCGGCAAGCTTGCCGGGCAAAACTTGTCGGGAGCGTCGCTTCAACGAAACAAACCACAGGGCTTGTCGGAGCAGCATCGCCTCATTGTTGGTGTCGATCTTGGGGACCTTCTTGGCGGCTTCGGGAAGCTCTGCCGGAAAGTAGTCACCAGAGATCAACTTCCTCTTCTTGCTCTGTCCAGTTGATGGTGTTACGGTTGGTTGAGTTAGCTTGAGCACAAAAATCCCTGGTTCCACAGGCAACTTAAGTGCAGCGCACTTTGATGTGCCATTAGCAATATCATTCTGAGCTCTTGGAACATGTTCCATTTGTAGGCCGTCAAAGTGTTCTTCTAGCTTCCTCACTTCATCAATGTAGGCTTCCATCAATGGACTCTGATAATCTTTGTTCACTTGGCGGACGACAAGCTGCGAGTCACCCCTGACAATAAGTTTCTTAATCCCAAGGTCTACCGCGATCTCGAGACCGGCAAGCAAACCTTCATACTGCGGTATTGTTTGTTGCTTGCTCCTTGGGAAAGTGCATCCGGACTACGCACTTGAGGTGCTCGCCGGTGGGTGCGACAAGCAAGACGCCGCACCGGTGCCTTTGCGAAAAAGGCACCATCAAAGTACATCGACCACTCTTTGCTTGCTTCCTTGACGGGAATGCTCGTCTCGAATTTCTTCATCCGGTGTTGGCGCCCATTCTGCTATGAACTCCGCCAATGCTCTCCTTTGGATAGTTGAAGTGCTTTCAAACTTGAGGCCAAAGCTTGACAGCCCAGTGCCCACTCGACAATCCTGCCTGCCGCTTCGGATTTTGCAAGATCCTCTTCAGCCGGAAAGCGAGTGACAATCGTGATCTCATGTGCACGAAAGTAATGGCGCAGCTTTCTCGAGGCCATGAGAAGGCCGAAAAGCAATTTCTGCACACCGCAGTACCTTGATCTAGCTCCTCGCTGAAGGGAACCGACAAAGTAAACTGGGCGCTGCACCATCCTTTTACGCATCTGCTCGTGCGTCTGCAAGCAGATCCGTCCTTGTCGGGACCAGAGCTTGCCGTGAAGCCCCCGCTTGTCGCTGGATGTATGCGCCGTGGTTGCTAGCTCATCATCCGCCTCCCTCTCCGCTACTAACGCAGCACTAACCACTTGATTGGTTGCCGATATATATAGCAGCAACTTCTCTTGCGGCTTAGGTGCGACAAGTATTGGAGTGGAGGACAGGTACCTCTTTAAGTCCTGCACCGCAGCCTCGCCGGAGTCCATTTCATTGGACCTGCCTTTTTCAAAATCTTGAAAAATGGCAGGCGCTGCTCAGCAGATCTAGAGATAAACCTGCCGAGAGCAGCTACGCAACCGCAAGCCTTCGTACATCCTTGACGCGCTTTGGTGCTTCAATCTGCTCAATGGCCTTGATCTTGTCGGGATTGGCTTCAATTCCCGGCGAGACACGAAGAACCCGAGAAGCTTGCGGAAGGGACTCCAAACACGCACTTCTCGGGGTTGAGCTTGAGGTTGATCTTGCGCAGATTTGCAAAGGTCTCATCCAAATCTTGAACCAGAGTTGCTTTGTCCTTGCTCTTGACCACTATGTCATCCATGTAGGCTTCTACATTTCTGTGCATTTGCGGCTCTAAAGCATCATGAACTACCCTTGCAAACGTTGAACCAGCATTCTTTAACTCGAAGGGCATCCGTACAAAACAGTATGTGCCACATGGGGTGATGAATGCGGTCTTCTCCTCATCTTCTTCTGCCATGAAGATCTCGATGATATCCTGAATATGCATCAAGAAACGAAAGCAAATCACATCCAGCCGTGGAGTCAACAATCTGTCGATGCGCGGCAAGGGAAATGGATCTTTGGGACAAGCTTTATTGACATCTGTAAAGTCGATACAAAGCCTCCATTTCCCGTTAGCCTTGCGCACAACTACAGGATTGGCCAACCACGTAGGATGGAGCACTCCTCTAACAAGGCCTGCTGCTTCCAGTTTCTTGATCTCTTCTGCGATGAACTCTTGACGCCCACCGCTTGTTTCCTGATTTTCTGCTTGACGGGCCGCGCATGAGGGCAAACGGCAAGACGGTGCTCAATTACTTTCCTGGGAACACCGGGGATGTCAGACGGTTGCCACGCAAACACGTCGACGTTCGCCCGCAGGAGAGCAACGAGCGCGCCTTCCTATTTGGGGTCGAGAGTGGAACTGATGGTGAAGGTACCACCAGTGCCGTCCTCCTTGGCGGACACCTTCTTGGTCTTTGGTGGAGCTGCCATCGTCTTCTTGCACTTGCCGGTGGAGCTCGATGGTGCGTCCTCGACGGTAGTGCAGCACTCCGAAGAGGTGCGCTTGCCGGAGTGGGCATTAGAGCTCTTGCCGGACTTGGTCTTCTTCTTCCCCGGGATCTTCGGCAAGTGTTTTGCTTTACATTGCAGCTGCTGCTTCCCGGTAGATCTTGTCGGCGCAGATAAGAGCATCCTTCTTGTCGCCATGGACAGAGATGATGCTTATCGGGCCTGGCATCTTGAGTATGTTGTAGGCATAGTGAGAGGCCGCCATGAACTTGGCGAGTGCTGGACGGCCAAGTATCCGATTGTAAGGCAATGGGAAATCAGCAACGTTGAATGTGACCCTCTCAGTCCTAAAGTTCAGCTCGCTGCCAGATGTTACCGGCAACGTGATCTTCCCCTTCGGCTTGCTCCTTCCCAGATTGATTCCTTGGAATGTGCCAGTCTCTTCGAGCTCGCCGTCGAGGATCTGAAGCTTTTGGAGCACCGGAGGAGATCAGGTTTAAGCCGCCCCGCCGTCAACTAGCATCTTGGTGACCTTGAGGTTGCGGATAGTTGGTGAGACCAACATCGGCAAGCACCCGACCGCGATTATGCGATCGTGGTGGTCCTCAATATCAAAGATGATAAGCGTCTTTGGACCACTTGAGAGGCCTCGCGTGACTCTACGGATGGTTCGGTGCATTAACTTCCGCATCCACCGCTTGAGTTGGCGGTGGGAAGTATGCAGGAAGCACCTCCGTCAAGGCAGAGGACCTCTGTAGCTTCGAAACTCCTGCTCATCGGCGTCGCTGCCTTCCATATCTTCATCGTCGTCCATCTTCATCCTTGTCGCGGCCGCGGGAGGCTGTCTCCTTGCCGCTGCTTGGCCTTGCCACACGGCGCCTCCCGGCCGGGACATTTCTTCTTGGCTCCTCCAAAGACCTTCCTGGGCCTTCTCCTTGTCGCTACCGCATTTCGTACTCAGCCTTGGCTGTTCAACAAGCTGCTCGACCTTCTTGCGCTCTGGAGGTCATGGCCCTTGGTGAGGTGGATCTTGTAATCGCTTGTCGAGCCGTCCTGCTTGTCGGCGGCCGCCACAGACTGGTTGTTGGTGCCAGCGGCAACCTCCTTGCCGGAGCTACCAACCTTGGCATTCTTGTCGCCACCTCCGTTGTCGGACTGCTCGACGACTAGCACGTCTCTGCCTTTCTTCTTCCTGTTGCCCCGCCGCCGGCTCTTCTTTGCCGGGGCGGTCTCCTCACTGTCAGATCCTCCTGCTTCGGTATTCTCTCCGGGGAGTCTCCTCCCCTCCTCAGCACGTGTGCACTTGTCGGCCAGGGCGTATAGCTCACTGACGTCTCTGATCTTGCACATCGCCATCTCCTCCTGCATCCTGCGGTTTCGCACGTTCTGATGGAACGCGCTGATCACCGCGGCAGGGTGGACATCTGGGATGTTGTGTTGTACACGGGTGAATCTCTGAATATACTTGCGCAGGGGCTCTCCTTCCTTCTGGGCGAGCAGATGGAGGTCGCTTTCTTGGCCATGGGGTTTGTGGCCGCCTGTAAAGGCGCCGACAAACTGATGGCATAGGTCTGCCCAAGAAGATATGGAGTTGTCCGGCAAGTGCATGAGCCAGACTCGACGTTGGGCTTGAGCACCAGCCGGAAGTAGTTGGCAAGGATCTTGTCGTCCTCGCCCCGGCAGCCTGCAGACCGCGATGGTGTAGATGCTGAGGAACTCCGACGACGCGTCTTGCCGTCGTACTTCTCGCACGTCTGGCTTGAAGTTCTTCTTCTTTGGGCACATCGGACTTGCCGCAGCTCACGAGTGAACGCAGGGCAACCTACCGCTGCACGGCAAGTCGCCTGGTTCCTCCGGGCGTGCATGTCAACAGAGGGCCCAGCGCTTGTCGGATTGACGTCGCGCTTCTCTTCGACGCTGGCGCGAAGTTCGAGCGCCCTCTTGCCGTCGATCGTAGCACTTGGCGCCGATCGCGATGAGCTCGTGGATCCGGACGACGCAGCGGAGTCGCTGTCGAGGTGGATCCGGCGAGTCGGCGACCTTGGCCTTCGGGGCGGAGAGTGCATGGTGGTTGCACCCCCACCTGTCTCGTCGCCACCGGCTCGCGTTTGGCGTTCTTGCCGCGGCAGCGACGCACTCGGTTGCCGCGGAGCGTCGCCATTGGCGAAGCCGATGAGACTCTGTATGGTGGCCCTCCACTCGTCGACCTTGTCGGCCGTTGGAGGGTAATCGAGGAGCAGTTGAGCTCTCGCCAAAGCTTCCGCTGGAGTGGTGGGTGGCAATGGTGAACGGTGCAAGGAGCCGGATATGCTCGGACTTCTAACTATGTTAGAAGGAGCAGCATCCCGTCCAGGCGACCGTATCTCGCTCGTGCCAGCATGTTGGCGTGCACGCTGGTCGTGAGGGTCTCGAGATCCTCCAGCTCGGTCTTGATCCAACGAGCGTATGGTACTGTGAATACCATGATGCTGTTGGTCCCGCTGCTCCTGAGATGGGCGCGGGACATGTACAGACGCCGAGGTTTGCGCGGCCTTGTCCTTGGACTTGGCAGCGTCACGAACTCCTTCGCCGGCGCCCGTTCTTCGCCATGTTCGCTTCCACCACCCGTTTGCTCCGGTGTTTGTGGGTTCGACGCGGACGGCTCCACTGCCGCCGAAGCCTTCTTCTTCGGTGGCATGCTGATGAAGATGTAGAAGATGATGAAGATGTTGCTCGTGTGAACGCCGGATCAGGTTCACACAACCTCGACGCCCCCTACCTGGCGCGCCAAAGATGTCGGGGAGGCTGATCGGACCCACGAACACCTATGGGGTCGGCGGACCGGGCCCCTTTTGGTTCGGAGGGGGGCGGAGATCGCACGAAGAGCGGATCGAGGCGATGCACACGAGCAGTTTACCCAGCTTCGGAGCTCTCCGGAGAGATAACACTCCTACTGCTGCTTGTCTGATTTTTATTGTGTTCTTGCTAGGGAGCGATGAGAGCTACAAAACCTAGCGTGAGTGTTCTCTGGTTACGTTGGAATCGAACGGATCGAACCCTTTCTACGTTGCGCATGGGCCTCCTTTTATATGCTCAAGGGGTCTGCGACAGGTGGCAACGTAGATGAGGGTACAAATGGAAAAACAGTAGTTGGTACACCTACTTGTACAGTGTACAGTGTACTCTACCTAACTCTGATGGCAAGGGACAAAAGCATTAAATGCCCGTCCTGCCGCCTAAACAAAGGCAACAGGGACCGTCAGAGCGCCACCGCTCGCCACGATGGCAAGCTTGTCGGCCGCCGCTTATCGCTGCTCCCTCACCGGCTGCGCAGCCTCTTGACACGCTGCGCATGGAATGGTCTCATGGCGACACGTTGGTGGATGAGCTGGAGCGGAGATGAAGAGAGGTTGCTGCCGCTGCAAGCGCTTTGCCGCGGCTGAATCCTTTTGTCGCGCCTGGAAGCTTGTCGCTCTCCGAGCCTTCCCGGCAAGCTCCTATTGCCGGGGTCTTGTCTTCTGCGTGACTTGAGTGGCCTTCCCGGCAAGCTCCTATTGCCGGGGCATTGTCTTCTTGGTTAAATACTTTGTTCTTGAATGGCTCCAAAGGAACCATGGAGGATCTTAGCGGTGACCGTGCAAGCCTTGCTGAGGTGTCAGAATCGCCCGTGCACGAGTTCGGGATACTAGGGTACCCCTACTCTAGTACACCGACAATAGCCTTGATGACCCACAAGTATAGGGATCAATTGTAGCTCTTTTCGATAAGTAAGAGTGTCAAACCCAACGAGGAGCAGAAGGAAATGACAAGTGGTTTTCAGTAAGGTAATGTGCGCAAGTCTTTGAAACAAAGAAGTAGTAGTAGTTTGATAGCAAGATAATTTGTAACGAGCAAGTAACGATAATTGTAACAAGTATGCAGCAAGGTAGCCCAATACTTTTGAGACAAAGGACAGGCCAAAATGGTCTCTTATAATAAGCAAAGCGTTCTTGAGGGTACACGGGAATTTCATATAGTCACTTTCATCATGTTGGTTCGATTTGTGTTCGCGACTTTGAAAATTTGATATGTGGGTGGACCGGTGATTAGGTGATGTTCTTACTTGAACAAACCTCCTACTTATGATTAACCCTCCCGCAAGCATCCGCAACTACGAGAAAAGTATTAAGAATAAACTCTAACCATAGCATTAAACTTTTGGTCCAATCGGTCCCTTACGGAATAGCGCATAAACTGGGGTTTAAGCTTCTGTCACTCTCGCAACCCACCATCTATTTACTACTCCACAATTCATTGCCTTAGGCCCAAATATGGTGAAGTGACATGTAGTCGACGTTCACATGACACCACTAAGGGAATCACAACATACATACTATCAAAATATCGAACACATGTCAAGTTCACATGATTACTTGCAACATGATTTCTCCCGTGACCTCAAGAACAAAAGTAACTACTCACAAATAATAAACATGCTCATGATCAGAGGAGTATTAAATGGCATAATGGATCTGAACATATAATATTCCACCAAATAAACCATATAGTAATCAACTACAAGATGTAATCAACACTACTAGTCACCCCCTAGCACCAATCTATAGTTCCGGTAACAAGATTGAATACAAGAGATGAACTAGGGTTTGAGATGAGATGGTGCTGTTGAAGATGTTTATGGATATTGCCCTCCCCAAGATGGGAGAGTTGTTGGTGATGATGATGATGATGATTTCCCCCTCCGGGAGGGAAGTTCCCCCGGCAGAATCGCTCCGCCGAAGGGCAAAAGTGCTCCTGCCCAAGTTCCGCCTTGAGACGGCAGTGCTCCACCCCGAAAGCCTTCTCCTTATTTTTTTTTCTAGGTCAAAATGACTTATATACCAGAATATGGGCACCGGCGGTGGGCCGAGGAGGCCACAACCCACCAGGGCGCGCCTGGGGGGCCTGGCGCGCCCAGGTGGGTTGTGCCCACCTGGTAGCCCCCCTCTGGTGTTTATTGGCTTCAGTATTTCTTAAATAATCAATAAAAAATCGCCGTGAAGTTTTAGCTCATTTGGAGTTGTGCAGAATAGGTGGCCTGACATAGCTTTTTCAGGTCCAGATTTCCAGCTGCCGGAATTCTCCCTCTTGGTGTGTACCTTGCAAATTATGAGAGAAAAGGCATTAGAATTACTCCAAAAAGCATTGTTATGGATAAAAACATTATAAATAACAGTAAGAAAACATGATGCAAAATGGACGTATCAGGGCGCCGGAAGCTGACGAAGTGGATCCACCGCTGCCGGATCCGCCTTGGTCGATGACTGAATGCCCCAATGCGATGCAGAGGGTGACCTCCTCCACATCTTCGGGATCCGCTTCGCGCAGCAGGCTAGACCAGTCCTCGCCGGAGCCGGAGTCCCCACCGGAGGCAGCACTGCTTCGGTCCTCGGCCGTGACCAGTCAGTGAATGATGAGCCTGCCCGAGCGTTTGAGACGTGTTTAGAGCGCCTGGTTGTAGATGCTCTAACTCGGCAGATCTGAATGAGTAGGGCTACAACTGAACGTGCAATGCCACGCAAACCTCTTTTTACCAGAGCCGGGAGCTACCGGTGAACAACACCCAACCACAATGCGCCACCGCATAGAGTATCTGAAAAATCTTTGCAGTATTCTATTTATTTGGAGTTCGTATTTCGCTATCTTGGGTCCCACCACGCACATGCAAAGGACACATGCATGGTCCTACTCTATTTTTACTGGTCATGGTACAAACTATGACATGCATGTCTCTGACATTATCTCTGCTCTCCACCTCCAAATCCATCACTTTTAATTCTCTTTTCACTATTTAGATTGTTCATATCTTCAAAACAAAATTCCCCTTTTGAAACTTCTTATATATTTGAACTCCTGGAGCCAAGACCTTTAGAACAAGATCAATCTTGAATATATTCAAACATGTTTAAATTTCAATGTTTGAAATGAGTGAAATAGTCTTTATGAAAATAGTGAAATATGATCTTAGAATTGAGTGAAACCAATTTTTTTAAATGAGTGAAATATGTTTTTCATACACATGAGACATTTTTTGGTAAAATACGTGAAACTTGTTATTTCAGAATTTTGAAACTAGTCATTTAAAACATATGGAACTAATTATTTCAAACCTTTTTAAAATGAGTGAAATCTGTTTTACGAAACAAGTGAAATTGTTTTTTTAATTGATATTTTTTGAATTGAGTCAAATCAGTTTTTTGAAATATTTTGAAATCAGTTTTTGCTTTGAGCGAAATCAATTTCTAAATGAGAGAAATCAGTTTTTCCCACTAACTGGAATCAATTTCGAACTGAAATATGAAAATGAGTGAAATCTGTTTTCTTAACTTAGTAAAATTATTTTTCTGAAATGAGTGACATCATTTATTTCAGATAAGTGAAATCATTTTTTAACATAACGAAATGAGTTTTTTCAAATGAGTGAAATCAGTTTTACAAAATTAGTGTAACTAGTTCTTCAAAATGAATGAAATATGTGTTTTCAAATATGTGAAATTGGTGTTTAAATTGAGTTAAATTGGTCATTTGAGTGAGTGAAATTGTTTTTTTAAATGAGTGAAATCTGTGTTTCAGAATAAGTGAGATCAGTGTTTCGAAATGAGTGAATTTAGTTTTTTTCAGTGAAATCACCTTTTCAAAATGAGCCAACCCATACACTACCATATTTTAAAAAATAGTACGGAAACTTAGTATTTCAAAAGAGTGGCATAAATAATTTTATTTTTTTACAATGTCATTTCAGTTAATCCAATTCCAATTTCATATTTCACAACGAGTGAACTATTTATTTCAACTATCAAAGAACTGATTTCAATACTTCAAAAAGAAGATATAAATCCTTTCAAATACATATTTCACTATCATATTTTACAAAAGAGTGAAATCATTCTGTAAATGAGTGAATTTGTATTTTCAAATTAGTGCAATAATTTGTTTGGAATGACTAAACTTTGTTCACTGAAATGAGTGAAATCATTTTTTAATGAGTAAAATCGAATTTTTGAAACTCGTTTCAAATATATTCAAGATTAGTCCTGTTTTAAAGATCTCATTGTCAGGAACTCAAATATATAAAAATATGAAATAACCAGATTTTTGTTTAAAAGATATTGGTGAATTAATATCTCACAAGAAAATAAATGCTAGTTTCTCTATAGGTGAAGAGGACTGTGAGTGTGCATGCAGTACTAGATATAAAAGTAATGGAGACGTGGTCATGTATTTGTCAGAATGTGTCATCTGTATATAGAAATGCATTGCACAAACGAATCTTTTCAACTTTATACGCTACACATTTGAATGCCAGAATCAATGATTGATGCTTCATCGGTAGCTCCCGGCTCCGGTAAAAAGTCACTCGCTGACACCACACTCCCTCGTGAATTCGTGATGCCTCGCCTCCGCCTTCCCCGCCAGCCCACATACGCTGATGCAGTGATGTCCCGCATCTTCTCCCCTCCCCCTCTCCCCATGCCGGCCTCGAGCTGGTGTGCTCCGAGTAGACCTGGCCATCCTTCGGGCCGGGCCTGACCAAGCCAAAGGTAGAAAACTCAGGCCCGAGTCCAACCCAGCCCGGCCGTCGGGCCTACTTTTCACGCCCAAGCCCAGCACGTCATAGAAAAAAACACACCGGGCCTCAGGCCTTGGGCCAGGCCTCTTCAAGTAAATGGCAGAAACAGCGGGCCTAGGCCCGGCCCGACCTAGTCTTCGGGTTCAAAACCTAGGCCCAGGCCTGGTCCAGGAGCAGCGTCGGGCCGGGTCAGGCCGAGCTGTTCGGGCCGGGTGGCCCATGGCCAGGACTTGCTCCGGGCGTACGTTGCTGAAACGCCATTCCTGATGACACGCCTCTACTCCACCATGGTGTGCGCGTTTTTTTTTCAAAAAGGAGGGACTCCCCGGCCTCTGCATCAGAATGATGCATACGGCCATCTTATTAACCAAATAAAGCAGTGCCAACATGGTTCCAAGGTCTCCAAAAGTAAAAAAAAAAGCAAAGAAAGCTCACACAGAGCCAAAAAGGGCTAGAAACACCAACTAGCCATGAAAAGACGCCACAACCGGCTGGCTAAAACTAGATAGGTAAACTAAATGCCTAACCTATTACATGACCGCCATCCAAACCGGTTGAAGATATCCCGAGCAACCATCTCCCAGCGGAAGGATCCAGTAACCAAATGCTCCCTGGCCTCCGTCGGGGTGAGTAGCGACCACGAACGGATCAGTGTCGTAGTTCGGAATATAACCTGCAAAAAATGGATATATGATATTCTGTTAAAAACCAAATCATTTCTGCAAGTCCAGATAGTCCACGGCAAAGCGCAAACTCCAACCCAAATGTGTCTCGCTAAGGCAGGCTCAATCTCATTAAGCCATGTCCCAAATAACGCGTTAACAGAATTCGGTGGATTGATATTAAAAGCAATGTGGACCGTCTGCCAAAGTACTTTGGCCAACGGGCAATCAAAAAAGAGGTGTTTGATTGTCTCATCCCGATCACAGAAACTACACCTAGTAGGTCATGTCCAGTTACACTTTATCAAGTTGTCCTTGGTTAAAATAACTTGTTTATGGACAAACCACATAAACACTTTTATTTTCAAAGGAACTTTGACATCTCAAACATGCTTGGAGGTAGGAATGGAGTTCGAATTAATAACATCAATATACATTGATTTAACAGTGAATACTCCAGATTTAGTCAATTTCCAGCGTAATTCATCGGGTTGTTGAGAAAGCTGGACCTCCATCAGTCTCCTAACTAGACGGAGCCATTCTTCCCAACGATTGCCCGCTAGCGTCCGTCGGAACTGAATATTAAGGGGATAGATTGAAATACCGATGCGATTTAACACCTCACGTCGTTGAACAATACGGTACAAAGACGGATATTGGATGGCCAAGGGTGTCTCGCCGAGCCAAGTATCCTCCCAGAAACGTGTACTAGTGTCGTTTCCAATAACAAACTTCATCCTATTAAACAAAGATTGTTTGACTTTCATCAGACCTTCCCAGAAAGGTGAACCGGTCGGCCTGACTGTAACCTGGGACAAAGTTTTTGTCTGGAGGTACTTGCTGCGAAGGATTTGAGCCCACATGGCATCATTCTCTGTTGAGAGCTTCCACAGCCACTTCTAAGAAGGCATCTGTTCTTAACTTCTAGATTCTCAATACCGAGACCCCCTTGGTCTTTCGGTCTACAGATGATATCCCATTTAGCAAGCCGATATTTTCTTTTAAGCTCATCACCCTGCCAAAAGAAACGCGATCGATAGAAGTCCAGTATCTTCCTAACACCAACTGGGACCTCAAAGAACGATAGGAGAAACATAGGCATACTCGTGAGCACCGAATTTATCAGGATTAATCGGCCTCCGTATGACATGAGCTTACCCTTCCAAAGAACTCGGTTTCTTCTCAAATCGGTCCTCGATGCACTTCCACTCTCTCGTTTGTCGACCTCACGATGGTGGATTGGAATACCTAGGTAAGAGAAGGGTAACTCTCCCAACTCGCACCCAAACAATTGCCTATAAGCCTCCTGTTCGTCTTTGGCTCTACCAAAACAGAACAACTCGCTCTTATGAAAGTTAATCTTTAACCCGGTCAATTTTTCAAGTAGGCATAACACAAGCTTCATATTTCTCGCCTTTGCCAAGTCATGCTCCATAAAGATAATTGTATCATCAGCGTACTGAAGGATGGATACACCTCCATCAACAAGATGAGGTACCAATCCACCTACTTGACCATTTTCCTTAGCCCTTCCTATCAAAATTGCTAACATATCCACCACAATGTTAAACAGGATAGGGGACATCGGATCTCCTTGTCTTAGGCCTTTATGTGTCTGGAAGTAATGACCTATGTCATCATTAACTTTAATTCCCACACTACCTTTTTGCGTAAATGATTCAACCTGTCGGGCGCCTGTGCATCATCAAAACCTTTCATACGCAATGACTGTTGGAGGAATGGCCATTTGACCTTATCGTACGCTTTCTCGAAATCCACCTTAAAAATTACTCCATCCAATTTTTTGGAGTGGATTTCATGGAGCGTTTCATGCAGGACGACCACCCCTTCAAGGATATTTCTGTCCGGCATGAAAGCAGCTTGGGACTATTGCACCACAGAATGCGCAATCTATGTGAGCCTATTAGTCCCGACCTTGGTGAAAATTTTGAAACTAACATTGAGGAGGCAGATCGGCCTGAATTGCTCAATTCTCACAACATCTGTTTTCTTAGGAAGCAGTGTGATAGTTCCAAAATTCAAGTGAAATAATTGAAGTTGTCCAGAGAACAGATCATGGAACATAGGTAGCAAATCCCCCTTAATAATGTGCCAGCACTTTTTATAGAACTCGGCCGGGAATCCATCCGATCCGGGAGCCTTATTGTTTCTCATCTGTGCAATAGCATCAAACACCTCCTTCTCTGAGAACGGGGCAACCAGAATATCATTTTCGGCAGCCGATAGCTGAGGCACATCCTCAGTCCTGGACTCGTCGAGGGACACACAATTATCCTCCGGAGGTCCAAATAACTGCTTATAATACTCGGTAATATATGTTTTTAGGTTATTCTGTCCTAAAATAGTGCCCTCATCTTGTTCAAGCTGAAAGATACGCTTCTTTCTGTGCTTACCATTAGCTATCAAATGAAAGAATTGAGTATTCAAGGCCCCTTGGACCACTTTGCGGACTTTAGCACGCAAAGCCCACTTCAATTCTTCTTCGCGAGCAGTTCTTTCAACCTCTTCTCCGCCTCGCTTTTAACTCAAGCTCACCGGCGGTAAAATCGTGGATTCGGCCTTTATGTCCAGGGCCTGTATAAGAGAAAGGAGTCTATCCTTTTCAATCTTATACACACCACTGAGGTGCTTAGCCCAACCCCGTAAGAAACTTCTCAAATGCCTAATCTTATTCTGCCAACGCTCGATCACAGTCGTGCCTCCTGCACCTCTATCCCATTCCCTTGCAATCAAGTCCAAGAACCCCTCACGTTCGAACCATGACATCTCGAAAGAAAAGGTGTTCTTGTTACCCACATGGTTCGGCTCCCCTGAGTCCATGAACAAGGGTGTGTGATCGGATATTCCCCTCGAGAGAGCTTGCACCGTAACCAGAGGGAACTTTTGTTCCCACTCCACGCCATGAGAACTTCGATCAAGTTTTTCATAAGTTGGGTTTGGCGAGCATTAGCCTGGTAAACTTTCTACCAGAAAGCTCTATCTCCCTCAGATCCAAGCTTTCAATAATGGTATTGAACATAAACGACCATCTGTCGTCGAAGTTATCATTGTTCTTCTCCTCTCTCCCCCTAATGATATTGAAATCACCTCCAACTAAAATTGGAAGCTGTTCTGACCCACAGATTCGAACATGGTCCGCCAGAAACTCCGGTTTAAACTCGAGCTGTGCGGCACCATAAACCGCCACCAAAGCCCAGTTGAAACCATCTATCTTAGACCTGACTCGAAACTTCACCGTGAAGTCGCCCATTACTACACTTCGGACTTCAAGCGAATCGCATCTCACACCGAGTAAGATACCACCCGATCTTCCTCGCGGAGGGAGGCAATGCCAATCGAAATCAATACCACCCACAAGAGAAGAAAGAAACTGGGGCGCAAAGTTTTCTCTACCAGTCTCCGATAGAGCAATGAAATCTAACCGTTGTTCTAAAGATGCCTCAGCAAGGAACCTTCTTTTAGCCAAGTCCTTCAGACATCTGCTATTCCAAAAGATTCCTCTCATATTTCATCATGGAATTTTTTAGTGATTTGAATCCTAGCACTCCTACGAACTGTGGAATCGGGATAGATCTTCCATTTCCACTTACGCTTTGGTTTACTAGGCTCTGACGCTCGGTCCTCATAACCGGGTTCACTTATACTACCAGCATCATTCTCTAGGGGTACATCATCGTCCTCAGACTCATGATTGGGGGGTGCTAGATCTGCACACAGATTATCGAGCACTCTGACCCCTAACGCATCAATCTCATCATCATTCATTGGTTTAACCGCTGCAAGATTATGAATAGTCTCTAAGGCACGTTCCGCCTCCAAATCTAACAGATCATTCACCGAATTGGTAATCTCACTATCCGTAGCACCTAGTGAAACTCCTAATTGGTTTGCATTATTTATAATCTCCTCATTAGAAAAATGCAATAAAGAATTAGATATGTTGACAGACATACCAGAAGATAATGCAGCCTCCTGAAGCTTGGCCGCCCTCATAGCGCACCGCTGCTGCATATCATCCACCTCCGGGAGCTCGTGGATGCGAGCACTCATCCGTCTCCCCATCGAGACGGGGTCCGAGATCCCGCCAAAAGAGACAACCTCCTCCCTAGTAAAGCCTGGCGCTGAGTCCCTCAAAGGGTCAACCGAGGTTACTAGAGAAGGCGGTTGCGGGCTCCCAAGCCCCTCAGACAGGTGCCCCACGCCGGGGTCCACGGCCACTGGTACGAACGGAGAGGGGATGACGGGGGCCGCCTGCCCGCGCCCTCCTCCCGCCCCACCCGTCGGCGCAGACGGAAGATCCGTCGGCGAAGGAGAGACGGTCCTCCTGACCGCCGGGGAAGAAGGAGGAGCCAGGGCCTCCTGCCACAGCCCCCCCCCCCAACGCAGCAGTTGGTGCGGGTGTCGCCGCCACCACCGGAGTAGCAGGAGCGGAGGCCGCCTGCCTCGGGCTCCCTCCCCCGGCGCTGGCCGACCCCAACGTGACCGACGTCACCGGCGTGGGGATATGGAGGGGAGACGTCAAGGCCTCCTGCCCCGAACCCCCTCCCCCCAACACCAGCTCACAAGCAGCAATCCGCACTGGAGCCTCGACACAAGAGGAGGAAGGGAAAGAGAAGCAACCTCCGGCTCCCCCACCCCAACTCCATCCAGAGTCCTCGCCGATGAGGCCCTCACCAAGCGTCCAGCACGTAACCGCCAAATTTCAAACTCTAACAGAGGAAGCGTGCGCTCAATCATATCATCAGAGTCTACCCGGTCACTCCAAAGTCTGGGAGGTGCTGATGCTGGCTCAAAGGACCCGAACAATGAAGTCATAGGCACCGATGGCGATGATGCCGGATCAACCCCGGACCCATCCCCGTGCAAGTGAGCATCTGGGCGAGAGCCGTTAGACCGCTCTCGTGTGGACTCATCAGTCTGTGCCCCATTGGCTCCCGCACCGCCGTCACCCTCGTGCGTATCAACATCATTCCCATTAACCGCATCAGCAAACAGATCAGTGTCCTCAAACTCAATCTCGAGCGGGAACACCTCTCCCCTATAAGTCCAGTTGACCACATCAAGCACGAACTCAATATCCAGAATACTGACTAAAAGCCGGGCCACCCCATGAGCCCGGGTAAAAGCCATATCAACTCTCTCCGTCTTCCCAACCATCATACCCAAACTGGCCACAACTCGAACATCCTGCAGAGGCTTAGACGGGGCCCCTACAAACCGCAACCAGACCTGCGTAAGCGGCTTTCCCTTAGGCTCCACCTTCTTCCACTCGTGAAACTCCAGAATGCATGAAGTGCCAGGAACTCTACACAAACCAAAGCTCAACAACCGCTGCAAGTCATCCACCGTGGGGAAATCAACCTTAAAAACATTTTCCTCGAGAACAACCAGCTCCCACCGAAAGTCCCCCGGAGCCAGCCTCCACAGAAGCCTCCGCACGATCCGAGCCTCACCACCTCTCCCTGGTAGCTTTCACAACCCCGTGGTCAAGCTCGGGTCTCCTCCAAATCTCTCGTGCAGCCGGTGATTCAAAGAACATAAGCTCAAAGACAAGAGACTCCATACATAGTCACGACGGAGCACGGTCACGCAAGAACGGGCACTCCTGTGCATGTGCCAGCTTGCCACACGACTCACACAGCTCGGCCACGACTCAAAGAATGAAGTGGCCCTTCTTCCCACAACGGTAGCAAAGCATCTTTTCCTTCTTGCGCGCATACTTGGACACCCTCTCAAAGATCGGACCTGCCGGTAACCTCGGCCACAGCCCAGCCTCAGAACCTCAACATCGCCAAGGCAGTCACCACCTCCATCGCCTGGGAAGGAAGATCAGTGGACGCGTGGTCGGCCTCCAGTGCTGACGCCGCGTGCTCAACAACTGCCTTAGGCGGAGGCGGTCGGCGAAACCTCCCACGGCCCCATCCCCGACCACCACGATGGCCCCGAAAGCCTCCTCTCTGACGGTAGTCCGGGCCTGAGGCTCCCTCAACAGATCCGCCTGGAGGGCCGAGAAACGGTCTCTCAGCAGATCCATCACTCTGCCAGGCATAGCCACAACCTCCTCCCGTGGACGAGGAACCACGGTGCCGTCCCTCACCATACGCATCATACCCATCATCCCCCACTGGCCTTGGGGCGGATCATTGGGCTCTCTGTTGGTAGAATGTTGTCTCGTCTGAGTCGGACCGGACCGGTTGCGCCGGCCTCGCAACGTAATGGGGCGGAGGTGCGGCACGAGGCTGATTGCCCGACGCGTCGGACGCAGCGCCAATAGGCCGAGGCCTCCACCACGGCCACCGGAGCCACACCGTCGCACCGGCGCAAGAATAGGCCGAGGCCCTCCACGACCCGGGCAATGGCTGGGCAGGGCGCCAGCCACACCGGGGCCTTAGGCCGCCTGACCAGCCGCCTGGAAGGGCACTTGCCCCGGAGGTCATGGCCCAAGGGGCCAAGACTCTCCCCGGGTTGCCTGAATCACGCCTCTCCCGGCGGCTCTCGCCCAGCGGCTCCAGGACTCCATGTCCCAGACCTGGCCGGGCGGAGCCGCCTCACCCGCCCTGGCATTGACCGGACGAGGCCTTCTTGGTGGCGGCGGCAAGCAGTTTCATGGCCGCCATGTCTAGCAGTGGCCGAATCTGCCTAGCCCGACGAACACCACAGGCAGGAAAGCCCCTCGTCCCGTGCTTACGAACCCTAGGGCCAAGAGGCGGCGATACACGATCGAGAGGGCGACAATCGCCCCTCGTATGTGCATGGGATCTCAATAGGTGTAGGAGTGTGGCCCGGTCCAGCATGGGCCTCATACCCATCTTTCTCCGGCCCAACATCTCGCGGACCCGGTCCACTCCGAACCGGCCCAACACCACCTAGCAGCTGATTCAAACGCTGCGATCTCACGAGCGAGATCCCGGTCATCGCCGCTGTCATCACGGGCACCGCCGTTGCCGGACTAATGGCGCGCCGCCTCGCGTTCTTCTTCTTCTTAACAGTGATCCAAGACTCCGGCCTAATCAAATCGAAAAACGTGAGATTCGGAAGACTCACCTTAGGTAGGGGGCCTTTCCACGGTCTGAGCGCCGACGCCACCGTCTTCCGATGAACTACGCGTTGTATCATCTCATTCTTCTCGCCCGCGTGAAGACCAATACGCGCCGGATCATTCGGTGGCAGAACCCGATCAATCCTCGTAGCCACTTCATCCTCGCTATACCCTGAATGAAAAAATTCACAAATGAGATCGGAGGGCGTGGGAGAGGGCGGCGACTCCGCCGGAGATGCATCCCCATCGTCGTCCGCGTCTTCCTCGTTGGACTCGGCGAGAGCCCAGAAGCGCCCGCCGACGCGCCGGCGATCACCCGCGGTGAACGGCGCCGTCGTGGTCGGAGGCACGGACGCCCGCCCAGTCGCCCGAGTCGCCCTCATGAGTGGAGTGTCTTTCAGTGACAGTTGATCAACCATGGCGTGCGCGTGCCGCGTCCGCATCCGCTGCCGCCGCCTCTCCTCCTCCACCACCTCGCCGTCCTCGCGCTCCTGGTCTCCCCGCGCCGCCTTCGCCGCGTCCACAGAGCGCGTCCGCGCCGGCACGCTCGGCCGGCCAGACGCACACCGCCTGTTCGACGAATTGCTACGGCGGGACACCCTGGTCCCCTGCTGCTCCCTGAACGGCCTCCTTCCCGTGCTCGCCCGCGCCACGTCCTCGGCATCCTGCGTCACAGATGGGCCCGCCCTCGCCGTCGCCCTCTTCAGCC
Source organism: Aegilops bicornis (assembly GCA_021605145.1). Lineage (NCBI taxonomy): Eukaryota > Viridiplantae > Streptophyta > Magnoliopsida > Poales > Poaceae > Aegilops > Aegilops bicornis. The sequence goes on along the minus strand of CM038673.1, from coordinate 413,670,780 downwards.
GCGTGCTCCGAGCGGAAGCCGGTCCGTGGGTGGCGTGTCCCATAGTGTGCACCTATGGCATCCTCATGGACTGTTGCTACCGTGCGCGTCGCCCGGACCTAGGACGAGCCTCAGGACGGGCCTCAAGGCAGACCAGGTCGTCGCCAACAACTTGCTCAAGTGCCTCTGCTACGCCAAGCGGACCGACGAGGCCGTCGGCATGCTGCTTCATGGGATGCCCGACCTCAGCTGTGTACCTAATGCCGTCTCATACAACATTTCTTAAGAGGTTATCTGAGGATAGAAGGAGCCAGGTGGCTGCCTCCTTGATGTGGTGGCGTATAACACGGTCATCCATAGCTTCTTTAAGGAAGGCAAAAAGGGCCATCTTATTCCATGAAATGATGCGACAAGGTGTTGTGCCTGATGCAGTGACATGTAGCTCGGTCATTGATGCGCTATGCAAGGCCGGGGCTATGGACAAGGCAGAGTTGTTCCTTCGGCAGATGATTGATGACGGTGTTCGACCGAATAAAGAGACATATAATTGCGTCATCAATGGATACTCCACATCAGGGCAGTGGAAAGGCGCTGCTAAAATGTTCAGAGAAATGGCGTCGTCCGCTCTCGGGCGACTCAGGGGCGCAACCCTAGTCGACCGCAGGTTCCCCGCCGCCCCTGCTCCTCCCCCGCTGCCGCCGGCAGCCATCGCCGGGCTTGCCAGCGGCGTCGGGAGCCTCGGCCTCTGAGACCCCTCCCGCATCGACGCGCGTCGCCCGCTTCCGCCGGCCCTTTGCGGCGGTCGCGGCATTGCCCCTCCCGATCCGGTGCGAGAGCCTCTGGGGCGGTGCCGCCCATCGATCAGGCGGCTCGGCCTGGATCGGGCGCTCCTCCGATCTGGCGGCGGTGAGCGAGGTTCGTCGGATCCGCCGGATCGGCGGCGTACTGCCTCGTCTGCCTGGCTTGGGTCGCGGTGTGGTGCTCCCTGGTGGTGGCGGTATGGGTCTTTCTCCATGGTTCGACGGGATGTGTGCGGTGGGTGGATGTCGGGGCAGCGGCCTCGGGTGGTGCTGGCGACGACGGCCGTGGGTGCTGGTGGTCCGCGACTTCGGCCGCGCGGGCGGAGAGGTCTCCGTGGACGTCTACTATAGTGGGTCGGGGTGCCCCGTCAGCCGGCGTGCCTGCTGCGATGAAGTCGAACGCCTTCTTCGGCTGCGTGCGCTCCTCTAGCCAGGTCTTTGGCCGAGAGGATGGGATGGGGGCGGGACCGGGGGAAACCCTTGGCCGTCGGCGGAGGCCACGACAATGGCGGTGCCTTTGCTGGGCGTCCGTTCCCTTCTTGGAGGCCTTGTCGAGGTCCTTTCCCATCTTTCACTGTGCTCTTCTTTTGGGCGAAAGCTCTAGTTCCCCTTGTGGGCGACGGCGTCGTACCCTCGTCGTGCTCCTTCTTGAAGGCGTCGCCTCGGGTTCCCGGAAGCACGGTGGGCGCTTTGCGGTGCGTGTGAGGTGTTTGTCGGCGGCAATGTGTGCAACGTTTCATCTATTCTACCGCCGGTCTTCATCTTGTGGTAGCGCTCCTTTGGCTTGGAGATGGACTGGCATAGGTGGTGGTCGTCATTTGGCGTCGATGGCGGAGGAACCTGCCAAGGTTGGTACCTCAATCTGCTCTGAAGATGGACAAGTGGAAGATGGTGGCGACGACACATGTGAGTGCGTCGGACTGGATTGTGCCCCAGACCCGGTATGTGGCTCGGTCGGGGCTTCCAGCTTTAGATGTTAGGCTTAGGTGAGAGGCCTGGGTATATGGCCCAGCTTGCACCCCTTCATCATATGGATAGGAGTAGCGGCATAGGTTGCCAAGTTGGCGGATTCAGGTGTATTGTTGTACTACTTTGTAAGGTCCTCGAGAATAATCAATAAAATGGCCGCATGCATCTCTCAGATGCAGAGGCCGGGGGTCATCCTTCTTTTCTAAAAAAAATGTTCAGAGAAATGACAAGCCAGGGTCTTATACTAGACGTCTTTACTTACAACTGGTTCTCTTCCCTTTGCAAGCATGGAAGGAACAAAGAAGCTGCAGAATTTTCGATTCCATGACTGCTAAGGGCCACAAACCTGATATGTAGGAAGGATTGACTCCGGATGTATTCACCTACGCAACTGTAATAGCTGCACTTGTAGAAATAATTGTGTAGACGAAGCGACCGCCCTGTTCTAGAAATTAGGCGCGATGAATAAGTGATGTTCAATATTTTTACACTCAATACTGTGATTAATGCAATGTACAAATAAGGATTTATTTATGAGTGACTAGGATGTATCCGGACTTTGGAGTGCCCTGAAGAAAATACTTTTTGGTGGTAGGATTAGTTATTTACCAGAATCCCATGAGCTTATTTTCAGAAAAATGTGAAATTCCTATGACCCTGTTAATCTTCGAGGAAAGGGACTCTAACATAGTAACATGACAGATTGCGATTTCAGGATAATGGCTTCTGATTGCTATTGGGGATGGTACACACATATAATCTTCCACCAGGAGCGCAATGAATACTGATGCAATCTTTTGCAAGTATGTGCAACTACAGGTCTTAATTCTTGAACTTTGTGATTGCTGCTTGTCTAGTTGAGTTTGATGGTTCTCAAGTTTTGGTTTGCCATCTATGATCTCAGAAACTTGGTTGGTCCAGGTGAGATTCGGAGATCACTATTCTGGATGCAGTAGAAAACAGGATTAATAGTGCTAAATAGTTCATGGCTGCGAGCATTGTTTCGGATCAGACCACTTACGATGATGCAAAGAAAACAAATGAAAGAAAAAAACTGAAATGAAGAATGGCCTTGTTTGTATAGTGACATGGTGAACAACGCTCATTTCAAAAAAGAAAAAGAAAACATCGAGAACAACTAGTCCCATACGTCCACGATCGCTAGTATTCTGAATGTCTTGCTGGAAGTTTTGCCTTGAGAATTGGAGATAAATGACTGGCGATGGCCAAATGGATGGTGTCGCTGACCAAGCTTTGACCCTTGAAGTTGATGATAATATGTTTTTAACTGGTAGTTCGTCTAACTGATGATGACAAGTGCTATTAACCCTGAAGTTCAGAGCGTCACAAGTCAGACAACCAGAAACATGACTGTTTTGTGTCTACATCATCTCGACGTTGAAAGCTATGCTAAAAAAGAGGTCTAGCTCTTACACACAAGTCCCTTAATTAGAACACAAGATACAAACAAACTACTGGCCTTCACAGAGGAGGAAGAATTGCAATACCTCTGGATGTTACCAATGTTTCTCATTGTAGTTGAGTTGATTTTGAATTCAGATGATGTATTGTAATTCCCTTAACTCAGTGGATCAATGTAAATGAATATGATAATCAATGAAGTAAACACCATTGCCGTCAAGCATTGATTTTCTCTGCAGTGTGCACATGAAACTGGTCTGGCATATACAGCAACTGTACTGAACGAAAATTGCAGCAGTTGCAAAATTCAGATAGGAAGTACACGAGCTGTACATACATCAGATGAAAACATAGAAAGAGATCTAGTGGCAGATGCTTGCATACATCAGACTGATCATAATTGTGATCCAATGGTTTTACATAAACCGAATCCCTTGCATAAATCATCAATTGTGATCGTAATTCACACTAATTCATGGTCAGATTAAGAATCTCACTCGCATTACTGGAAAACATGCCAGTGAAATTCTCCTACACATTTGCAACTTGTATCTTATCCTTTGCCTCCTCTGATTTTCTCAGCTACTGAAAAACTGCTGACTCGAAGGTTCACCCACACGGACTCAAGAAAGGAATTGGTTGCTTGTTTGGTGAAGCAACAACAATACGGTTTTGCTTCGGGATTTTGCAGCTGAGATCCCGCATTCCCCTTCGAGCACGCAGAGTTGAAACTGGAGTCACCTTCTTCATGCTAGGTGAAGCAGCAGTGACAGGCAATGTTGTAGAGCCAAAGGAACACCAAGCGACTGAACGAGAGACCTTCTTCAAGGATGGTGTAGAGTTTGACAGATGGCTGCAATATGATGCCACCTTTTTCACATTCTTGACTAGTTACTCTTTTCCGAACATAGTTATGTGCATCACCACTCAAACGAAGTATTGTGAAATCAGAGATGAATCCATTGGATCTGTGCCTCAGTACACGCTTTTCCGACTAGAGCAGCAGAATGCTTTAAGAAGCCACAGAAGCATATAAGAATAAATAGATACGAAAAGATTACTCAAATGCTCTGCAAAATTCAGACCAACAATTTTCTCATTCATATCCAAAATTGATTACAGTATGACTTGATAGTCGGTATATCAAGGACTTGCTTAGCTCAAAGCTTCACTCACACATACACACAAGAGTTCACCAACCAATGCTACTCGTCAGAAACTGCAACTTTAACTCACCACGACGCCAATGCCTAAGAATCCAAGTCAGCCAAGATTAATTTTACAGGAGGGTCAGCATAGTCTCCAGACGCTAGGCAGCTCACATGATTACTGTGTGTATCGACAAGTTCAATTCTACTCCTTTTTCCTGCTACAAGCCGGGTAGCAAATGGGCGTTTTGGATTTTGGCGGCGAGTGCGTTTACGCTCTGTCTCGTGCCGGAATTGCAGTACATGAGCTTCCTTTTTAGGCTCATCTGCTTTACTTTGATTTATTGAAAATGCCATTTATTTACTTAAACCCTTACTTAGGACCAGGTGTGGATGTAGTGTAACTATGCCGTACACATCTTAACAAGGTTTTTGCTGCCTAGCTAGATGGAGACTCTGCTGACACTCTTGTAAAATTACTAATGACTGAAAGGGATTGAAAGAACACTAGAAATCTTGGTGATTAAGTGCAGAACCTAGAGATGCAAAGATTAAATGAAACTCATGTGTGAATGGTTTAGGAAGGACTAGCTTAACTCGAAGGCTCACCCACACGGACTCAAGAAAGGAATTGGTTCCTCTGCTTCCTCTGCTTTGCTTCCTCTGATGCAAGACTACCACCAGCAAGCCTGCACTGCTGATGATTTCTTCCTCTGCTTCGATCACCCGTGGATTGCAGTCATCCGTGGATTTGCATCGCTTGAGCAAAGTCCCGTCGACGAGCCATCTCGAGGAGGTGAGCTTGATAACGCCATGCGTGCTGTCTTGCTTTGAGCAGCTCCTCAGGGGACTTGGTCACGTCGGAGTGATGGATCCAGGGTCGTTGAACTGCACCGTGTCCGCCATCTGCTCCACCTTTCGTCGGGCCTCTGCTCTGCTGCGCTCGATCTCCTGCCGACGGTTGGCCTCTTCTTTGGAGGCAGAGCGAGCCTTGTCGAGGCGAGCCATGGTGAGGCGAGCTTTCTCGATCAGTTCGCGCATGCTCATCTGCGGCTTCGATTGCGTCGCGGCAGCCGGAGATTCGGCGACCTGGTTCTTGATTGCGGAGGAGTGGAGCGGATCCTTGCCGCTGCTGGGAGACGGAAGCTTGCGGCCGTTCTTGACGTTGGCGGGGACGGCGACATGGAGCTCGCCCCCGGAGCAGGCACCGCGAACGCGCTTCGCCGGCGGCGGTTGCTCGCCGCGCACGGCTCTGGGGTGCTTTGGCCTCTTGGCTTCCACGGGGTTCGCCATCAAGGCGGGGTTCAGGCGCATGCGGGAGGAGCAGGAGTGCAGGTCGGCAGAGGCGGCGGCGCTACGGCGCGGGAGCAGAGACGGCGGGAGCACCGTGGTGCCGGCCATGGTCGCAGCCGCGGAGTTGATCGAGGAGCAACGATCCGGCGTTGGGAGGGAGAGGAAGATGGATCAAGGGAGGCTGATCGGAGGGCGAGGTCAGATGGATCGGGATTTGGGGAAATCGGGGCGATCAAGAAAACAGGAACGCGGGCGGCAAGCGATTTGAATCCGAGTCGAAGTCGGCCCAGGCATGGTTAAAACGCGCACTTTCGTTTTTGAATCCGAGTCGGCCCAGGCATGGCTTCTGATTACTATGTGTCGTTGCTTACGTCTCTCTGCTTCAGTTCAGAGTTCCTGATGTGTTTGTATGGAGATATTCAGGCGCATCAAGGTCTTTTTTCAATCCAGAACAACGCTTATTTGGAGATCCTGATGTGTTTGTAGTGTGTGCAGCTACAGATCTTAACTCTGAGCTCTGTAGTTGCTGCTTATCAAGTTGAAGTCTGATTATGCGCAAAAAAAAAAACAGAAAAAAAAGAGTTGAAGTCTGATTATTCTCAAGTTGAACATGCCAGCTTTTGGTTTGCCATGTATGATCTCAGAAACCTGAAGATCAAGCTTGCAAAGATTTTGGTAGTTGGTACTACAGAAACATGTTTATTTTCACTATACAAAACTGGTCTTAATATCTCAAATATATACACTACCTGAGCCGTAAAAAGCCCATAATCCTTGCTTACATTTTTATTGTATATATATGCTACTACTGAATATTCTCCATTTTTATTGTATATATATGCTACTCCCTCCGTTTGTTTTTATAAGACGTTCAGACAAACTTACTTTGTGCTTTTTTTAGCAGTGTCTGAAAGTCTAAAACGTCTTATAAAAATAAACAGAGGTAGTACTACTGAATATTCTCCATTATATCAAACCTCCGGGTCTAGAATGATTCGAACTCTGGTCGACATTGGAGCTGAACTCGTTATCGTTATATCTATTGTCCTGCTTGATTGGCTCACATATGTTGATGTTGTGTCTCTCTCGACACACCCATGGATCAGCGCAGCGGGCTGCTTAGGCTCCATTGGTAAGCTTATACTTTCAAAGTTCAGCATTGCAGCAACATCTGTCATGGTGGGCCGATCTGTTGGATCTTCCTGAGCACAAAGTAGTGCCACCTGAGCACATTTCGTTATCTCAGAGACTTCATATCCATCCCCTAACAATGGATCCACAAGCTCATGCAACTTTTGGTCCTTCCACATACGCCAGGCCTGAAATAGTTTTTCAACAAGCTGGACATGAGAGAACTGCAGTGCAGAAGAAGGAAAATAATCTGGCAACAAAAGTAAACATCCCATGAATGTGAACTAGCATAAGAAATCTTGCTTTAAATATATATGTTCAGTTCACTCACATCTCGTACAAGATCACCAACCCCTCGCTTGGTATTCTTTCGGCCACTAATAATCACCAGAACCAAAACGCCAAAGCTGAACACATCTGTCTTCATCGAGTAAACTCCTCGAGATGCATACTCCGGAGCCTTGTAACCACTGAAAATGAAACAAAAGATATCGAAACTGTAAGATTAGAACATCTGAAGATAAAATGGTGGGAATCTGTGATGATTGATATATTAGGTAGCTGATACCTGGTTCCCACGACCCTACTCGTGCGCTCTTCTGCTAGTTCTGAACTCAGAGCTCTAGCTGATCCAAAATCAGCTATCTTTGGAAGCATGTTACAATCCAAGAGGACATTATGTGGTTTCAAGTCTCTGTGGACAAGCCAGAACATGGAGTGCTTATGCAGGTAAACAATTCCCTCTGTTAACCCTGTAATTATCTTGAGTCGCTTAGACCAGTTTAGCATTGGCCCTTTTGTTCTGTCTGCAAAATGTTCGAAGAATGATTATTTTTTTGGAATTTTTTTCTTCTGCTCTAAACCAAATTACAATAGTTTCAAATCAATTATGATATGGAATTAGGGTTGTTGTAGCCTTGATTTAATCGTAGACGGTTTGCATTCGTGCACATACATACTTGGAATTAAATGAGGCGCGCTTGGAAATAACTTACAGTAGGGAAAACTTACCGCATAGGTAACGATCCAAGGAACCATTTTGCATGAACTCATACACTAGAATCCTTTCTTTCCCATGGATGCACCACCCCAATAACCTAATCACATTGGCATGCTGAAGCTTTGCAAGCTGCAATTCACTGTTGACTTCAAGCATTGCTGCGTGCTCATCAGCTCTTTTGATGGCAACATTAAGTCCACCAGGCAACTGGCCCTGCAATTTTTAAAAAGGGAGTTAAAATTAACTTTCTCTAAGCAGACATCCACACTTTATTAGGAGGACAAGGGAGATATGCATTCACTTTGTTAACTTGTTTCTATGTTGGCTTACCTTGTACACCTTCCCAAATCCTCCCCACCCAACTATCATCTTCTCTGAGAAATTGTCTGTAGCATCCAAGATCTGACAGAAATCGAACCTTGTGAATCCCGAGCAAGCCTCTTCCATACGGGTACAAAGTTCCACAAGTTCTTCAATGTCAACGATATTCTGTTCTCGCAGGTCCACTTTTCCTGACTCACAGATAATCTATCCTTGTCACCAATGGAGATTTAACGAACATTGACACTACTAAAAGTATACAAATTATTGATAAAATGCTCCAGTTTGTTTGTGTTTCATGTGATTACTAATGGATTAAATACTTATGTGCTAAAGGAATTTCTCAAGTCCAGAACTGTAGTTTGATTGAAGTTCTTATTTTGTACTCCCTCCGTTCCTAAATATAAGTCTTTTTAGAGATTCCACTATAGAGACTGCATTCGGATGTATATAGACGCCTTTTAGAGTATATGTTCACTCATTTTGCTCCGTATGTAGTCTAAAGTGGAAACGGAGGGAGTACATGTACGATTGCTTTCACTAGCTAGTGCTCTTCCATGACACATGTGCTTATTAACTTCTATTTTTTACCACAATTAAATTCTATGTGGTGACACAAAATTTATTCATGAAAAAGTATGCATGTGTATAACAAAAGTAATATCAATATCATTATCGACATAACGAAGAAATTCTGAAATCCTTGAAACTTACAACATTGACATGAAACTTAAGCCTATTAGATTCCATATATCCGAGTCCATGATTAAGCCCAATAGGAAATTCACTTAAGTGCTTACCTACAAATGGTTGTTCTCCAGCATTGCAGAGTTCAGTAGCTCCTTGAATGCGGATTTTGGTTAACTCCAAAGATTTTGTTGGAAACCTTAACGTAGGTAAATCTCATCATTAATGTGCCACCCACCTTTGGTTTCAACAGTCATAAGAAGTGGGAAGCCTAATGCATTTGAGTCTGTATAGCTGAACTTATGGCACGGTTACATAACTTGAGCATGACAGTGACTCAACTTAACAAGGAAAAATCATGCTTATTGACGAAAGTGCTAGGAATATGTCAAATCATTTTGTATATTAAGTCAAACAAATTCATTGATCTGGTGTAAATCCTGTAATAAGCTACATAATGGAAGAATAAGCTGACCTGATGTGACGATTTGAACTATCTGTGACTACAGAGAGCACCCCCTCATCAGCCTGCTAGACAATATCAAATATCATCGTTATTGATATACACTAACCAGCACAGATTGTATGATTGAGGTTAGCTGTAGCCCCTCATTCCCCCAATCTCCAATACTATTGGTCCACGATTAATTAGTCCGTTAAACCAGTAAGCAATCCCCCGTAGCTCTAGCATCACTCATTGTAAATTCATATCGAATTGTTTAACTGGCAATTAACATTTAACAATCTGCAATTTGACCCCAATTCAGACGCAGTCACTTGAATAGATCAGTTCGACCGAATTTAAGTAAAATCTCTCTGAAATTAGTGATTTTCCTCAACCAGACAGGTTTCAGTTTTGATATCAGCTCTGAAATCAGTGATTGCCCCAATTTTGATACTAGTACTAACCTTGACACGGCGACTATCTGCAGTAGAATTGTCGACGAGGGCGATGAGCGGGATGAGGCGGATGAACATGTCGATCTCATGCTGTGCCACGCGGAGCTCGTCGGCCATCCGGGCACCCAGGAGCAGGCAGCGGAGGTAGCCGCAGTCCTGGCACGCCGTGACCAGCGCGTAGCACCGCCGTAGCGCGCCGCCGAGCTGCTCCAGCGGTCGCCTGGTGGCCTCCCGCCGCATAAGCTCGGCGAGCTCCAGCTCCCTTAGCAGGCCGCCGACGAGCTCCACGTGCTGCGCGAGCCGCAAGCAGGCATCCCGGTGGCGGCGCGCGCCACCAGGGCGGCCTGCAAGACCATGGAGACCAGCCCGAGCACGTCCACGCCCACCAGCTGCGCCATGGTGGAGGCTTGCCCCAGGGCACCCCACAGGCTGCTCGACGGGCTCGCCATGCTCGCTGCTCCCCGCTGCAGTCCTCGTTGCCGCCATTGACGGGCGCGGGTGTATCTATGGGTGAGCTTGTGTGTGGATCGGCGACTTTGACTAAGCGTGGTATATGTGTGGACTTTCGTTGCATTTTTTTCACGAACTTTTCGTTGCATTCTAATGCCACATTTTCTTCTTAATTTGGGACCAATGGTCTTTTCAAACTATAAGGACCCCTTTTTAAAAAAATCCAGGTCTACTATAAAAGTTCATAAAAAATACAAAAGATTTCACACATAATAAAAAATACATTAAGATTTCTAGACCACTGAACAACCACTACTGGCCCTATAATGAGCCGTCAATGCACCGTTATCATTGTTGAAATATTAGGGTGGGCCTAAAGCCCAGCTAACAATTTCAGAAAATCTCTAAAGGCATGTGTGGATTATATGGCACTAGGTGTGGTGAGAAGTATTTAAAAAAAAGTGTGGTGGAAAGTTTAATCTCATGCCGCTAGTTGCAGAGGAGTTGGACCTCGTTATAAGGGATTCTTTTCCGCATGCTATTGGAGCTTGAGAAGAGAAATGGTTCCCGCGCTCCTTCTTCGCCACCCGCCTTGCCACAACACATCGCGGGAATGAGGTAAGCTCACATCTATGCGCTTATTTTTGCCGGTCATGATTGAGGAGTTTTTGACAACTGGGCCACGATCTAAGACGTTGGATCATGGACTGTCACTGACTCGAACATGGTTCAGCCCACATCTCTCCACGTAGTTGTGCTTATATATGTGAGGCGTCTGCCAATCCTAGCCGTTACGCTAAACAGATCACATTTGCCTCCACGCACACTGTCGTTCCTTCTGCTGCTGCTGTCACCGGTGATCCCATCCCGTCCGTCGCGTACACGGTCGACAGGAGAGCAGGCCTCCGAGACCCCGCCTCTTCGGATCCTGTATGGGAGAGGGTGATTAGGCTTTCGGGAGCGTTCCCTACGCGATGCTCGATGTCCTTCGTCTTCCTCCTCTATATCGTCCTTGTTCGCGTCGTCTTCATCATCATCATGTCCATCGACGTCGACAAAGCCGTTGCCGAGAAGGCTGCCGCTGACCACAAGGCGGCCGAGGAGGCCGCCGCCACCGGCCAACTGGAGGGTATAACATGTTTATCCCGCTCCTGTTTCTTTGTGTCTTAACCATACTAGCTATGTGTGTGATGTTTCTACTATATGTGTAGTACGTGCTTATCTAGATTGCAATCAGTATATCATTAATTCTGTCAATGCCATGTTCAAGATTATTTCTTGGATTAAATTAATTGAAAAATTGTCTATTTACTCACCTGTCGCCGCTCCCATATCGGAGTCGGCTTACCTTGTCGATGATAGCCGGGAAGTCTTTATGAAAGTGAGAACCAGTGCCCTGTGTTAAACAATAGGCTTGTAGAGAATGTATAGGATAGAAATACGTGACATGTTGTCAAGTATGTATATTGTAACGCATACATGTATCTGGTGCGACAGGTTGTTAGCTAGATAGATCTTATCTTGGTATAGCTTGGAGTAGAGGTCAAGTTTAGCAACAACATGTGCCTCATTGTAATCTGTCATGACTATATAACATGAATGCGTCCCTGCCGAACAGTATACGCTTCTCGCCTCTCATTCTTTCATGGTATCAGAGCAATCCTCGAGCTCATTCATGGCGACATCTTCAAGTTCCTTCCCCTCCTCGCCATTCATTCACACCGCCACCGAGAAGCTCACCAAGGGCAATCAGGCTTTGTGGTGGGCGACTGTGCTCTCCGCCATCCGGGGAACTCAGATGGCGAAGTACCTCGACGTTGAGCAGCCGCCACCGCCCATGCAGATCGACGTGACCTCCTCCGACGGCAAGACCACGGCGAAGGCGCCGAATCCTGACTTCCAGACCTGGTATGCGCAAGACCAACAAGTCTTCTCCTATCTTCTGACTACCCTTCCTCGTGAGATAGCCATCCAGGTTGCGTCATGTCATACCTCGGCAGAGTTGTGGAACACGGTTGAAGGGATGCTTGCATCTCGCACCCGCTCCCAGACCACCAACGTCCGGATCGCCCTCGCCAATCTGCAGAAGGGCAACCTCTCCATCACCGACTACGTTGGGAAGATCAGAACCCTCTGCGGCTGATCGCTGCAGGGAAGAGGGTGGACGAGGAAGACATTGTCTCCCACATCCTAGCTGGACTTGACGAAGAGTTCGACCCTGTGGTTTCTGCCATGTGCTCTAGGGTAGAACCAGTCACCGCGGCTGAGCTTTTCTCTCAGCTGCTCAGCTTCGAGATGAGGCTGAATCCTCGTGGCGGCGGATCGCAGTCATCTGGCAACGCTGCCACCCGAGGCCGCAGACAAGGCGGCGGCGGCGGTGGTGACCGCGGCCGCAGACAAGCCGGCAATGGTGGTGATCGCGGCGGCCGTAGCTACTCCAAGCCAGGAGGCCGCGGCGGCGAACATGTTGGCGGACAAGGTGGCAACAACGGCGGCGGCGGAGGCAACTACAACAACCATGCCTCTGCTCCCAGGGTTCAGTGCCAAATTTGCGAGAAGATGGGCCATCCGGCATGGAAATGCTGGAAACGCTATGATGAATCCTACCAAGGTGTGGAGGAGAAATCGACCAATCTTGCAGCTCCACAATATGGGGTGGACACCAACTGGTATCTTGACAGTGGTGCCACCGACCATATCACCGGCGACCTGGAGAAGCTGAACGTGCGCGGCCGCTACAACGGCAACGAGCAGATTCATACCGCAAGTGGATCAGGTATGGTTATTGAACATGTTGGTCATTCGGCTATTCACACCCTAGATCGCGATCTTTATCTAAACAATACTTCATGTACCCGAAGCCAACAAAAGTCTCATCTCTGCTAGTCGTCTCGCCGTTGACAATAACACCTTTGTTGAAATTCATCCCTATTCTTTTTTGTAAAGGAACGGGGAATGAGGAAGGTACTTCTTCAAGGCAAGCGTAGACGAGGTCTCTACCCAGTAAGGCACACGGGCACCAGCGTCAACAAGCAAGTGCTAAGTGCCACCAAGATATCTCCAGGTAGGTGGCATCGACGCTTAGGACATCCATCTTCAGTTATTGTTAGCAAAGTCATTAGTCAAAATAATCTCCCGTGTGCCAGTGATTTCAATAAAGAGTCTGTATGTGACGCCTGTCAAAAAGGCAAAAGTAACCAACTTCCTTATCCAAATTCAATAAGTGAATCAAAGTTTCCTTTAGAACTTGTGTTTTCCGATGTGTGGGGTCCTGCTATTGAAACTGTAGGGAGAAAGTAATATTACGTGAGTTTCATAGATGATTTCAGTAAGTTTACATGGATATATTTTATCAAACACAAGTCTGAGGTGTTTCAGAAATTTCATGATTTTCAGAATGTTGTAGAACGACAGTTTGATCGCAAGATTCCTGCTCTCCAAACAGATTGGGGAGGGGAGTATGTGAAACTGAACTTCTTTTTCACCCGCATAGGCATATCTCACCATGTATCTTGTCCTCACGCCCATCAACAGAATGAGTCGGCCGAGAGGAAACATCGACACATAGTCGAGGTAGGTTTGTCACTTCTTGCCCAAGCTTCCATGCCCTTGAAGTTTTGGGATGAAGTCTTGATTGCCGCAACCTATTTGATAAACAGGACTCCTAGAAAAGTCATCAACTTCGAAACAACTTTTGAACGACTCTTTCATGAGAAACCCAACTATTCTATTCTTCGCATATTTGGGTGTGCTTGCTGGCCTAATCTTCGACCCTACAATAACCATAAACTTCAATTCCGATCTAAGCAATGTGCTTTCCTTGGGTACAGCAATCTCCACAAAGGTTTTAAGTGCCTTGATATCTCCACCGGACGTGTCTATATTTCCAGAGATGTTGTGTTTGATGAAAAAGTTTTTCCCTTTGCTACCCTCCATCCTAACGCCGGTGCTCATTTACGTGCTGAGATCCTTTTGCTTTCCCCAGACCTATTAAATCCTACTGATCAAGGGGGTGAAAATATTGTTGATGATCATTTGTTTAATAATCCTAACGGAGACAGCGGTGAAAAAACGGTGCTCCAAATCGTGATTTTATGCAGCAACAGAGAACTCCTGGCGGCGCGGGACACAGGCAGACACGCCTGCAGGCGCTGATCCCGCGAGATTTAGTGTCAGCATGCAGGCTGACGCGGCGACGGATCCCCAAGCGGATCCTCTGGCGCTGCCTGCCTCCCATGTAGACCGGTCGGGTGGGCCGGCTGATGATTGGTCAAGTGGACCCGATGTCCCCTCCTCTAGTGTGTGCCACGCGCCAGACTCTAGTACGAGAGGGCCGGGTGCGCCTTCGTCGTCACATGCTGCGGGCAGTGTGTTGCCTGGTCCACCTGCGCACTCTCTGAGTCCAGGCAGTGCATCGCCTGTGTCCGCACGCGATCTGAGCATGGCAGTCGAGGAGGATTCGCCCGCGGACCCTCTTTTGGATGGAGGTGGGTCGGGATCTTCTACGGCTGCTGATTGAGTACACGACGGCACACCAGAACGTATGACTACACATGCACAAAGAGGTATTTTAAAACCATCAAAGTTTAAAGATGGGACAGTAAGTGTTGGAGAACGTAGTAAATTCAAAAAAATTCCTACGCACACGCAAGATCATGGTGATGCATAGCAACGATAGGGGAGAGTGTTGTCTACATACCCTCGTAGACCGTAAGCGGAAGCGTTATGACAACGCGGTTGATGTAGTCGTATGTCTTCACGATCGACCGATCCTAGCACCGAAGGTACGACACCTCCGCAATCTGCACACGTTCGGCTCGGTGATGTCCCACGAATTCACGATCCAGCAGAGTGTCGGGGAAGAGATTCGTCAGCACGACTTCATGATGATGGTGATGATGAAGCTACCGGCGCAGGGCTTCGCCTAAGCACTGCAACGATATGATCGAGGTGGAATATGGTGGAGGGGGCACCGCACACGAATTGGAACAATCAACTTGTGTGTCCTAGGGTGCCCCCTCCCCCCGTATATAAAGGAGACAGGGGGAGGCTGGCCGGCCTTGGGGCGCGCCAAGGAGGGGGAGGAGTCCTCCTCCTAGTAGGAGTAAGACTCCCCCTTTCCTAGTCCAACTAGGAGGAGGAAGGGGGAAGGAAGGAGAGGGAAAGGAGAAGGAAAGGGGGGGGCGCCCCCCTCCCTAGTCCAATTCGGACTCCCTATAGGGAGGGGCGCGGCTGCCCGTTGTGGGCTGCCTCCGCTCTTCCCTATGGCCCATGTAGGCCCAATAGTCCCCCCGGGGGTTCCGATAACCCCCCGGCACTCCGATAATTATCCGGTGACCCCCGGAACACTCCCGGTGTCCGAATATAGTCGTCCAATATATCAATCTTTATGTCTCGACCATTTCGAGACTCCTCGTCATGTCCGTGATCACATTCGGGACTCCAAACTACCTTCGGTGCATCAAAACACATAAACTCATAATACCGATCGTCACCGAACTTTAAGCATGCGGACCCTACGGGTTCAAGAACTATGTAAACATGACCGAGACTCATCTCCGGTCAATAACCAATAGCGGAACCTGGATGTTCATATTGGCTCCCACATGTTCTACGAAGATCTTTATCGGTCAAACCGCATAACAACATACGTTGCTCCCTTTGTCATTGGTATGTTACTTGCCCGAGATTCAATCGTTGGTATCTCAATACCTAGTTCAATCTCGTTACCGGCAAGTCTCTTTACTCGTTCCATAATGCATCATCCCGCAACTAACTCATTAGTTACATTGCTTGCAAGGCTTAGTGATGTGCATTACCGAGAGGTCCCAGAGATACCTCCCTGACAATCGGAGTGACAAATCCTAATCTCGATCTATGCCAACTCAACAAGTACCATCGGAGACACCTGTAGAGCACCTTTATAATCACCCAGTTACGTTGTGTCGTTTGGTAGCACACAAAGTGTTCCTCCGGTATTCGGGAGTTGCATAATCTCATAGTCATAGGAACATGTATAAGTCATGAAGAAAGCAATAACAATATACTAAACGATCAAATGCTAAGCTAACGGAATGGGTCAAGTCAATCATATCATTCTCTAATGATGTGATCCCGTTAATTGATACGTCTCCAACGTATCTATAATTTTTTATTGTTCCATGCTATTATATTACCCGTTTTGGATGTTTATGGGCTTTATTATACACTTTTATATTATTTTTGGGACTAACCTATTAACCAGAGGCCCAGCCCAAATTGTTGTTTTCTTGCCTATTTAAGTGTTTCGAAGAAAAGGAATATCAAACGGAGTCCAAATGGAATGAAACCTTCGGGAGAGTTATTTTGGGAACGGAAGCAATCCAGGAGACTTGGAGTAGACGTCAGGGAAGCTTCGAGGTGGCCAAGAGGCACGGAGGCGCGCCCCCCACCCTCGTGGGCCCCTCGTGGCTCCCCTGACCGACTTCTTTCGCCTATATATATCCATATACCCTAAAAACATCAGAGAACACAATAGATCGGGAGTTCCGCCGCCGCAAGCCTCTGTAGCCACCAAAATCAACCGGGACCTGTTAAAGACCACGCCGAGGGGGGATCCCTCACCGTGGCCATCTACATCATCCGGCGCTCTCCATGACGAGGAGGGAGTAGTTCACCCTCGTGGCTGAGGGTATGTACCGATAGCTATGTGTTTGATCTCTCTCTCTCTCTCTCTCTCTCTCTCTCTTGTGTTCTTGATTTGGCACAATCTTGATGTATTGCGAGCTTTGCTATTATAGTTGGATCTTATGATGTTTCTCCCCCTCTACTCTCTTGTAATGGGTTGAGTTTTTCCTTTGAAGTTATCTTATCGGATTGAGTCTTTAAGGATTTGAGAACACTTGATGTATGTCTTGCATGTGCTTATCTGTGGTGAGGATGGGATATTCACGTGATCTACTTGATGTATGTTTTGGTGATCAACTTATGGGTTACGTAACATTGTGAACTTATGCATAGGGGTTGGCACACGTTTTCGTCTTGACTCTCCGATAGAAACTTTGGGGCACTCTTTGAAGTACTTTGTGTTGGTTTGGATAGATGAATTTGAGATTGTGTGATGCATATCGTGTAATCATACCTGCGGATACTTGTGGTGACATTGGAGTATCTAGGTGACATTAGGGTTTTGGTTGATTTGTGTCTTAAGGTGTTATTCTAGTATGAACTCTATGATAGATCGAACGGAAAGAATAGCTTTGTGTTATTTTACTCTGAGACTCTTGAATAGATCTATCAGAAAGGATAACTTTGAGGTGGTTTCGTACCCTACCATAATCTCTTTGTTTGTTCTCCGCTATTAGTGACTTTGGAGTGACTCTTTGTTGCATGTTGAGGGATAGTTATATGATCCAATTATATTATTATTGTTGAGAGAACTTGCACTAGTGAAAGTATGAACCTTAGGCCTTGTTTCCTAGCATTGCGTACTGCTTTGTGCTCACTTTTATTACTTGTTACCTTGCTGTTTTATATTTTCAGATTAAAAACCTATATCTACCATCCATATTGCACTTTTATCACCATCTCTTCCGAACTAGTGCACCTATACAATTTACCATTGTATTGGGTGTGTTGGGGACACAAGAGACTCTTTGTTATTTGGTTGTAGGGTTGTTTGAGAGAGACCATCTTCAACCTACACCTCTCACGGATTGATAAACCTTAGGTCATCCACTTGAGGGAAATTTTCTACTGTCCTACAAACCTCTGCGCTTGGAGGCCCAACAACGTCTACAAGAAGAAGGTTGCGTAGTAGACATCATTAATCAAATGACAACTCATGTCTATGGTTAGGAAACATAACCATCTTTGATTCAACGAGCTAGTCAAGTAGAGGCATACTAGTGACACTCTGTTTGTCTATGTATTCACACATGTACTAAGGTTTCCGGTTAATACAATTCTAGCATGAATAATAAACATTTATCATGATATAAGGAAATATAAATAACAACTTTATTATTGCCTCTAGGGCATATTTCCTTCATTCTCCCACTTGCACTAGAGTCAATAATCTAGATTACACAATAATGATTTTAACACCCATGGAGTCTTGGTGCTGATCATGTTTTGCTCATGAGAGAGTCTTAGTCAACGGGTCTGCAACATTCAGATCCATATATATCTTGCAAATCTCTATGTCTCCCTCCTTCACTTGATCGCGGATGGAATTGAAGCGTCTTTTGATGTGCTTGGTTCTCTTGTGAAATCTGGATTCCTTTGCCAAGGCAATTGCACCAGTATTGTCACAAAAGATTTTCATTGGACCCGATGCACTAGGTATGACACCTAGATCGGATATGAACTCCTTCAGCCAGACTCCTTCATTTGTTGCTTCCGAAGCAGCTATGTACTCCGCTTCACACGTAGATCCCGCCACGACGCTTTGTTTAGCACTGCTCCAACTGACAGCTCCACCGTTCAATATAAATACATATCCGGTCTGTGACTTAGAGTCATCCGGATCAGTGTCAAAGCTTGCATCAACGTAACCATTTATGATGAGCTCTTTGTCACCTCCATAAACGAGAAACATATCCTTAGTCCTTTTTGTTGGGGAACGTAGTAATTTCAAAAAAAATCCTACGCACACGCAAGATCATGGTGATGCATAGCAACGAGAGGGGAGAGTGTGTCCACATACCCTCATAGACCGAAAGTGGAAGCGTTAGCACAACGCGGTTGATGTAGTCGTACGTCTTCACGATCCGACCGATCAAGTACCGAACGCACGACACCTCCGAGTTCAGCACACGTTCAGCCCGATGACGTCCCTCGAACTCCGATCCAGCCGAGTGTTGAGGGAGAGTTTCGTCAGCACGACGGCGTGGTGACGATGATGATGTTCTACCGATGCAGGGCTTCGCCTGAGCACCGCCACAATATTATCAAGGTGGACTATGGTGGAGGGGGGCACCGCACACGGCTAAAAGATCAATGATCAATTGTTGTGTCTTTGGGGTGCCCCCTGCCATCGTATATAAAGGAGCAAGGGGGGAGAGGCGGCCGGCCAGGAGGAGGCGCACCAGGAGGAGTCCTACTCCCACCGGGAGTTGGACTCCCTCCCTTTCTTGTTGGATTAGGAGAAGGGGGAAAGAGGAAGAGGAGAAGAAGGAAAGGGGGGCGCCGCCCCCCCTCCTTGTCCAATTTGGACTAGAGGGGGAGGGGGTGCGGGGCCTGCCCTGGCGGCCCCTCCTCTTCTCCACTAAGGCCCATGTAGGCCCATTAAACCTACGCGGGGGCGGGGGGGGGGGGGGTTCCGATGACCCCCGGTACTCCGGTATATATCCGATAACCCCCGGAACCATTTCGGTGTCCGAATATAGTCGTCCAATATATCAATCTTTATGTCTCGACCATTTCAAGACTCCTCGTCATGTCCGTGATCACATCCGGGACTCTGAACTACCTTCGGTAGGTCAAAACATATAAACTCATAATATAACGGTCATCGAAACTTTAAGCGTGCGGACCCTACGGGTTCTAGAACTATGTAGACATTGTTGGGGAACGTTGCATAAAATAAAAAAATTCCTACGTTCAACAAGATCCATCTATGAGTTCATCTAGCAATGAGTGAGAGAGATGCATCTACATATCCTTTGTAGATCGCGTGCGGAAGCGTTCAAGAGAACGGGGTTGAGGGAGTCGTTCTCGTCGTGATCCAAATCACCGGAGATCCTAGCGCCGAACGGACGGCACCTCCGCGTTCAACACACGCAGACGGTCAGCATGACGTCTCCTCCGTCTTGGTCCAGCAAGGGGAAGGAGAGGTTGATGAAGATCCAGAAGACCTGACGGCGTGGTGGTGGATGCAGGCGATACTCGGCGAGGGCTTCGCCAAGCAAGCGGGAGGAGGAAGAGGTGTAGCAGGGAAGGGAGGCGCCAAGTGCAAGGGTGCGGATGCCCTCCCTCCCCCCTCTATATATAGGGTCCCAAGGGGGGGCGCCGGCCTTAGGAGATGGGATCTCCTGGGGGGGGCGGCGGCCAAGGGGGTGGAGTGACCCCCAAGGCAAGTGGGCGCCTCCCTAGGGTTCCCAACCCTAGGCGCAGAGGGGCCTGGGGTGCACCAGCCCACCAGGGGCTGGTTCCTCCCACTTCAGCCCATGGGGCCCTCCGGGATAGGTGACCCCACCCGATGGACCCCCGGGACCCTTCCGGTGGTCCCGGTACAATACCGGGTGACCCCGAAACTTTCCCGATGGCCGAAACAGCACTTCCTATATATAATTCTTTACCTATGGACCATTCCGGAACTCCTCGTGACGTCCGAGATCTCATCGGGACTCCGAACAACTTTCGGTTTGCTGCATACTCATATTCATACAACCCTAGCGTCACCGAACCTTAATCGTAGACCCTACGGGTTCGGGAGACATCAGAACATGACCGAGACGACTCTCGGTTAATAACCAACAGCGGATCTGCATACCCATGTTGGCTCCCACATACTCCTCGATGATCTCATCGGATGAACCACGATG
This sequence comes from Aegilops bicornis, assembly GCA_021605145.1. Lineage (NCBI taxonomy): Eukaryota > Viridiplantae > Streptophyta > Magnoliopsida > Poales > Poaceae > Aegilops > Aegilops bicornis. The sequence continues at coordinate 413,650,154 of CM038673.1, read as the reverse complement.
TCGAGGATTCAAGCAACCCGTATACTATTCCCTTTGTCGACGGTATGTTACTTGCGAGATTCAATCGTCGGTATCCCAATACCTCGTTCAATCTCGTTGACGGCAAGTCACTTTACTCGCACCGTAATGCATGATCCCGTGACCAAACACGTGGTCACTTTGAGCTGAGTATGATGATGCACTACCGGGTGGGCCCAGTGATACCTCTCCGTAATACGGAGTGACAAATACCGATCTCGATCCGTGTCAACCCAATGACACTTTCGGAGATACATGTAGTGCACCTTTATCGTCACCCAATTCCGTTGTGACGTTTGGTACACCCAAAGCACTCCTACGGTATCCGGGAGTTACACGATCTCATGGTCTAAGGAAAAGATACTTGACATTGGAAAAGCTCTAGCAAAACGAACTACACGATCTTGTGCTATGCTTAGGATTGGGTCTTGTCAATCACATCATTCTCCTAATGATGTGATCCCATTATCAATGACATCCAATGTCCATAGTCAGGAAAGCATGACTATCTATTGATCAACGAGCTAGTCAACTAGAGGCTCACTAGGGACATGTTGTGGTCTATCTATTCACACGTGTATTACGATTTCGGATAATACAATTATAGCATGAATAAAAGACAATTATCACGAACAAGAAATATAATAATAATCCTTTTATTATTGCCTCTAGGGCATATTTCCAACAGTCTCCCACTTGCACTAGAGTCAATAATCTAGTTACATTGTGATGAATTGAACACCCATAGAGTTCTGGTGTTGATCATGTTTTGCTTTCATGGAAGAGGTTTAGTCAACGAATCTGCGACATTCGGATCGTATGCACTTTGCAAATTTCTATGTCTCCATCTTGAACATTTTCACGAATGGAGTTGAAGCGACGCTTGATGTGCTCGGTCTTCTTGTGAAACATGGGCTCCTTGGCAAGTGCAATAGCTCCAGTGTTGTCACAGAAGATTTTGATCGGCCCCGACGCATTGGGTATGACTCCTAGGTCGGTGATGAACTCCTTCACCCAAATTGCTTCATGCGCTGCCTCCGAGGCTTCCATGTACTCCGCTTCACACGTAGATCCCGCCACGACGCTCTGCTTGTAGCTGCACCAGCTTAGTGCTCCACCATTCAACATATACACGTATCCGGTTTGTGACTTAGAGTCATCCAGATCTGTGTCGAAGCTAGCATCGACGTAACCCTTTACGCAGCTCTTCGTCACCTCCATAAACGAGAAACATGTCCTTAGTCCTTTTCGTGTACTTCAGGATATTCTTGACCGATGTCAGTGTTCCTTGTCGGGATTACTTTGGTACCTTCCTACCAAATTTACGGCAAGGTTTACATCAGTGCGGTACACAGCATGGCATACATAATAGAACCTATGGCTGATGCATAGGGATGACACTCATCTCTTCTATATCTTACGCCGTGGTGGGACATTGAGCCGAGCTCAATTTCACACCTTGTAATACTGCAAGAACCCTTTCTTGGACTGATCCATTTTGAACTTCTTCAATATCTTTTCAAGGTATGTGCTTTGTGAAAGACCTATGAGGCGTCTCGATCTATCTCTATAGATCTTGATGCCTAATATATAAGCAGCTTCTCCAAGGTCCTTCATTGAACTCTTATTCAAGTAGGCCTTAATGTTGTCCAAAAGTTCTATATCATTTCCCATCAAAAGTATGTCATCTACATATAATATGAGAAATGCTACAGAGCTCCCACTCACTTTCTTGTACACGCAGGCTTCTCCATAAGTCTGCATAAACCCAAACGCTTTGATCATCTCATCAAAGCAAATGATCCAACTCCGAGATGCTTGCACCAGCCCATAAATGGATCGCTGGAGCTTGCATACCTTGTTAGCATTCTTAGGGTCGACAAAACCTTCCGGCTGCATCATATACAGTTCTTCCTTAAGATAGCTGTTAAGGAATGCCGTTTGACGTCCATCTGCCATATCTCATAATCATAGTATGCGGCAATTGCTAACATGATTCGGACGGACTTCAGCTTCGCTACGGGAGAGAAAGTCTCATCGTAGTCAACCCCTTGAACTTGCCGATAACCCTTAGCGACAAGTCGAGCTTTATAGATGGTGACATTACCATCTGCGTCCGTCTTCTTCTTAAAGATCCATTTGTTTTCTATCGCACGCCGATTATCGGGCAAGTCTGTCAAAGCCCATACTTTGTTTTCATACATGGATCCTATCTCGGATTGCATGGCTTCAAGCCATTTGTTGGAATCTGGGCCCGCCATCGCTTCTTCATAGTTCGAAGGTTCACCGTTGTCTAACAACATGATTTCCGTGATGGGTTGCCATACCATTTTGGTGTGGAACGTGTCCTTGTGGACCCACGGGTTCAAGAGCAACTTGATCCAAGTACCTTGATCATCATCATTAATTTCCTCTCCGATCCGGTGTAGGCACCACAGGAACATTTTCCCGAAATTTGGACTACTTTACGGTTCAAGAGGTAGTACTTCATCGAAGTTCTACTTTCCTCCCACTTACTCCTTTCGAGAGAAACTCTTTTTCCGAAAGGATCCGTTCTTGGCAACAAAGATCTTGCCTTCGGATCTAAGGTAGAAGGTATACCCAATGGTTTCCTTAGGGTATCCTATGAAGACGCATTTTTCCGACTCTGGGTTCGAGCTTTTCAGGTTGAACTTTCTTGACATAAGCATCGCATCCCCAAACTTTTAGAAACGATAGCTTAGGTTTCTTCCCAAACCATAATTCATATGGTGTCGTCTCAACGGATTTAGACGGTGCCCTATTTAAAGTGAATGTAGCTGCCTCTAGAGCGTATCCCCAAAATGATAGCGGTAAATCTGTAAGAGACATCATAGATCGCACCATATCTAATAGAGTGCGACACGACGCTCGGACACACCGTTATTACCGAGGTGTTCCAGCGGCGTGAGTTGTGAAACGATTCCACATTTCCTTAAGTGTGTACCAAATTCGTGACTTAAATATTCTCCTCCACGATCCGATCGTAAGAACTTTATTTTTCGGTCACGTTGATTCTCTACCTCATTCTGAAATTCCTTGAACTTTTCAAAGGTCTCAGACTTGTGTTTCATCAAGTAGACATACCCATATCTACTCAAGTCATCAGTGAGAGTGAGAACATAATGATATCCTCCGCGAGCCTCAACGCTCATTGGACCGCATACATCGGTATGTATGATTTCCAATAAGTTGGTTGCTCGCTCCATTGTTCCGGAGAACGGAGTCTTGGTCATTTTTCCCATAAGGCATGGTTCACATGTGTCAAACGATTCATAATTGAGAGTCTCTAAAAGTCCATCAGCATGGAGCTTCTTCATGCGCTTGACACCAATGTGCCCAAGGCGGCAGTGCCACAAGTATGTGGGACTATCGTTATCAACTTTACATCTTTTGGTATTCACACTATGAATATGTGTAATATTACGTTCGAGATTCATTAAGAATAAACCATTCACCATCGGAGCATGACCATAAAACATATCTCTCATATAAATAGAACAACCATTATTCTCGGATTTAAATGAGTAGCCATCTCGCATTAAACGAGATCCCGATACAATGTTCATGCTCAAACTTGGCACTAAATAACAATTATTGAGGTTTAAAACTAATCCCATAGGTAGATGTAGAGGTAGCGCGTCGACGGCGCATCACATCGACCTTGGAACCATTCCCGACGCGCATCGTCACCTCGCCCTTCGCTAGTCTCCGTTTATTCCGCAGCTCCTGCCGTGAGTTACAAATGTGAGCCACGGCACGGTATCAAATACCCAGGAGTTACTACGAGTAATCGGTAAGGTACACATCAATTACATGTATATCAAATATACCTTTAGTGTTGCCGGCCTTCTTGTCCGCTAAGTATTTGGGGCAGTTCCGCTTCGATGGCCCTTCCCTTTGCAATAAAAGCACTCAGTCTCGTGCTTGGGTCCATTCCTTGACTTCTTCCGGCAACTTGCTTACCGGGTGCCGCAACATCCTTGCCGTCCTTCTTGAAGTTCTTCTTACCCTTGCCCTTCTTGAACTTAGTGGTTTTATTGACCATCAACACTTGATGTTCCTTCTTGATTTCTACCTCTGCTGACTTCAGCATTGAAAATACTTCAGGAATAGTTTTCACCATCCCCGCATATTGTAGTTCATCACAAAGCTTTTGTAGCTCGGTGGGAAGCGATGAAGGATTCTGTCAATGATCGCCTCGTCCGGAGGTTAATGTCCAATTTGGGACGGCGGTTGTGCAACCTGGACATTTTGAGTATGTGCTCACCGATGTAACTATTTTCCTCCATCTTACAACTATAGAACTTGTCGGAGACTTCATATCTCTCGACCGGGCATGAGCTTAGAAAACCATTTTCAGCTCCTCGAACATCTCGTATGCTCCGTGTTGCTCAAAACGCTTTTGGAGCCCGGTTCTAAGTCGTAAAGCATGCCGCCGAACGAGGGAGTAATCATCAAGACGAGACTGCCAAGCATTCATAATGTCTTGGTTCTTCGGGATGGGTGCATCACCTAGCGGTGCTTCTAGGACATATTGTTTCTTGGCTGCTATGAGGATGATCCTCAGGTTCCGGACCCAGTCCGAATAGTTGTTGTCATCGTCTTTCAGCTTGGTTTTCTCTAGGAACGCGTTGAAGTTCATGGTGACATGAGCGTTGGCCATTTGATCTACAAGACATTTTGCAAAGATTTTAGACTAAAGTTCATGACAATTAAGTTCATCTAATCAAATTATATAATGAACTCCCACTCAGATTTGACATCCCTCTAGTCATCTAAGTGTTACATGATCCGAGTCGACTAGGCCATGTCCGATCATCACGTGAGACCGACTAGTCATCGTCGGTGAACATCTCCATGTTGATCGTATCTTCCATACGACTCATGTTTGACCTTTCGGTCTCTTGTGTTCCGAGGCCATGTCTGTACATGCTAGGCTCGTCAAGTTAACCTAAGTGTTTTGCATGTGTAAAACTGTCTTACACCCGTTGTATGTGAACGTAAGAATCTATCACACCCGATCATCACGTGGTGCTTCGAAACGACAAACTTTAGCAATGGCGCACAGTTAGGGAGAACACTTTCTTGAAATTATTATAAGGGATCATCTTATTTACTACCGTCGTTCTAAGTAAACAAGATGCATAAACATAATAAGCATCACATGCAATTATATAGTAGTGACATGATATGGCCAATATCATATAGCTCCTTTGATCTTCATCTTTGGGGCTCCATGATCATCTTGTCACCGGCATGACACCATGATCTCCATCATCATGATCTCCATCATCGTGTCTCCATGAAGTTGCTCGCCAACTATTAATTCTACTACTATGGCTAACACGTTTAGCAATAAAGTAAAGTAATTTACATGGCGTTTCTCAATGACACGCAGGTCATACAAAAATAAAGACAACTCCTATGGCTCCTGCGGTTGTCATACTCATCGACATGCAAGTCGTGATTCCTATTACAAGAACATGATCTCATACATCACATATATATCATTCATCATTCATCACAACTTTGGCCATATCACATCACAAAACACTTGCTGCAAAAACAAGTTAGACGTCCTCTAATTGTTGTTGCAAGTTTTACGTGGCTGCAATAGGGTTCTAGCAAGAACGTTTTCTTACCTACGTAAAAGCCACAATGTGATTTGTCAACTTCTATTTACCCTTCATAAGGACCCTTTTCAACGAATCTGCTCCAACTAAAGTGGGAGAGACAGACACCCGCTAGCCACCTTATGCAACTAGTGCATGTCACCGGTGGAACCTGTCTCACGTAAGCGTACGTGTAAGGTCGGTGCGGGCCGCTTCATCCCACAATACCGCTGAAGCAAGATAAGACTAGTAGCGGCAAGAAAGTTGACAACATCTACACCCACAACAAATTGTGTTCTACTCGTGCAATAGAGAACTACGCATAAACACGGCTCATGATGCCACTGTTGGGGAACGTTGCATAAAATAAAAAAAATTCCTACGTTCACCAAGATCCATCTATGAGTTCATCTAGCAACGAGTGAGAGAGATGCATCTACATACCCTTTGTAGATCGCGTGCGGAAGCGTTCAAGAGAACGGGGTTGAGGGAGTCGTTCTCGCCGTGATCCAAATCACCGGAGATCCTAGCGCCGAACGGACGACACCTCCGCGTTCAACACACGTGACGGTCAGCGTGGCGTATCCTCCGTCTTGATCCAGCAAGGGGAAGGAGAGGTTTATGAAGATCCAGCAGACGACGGCGTGGTGGTGGATGCAAGACTACTCTGTAGGCTTCGCCAAGCAAGCTGGGGAGGAGGAAGAGGTGTAGCAGGGAAGGGAGGCGCCAAGTGCAAGGGTGCGGCTGCCTCCCTCCCCCTCTATATATAGGGTCCCAAAGGCGCCCGGCCCCTAGGAGATGGGATCTCCTAGGGGGCGGCGGCGCCAAGGGGGTGGAGTGCCCCCAAGGCAAGTGGGCGCCTCCCCTAGGGTTCCCAACCCTAGGCGCAGAGGGGGCCAGGCGCACCAGCCCACCAGGCTGGTTCCCCTCCACTTCAGCCCATGGGGCCCTCCGGGATAGGTGACCCCACCGATGGACCCCGGGACCCTTCCGTGGTCCCAGGTACAATACGGTGACCCGAAACTTTCCCGATGGCGAAACAGCACTTCCTATATATAATTCTTTACCTCCGGACCATTCCGGAACTCCTCGTGACGTCCGGGATCCCATCCGGACTCAACAACTTTCGGTTTGCTGCATACTCATATTCATACAACCCTAAGCGCCAAGAACCTTAAGTGTGTAGACCCTACGGGTTCGGGAGACATGCAGACATGACCGAGATGACTCTCTGGTCAATAACCAACAGCGGAATCTGGATACCCATGTTGGCTCCCACATACTCCTCGATGATCTCATCGGATGAACCACTATGTCGAGGATTCAAGCAACCCCGTATACTATTCCCTTTGTCAGACGGTATGTTACTTGCCCGAGATTCGATCGTCGGTATCCCAATACCTCATTCAATCTCGTTATCGGCAAGTCACTTTACTCAGACTGTACGTAATGCATGATCCCGTGACCAAACACTTGGTCACTTTGAGCTCATTATGATGATGCACTACCGAGTGGGCCCGGTGATACCCCTCCGTGTCACGGAGTGACAAATCCGATCTCGATCCGTGTCAACCCAACAGACACTTTCGGAGATACCTGTAGTGCACCTTTATAGTCACCCAGTTACGTTGTGACATTTGGTACACCCAAAGAACTCCTACGGTATCCGGGAGTTACACGATCTCATGGTCTAAGGAAAAGATTCTTGACATTGGAAAAGCTCTAGCAAAACGAACTACACGATCTTGTGCTATGCTTAGGATTGGGTCTTGTCCATCACATCATTCTCCTAATGATGTGATCCCGTTATCAATGACATCCAATGTCCATAGTCAGGAAAGCATGACTATCTATTGATCAACGAGCTAGTCAACTAGAGGCTCACTAGGGACATGTTGTGGTCTATCTATTCACACGTGTATTACGATTTCCGGATAATACAATTATAGCATGAATAAAAGACAATTATCACGAACAAGGAAATATAATAATAATCCTTTTATTATTGCCTCTAGGGCATATTTCCAACAGAAATGACCGAGACACGTCTCCGGTCAATAACCAATAGCGGAACCTGGATGCTCACATTGGCTCCCACATATTCTACGAAGATCTTTACGGTCAAACCGCATAACAACATACGTTGTTCCCTTTGTCATCGGTATGTTACTTGCCCAAGATTTGATCGTTGGTATCTCAATACCTAGTTCAATCTCGTTACCGGCAAGTCTCTTTACTCGTTCCGTAATACATCATCTCGCAACTAACTCATTAGTTGCAATGCTTGCAAGGCTTAAGTCGTGTGCATTACCGAGTGGGCCCAGAGATACCTCTCCGACAATCGGACTGACAAATCCTAATCTCGAAATACGCCAACCAAAAAAGTACCTTCAGAGACACCTGTAGAGCACCTTTATAATCACCCAGTTATGTTGTGAAGTTTGGTAGCACACATAGTGTTCCTCCGGTAAACGGGAGTTGCATAATCTCATAGTCATAGGAACATGTATAAGTCATGAAGAAAGCAATAGCAGAATACTAAACGATCGTGTGCTAAGCTAATGAATTGGGTCAAGTCAATCACATCATTCTCCTAATGATGTGATCCCGTTACTCAAATGACAACTCATGTATATGGCTAGGAAACATAACCATCTTTGATCAACGAGTTAGTCAAGTAGAGGCATACTAGTGACACTCTGTTTGTCTATGTATTCACACAAGTATTATGTTTCCGGTTAATACAATTCTAGCATGAATAATAAACATTTATCATGATATAAGGAAATAAATGATAACTTTATTATTGCCTCTAGGGCATATTTCTTTCAGTCTCCCACTTGCACTAGAGTCAATAATCTAGATTACATAGTAATGATTCTAACACCCATGGAGCCTTGGTGCTGATCATGTTTTGCTCGTGGAAGAGGCTTAGTCAACGGGTTTGCAACATTCAGATCCGTATGTATCTTGGAAATTTATATGTCTCCCACCTGGACTAGATCCCAGATGGAATTGAAGCGTCTCTTGATGTGCTTGGTTCTCTTGTGAAATCTGGATTCCTTCGCCAAGGCAATTGCACCAGTATTGTCACAAAAGATTTTCATTGGACCCGATGCACTAGGTATGACCCCTAGATCGGATATTGATACGTCTCCAACGTATCTATAATTTTTGATTGCTCCATGCTATATTATCTACTGTTTTAGGCAATATTGGGCTTTATTATCCACTTTTATATTATTTATGGGACTAACCTATTAACCAGAGGCCCAGCCCAGATTTGTTGTTTTATGCCTATTTTAGTATTTCGAGGAAAAGGAATATCAAACGGAGTTAAAACGGAACGAAATCAACTGGAGAAGTTATTTTTGGAAGGAAAGCCACCCCATGGACTTGGAGTGCACGTCAGGAAAGAAGGGAGGTGCTCACGAGGGTGGGGGGCGTGCCCCCTGCCTCGTGGCCCCCCCTTAGGTCCACCGACGTACCCCCTGCACCCATATATACCTACGCATCATAAAACTTCCAGAACAGAATATATATCGGGAGTTCCGCTGCCGCAAGCCTCTGTAGCCACCAAAAACCTCTGGGAGCCTGCTCCAAGCACCGCACGGAGGGGGAACCCATCACCGATGGCCATCTTCATCATCCCGACGCTATCCATGACGAGGAGGGAGTAGTTCACCCTCGGGGCTGAGGGTATGTACCAGTAGCTATGTGTTTGATCTCTCTCTCTCGTGTTCTCTATCGTGTTCCCTCTATGGCATGATCTTGATGTATCCCGAGCTTTGTTATTGTAGTTGGATCTTATGATGTTTCTCCCCCTCTACTCTCTTGTGATGAATTGAGTTTCCTCTTTGAAGTTATCTTATCGGATTGAGTCTTTAAAGATTTGACAACACTTGATGTATGTCTTGCCGTGCGTATCTGTGGTGACAATGGGATATTATGTGCCACTTGACGTATGTTTTGGTGACCAACTTGCGGGTTCCGCCCATGAACCTATGCATAGGGGTTGGCACACGTTCTTGACTCTCCGGTAGAAACTTTGGGGCACTCTTTGAGGTTCTATGTGTTGGTTTGAATAGATGAATTGAGATTGTGTGATGCATATCGTATAATCATGCCCATGGATACTTGAGGTGACAATGGAGTATCTAGGTGACATTAGGGTTTTGATTGATTTGTGTCTTAAGGTGTTATTCTGGTACGAACTCTAGGGCTGTTTGTGACACTTATAGGAATAGCCCAACGGATTGATTGGAAATAATAACTTTGAGGTGGTTTCGTACCCTACCATAATCTCTTCGTTTGTTCTCCTCTATTAGTGACTTTGGAGTGACTCTTTGTTGCATGTTGAGGGATAGTTATGTGATCCAATTATGTTATTATTGTTGAGAGAACTTGCACTAGTGAAAGTATGAACCCTAGGCCTTGTTTCCTATCATTGCAATACCGTTTGTGCTCACTTTTATCATTAGTTACCTTGCTGTTTTTATTATTTCAGATCACAAATACCTATATCTACCATCCATATTGCACTTGTATCACCATCTCTTCGCCGAACTAGTGCACCTATACAATTTACCATTGTATTGGGTGTGTTGGGGACACAAGAGACTTTCTGTTATTTGGTTGCAGGGTTGTTTGAGAGAGACCATCTTCATCCCATGCCTCCCACGGATTGATAAACCTTAGGTCATCCACTTGAGGGAAATTTGCTACTGTCCTACAAACCTCTGCACTTGGAGGCCCAACAACGTCTACAAGGAGAAGGTTGCGTAGTAGACATCAAGCTCTTTTCTAGCGCCGTTGCCGGGGAGGCTAGGTAAGTGAAGGTATATCTTTAGATCTTGCAATCGAATCTTTTTGTTTGTTCTTTTAGCACTAGTTTAGTTTATAACAGAAAACTATAAAAAAATGGAATTGAGTTTGTCTCATACGCTTCACCTTTTTAATATCTTTCATGAGTATGATGGAAAGGAAAATTGTGCTCAAGTGCTAGAAGAAGAATTACATAGAATGCTTGGCATAAAATATGTGAATGATGAGCATGATTGCAATGTTGTTAGTATGAATTCCTTGAATATCCATGATGCTAATGATATGCAAAGCCACAAGCTTGGGGAAGCTATGTTTGATGAAGATGATATTTTTTTGTCCCCCAAGCTTTGATGAGCAAATTTACTATGATGAAAGCATGCCTCCTATCTATGATGATTATTGTTATGACACGTATGCTATAAATAATAATAACCATGAAACTCGTCATCTTGATCTTAATTTTCGATCACATGATAGTTATTTTGTTGAGTTTGCATCCACTATTATTCATGAGAAGAATTTTGCTTATGTGGAGAGTAACAAAATTTCCATGCTTGTAGATAATGTAACATCCCAAAATTCTAAATTTTGGAATGTTATAAACAAATAGATAGTTTTGATTGATTGCTTGATTGATTGACTGAAAGTGAGTGAATTCGAAACTTTTGAAAGTTAAATGAGAGGGAATAAAAGGACTTTCCCAAACTTTCAATTTTGCTTTTATGATCTTCGAATTCAAATTCTTTTCATCACAAAACCACGGAGAGAAGATGACATGACTTCTTCCATTTATTTAAATGACAAGGGGTGTTGAAAATATTTGAATTTCATTTGGAAAATATTTCCAATTCTGAAACTTTATGCAACTCAATGATTTTCACGAGCGAAGATAAAATGACTTCTTCAAAACATATGAAATATGAGTTGGAAGTTTCATTATTTCATATTTGGGATTTCTCAATTTTGAAAATAGGATCATTGGATTTATTTAATTATCTTCATAAAGTTTTTCCTATAAAAATATTTTGAGAGGGAATAATATGACTTTCCCAATATTTAGGAAAACTGAAGATATTATAAATAAATCAAATTTGGTTTTGGAAGATTTATTTTGCTTAGGCAAAAATGAGCATTTTAAAAATTTATGCATGTTTGCCGTTTTAAAGTTCATTTTGTTCGACTCATTTTAGGAGTCGGGAAAATTTGTTTTATTTAATTTGGAGTTCATTTGGTATTTTTAATTCTTTTGATTTAATTTTACAAAACCCGCCCCCCACAGGCTAAGGCCCGGCCTGACCAGCCCTGCCCGGCGCCCGGCAGCGCCGCCTCCTCCTCCTCGCTTGGCTGGTCTCCCGCTTCGGGGCAGCCGCCGCCTGAGTCCCACTCACCAGCGCTTGCCCCCCTCCCAAGGCAACCGGAGCCCCTCTTTAAATACCCAGGCGCCCCTCTCTCACCCGCCGCCTCCCAAGCCGAGCCTGCCGCGCCGCCAAGACGCCGCCGCCGCCGTTCACGCCTTGGAACCCCGCCGCCTCGCCGCCCTCCCGAACCCGTGGAACCCCGCCGCCCTCGCCGCCCTCCCGAACCCCGCCGGACCCCGCCGACCCCTCGCCCCCCGGAGCCCCGCCGGCGAGATCACCGGAGGTAGCCCCGCCCCGATCCGGTTTTCCCTAAATAACCGATCCGGTTTATTTAAAAAAAAGGATGTTCGGTTTTCTTTTTAAAAAAAACCTAGATTGGTTTTATTTTTTCGGTTTTCTTATTTAGTGAACGTTCACCGACCCGTTCGTTTCAATGAACGCCTTCGTTGGATTAGTTCTGTTAACGAACGTCCATTATTTAATCCGTTAAATGCGTTTTTTAATCGGATTTAATCCGTTATTTTTCCGATTCAATTCGATCTGATTTTTAAATCTGTTTTATTTCTTGCTCGTTTATCGGAATCGGGTGATTCAAGCGCACGGAGTTTCAGAACGAAAACCACCGTTCCGACTAACCTACTTACACAGAGTTTTGCTACTGTAAAATTTTGACCTAGTTTCGGATTGCTAAACCGAGTCGTTTTCTCTCGAGTTCCGACTTTCGATGCTTTATTTGATTCGATTCTTTTGCAACCAGGGTTCTTAAGTTGAACTATCCGGTTAGATATTTTATTCGAGATTTCCCGTGCATTAGATGAGTGCTTATTGTATGCTTGTTGTTTGTCTGCGTTAGATCACCCGAGTGCGCCGCTTGTTACTTGAATCTCTAGGACTCATGGATCATCAAGAAGGCAAGTAACACTTTGATCATACCCTTTTCTACTACCCAGTTTTATTGCATTAGATCAAACCCTCAAACACTTGCATGATTAGGATCTAATCAAATTGTGGGATGGGAAGTAGATTGAGGTAGTACCTATTACCTGTTTTACTTATGAAACCTTGGGAGTTACTTCTACGTTTGCTTATTACGCCATGCTATGCTCATAGACGTGGATTGGGTTTGAGTGAATATCCATGACAGATGTGAGATTGATAATTAATGGTTTATCTAAGGTGGCAACTTAAACACACATCTGGGTGGATTGAGGCACTGGCTATTCCAGACTTGCTGTCAAGGCACACAGGTAGACAGGATTTGCCAGTATTTCTTCGGACCGCCACCTGTGCTCTAAGGGATCATAAGATTATTCAAACTAGAAACTTCCGTGTGCAGCCACAAGCCAATTATGGGCTCATGGCGTAGTTGACTAAGTTGTGCGAACTCTTACGGGTAGGCTAGCTGATGTAGGGGATGTAGGTTGGTACGGTCTACCCACATGTAAGGTGCTAGCGCTTCTGAAAGACTATGTCTCGGTCATCCGTTTCTCAAACACCATGTAGTGCGAGAACCAAGCGGAGGCGATCGAGTCTTGTGGGGAAAAGTGCACAAACCTCTGCAGAGTGTACAAACTAATCATGGTTAGCCGTGTCCCCGGTTATGGACAATTTTGAGTATCTAGTTCTTGGATTATCCTGTTGATCTCATCACGTTACTTAATAATAAAGTTACTGGGTTTTAATGAGTACTTTTAATTGGGATTGAGGATGCTGTCAACCATTCTCAATGTTCAACAACCACCATGATAGTTAAATAAATTTATTCCTTTGAAGTAGGGAAAAATTGGCTTTTCGCAAAAACTGTAACCATAGAGCTTTCCACCAGCCATATATGCATGTAGTATAGCCTATTCTTTCATTACTCTCTATGTGTTACATTGCCGGCATATTCCATGTCTTGACCCGTTTCGGGCTGCAACTTTTCATGTTGCGTAATTTTCGCATTTACGAGTAAGTGATACGTTAGGGTTACGATTTCCTATACTCAACTTTGCCGTTGGTGTTGACGGGAATCCACAACCTTGTTGCTTCCGCTTATATTTTGGATTGAGGTAATAGTATTTACGTTACTTTATACATGTGATTTACCTCTGTTATAAATCCTTCGAGTACTGTGTGTGTCAGCATACCGATCCAGGGATGACACGAAAGCACAGAGACTTGATCCATTCGGGTCGGGTCGCTACAGATAATGAAAAGAATGCTTTAGGTGCTGGTTATATTGTTGAATTCATTCATGATGCTACTGAAAATTATTATGAGGGAGGAATATATGCTTGTAGGAATTGCAATAATATCAAGTTTCCTCTCTATGTTCTTAAAGTCTTGAAGTTATGCTTGTTTTGTCTTCCTATGCTAGTTGATTATTGTTCCCATAAGTTGTTTGCTCACAAAATCCCTATGCATAGGAAGTGGGTTATACTTAAATGTGCTAGTCATATTCTTCATTATGCTCACTTTATGTTTCAATTCCTATCTTTTATGTGAGCATCATTGAAATCATCGGTAACTTTACTTGGAGCTATATTTTTATTCACCACATGATATGTGTTTTGCTTGGAGCGTCATTTTATCTTGTTAGTATTTGCTTGCTGTTATTTAGAATAATGTTTTGCATCTTTAGTTTCAATAATAAAGTCAAGGATAGCCTTTGCCATGCTTATTTTTCTCCTATACATGTTGCTGTTTGAAAACAGAAAGTTTACCGCTGTTGCAAAAATTCCCTAGAAAAGTCAGAGAGTGGTATAATGTTGAATATTTTTGCATAATGAGCTCTGATAAATTTAATACAATGGGAATTTTAGGTCATAATTGTTGGAGTTATGGAAGTATTGATACTCTTGCATTCTTTACAGACTGTACTGTTTTGGCAGATTGCTGTTATGTTTGCATTGTTTGTATATGTTTGCTTGTTCAGTGATTCTATTTAAGGATAGGAGTATTAAATATGCAGAGGCATTTAGTATTCAATGTTGAATAATAATGTTAGTGATTTGTTACAGTATAAAATGATAAGGTTTTGCATTGGTTTATACTAACCTATCTCACGAGTTCTTGTTGAGTTTGTTGTGAATGAAGCTTTTGATAAAAAAGAGAAACCATGATATGAGAGGAATTAAGGAGACACAAAAGTTCAAGCTTGGGGATGCCCAAGGCACCCCAAGATAATATTTCTAGAAGTCTCAAGCATCTAATCTTGGGGATGCCCCGGTAGGCATCCCACCTTTCTCCTTCAACAACTATCGGTTAGTATCGGTTGAGCCTAAAGTTTTTGCTTCTTCACATGAGTTGTGCTATCCTTGCAATGTCATTTTATTTTGCTTTGCTTGCTGTTTGAATACAATACCAAGATCTGAAATTCTTTAATGTTAGAGAGTCTTCACATAGTTGCACAATTATTCGACTACTCATTGATCTTTACTTATATCTTTCGGAGTAGTTTGTCATTTGCTCTAGTGCATCACTTATATCTTTTAGAGCACAATGGTGGTTTTATTTTGAAGAAATAGATGAACTCTCATGCTTCACTTATATCATTTTGAGAGTCTTAAATAGCATGGTAATTTTCTTAAATAATCCTAATATGCTAAGCATACAAGATTTGTAAGAATTCTTATGAGTGTGTTGAATACTAAGAGAAGTTTGATACTTGATAATTGTTTTGAGATATTGAGGTAGTGATATTAAAGTCATGCTAGTTGGGTGATTATGAATTTAAAGAATGCTTGTGTTGAAGTTAGCAAGTCCCGTAGCATGCACGTATGGTTAAAGTTGTGTAACAAATTTGAAACATGAAGTGTACCGGCTTGTGCATCCTTATGAGTGGCGGTCGGGACGAGCGATGGTCTTTTCCTACCAATCTATCCCCCTAGGAGCATGCGCGTAGTACTTGATTTTTGATGACTTCTAAATTTTTGCAATAATTATATGAGTTCTTTTGACTAATGTTGAGTCCATGGATTATACGCATTTTTACCTTTCCGCCTTTGCTAGCCTCTTCGGTACCGTGCATTGCCCTTTCTCACCTTGAGAGTTGGTGCAAACTTGGCTGGTTCATCCAAACCCCGTGATACGATACGCTCTATCACACATAAACCTCCCTATATCTTCCTCAAAACAACCACCATACCTACCTATTATGGCATTTCCATAGCCATTCCGAGATATATTGCCATGCAACTTTCCACCGTTCCTTCTTTTCATCATCATGACATACTTTACTTTTGTCATATTGCCATTGCATGATCATGTAGTTGACATCGTATTTGTGGCAAAGCCACCATGCATTATTTTTCATACATGTCACTCTTGATTCATTGCACCATCCCGACATCACGGGAGGCATTCATATAGAGTCATATCTTGTTCTAGTTTCGAGTTGTAATTCATATGTTGTAATCAATAGAAGTGTGATGATCATCATTATTAGAGCATTGCCAAAAAAAAGAGAAAGGCCAAAAAGAAAAAAAAGAAAGGCCCAAAAAAAAGAAAATAAATAAAAAGGGAAATGCTACTATCTCTTTTTCCACACTTGTGCTTCAAAGTAGCACCTTGTTCTTCATGTAGTGAGTCTCATATATTGTGCTTCAAAGTAGCACCATTTTCATATAGTGAGTCTCATAAGTTGTCTTTCATACTAGTGGGAATTTTTCATTATAGAACTTGGCTTGTATATTCCTACGATGGGCTTCCTCAAATGCCCTAGGTCTTCATGAGCAAGCAAGTTGGATGCACACCCACTAGTTTTCTTTTGTTGAGCATTCATAGCTCTAGTGCATCCGTTGCATGGCAATCCCTACTCCTCATGTTGACGCCGTTGATTATCCTCGTCAATGTGAGACTTTCTCCTTTTTGTCTTCTCCACACAATCCCCATCATCATATTCTATTCCACCCATAGTGCTATATCCATGGCTCACGCTCATGTATTGCGTGAAGGTTGAACAAGTTTGAGATTATTTAAGTATGAAACAATTGCTTGGCTTGTCATCGGGGGTATAGAAGTTGGGAACATCTTTGTGTGTGAAAATGAAGCATAGCCTAACTATATGATTTTGTAGGGATGAACTTTCTTTTGCCATGCTATTTTGAGAAGACATGATTACTTTGATTAGTATGCTTGAAGTATTATTATTTTTATGTCAATATGAACTTTTGTCTTGAATCTTTTGGATCTGAATATTCATACCACAATTAAGAAGATTTACATTGAAATTATGCCAAGTAGCACTCCGCATCAAAAATTATCTTTTTTATAATTTACCTACTCGAGGACGAGCATGAATTAAGCTTGGGGATGCTTGATACGTCTCCAACGTATCTATAATTTTTTATTGCTCCCTGCTATATTATCTACTGTTTTAGGCAATATTGGGCTTTATTATCCACTTTTATATTATTTTTGGGACTAACCTATTAACCGGAGGCCCAAATTGATTTGCTGTTTTATGCCTATTTTAGTATTTCGAGGAAAAGGAATATCAAACGGGGTCAAAACGGAACGAAATCAACTGGAGAAGTTATTTTTGGAAGGAAAGCCACCCGATGGACTTGGAGTGCACGTCAGGAAAGAAGGGAGGTGCTCACGAGGGTGGGGGCGCGCCCACCCCCTGGGGCATGCCCCCTGCCTCGTGGCCCCCCCTTCGATCCACCGACGTACCCCCTGCACCCATATATACCTACGTATCGTAAAAGTTCCAGAACAGAAGATAGATCGGGAGTTCCACCGCCGCATGCCTCTGTAGCCACCAAAAACCTCTCGGGAGCCCGTTCGGCACCTCACGGGAGGGGGAACCCATCACCGATGGCCATCTTCATCATCCCGCGCTATCCATGACGAGAAGGAGTAGTTCACCCTCGGGGCTGAGGGTATGTACCGATAGCTATGTGTTTGATCTCTCTCTCGTGTTCTCTCTCGTGTTCCCTCTATGGCACGATCTTGATGTATCCCGAGCTTTGCTA
The DNA here is from genome assembly GCA_021605145.1 of Aegilops bicornis. NCBI lineage: Eukaryota > Viridiplantae > Streptophyta > Magnoliopsida > Poales > Poaceae > Aegilops > Aegilops bicornis. Next base: position 413,632,361 of record CM038673.1, on the reverse strand, counting down.
TTGTAGTTGGATCTTATGATGTTTCTCCCCTCTACTCTCTTGTGATGAATTGAGTTTCCCCTTTGAAGTTATCTTATCGGATTGAGTCTTTAAAGATTTGAGAACACTTGATGTATGTCTTGCCGTGCGTATCTGTGGTGACAATGGGATATCATGTGCCACTTGATGTATGTTTTGGTGACCAACTTGCGGGTTCCATGAACCTATGCATAGGGGTTGGCACACGTTCTTGACTCTCCGGTAGAAACTTTGGGGCACTCTTTGAGGTTCTATGTGTTGGTTTGAATAGATGAATTGAGATTGTGTGATGCATATCGTATAATCATGCCCACGGATACTTGAGGTGACAATGGAGTATCTAGGTGACATTAGGGTTTTGATTGATTTGTGTCTTAAGGAGTTATTCTGGTACGAACTCTAGGGCTGTTTGTGACACTTATAGGAATAGCCCAACGGATTGATTGGAAAGAATAACTTTGAGGTGGTTTCGTACCCTACCATAATCTCTTCGTTTGTTCTCCGCTATTAGTGACTTTGGGGTGACTCTTTGTTGCATGTTGAGGGATAGTTATGTGATCCAATTATGTTATTATTGTTGAGAGAACTTGCACTAGTGAAAGTATGAACCCTAGGCCTTGTTTCCTATCATTGCAATACCGTTTGTGCTCACTTTTATCATTAGTTACCTTGCTGTTTTTATTATTTCAGATTACAAATACCTATATCTACCATCCATATTGCACTTGTATCACCATCTCTTCGCGAACTAGTGCACCTATACAATTTACCATTGTATTGGGTGTGTTGGGGACACAAGAGACTTTCTGTTATTTGGTTGCAGGGTTGTTTGAGAGAGACCATCTTCATCCTACGCCTCCCACGGATTGATAAACCTTAGGTCATCCACTTGAGGGAAAATTGCTACTGTCCTACAAACCTCTGCACTTGGAGGCCCAACAACGTCTACAAGGAGAAGGTTGCGTAGTAGACATCAGATATGAACTCCTTCATCCAGACTCCTTCATTTGTTGCTTCCGAAGCAGCTATGTACTCCGCTTCACATGTAGATCCGGCCACAACGCTTTGTTTAGAACTGCACCAAATGACAGCTTCACCGTTCTATGTAAACACGTATCCGGTTTGCGATTTAGAATCGTCTGGATCAGTGTCAAAGCTTGCATCGACGTAACCATTTACGACTAGCTCTTTGTCACCTCCATAAATGAGAAACATATCCTTAGTCCTTTCCAGGTATTTCAGGATGGTCTTGACCGTTGTCGATGATCCACTCTGGATTACTTTGGTACCTCCACGCTAAACTTATAGCAAGGCACACATCAGGTCTGGTACACAGCATTGCATACATGATAGAGCCTATGGCTGGAGCATAGGGAACATCTTTCATCTTCTCTCTATCTTCTGCAGTGGTCGGGCATTGAGTCTTACTCAACTTTACACCTTGTAACACAGGCAAGAACCCTTTCTTTGCTTGATCCATTTGGAACTTCTTCAAAACTTTGTCAAGGTATGTGCTTTGTGGAAGTCCAATTAAGCGTCTTGATCTATCTCTATAGTTCTTGATGTCCAATATATAAGCATATTCACCGAGGTCTTTCATTCAAAAACTCTTATTCAAGTTTCCCTTTATGCTATCAGAAATTCTATATCATTTCCAATCAGTAATATGTCATCCACATATAATATCAGAAATGCTATAGAGCTCCCACTCACTTTCTTGTAAATACAGGCTTCTCCAAAAGTCTGTATAAAACCAAATGCTTTGATCACACTATCAACGCGTTTATTCCAACTCCGAGAGGCTTGCACCAGTCCATAAATGGATCGCTGGAGCTTGCACACTTTCTTAGCTCCTTTTGGATCGACAAAACCTTTAGGTTGCATCATATACAACTCTTCTTCTAGAAATCCATTCAGGAATGCAGTTTTTACATCCATTTGCCAAATTTCATAATCATAAAATGCGGCAATTGCTAACATGATTCAGACAGACTTAAGCATCGCTACGGGTGAGAAAGTCTCATCGTAGTCAACCCCTTGAACTTGTCGAAAACCTTTTGCAACAAGTCGAGCTTTATAGACAGTAACATTACCGTCAGCGTCGGTCTTCTTCCTGAAGATCCATTTATTCTCAATGTCTTGCCGATCATCGGGCAAGTCAACCAAAGTCCACACTTTGTTCTCATACATGGATCCCATCTCAGATTTCATGGCCTCAAGCCAGTTTGTGAAATCTGGGCTCACCATCGCTTCTTCATAGTTCGTAGGTTCGTCATGGTCTAGTAACATAACCTCCAGAATAGGATTACCGTACCATTACAGTGCGGATCTTACTCTGGTTGACCCACGAGGTTCGTAAACAACTTGATCTCAAGTTTCATGATCATCAAGATTAACTTCCTCACTAATTGGTGTAGGTGTCACAGAAACCGGTTTCTGTGATGAACTACTTTCCAATAAGGGAGCAGGTACAGTTACCTCATCAAGTTCTACTTTCCTCCCACTCACTTCTTTCAATAGAAACTCCTTCTCTAGAAAAATTCTGAATTTAGCAACAAAAGTCTTGCCTTCGGATCTATGATAGAAGGAGTACCCAACAGTTTCTTTTGGGTATCCTATGAAGACACATTTTTCCGATTTGGGTTCGATCTTATCAGGTTGAAGCTTTTTCACATAAGCATCGCAGCCCCAAATTTTAAGAAACGACAACTTTGGTTTCTTGCCAAACCACAGTTCATAAGGCATCATCTCAACGGATTTCGATGGTGCCCTATTTAACATGAATGCAGCCGTCTCTAGAGCATAACCCCAAAATGATAGCGGTAAATCAGTAAGAGACATCATAGATCGCACCATATCTAGTAAAGTACAGTTACGACGTTCAGACACACCATTATGCTGTGGTGTTCTAGGTGGCGTGAGTTGCGAAACTATTCCGCATTGTTTCAAATGAAGACCAAACTCGTAACTCAAATATTCTCCTCGACGATCAGATCATAGAAACTTTATTTTCTTGTTACGATGATTTTCAACTTCACTCTGAAATTCTTTGGACTTTTCAAATGTTCCAGACTTATGTTTCATTAAGTAGATATACCCATATCTGCTTAAATCATTTGTGAAGGTGAGAAAATAACGATACTCGCCTACTACGTCTTGAGCTTGCGTTGGTTTTCCCCGAAGAGGATAGGATGATGCAGCACAGTAGCGTAAGTATTTCCCTCAGTTTTTGAGAACCAAGGTATCAATCCAGTAGAAGGCCACGCACAAGTCCCTCGTACCTGCACAAAACGATAGCTACTCGGAACCAACGCGATTAGGGGTTGTCAATCCCTTCACGGTCACTTACGAGAGTGAGATCTGATAGAGATAATATTTTTGGTATTTTTGGTATAAAGATGCAAAGTGAAAAGTAAAGGCAAAGTAAAACAAAGCAAGTATAAAAGTGATGGAGATTGATATGATGAGAATAGACCCGGGGGCCATAGGTTTCACTAGTGGCTTCTCTCAAGAGCATAATTATTCTACGGTGAGTGAACAAATTACTGTTGAGCAATTGATGTAATTGAGCATAGTTATGAGTATATATAGGTATGATCATGTATATAGGCATCACGTCCGTGACAAGTAGATCAAAACGATTCTGCATCTACTACTATTACTCCACTCATCGACTGCTATCCGGCATGCATCTAGAGTATTAAGTTAAAAACAGAGTAACGCCTTAAGCTAGATGACATGATGTAGAGGAATAAATTCATGCAATATGATAAATACCCCCATCTTGTTATCCTCGATGGCAACAATACAATACGTGCCTTGCAACCCTTTACATCCTGGGTAAGGACACCGCAAGATTGAACCCAAAGCCATGCACTTCTCCCATTGCAAGAACTACCAATCTAGTTGGCCAAACCAAACGGATAATTCAAGAGACTTGCAAAGATAACTCAATCATACATAAAAGAATTCAGAGAAGATTCGAATATTATTCATAGATAAGCTGGATCATAAACCCACAATTCATCGGTCTCAACAAACACACCACAAAAAGAAGATTACATCAATAGATCTCCACGAGAGAGGGGGAAAACATTGTATTGAGATCCAAAAAGAGAGAAGAAGCCATCTAGCTACTAGCTATGGACCCGAAGGTCTGAAGTAAACTACTCACACTTCATCGGAGAGGCTATGGTGTTGATGTAGAAGCCCTCCGTGGTGGATGCCCCCTTCGGTGGAGCTCCAGAACAGGCCCCAAGATGGGATCTCGTGGATACAGGAATTTGCGACGGTGGAATTAGGTTTTTGGCTCCTGTTCTGATCGTTTGGGGGTACGTAGGTATATATAGGAGGAAGGAGTATGTCGGTGGAGCGATAGGGGGCCCACGAGGCAGGGGGCGCGCCCTGGGAGGGGGGGCGCCCCCCACCCTCGTGACCGCCTCTTTGGTTCCTTGGCATAGGGTCCAAGTCTCCTGGATCGCGTTCGGTGAGAAAATCACGTTTCCGAAGGTTTCATTCCGTTTGGACTCCGTTTGATATTACATTTCTTGAAACACCGAAAAGGCAAAAAAACAGCAATTAAAATTTGGGCCTCCGGTTAATAGGTTAGTCCCAAAAATAATATAAAAGTGGAAAATAAAGTCCAAAACAGTAGATAAAGTAGCATGGAGCAATCAAAAATTATAGATACATTGGAGACGTATCAGGCATCCCCAAGCTTAATTCCTGCTCGTTCTCGAGTAGGTAAATGATAAAAAGAGAATTTTTGATGCGGAGTGATACTTTGGTATAATTTCAATGTAAATCTTCTTAATTGTGGTATGAATATTCAGATCCGAAAGATTCAAGACAAAAGTTCATATTGACATAAAAATAATAATACTTCAAGCATACTAACTAAGCAATTATGTCTTCTCAAAATAGCATGGCAAAAGAAAGTTCATCCCTACAAAACCATATAGTTAGGCTATGCTTCATTTTCATCACACAAAGATGTTCCCAACTTCTATACCCCCAATGACAAGCCAAGCAATTGTTTCATACTTAAATAATCTCAAACTTTTTCAACCTTCACGCAATACATGAGCGTGAGCCATGGATATAGCACTATGGGTGGAATAGAATATGATGATGGGTATTGTGTGGAGAAGATAAAAAGGAGAAAGTCTCACATTGACGAGGATAATCAATGGCCTATGGAGATGCCCATCAATTGATGTCAACATGAGGAGTAGGGATTGCCATGCAATGGATGCACTAGAGCTATGAATGCTCAACAAAAGAAAACTAGTGGGTGTGCATCCAACTTGCTTGCTCATGAAGACCTAGGGCATTTGAGGAAGCCCATCGTAGGAATATACAAGCCAAGTTCTATAATGAAAAATTCCCACTAGTATGAAAAATACAACTTATGAGACTCACTATATGAAAAACATGGTGCTACTTTGAAGCACAATACATGAGACTCACTACATGAAGAACAAGGTGCTACTTTGAAGCACAATACATGAGACTCACTACATGAAGAACAAGGTGCTACTTTGAAGCACAAGTGTGGAAAAAGAGGATAGTAACATTGCCCTTTTTATTTATTTTCTTTTTTTTGGGCCTTGCTTTTTTTTTTCTTTTTGGCCTTTCTCTCTTTTTTTGGGCAATGCTCTAATAATGATGATCATCACACTTCTATTGATTACAACATAAGGATTACAACTCAAAACTAGAACAAGATATGACTCTATATGAATGCCTCCGGCAAAGGTACCGGATGGTGAAATGAATCAAGAGTGACATGTATGAAAAATAATGCATGGTGGCTTTGCCACAAATACGATGTCAACAACATGATCATGCAATGGCAATATGACAAAAGTAAAGTATGTCATGATGATGATGAACGGAACGGTGGAAAGTTGCATGGCAATATATCTCGGAATGGCTATGGAAATACCATAATAGGTAGGTATGGTGGCTGTTTTCAGGAAGATATAAGGAGGTTTACGTGTGATAGAGCGTATCATATCACGGGGTTTGGATGCACCGGTGAAGTTTGCACCAACTCTCAAGGTGAGAAAGTGAAAGGGCATTTCCCTACCTTATGTTTTGGATGATGATGACAACCCTGTGTTGGTCTAATCCTGTGCTAAATGTTTCAGGTTCTCAATGATTAGGCTTTCGTCAGTTGGTGGCTCTCTCTCGAAGGAATCGTTTGAAGACGGAATCCTCTACGCTGTTTATCTCTTTGGTCGTAGGGATCCCGTACTATCAAGAGGGAATCCACTTTGGGGAGTATAGGGGATTCCATTCACGCACACCTCCTTCACCCCTCTTTTGTCGAGAGTGTGCCTCCATCTTTATCTATTCCTTGCCGTGTTTTCCCAGCGGTTGTACCGCTCTTCCGAGCGGTTGTACCGCTGGCTCTTGACGCTTCCCTGCCTTTGTCGAGCGGTGGTACAGCTGCCTCCGGGCGGTGGTACCGCCACTTGTCTCTACAAAGGACAGCAGCGGTTGTTCCGGCCTGGCACCGCACATGTACCGGCCTGGGTTCTGTTGCGGTGCGGTGGCTGGGCGGTGGTGGCCCGGTTGGTCCGGTTGTTCCTTTTCAACCGGTACAACCGGAGGTTCGAGCGGTTCTTCCGCTCATACCTTAGCCGCTCAAGCGCTCAAGGCCAGGCGGTTGTTCCGGCCGTGCACCGCCCATGTACCGGTCAGGATTCTGTTTTGATGCGGTGGCTGGGCGGTGGTGGCCCGGTTGGTCCGGTTATTTGCTAATAACCGGTACTACCGCCCGATGGTCCGGTTGTACCGCCTGGTAGGGTTCTGCAGCTACATCATGAGTCCCGGTTGTACCGGGACAAGGAGCGGTTGTACCGCTGCAGTACTGAAAACGCAGTAACGGTTGGATTTATGAGGGCTGGTATATAAGGTGGTTCTTCCACCTACCACGCCCACCTTTTACCTCTCTCACTCCTCCATTGATGCTCTCAAGCTCTCTTGCCCGATCTCTCTCTCTAGCCACTCAAACTTGTTGATTTGCTAGGGTTTGAAGGAGGAGACCTAGATCTACACTTCCACCAAAGGATATTTAGTTCCCCCAACTTTCTAGTGTGGATTTTGTTACTCTTGGGTGCTGGAGCACCCTAGACGGTTGAGGTCACCTCGAGGCCATATTCCATTGTTGTGAAGCTTCGTGGTTTCGTTGGGAGCCTCCAATTATTGTGGAGATTGCCCCAACCTTGTTTGTAAAGGTCAGTTGCCGCCTTCAAGGGCACCAATAGTGGATTCACGGCATCTCGCATTGTGTGAGGGCGTGAGGAGAATACGGTGGCCCTAGTGGCTTCTTGGGGAGCATTGTGCCTCCACACCGCTCTAACGGAGACGTACTTCCCCTTAAAAGGAAGGAACTTTGGTAACACATCCTCGTCTCCACCGGCTCCACTCTTGGTTAATTCGTGCCTTTACTTTTGCAAGCCTACTTGTGTTACATCCATTGCTTGCTTATGTGCTAGTTGTTATCGCATCATATAGGTTGCTCACTTAGTTGCACATCTAGACAACCTATTTTGTTGCAAAGTTTAATTTGGTAAAGAAAAGCTTAAAAATTGTTAGTTGCCTATTCTCCCCCTCTAGTCAACCATATCGATCCTTTCAATTGGTATCGAGCCTCGTCTCTTTTTAAGGACTTTACCGTCTCAAGAGTATGGTTGACGTCGTAGATGATGTGGGGACCACTCCAGTCTTGAATCCGATATCATCTACGGAGTTGGGGTACCTCGATCTCGTGAGGAATTCAATGTGGCGTTGGACACATTGAAAAACTCCATGACGACCGAGGTCAAGGACATGTTTAAGGAATTCCTGGAAGGGCTTAAACTTTCCACCGCACCCATGAAAGTGGGTGATCCCGCCAACACGGGAGCGGATGCTAACTCCGATAAGGGGGAAGCTACTAGTGAAAAAGCCCCCTCGTCTAGTGGTAAGAATGGCACCGGCACCTTTGCCCATGTGCAACCTCCTCCCGTTTATGGTGGGCCGATTCCTTCCACTCATTTGAATCATGCCGGTCCACCACCTAAGGTTGATAAAAGGAGGATTTTGATTCTTGGGTCTATCGTTTAAGCGTCATTTAAATCATGTGAACACTAACCTTTGGAGAATCATTGAAGAAGGTTTCTATCCGCATGACTCGAGCAACTTTTCTCCAAGAGAAGTCGTGGACCATCAATTCAATGAGAATGCTCTCTTCATCATCCAAGAAGCAATCCTTCCGAAGACCTCCCTCATCTCCGCCCTACTCCCTTGCCAAAGATGCTTGGCTCAAGGTGGTTTCCCTTTATCGAGGAAGCGCAAGCATTCAACGTTCCAATTATGAAGTGGTCCAAGATGAAGCCAATGAGTTTGCAATGAAAGAAGAAGAAGAACCTCGTGAGCTCTATCGGAGAGTAACCAAGCTTGTAGTCTCCTCCGGGATCATGGAAGTAAGGACACGGATGACAACTGGATCAAGCACAAATTCCTCAAGGCAATGATGCCCTACCACAAAGCCATGTCCTCCGTCATCCGTCAACGGCCGGACTTCCACACCCTGTCCTCAAGTGATGTGTTGGACGAGTTTGTGGCTATGAGCATATTGGACAAGACCACCGACAATACGGTGCTTCGCTCCCAAAGAGCAAAGAAGCCCAACCTCGCTTTGAAGGCCAAGATTTGTGTCGAAGAAGATGGAGAGGAGGAAGAAGAAGAGAGCAACCTCGAAGATACAAAGTATGACTATCATGAACACATGGCCCTTGCTTCAAGGCAATTTTGGAGCAAGAAAAACTCAAGGCCCAACTTCAACAAGAGCAACTCAAGTGGCTCTAAGGGCAAGCAACGAGTGAGGACTTGTTTCAATTGTGGCAATGTGAGTCACTTTGTTGCGGAGTGCCCATATGAGAAGAGGGAAGACAATGGTGGCAAGCTCATCCGTAAGGACAAGGCCAAGTCATTCCCCAACAAGAGCAACTTCACCAAGAAGACTCCTCACAAAGCCTTGGTGGTTCAAGAAGAGTACAATGAGGATGACGATGATGATGAAGATGGTGAATCGGTTGCCATGGCCTCCGTTGCCATTGCAACGACTCCTCAGGTGTCTCTCTTCGATTCACCCAATGAAAGCATCACCGCCAAGTGCCTCATGGCTAAAGCCACCAACAAGGTAACCCCCAACATCAAAACTACCATCATCAATCATTCTTATTTGACGGATTGCATTGATGAACATGAGGGGACTAATGTGGAGGAGAATGAGTTTGAGATCTTTATGAGTAAACTCAAGGGCAAATCCAAGAAGCACTTCGCTCTTGGAACAACTTGGTGAAGCCAATGTCATGATCGAGGCTCATGAAGAAACCATCTCTAAGATGGAAGGGCATAGTCGTGACTATGCCGATGAGATTTCGGATCTTTCCAATGCTCTTGAGGAAGAGCGTGGTCTTCGTTTGGCTCTTGAGGAGTCATACAACGATGATCATGCTAAATTAAAGAAAGACCTTGATCATGCTCTTGTTGTGTCTCGTGTGCTTAGCTCCGAGAAGGCAAAGCTTGGAGTTGATCTTGCTAGACTCAACGAGGACTTTGACATTCTCGACAAGGCTCACAAAGTCTTGAAGGGTGCTCATGCTAGTCTCAAAGAGTCTCATGATCAACTCCAAGTGAAGCTAACCAAGGAGAAAGCCACCTTTCCTCATATGATATTGATTGATAATGCAAATGCTACTAACCCTTGTTGTGAGCATGTGCATCTTGTTGAGGAGAATGCTAAGTTGAAGGAGCAACTTGAAAAGGGCCTTGTCACATGCATACAAGGTGAGAAGAACCTTAACGACCTTTTGAGTAATCAAAAGGAAGTTGTGGCTAAGGAGGGATTGGGTTCGCACTCCAAGCCCAAGAGCAAGAAGAAGAATGACAAGACCAAGCAACCTCCCCTCTCAAGCAAACTTTTGTGAGGGAGGGAGAGGGTGCTTCAAGGAGAAGAAGAACCGTGCAAAGGGTGGCAATGCCAAGAAGGACAACGTCATCCCCATGAACATAGCCACGACTTTAACCCCTCATATGTGTGGTGTCGTGCTAGTGATGGGCATGTTTATGCTAAATTTGTTGGTTCTTCTTATGAGTACATTGAATGGTCTATTTGGGTTCCTAAGACCCTCGTTACTATCATCAAAGGACCCATTACCAAATGGGTACCTAAAACCAAGCATTGATCTCTTGTAGGGGTTTGCTTCCGGTGGAGGATCTTGGTTGCTCGATAGTGGAGCAACAAATCATATGACCGGAGCAAGGACATGGTGGTGGACGTGCAAAGGATCCCATCTATGCCCACCAATGTCGAGTGGGGTGATGCATCACATTCTAAGGTATTGGGTCTCGGCAAGGTTGTCATTTCTCATGATCTTACGATCGAGAAAGTCATGCTTGTTGAGTCCCTTGCATACAATTTGCTTTACATTCGTCAACTTGCAATCATGGGTTTTGCTACCTTCTTTGACATTGATACCGTGGCCCTCTTGTGGAGCAAGACTCTTAAAGTAGCCTTTGTTGGGCATGTCGAGAACGGTCTCTATGTGATTAACTTTTCGGAGCGACCCACTAAGACCGCGACATGCCTAATGGCTAAAGTTGACGTGGGATGGCTTTGGCATCGCCGTTTAGCCCACGTCAATATGAGATCTTTGCAAAGTCTTCTCAAGGGGGACCATGTCCGTGGACTAACGAATGTTAGCTTTGCCAAAGACCATGCTTGCAGTGCTTGTATTGAAGGAAAGCTTCATGAGAAGGCTCACCCTCCCACGACCATCATATACTCAAAGATACCCTTGGAGCTCCTTCACATGGATCTCTTTGGGCCACCATCATTTGATAGTCTTGGAGGTAGAAAGTATTGCTTGGTGATTGTGGATGACTATTCAAGATACACTTGGGTATACTTCTTCAAGAGGAAGAGTCAGAGTCAACAAACCGTTATCGACTTTGCAAATGAAGCTCAACGTCAACATAATGCAAAGATCTTGACTATAAGAAGTGACAACGGCACCGAGTTCAAGAACTACACCTTGGATGAGTTTCTTAGTGATGAGGGGATCAAGCATCAATATTCTGCACCATATACCCCTCAACAAAATGGTGTTGCGGAGAGGAAGAACCGGACGTTGATGGATGCGGCAAGGACCATGATGGCGGAGTTCAAGTCTCCATACAACTTTTGGGCGAAGCCATCAACACCGCATGTCATGCATCCAATCGGCTCTATCTCCGCAAAGGCTTGAACAAGACTCCCTATGAGATACTTACCGGTAACAAGCCCAATCTCAAGTATTTCCGGGTGTTCGGGTGTAAGTGTTTCATTCTCAAGAAAGGTGTTCGTTTTTCTAAATTTGAAGCTAGAGCCTATGCGGGCATATTTGTTGGTTATGCTACAAACTCTCATGCTTACCGTGTCCTCAATAAATCCACGGGACTTATTGAGGAGACGTGTAACGTGGAGTTTGATGAGAATAACGGCTCCCAAGTGGAGCAAAGTGGCACTTGTGATGTAGGTGATGAAATTCCTCCCCAAGCCATAAGAAGAATGGGAGTTGGTTTTATCCTACCCATTGAGGAACCCCTTGTGGCCGAAGGAGAAGGACAATGCTCCACTCAAGTGGAGCCATCACCAACCCAAGGCCCACACGCTTCCGAAGAACAAAGTGAAGGCCTCAACCTCATGAACAAGATCAAGGGCAAGATCGTGCTCAAGATGATGATGACACTCCAAATGATGCCCAAGGTCAAGTTCTCTCCCCCGAGCATGCTCAAGATGAAGATCATGCTCAAGACGGCGCTCAAGATGATCAAGTGACCCCTCCTCGTCTCACCTCCGAGGAGGAATTAGAGCGTCGTGCCGCCAAGATTGCTTCCAAACTTTCTACCAAAGGTCATCTCATGGAGAATGTGGTTGGAAGCCTAATGAAAGGGGTAAGCACTCGTAGACAATTGCAAACTATTGTGAACATCACGCGTTTGTCTCTTGTGTTGAACCCCAAAAGGTCTATGAGGCGCTCGAAGACTCGGATTGGCTCAATGCCATGCATGAAGAGCTCAACAATTTCGAGTATAACAAGGTGTGGAGATTGGTGCCAAGGCCATCGGGGAACCACAACGTCATTGGAACCAAGTGGATCTTCAAGAACAAGCAAGATGCTCATGGGAACATCATTTGCAACAAGGCAAGATTGGTGGCACAAGGCTACTCCCAAGTCGAGGGTATCGACTATGGTGAAACCTTTGCTCCCGTTGCTCGTCTTGAATCCATTCGTTTGTTGATTGCTTATGCTACCCATCACAACTTTAAGTTGCAACAAATGGATGTGAAAAGTGCTTTTCTTAATGGTCCTATTAATGAGTTGGTCTATGTCAAGCAACCCCCCGGGTTCGAGGACCCCTACTTCCTTGATCATGTGTATCAACTCGATAAGGCACTCTATGGCCTTAAACAAGCCCCACGCATGTGGTATGACCACCTTACCGAGTTGCTACAAGATCGTGGTTTTGAAGTAGGGCAAATCAACCCCACTTTTTACTAAGAAGGTTAATGGGGAGTTGTTTGTATGCCAACTATATGTTGATGATATCATCTTTGGTTCCCCTAACAAAGCTTTCAATGAGGAATTTGCCGCTCTCATGACCTCCAAGTTCAAGATGTCTTCCATGGGAGAGCTGAAGTTCTTCCTTGGTTTCGATATCAAACAAAGAAGAGAAGGTACCTTCATCAACCAAGCCAAATACACTCAAGACATGCTCAAAAGATTCAAGCTAGGTGATGTCAAGCCGGCTACTACACCAATGCCTACCAAGTGCCAACTTGACATTGATCCCAATGGTAAAGCGGTGGATCAAAAGGTATATCGCTCCATGATTGGCTCCTTGCTTTATCTTTGTGCATCTAGACCGGATATCATGTTGAGTGTGGGAATGTGGGCACGGTTTCAAGCCGCACCGAAGGAAAGCCATTATGTGGCGGTCAAGTTTAATCTTTCGATATTTGGCTCATACCCCAAACTTTGGCTTATGGTACCCAAGAGGAGCAAATTTCAAGCTTGAAGGTTTCACGGATTCCGACATGGGGACAAAGTGGATAGGAAGTCCACTTAGGAGGGTGCCAATTTCTTGGTTGCTCTTTGGTAAGTTGGTCTTCCAAGAAGCAAAGTTGTGTGTCTCTCTCGTCCACCAAAGCGGAGTATGTGGCGGCCGGTAGTTGTTGTGCTCAACTCCTATGGATGAGGCAAACTCTAAAGGAGTACGGTGTCATTTGTGACAAAGTGCCTCTTTGGTGCAATAATGAAAGTGCCATCAAGATTTCTCTCAACCCGGTACAACACTTCAAGACGAAGCACATTGAGATTCGGTATCACTTCATCCGGGATCACATTAGGCGAGGGAGATCGAGCTCAAGTATGTCAACACTCATGATAACCTTGCAGATATTTTCACGAAGCCCTTGGATGAAGCAAGATTTCATGAGTTAAGGCATGAGCTATATATCATTGATTTGAGCAATGTGACTTGAACCCATGCACCCCCACCACACTCAACTTGTTGTCTAGTTTAGGTGTAGGCATGGACATAGGGGGAGTGTTGTTCTCTCAATGAGCTCTCCCTCCCCCCATCATGCCTAAATCGATCACCTCTTTCACATCAGCCATTTTGATGGTACTTGTGCTTCAAAGACGAGTTTTGGTCATGGGCCCAAGGATAATTCTTCGCGGTGCCATACCATTTGACTCAAACATAGGTGGCTTCGGCCATCGCCCTCTCTTAAGAGAGAGGACTGAGCTCGCTTTGCTTGTGTGCGGTTGCTTTTGTTTTCCCTTCGTTCTTTTCCCTGTTCTTCGTGTTTGGTTTCTCTTATTTGTTGTCCCGTTTGTCTTGTTCTCTTCCTTTTGGTGCAGGCTTTGGTGGTGGGCGGTACAACCGGTGTCACAGGCGGTTCTACGGCTGATACCTGGTTGTGCGGCCCCAGTTGGGTTGCTTTCGGTGCTTGGGCGGTTATACCGCCCATTTTCACTGGGGCATCTCCGTCCGGTTCTACCGGTTGTCTCCGGGCGGTACTTCCGGTGCCCTTCAGGAAACGGAAGTACCGCCCACTACAACCTGTCAGCACCTGACTTGCGGTACAACCGGTCCTAGGAGCGGTTCTACCGCCGCGCGGCTATGGGCCTATTTATATCCGACGGGGCGAAAGGTTTTTCTTTTTCCCTTTCGTCCTCGTTCGCCTCCTCCTTGCCCTAGCCGCCGGTCACCTCTGCCCCGCCCCGGAGTGCGCCCCGTGCTTCGGACCCGAGGGCTCTCCGTGGATTCTCTCCATGGAAGCCTTCCGGTCTTCTCCCATGGATGGTGGTAATGCCCTTGTTCTTCGTTCTTTGTTCTAGGTTTTCATCTTGTTTTAGGGCATTACTTTACCCTCCTAGTTTAGTGTTCGTTCTTTGATTGGGAGAGATCGTTGTTCTTCTTGTGTCTGTGCAGTACCTAGAACTCCGAATATTGCTTGGGTGATTTGCTCGTCTTGAACAGATCTAACGTCCCTGGTAGTGCTGATCGTGGGTTCTACCGCCCAGATGGGCGGTACAACCGGTGGGGCGGTTCTACCGGTGGGAGATCCGGTACAACCGGAATGTCTGCACCACACATCACTGTTCTGGTTTCTATGGTGTTGCATTTTTCGTATGCTTTCCTATCATTCTTGTTGGTTTTCGTGTGTTCCCTTCGTGTTTGTGTTCAGGTGGCTCCAGTTCTCGCCCTGCTCCTCGCAAGACCAAGAAGAGGGTTTGAAGGGCTCCGCGCCCGGCTGATTCTGAAGAGGAAGTTGTGATCCCCACCAAGACCACTCGCCGTGAAAAGTCTGCCGCTATCAAGCAACGTGTGGTAATGCCACTCCACCGTTGGAAAGCCAAGGATTGGGAAGCCTTCCGCTCAAAGAATCCGTATGTGGTTCCCGTTGCTCCTCGTTGGACCACTGTTCAGTTTCGGAATGAGATGCAAGTACGAATTGTTCATGAACTCTTTGAGCACAACAAGAACAGATATGACAAGCAGTGGACCATCGATCTTGATCATTGGCGGAACAACCTGGAGTATTTTGGTGAGGCTTTGGCTCTCTGTGAGGAGTTTGATCTTGTCAAGCTCATGTCCGTCTCCTGTGACTTTGATGTTCAGCTCATCCATCAGTTCTATGCCACCGTTCACTTTGGAGAAGATGACGGCGCACCCTCACTTTCATGTGTCGTGATGAGCTTTTTTCACGTTCCCTAGAGGACCTTCGCAATGCTATTGGGTGCGATGATACCGGGTGCGGAAGGAAGGGGTGGCATTCGCCCCCATGATCATCTGAGCCCATGCCTAAGGAGAAGCTTGCCCCTCTGCATATCTGGGCCGTGGTATTATTGGTGAATCTAAGGATTTGGTGAAGGTCTATGACATCATGCATCGTGTTTTTCGCAATGTGCTTACGCCCAAAGTGGGGAATCAAGATGAAATCCATGGCTATCTTGTTAACTTGATGGTTGCTATGAAGACCAAGGTGGGATCTGGGAGACGTTTGATGTGTCCAACTGGCCGTGTGTACGAGATGTAGAACATGGTCATCTACAGGAAGGTCCCCATTTATGCTCCATTTGTCATGTGCCTTCTGAACTCCGTGTGGGCAGTTCGCCGTCCTGGAGAGCCCCTCACCTCGCCTGACAATCTTACCACTCATGAAGTCAAGCTCCTTAAGAAGAAGAAGCACGCCGAGCCACGTTTCCCTGCTGATGCTCCTGAGGATGTCTATGCCACTTCTGATGATGAGGATTTTGAGTTGGAACCAGGGGCCAAGCCCTCATGGGTGGACAAGCTCGCTGCCAAGGTGAAGAAGACTTTCTGCCTTCAGTCTGACATCCAGAAGAGGCTGTATGAGGCACATGTCAATGAGAAGCTTGCGCGGCGTCGTCAAATTGCTATGATGAGGCACCTCAGCATGTCGGTTTCGAGTGGTTCTGAGAAGAGCATCACACCGGAGGAGCGTTGGATATCTTCCCACAGCACCTGGACTGATGATGAAGCCCCTCCTCAGCCCTCCACCACCGTTCCTGCTGCTGATGATATCATGGAAGACTCAGATCGGGACGATGATGAAGTTTCTGATGATGGTGAAGATTCTGACAATGATGAAGATCCAGATGCTACCGAGGAGTCAGAGGAGGACGACTGAGCCTGGGGCAATAGCTTCGCTCTCTTCCTTTTTGGTGTCCTGATGCCAAAGGGGGAGAGAGTGTGATAGGACTCGGGAGTTACATGGGTGGTTGCGTAGTGTGTGTCTCGTATTGAACTTGTCTGAACTTGTCTGTGGTCTCCAGTTGAACTTTGGTCGTTCTCGTTTGCTTTGTGTGGATTTTGTGCCACTCCTGCTATCTTATCTTTATGCTTGTTGGTCTTTATTGGCAGGATTGCTCTTGTTTCATTGTATTGGTTACCTTCTTGTTATATGCTCTCTGTGGCCAGTCTATAAAACCTAGGGGGAGTCTTGACCTGGGGCTCACATCTAGGGAGAGCTCCGTCTAGTTTCTATAGACTTCTATCTTATATCATGTTGTTGTCATCATCCACCAAAAAGGGGGAGATTGAAAGGGCATTTCCCTACCTTATGTTTTGGATGATGATGACAACCCTGAGTTGGTCTAATCCTGTGCTAAATGTTTGAGGTTCTCAATGATTAGGCTTTAAATGGGTTGGTGGTTCTCTCTTGAAGGAATCGTTTGAAGACGGAATCCTCTACGCTGTTTATCTCTTTGGTCGTAGGGATCCCGTACTATCAAGAGGGAATCCACTTTGGGGAGTATAGGGGATTCCATTCACGTACACCTCCTTCACCCCTCTTTTGTCAAGAGTGTGCCTCCATCTTTATCTATTCCTTGCTGTGTTTTCCCAGCGGTTGTACCGCTGGCTCTTGACGCTTACCTGCCTTTGTCGAGCGGTGGTACCGCCACTTGTCTCTACAAAGAACAGCAGCGGTTGTTCCGTCCTGGCACCGCACATGTACCAGCCTGGGTTCTGTTGCGGTGCGGTGGCTGGGCGGTGGTGGCCCGGTTGGTCCGGTTGTTCCTTTCCAACCGGTACAACCGGAGGTTCGAGCGGTTCTTCCGCTCATACCTTAGCCGCTCAAGCGCTCAAGGCCAGCGGTTGTTCCGCCGCACCGCCCATGTACCGGTCAGGATTCTGTTTTGATGCGGTGGCTGGGCGGTGGTGGCCCGGTTGGTCCGGTTATTTGCTAATAACCGGTACTACCGCCTGATGGTCCGGTTGTACCGCCTGGTAGGGTTTTGCAGCTACATCGTGAGTCCCGGTTGTACCGGGACAAGGAGCGGTTGTACTGCTGCAGTACTGAAAACGCAGTAACGGTTGGATTTATGAGGGCTGGTATATAAGGTGGTTCTTCCACCTACCATGCCCACCTTTTACCTCTCTCACTCCTCCATTGATGCTCTCAAGCTCTCTTGCCCGATCTCTCTCTCTAGCCACTCAAACTTGTTGATTTGCTAGGGTTTGAAGGAGGAGATCTAGATCTACACTTCCACCAAAGGATATTTAGTTCCCCCATACTTTCTAGTGTGGATTTTTTTACTCTTGGGTGCTTGAGCACCCTAGACGGTTGAGGTCACCTCGAGGCCATATTCCATTGTGGTGAAGCTTCGTGGTTTCGTTGGGAGCCTCCAATTGTTGTGGAGATTGCCCCAACCTTGTTTGTAAAGGTCCGGTTGCCGCCTTCAAGGGCACCAATAGTGGATTCACGGCATCTCACATTGTGTGAGGGCGTGAGGAGAATACGGTGGCCCTAGTGGCTTCTTGGGGAGCATTGTGCCTCCACACCGCTCTAACAGAGACGTACTTCCCCTTAAAAGGAAGGAACTTCGGTAATACATCCTCGTCTCCACCGGCTCCACTCTTGGTTAATTCGTGCCTTTACTTTTGCAAGCCTACTTGTGTTACATCCATTGCTTGCTTATGTGCTAGTTGTTATCGCATCATATAGGTTGCTCACTTAGTTGCACATCTAGACAACCTATTTTGTTGCAAAGTTTAATTTGGTAAAGAAAAGCTTAAAAATTGTTAGTTGCCTATTCACCCCCCCCCCCTCTAGTGAACCATATCGATCCTTTCAGAAAGGGCAATGCACGGTACCGAAGAGGCTAGCAAAGGCGGAAAGGTAAAAGTGTGTATAATCCATGGACTCAACATTAGCCAAAAGAACTCATATACTTATTGAAAAAATTTAGAAGTCATCAAAAATCAAGTACTACACGCATGCTCCTAGGGGGATAGATTGGTAGGAAAAAGACCATCGCCGTCCCGACCGCCACTCATAAGGATGCACAAGCCAGGTACACTTCATGTTTCAAATTTGTTACACAACTTTAACCATACGTGCATGCTACGGGATTTGCTAACTTCAACACAAGCATTTCTCAAATTCACAACTACTCAAATAGCACGGCTTTGATATTATCACCTCCATATCTCAAAACAGTTATCAAGCATCAAACTTATCTTAGTATTCAACGCACTCAAAAGAAAGTTTCACATATCTTGAATACCAAGTATATTAACATTTAAGAAAATTACCATGCTATTAACGACTCTCAAAATAATCTAAGTGAAGCATGAGAGATGAATAGTTTCTTTAAAACAAATCCACCACCGTTCTCTAAAAGATCTAAGTGAAGCACTAGAGCAAAAATTATCATGCTCAAAAGATATAAGTGAAGCACTATGAGCAAAACTATCAAGCTCAAAAGATATAAGTGAAGCACATAGAGTATTCTAGCAAATTCCAATGAAATTGGCTTCTCTCAAAAGGTGTGTACAGAAAGGATGATTGTGGTAAACTAACAAGCAAAGACACAAATAATACAAGACGCTCCAAGCAAAACACATATCATGTGGTGAATAAAAATATAGCTCCAAATAAATTACCGATGGAAGTAGACGAAAGAGGGGATGCCTTCCGGGGCATCCCCAAGCTTTGACTTTTTGGTGTCCTTGGACTATCTTTGGGGTGCCTTGGGCATCCCCAATCTTAGGCTCTTGCCACTCCTTGTTCCATAATCCATCAAAATAATTTACCCAAAACTTGAAAACTTCACAACACAAAACTCAATAGAAATCTCGTGAGCTCCGTTAGAGAAAGAAAACAAAAGACTACTTTAAGGTACTGTAATGAACTCATTTTTATTTATATTGGTGTTAAACCTACTGTATTCCAACTTCTCTATGGATTATAAACTATTTTACTAGCCATAGATTCATCAAAATAAGCAAACAACACACGCAAAACAGAATCTGTCAAAACAGAACAGTCTTCTGGAACTCCAAAAATTCTACAAAAATTAGAAGACCTGTAAAATTTGTTTATTGATCAGCATCAATTAGAATCAGTATTTTATCACGTTCTGGTGATTTTTAACAACTCGAACCTTGGCGCAAAGTTTACGGAAATTACAGCAAGATCAAAAACTATCATCCAAGAAGATCTAATAGGTTTAACTTGGCACAAACACTAATTAAAAGATAAAACCACATCTAAACAGAGGCTAGATGGATTATTTATTCCTAAACAGAAGCATAAACAAAAAAACTAAAAATAAAATTGGGTTGCCTCCCAACAAGCGCTATCGTTTAACGCCCTTAGCTAGGCATAAAAGCAAGGATAGATCTAGGTATTGCCATCTTTGGTAGGAAATCCATAAGTGGCTCTCATAATAGATTCATATGGTAATTTCATTTTCTTTCTAGGAAAGTGTTCCATGCCTTTCTTTAATGGAAATTGGAATCTAATATTTCCTTCCTTCATATCAATAATTGCACCAATCGTTCTAAGGAAAGGTCTACCAAGAATAATAGGACATGAAGGATTGCAATCTATATCAAGAACGATAAAATCTACGGGCGCATAATTCCTATTTGCAACAATAAGAACATCATTAATTCTTCCCATAGGCTTTTTAATAGTGGAATCCGCAAGATGCAAGTTTAGCGAGCAATCATCAAAGTCACGGTGATCTAGCAAATCACACAAAGTTTTGGGAATAGTAGAGACACTAGCACCCAAATCACACAAAGCATGAAACTCATAATCTTTAATTTTAATTTTAATGGTAGGTTCCCACTCATCATAGAGCTTCCTAGGGATAGAAACTTTCAACTCAAGTTTTTCTTTATAAGATTGCATCAAGGCATCAACAATGTATTCGGTAAAGGCCTTATTTTGACTATAAGCATGAGGAGAATTTAGCACGGTTTGCAACAAGGAAATACAATCAATTAAAGAGCAATTTTCATAATTAAATTCCTTGAGATCCAATATAGTGGGTTTAGCAACATCTAGATTTTTATTTCTTTCAATCCCACTTTTATCAATTTCATCGTCAAGATCTAAAAACCCCGAATTCTTAGAACGCCTTCTAGGTAAAGGAAGATCATATTCAGTTTCATCAAGATTCATATTGCAAAACAAAGATTTAATAGGGGACACATCAATAACTTTTAGATCTTCATCTTGATTTTCATAGGAATTAGAAGAACACGCTTTAATAAAGGCATCTTTGGAAGCACGCATCCTAGCGGTTCTTTCTTTGCACTCATCAATGGGAATTCTCATAGCTTTGAGAGACTCATTGATATCATGCTTAGGAGGAATAGATCTAAGCTTTAAATAATCAACCTCAAGAGAAATTCTATCAACGTTCCTAGCCAAATCATCAACTTTAAGCAATTTCTCTTCAAGCAAAGCATTAAAATTCTTTTGTGAATTCATAAACTCTTTAACACTACTCTCAAATTCAGAGGGCATATTATTAAAATTTCCATAAGAGTTGTTGTAGGAATTTCCATAATTATTAGAAGGATTACTAGGATAAGGCCTAGGATTAAAATTCCCTCTATAATGCGTTGTTACCAAAATTATTCCTACCAACAAAATTCACATCCGTAGATTCATTATTATTCTCAATCAAAGTAGACAAAGGCATATCATTAGGATCAGAAGAAACACTCTTAGTAGCAAATAATTTCATAAGTTCATCCATCTTTCCACTCAAAACATTGACTTCTTCTATCGCATGCACTTTTTTATTAGTAGATCTTTCAGTATGCCATTGAGAATAATTAACCATAATATTATCTAGGAGTTTAGTAGCATCTCCTAGAATGATTTCCATAAAAGTGCCTCCCGCGGCCGAATCTAAAAGATTTCTAGAAGCAAAATTCAATCCGGCATAAATTTTTTGTATTATCATCCACAAGTTCAAACCATGAGTAGGACAATTGTGTATCATTAATTTCATTCTCTCCCAAGCTTGTGCAACATGTTCATGATCAAGTTGCTTAAAATTCATAATATCGTTTCTAAGAGAGATAATCTTAGCGGGAGGAAAATACTTAGAGATAAAAGCATATTTGCACTTGTTCCAAGAATCAATACTATTTTTAGGCAAAGATGAAAACCACGCTTTAGCACGATCTCTAAGCGAAATAGGAAATAGCTTAAATTTAACGACATCATTATCGACATATTTTTCTTTTGCATATCACATAAATCAACGAAGCTATTCAGATGAGTAGCGGCATCTTCATTAGGAAGGCCGGCGAATTGATCTTTCATAACAAGATTTAACAAAGCAGTATTGATTTCACAAGATTCAGTATTGGCAAGAGGAGCAATCAGAGTGCTAAGGAAATCATTATTATTGGTATTAGTGAAGTCACACAATTTGCTAGCATCTTGAGCCATTGCGACAAACCAGCAATCCAACACACAAGCAAACAAAAGGCAACGGGAAAAAAGAGGAGGAGATTGGGAAAGAGAGGGCGAATAAAACGGCAAGGGTGAAGTGGGGGAGAGGAAAACGAGAGGCAAATGGAAAATGATGTAATGCGAGAGATAGGGATTGTGATGGGTACTTGGTATGTTGACTTTTATGTAGACTCCCGGCAACAGCATGTAAATCCTTCTTGCTATGTCTTGAGCTTGCATTGGTTTTCCCGAAGAGGAGAGGATTATGCAGCACAAGAGCGTAAGTATTTCCCTTAGTTTTTGAGAACCAAGGTATCAATCCAGTAGGAGGCCACGCACAAGCCCCTCGTACCTGCACAAAATGATAGCTACTCGCAACCAACGCGATTAGGGGTTGTCAATCCCTTCACGGTCACTTACGAGAGTGAGATCTGATAGAGATAATATTTTTGGTATTTTTGGTATAAAGATGCAAAGTGAAAAGTAAAAGGCAAAGTAAAACAAAGCACGTATAAAAGTGATGGAGATTGATATGATGAGAATAGACCCGGGGGCAATAGGTTTCACTAGTGGCTTCTCAAGAGCATAATTATTCTACGGTGGGTGAACAAATTACTGTTGAGCAATTGACAGAATTGAGCATAGTTATGAGTATATCTAGGTATGATCATGTATATAGGCATCACGTCCATGACAAGTAGATCGAAACAATTCTGCATCTACTACTATTACTCCACTCATCGACCGCTATCCAGCATGCATCTAGAGTATTAAGTTAAAAACAGAGTAACGCCTTAAGCAAGATGACATGATGTAGAGGAATAAATTCATGCAATATGATAAATACCCCATCTTGTTATCCTCGATGGCAACAATACAATACGTGCCTTGCAACCCTTTACATCCTTTGGGTAAGGACACCGCAAGATTGAACCCAAAGCCATGCACTTCTCCCATTGCAAGAACTACCAATCTAGTTGGCCAAACCAAACGGATAATTCAAGAGACTTGCAAAGATAACTCAATCATACATAAAAGAATTCAGAGAAGATTCAATATTATTCATAGATAAGCTGGATCATAAACCCACAATTCATCGGTCTCAACAAACACACCGCAAAAAAGAAGATTACATCGAATAGATCTCCACGAGAAAGGGGGAGAACATTGTATTGAGATCCAAAAAGAGAGAAGAAGCCATCTAGATACTAGCTATGGACCCGAAGGTCTGAAGTAAACTACTCACACTTCATCGGAGAGGCTATGGTGTTGATGTAGAAGCCCTCCGTGGTGGATGCCCCCTCCGGCGGAGCTCCGACACAGGCCCCAAGATGGGATCTCGCTCGATCGTTTGGGGGTACGTAGGTATATATAGGAGGAAGGAGTACGTCGGTGGGCTGACGGGGGGCCCACGAGGCAGGGGCGCGCATACAGGGGGCACCTCGTGACCGCCTCTCCGGTTCCTTGGCGAGGGTCCAAGTCTCTGGATCACGTTCGGTGAGAAAATCACGTTCAAGGTTTAATACCGTTTGGACACCGTTTGATATTCTGCTTTCTTTGAAACACCGAAAAGGCAAAAACAACAATTACGGGCTGGGCCTCCGGTTAATAGGTTAGTCCCAAAAATAATATAAAAGTGGAAAATAAAGCCCAATATAGTCCAAAACAGTAGATAAAGTAGCATGGAGCAATCAAAAATTATAGATTCGTTGGAGACGTATCACCGCCACGAGCCTCAACATTCATCGAACCACATACATCTGTATGTATGATTTCCAACAAATTTGTTGCTCGCTCCATAGTTCTAGAGAACGGTGTTTTAGTCATCTTGCCCATAGGCGCGGTTCGCAAGTACCAAGTGATTCATAATCAAGTGGTTCCAAAAGTCCATCAGTATGGAGTTTCTTCATGCACTTTACACCGATATGACCTAAACAAAGATTGCCACAAATAAGTTGCACTATCATTATCAACTCTGCATCTTTTGGCTTCAATATTATGAATATGTGTATCACTACTATCGAGATTCAACAAAAATAGACCACTCTTCAAGGGTGCATGAGCATAAAAGATATTACTCATATAAATAGAACAACCATTGTTCTCTGATTTAAATGAATAAACGTCTCGCATCAAACAAGATCCAGATATAATGTTCATGCTCAACGCTGGCACCAAATAACAATTATTCAGGTCTAAAACTAATCCCGAAGGTAGATGTAGAGGTAGCGTGCCGACTGCGATCATATCGACTTTGGAACCATTTCTCACGCGCATCGTCACCTCGTCCTTAGCCAATCTTCGCTTAATCCGTAGTCCCTGTTTCGAGTTGCAAATATTAGCAATGTAACCGATATCAAATAGCTGTGTGCTACTACGAGCATTAGTAAGGTACACATCAATAACATGTATATCACATATACCTTTGTTCACCTTGCCATCCTTCTTATCCGCCAAATACTTGGGGCAGTTCCGCTTCCATTGAAGGTCATTTGCGATTAGAAGAACTCAGTCTCGTGCTTAGGTCCATACTTGGGTTTCTTCTCTGAGCGTAAACTTGTTTGTTGTTCTTCTTGAAGTTCCCTTCTTCTTCCCTTTGCCCTTTTTCTTGAACCGGTGGTCTTGTTGACCATCAACACTTGATGCTCCTTCTTGATTTCTACCTCCGCAACCTTTAGCATTGCGAAGAGCTCGGGAATTGTCTTATCCATCCCTTGCATGTTATAGTTCATCACGAAGCTCTTGTAGCTTGGTGGCAGTGATTGAAGAATTATGTCAATGACGCTATCATACGAAAGATTAACTCCCAGTTGAATCAAGTGATTGTTATACCCAGACATTTTGAGTATATGCTCACTGACAGAACTATTCTCCTCCATCTTACAGCTGTTGAACTTATTGGAGACTTCATATCTCTCAATCCAGGCATTTGCTTGAAATATTAACTTCAACTCCTGGAACATCTCATATGCTCCATGACGTTCAAAACGTCATTGAAGTCCCGGTTCTAAGCCGTAAAGCATGGCACACTGAACTATCGAGTAGTCATCAGCTTTGCTCTGCCAGACGTTCATAACATCTGGTGTTGCTCCTGCAGTAGGTCTGGCACCTAGCGGTGCTTCCAGGACGTAATTCTTCTATGCAGCAATGAGGATAACCCTCAAGTTACGGACCCAGTACGTGTAATTGCTACCATCATCTTTCTACTTAGCTTTCTCAAGGAACGCATTAAAATTCAACGGAACAACAGCACGGGCCATCTATCTACAATCAACATAGACAAGCAAAATACTATCAGGTACTAAGTTCATGTTAAATTTAAGTTCAGTTAATCATATTACTTAAGAACTCCCACTTAGATAGACATCCCTCTAATCCTCTAAATGATCACGTGATCCAAATCAACTAAACCAAGTACGATCATCACGTGAGATGGAGTAGTTTCAATGGTGAACATCACTATGTTGATCATATCTACTATATGATTAACGCTATACCTTTCGTTCTCCCTGTTACGAGGCCATATACATTATATGCTAGGCTCGTCAAGTTTAATCTGAGTATTCGCGTGTGCAACTGTTTTGCACCCGTTGTATTTGAACGTAGAGCCTATCACACCCGATCATCACGTGGTGTCTCAAAGACGAAGAACTTTCACAATGGTGCATACTCGGGAGAACACTTATACCTTGATAATTTAGTGAGAGATCATCTTATAATGCTACCGTCAATCAAAGCAAGATAAGATGCATAAAAGATAAACATCACATGCAATCAATATAAGTGATATGATATGGCCATCATCATCTTGTGCTTGTGATCTCCATCTCCGAAGCACCGTCATGATCACCATCGTCACCGGCACGACACCTTGATCTCCATCGTAGCATCATTGTCGTCTCGCCAATGCTTCTACGACTATCGCTACCGCTTAGTGATAAAGTAAAGCATTACAGGGCGGTTGCATTGCATACAATAAAGCGACAACCATATGGCTCCTGCCAGTTGCCGATAACTCGGTTACAAAACATGATCATCTCATACAATAAAATTTAGCATCATGCCTTGACCATATCACATCACAGCATGCCCTGCAAAAACAAGTTAGGCGTCCTCTACTTTGTTGTTGCAAATTTTACGTGGCTGCTACGGGCTGAGCAAGAACCATTCTTACCTACGCATCAAAACCACAACGATAGTTTGTCAAGTTGGTGCTGTTTTAACATTCGCAAGGACCGGGAGTAGCCACACTCGGTTCAACTAAAGTTGGAGAAACTGACACCCGCCAGCCACCTATGTGCAAAGCACATCGGTAGAACCAGTCTCGCGTAAAGCGTCTGGCGTAATGTCGGTCCGGGCCGCTTCATCCAACAATACCGCCGAACCAAAGTATGACATGTTGGTAAGCAGTATGACTTGTATCACCCACAACTCACTTGTGTTCTACTCGTGCATATAACATCTACGCATAAAACCTGGCTTGGATGCCACTGTTGGGGAATGTAGTAATTTCAAAAAAAGTTCCTACGCACACGCAAGATCATGGTGATGCATAGCAACGGGAGGGGAGAGTGTGTCCACGTACCCTCGTAGACCGAAAGCGGAAGCGTTAGCTACGCGGTTGATGTAGTCGTCACGTCTTCACGATCCGACCGATCAAGCACCGAACGCATGGCACCTCCGAGTTCAGACACGTTCACTGATGACATCCCTCGAATTCTGATCCAAATGAGTGTTGAGGGAGAGTTTAAATCGACCGCGATGGCATGGTGACGATGATGATGTTCTACCGACGCAGGGCTTCGCCTAAGCACCGCTACAGTATTATCGAGGTGGACTATGGTGGAGGGGGGCACCGCACACGGCTAAAAGATCAATGATCAATTGTTGTGTCTTTGGGGTGCCCCCCTGCCCCCGTATATAAAGGAGCAAGGGGGGGGGAGAGGCGGCCGACCAGGAGGAGGCGCGCCAGGAGGAGTCCTACTCCCACCGGGCGTAGGATTCCCTCCCTTCCTTGTTGGATTAGGAGAAGGGGGAAAGAGGAGGAGGAGAAGAAGGAAAGGGGGGCGCCTCCCCCCTCCTTGTCCAATTCGGACTAGAGGGGGAGGGGGCGTGCGGCCTGCCTGGCCACCCCTCCTCTTCTCCACTAAGGCCCATGTAGGCCCATTAAACCCGAGGGGGGGTTCCGGTAACCCCCGGTACTCCGGTATATATCCGATAACCCCCGGAACCATTCCGGTGTCTGAATATAGTCGTCCAATACATCAATCTTTATATCTCGGCCATTTCAAGACTCCTCGTCATGTCCGTGATCACATCCGGGACTCCGAACTACCTTCGGTACATCAAAACATATAAACTTATAATATAACTGTCATCAAAACTTTAAGCGTGCGGACCCTACGGGTTCGAGAACTATGTAGACATGACCGAGACACGTCTCCGATCAATAACCAATAGCGGAACCTGGATGCAAATATTGGCTCCCACATATTCTATGAAGATCTTTATCGGTCAAACCGCATAACAACATACGTTGTTCCCTTTGTCATCGGTATGTTACTTGCCCGAGATTCGATCATCGGTATCTCAATACCTAGTTCAATCTCGTTACCGGCAAGTCTCTTTACTCGTTCCGTAATACATCATCTCGTAACTAACTCAGTAGTTGCAATGCTTGCAAGGCTTAAGTGACGTGCATTACCGAGTGGGCCCAGAGATACCTCTCCGACAATCGGAGTGACAAATCCTAATCTTGAAATACGCCAACCCAACAAGTACCTTCGGAGACACCTGTAGAGCACCTTTATAATTACCCAGTTATGTTGTGACGTTTGGTAGCACACAAAGTGTTCCTCCGGTAAACGGGAGTTGCATAATCTCATAGTCATAGGAACATGTATAAGTCATGAAGAAAGTAATAGCAGAATACTAAACGTTCGTGTGCTTAGCTAACGGAATGGGTCAAGTCAATCACATCATTCTCCTAATGATGTGATCCCGTTACTCAAATGACAACTCATGTCTATGGCTAGGAAACATAACCATAATTGATCAACGAGCTAGTCAAGTAGAGGCATACTAGTGACACTCTGTTTGTCTATCTATTCACACAAGTATTATGTTTCCGGTTAATACAATTCTAGCATTTAATAATAAACATTTATCATGATATAAGGAAATAAATATTAACTTTATTATTGCCTCTAGGGCATATTTCCTTCACTTTTCAGGTATTTCAGGATGTTATTGACCGCTGTCCAGTGATCCACTCCTAGATTACTTTGGTACCTCCCTGCTAACTAATAGCAAGTCACACATCAGGTCTGGTACACAACATTGCATACATGATAGAGGCTATGGCTTAAGCATAGGGAACACTTTTCATTTTCTCTCTATCTTCTGCAGTGGCTGGGCATTGAGCCTTACTCAACTTCACACCTTGTAGTACAGGCAAGAACCCTTTCTTTGCTTGATCCATTTTGAACTTCTTCAAAACTTTATCAAGGTATGTGCTTTGTGAAAGTCCAATTAAGCATCTTGATCTATCTCTATAGATCTTGATGCCCAATATATAAGCAGCTTCACCGAGGTCTTTCATTGAAAAACTCTTATTCAAGTATCCTTTTATGCTATCCAGAAATTCTATATCATTTCCAATCAACAATATGTCATCCACATACAATATTAGAAATGCTACAGAGCTCCCACTCAGTTTCTTGTAAATACAGGCTTCTCCAAAAGTCTGTATAAAACCATATGCTTTGATCACACTATCAAAATGTTTATTCCAACTTCGAGATGCTTGCACAAGTCCATAGATGGATCGCTGGAGTTTGCACACTTCGTTAGCATCCTTTGGATTGATAAAACCTTCAGGTTGCATCATATACAACTCTTCTTCTAGAAATCCATTCAGGAATGCAGTGTTTACATCCATTTGCCAAATTTCATAATCATAAAATGCGGCAATTACTAACATGATTCGGACGGACTTAAGCATCGCTACGGGTGAGAAAGTCTCATCGTAGTCAACTCCTTGAACTTGTCGAAAACCTTTCACAACTAGTCGAGCTTTGTAGATAGTAACATTACCGTCAGCTTCAGTCTTCTTCTTGAAGATCCATTTATTCTCGATGACTTGTCGATCATCGGGCAAGTCAACCAAAGTCCATACTTTGTTCTCATACATGGATCCCATCTCAGGTTTCATGGCCTCAAGCCATTTTGCGGAATCTGGGCTCATCATCGCTTCCTCATAGTTCGTAGGTTCGTCATGGTCAAGTAACATGACCTCCAGAATAGGATTACCATACCACTGCAGTGCGGATCTTACCGGTTGACCCTACGAGGTTGGTAGTAACTTGATCTAAAGTTTCATGATCATCATCATTAGCTTCCTCACTAATTGGTGTAGGAGTCACATGAACAGATTTCTGTGATGAACTACTTTCCAATAAGGGAGAAGGTACAGTTACCTCATCAAGTTCTACTTACCTCCCACTCACTTGTTTCGATAGAAACTTCTTCTCTAGAAAGGATCCATTCTTAGCAACGAATGTTTTGCCTTCGGATATGTGATAGAAGGTGTACCCAACAGTCTCCTTTGGGTATCCTATGAAGACACATTTCTCCGATTTGGGTTCGAGCTTATCAGGTTGAAGTTTTTCACATAAGCATCGCAGCCCCAAACTTTAAGAAACGACAACTTTGGTTTCTTGCCAAACCACAGTTCATAAGGTGTCGTCTCAACGGATTTAGATGGTGCCCTATTTAACATGAATGCAGCTGTCTCTAAAGCATAACCCCAAAACGATAGCGCTAAATCAGTAAGAGACATCATAGATCGCACCATATCTAGTAAAGTACGATTACGACGTTCGGACACACCATTACGCTGTGGTGTTCCGGGTGGCGTGAGTTGCGAAACTATTCCGCATTGTTAATGAAGACCAAACTCGTAACTCAAATATTCTCCTCCACGATCAGATCGTAGAAAATTTATTTTCTTGTTACGATGATTTTCCACTTCACTCTAAAATTCTTTGAACTTTTCAAATGTTTCAGACTTGTGTTTCATCAAGTAGATATACCCATATCTGCTCAAATCATCCGTGAAGGTGAGAAAATAACGATACCGCCGCGAGCCTCAATATTAATCAAACCACATACATCAGTATATATTATTTCCAACAAATCTATTGCTCGCTCCATTGTTCCGAGAACGGAGTTTTAGTCATCTTGCCCATGAGGCATGGTTCGCAAGTACCAAGTGATTCCAAAAGTCCATCGGAATGGAGTTTCTTCATGTGCTTTACACCAATATGACCTAAACGGCAGTGCCACAAATAAGTTGCACTATCATTATCAACTCTGCATCTTTTGACTTCAATATTATGAATATGTGTATCACTACTATCGAGATTCAAAAAGAATAGACCACTCTTCAAGGGTGCATGACCATAAAAGATATTACTCATATAAATAGAACAACAATTATTCTCTGATTTAAATGAATAACCGTCTCGCATCAAACAAGATCCAGATATAATGTCCATGCTCAACGCTGGCACCAAATAACAATTATTCAGGTATAAAACTAATCCCGAAGGTATATGTAGAGGTAGTGTGCCGACCGCGATCACATCGACTTTGGAATCATTTCCCACGTGCATCGTCACCTCGTCCTTAGCCAATCTTCGCTTAATCCATAGTCCTTGTTTCGAGTTGCAAATATTAGCAACAGTACCAGTATCAAATACCCAGGCACTACTGCGAGCATTAGTAAGGTACACATCAATAACATCTATATCACATATACCTTTGTTCACCTTGCCATCCTTCTTATCCGCCAAATACTTGGGGCAATTCCGCTTCCAGTGACCAGTCCCTTTGCAGCAGAAGCACTCAGTCTCAGGCTTAGGTCCAGACTTGGGCTTCTTCACTTGACCAGCAACTTGTTTGTCGTTCTTCTTGAAGTTCCCCTTCTTCCCATTACCCTTTTTCTTGAAACTGGTGGTCTTTTTGACCATTAGCACTTGATGCTCCTTCTTGATCTCTACCTCCGCAGCCTTTAGCACTGCGAAGAGCTTGGGAATTGTCTTATCCATCCCTTGCATATTATAGTTCATCACGAAGCTCTTGTAGCTTGGTGGCAGTGATTGAAGAATTCTGTCAATGACACTATCATCAGGAAGATTAACTCCCATTTGAATCAAGTGATTGTTATACCCAGACATTTTGAGTATATGCTCACTGACAGAGCTATTCTCCTCCATTTTGCAGCTATAGAACTTATTGGAGACTTCATATCTCTCAATCCAGGCATTTGCTTGAAATATTAACTTCAACTCCTGGAACATCTCATATGCTCCATGACATTCAAAACGTCGTTGAAGTCCTGGTTCCAAGCCGTAAAGCATGGCACACTGAACTATTGAGTATTCATCAGCTTTGCTCTACCAGACGTTCATAACATCGGGCGTTGCTCCTGCAGCGGGTTTGGCACCTAGCGGTGCTTCCAGGACGTAATTCTTTTGTGCAGCAATGATTATAATCCTCAAGTTACAAACCCAGTCAGTGTAGTTGCTACCATCATCTTTCAACTTAGCTTTCTCTAGGAACGCATTAAAATTCAACGGAACAATAGCACGGGCCATCTATCTACAACAACATGACATGCAAAATACTATCAGGTACTAAGTTCATGATAAATTATAGTTCAGTTAATCCAATTATTGAAGAACTCCCACTTAGATAGACATCCCTATAATCATCTAAGTGATCACGTGATCCATATCAACTAAACCATGTCCGATCATCACGTGAGATGGAGTAGTTTTCAATGGTGAACATCACTATGTTGATCATATCTACTATATGATTCACGCTCGACCTTTCGGTCTCAGTGTTCCGAGGCCATATCTGCATATGCTAGGCTCGTCAAGTTTAACCCGAGTATTCTGCATGTGCAAAACTAGCTTGCACCCGTCGGATGTGAACGCAGAGCTTATCACACCCGACCATCACGTGGTGTCTCGGCACGACGAACTTTCGGAACGGTGCATACTCAGGGAGAACCCTTGTACCTTGAAATTTAGTGAGAGATCATCTTATAATGCTACCGTCGAACTAAGCAAAATAAGATGCATATAGGATAAACATCACATGCAATCAATATAAGTGATATGATATGGCCATCATCATCTTGTGCCTTTGATCTCCATCTCCAAAGCACCGTCATGATCGACATAAATCGCCACCGGCGCGACACCTTGATCTCCATCGTAGCATCGTTGTCGTCTCGCTAACTATTGCTTCTACGACTATCGCTACCGCTTAGTGATAAAGTAAAGCAATTACATGGCGATTGCAATTCATACAATAAAGCGACAACCATATGGCTCCTGTTAGTTGCCGATAACTTTGTTACAAAACAGGATCATCTCATACAATAAAATTTAGCATCATGTCTTGACCATATCACATTACAACATGCCTGCAAAAATAAGTTAGACATCCTCTACTTTGTTGTTGCAAGTTTTACGTGGCTGCTATGGGCTGAGCAAGAACTGTTCTTACCTACGCATCAAAACCACAACGATATTTCGTCAAGTATGTGTTGTTTTAACCTTCACAAGGACAGGGCGTAGCCACACTCGATTCAACTAAAGTTAGAGAAACTGACACCCGCCAGCAACCTGTGTGCAAAACACGTCGGTAGAACCAGTCTCGCGTAAGCATACGCGTAATGTCGGTCCAGGCCACTTCATCCAACAATACCGCCGAATCAAAGTATGACATGCTGGTAAGCAGTATGACTAGTATCGCCCACAAGTCACTTGTGTTCTACTCGTGCATATAACATCTACGCATAAACCTGGCTCGGATGCCACCGTTGGGGAACGTAGTAAATTCAAAAAAACTCCTACGCACACGCAAGATCATGGTGATGCATAGCAACAAGAGAGGAGAGTGTTGTCTACGTACCCTCGTAGACCGTAAGCGGAAGCGTTATGACAACGTGGTTGATGTAGTCGTACGTCTTCACGATCGACCGATCCTAGCACTGAAGGTACGACACCTCCGCGATATGCACACGTTCAGCTCGGTGACGTCCCACGAACTCACGATCCAGCAGAGTGTCGGGGAAGAGCTTCGTCAGCACGACGGCGTGATGACGGTGATGATGAAGCTACCGGCGCAGGGCTTCGCCTAAGCACTGCAACGATATGACCGAGGTGGAATATGGTGGAGGGGGCACCGCACACGGCTTGGAACAATCAACTTGTGTGTCCTAGGGTGCCCCCCCAGCCCCCATATATAAAGGAGCAAGGGGGGCCGGCCGGCCTTGGGGCGCGCCAAGGAGCGGGAGGAGTCCTTGATACGTCTCCGTCGTATCTATAATTTTTGATTGTTCCATGCCAATATTATACAACTTTCATATACTTTTGGCAACTTTTTAAACTATTTTTTGGGACTAACATATTGATCCAGTGCCCATTGCCAGTTCCTGTTTGTTGCATGTTTTATGTTTCGTAGAAACCCCGTATCAAAGGGAGTCCAAACGGGATAAAAACGGACGGAGAATATTTTTGGAATATTTGCAAAATATGGGAAGAAGAATCAACGTGAGACGGCGCCCGAGCTGGCCACGAGGCGGGGAACACGCGCCCCACAAGCGCGCCGACCCTCGTGGGCCCAAGTAAAGGCGGTTCTTTGCTCTTCTTTGGCCGCAAGAAAGCTAATTTTCGGAGATAATCTGGGCGAAGGTTTCAATCCAATCGGGGTTACGGATCTCCATATGTATACGAAATGGTGAAAAGGCAGAATACCGAGGAACGCAGAAACAGAGAGAGACAGAGAGACATATCCAATATCGGAGGGGCTCTCGCCCCTCCCATGCCATGGAGGCCAGGGAGGAGGTCAAGGAAGAAGAAGAAGAAGGGACCCCCTCTCCCCTTCTCTTCCGGTGGCGCCGGAACGCTGCCGTGGCCACCACCATCATCACCGCGATCTTCACCAACACCTCCGCCATCTTCACCAACATCTCCATCACCTTCCCCCCTCTATCTCTGATGGTCCATTCTCCATAACCCATTTGTACCCTCTACTTGAACATGGTGCTTTATCCTTCATATTATTATCCAATGATGTGTTGCCATCCTATGATGTCTGAGTAGATTTTCGTTGTCCTATCGGTGGTTGATGAATTGCTATGATTGATTTAATTTGCTTGTGGTTATGTGTGACAGCCTGATTTTTGGCCCTTTCTTTTTCTTTTGTTTTTCCAAGGTTTTTGCCTGAGTTTTCTTTTTCTGTGGCTTTGTGGTCTGGAAACAGAAGAAGATGACCTCTTCTTTGCTTCCAGAGTGGCTTGTCATTCCCAAATCCTTCCCTAGACCCTGTCATTTCCATCCTAGCCCAAATCCCAATATTCTTTTATTGGGAATATTCCTTTTCTATTAAAGGAATAACTCCAATTCCCTAGGTTGTGAAGCAACCTATATTTCCCTCACTCCTAAAATTCCCAAATAATTCTCATAAATTTTTTGGGTCATATCTTGATCAAATATGGCAAAGCTTTTCATTGCCATGTTCAAAATAATTCCCCAATAATTCGTTTCCTATTCTGCCCTGAATGGCACTTTGTGAAGGAAGTGTCATTTATGTCCTTCCTAGTGGCTCCCAACCTTTTTGGTAATGTTTATATGTCCAAATAATTGCCTCATGCACAAGTTCAAATTTATTTGCCTAGACAATCTTCCTCAGTGAAGTTTCAAAGTTTCTGTCAAACAGAAGGCTTTGTGAAGGAATTACTAGCTAGGAGTACCCAAATGAGTTGAACTTTTGCAAACTCCTTAATGTGCTCATATTAAGCCCCTTCACCCATTTGCAGCCCCATCCAATCATCTATGTGAGCACAGGAGCAAATCTTTGTTTCTGGCAATGTTTTCAGGTTGTGAAGCAAGTGTATTTTATATTGCTTCAAAAATCCTGATAAATTACCAAATCATTCTTATACCCATGAAACATCTCTCCACCCATTTTGGCATCATTTCATTGATCCATTTGACCACCCATATTATTTCAAGTTTCTGGATAGAAATGATGTTTGTGAAGTAAGTGCTATTTTGGCTTGTCCATTTAGCATGGGCTTTTTACAGCATCTTTATATGTCCATATAATGAGGATTTGCCAAGTTTCATCCTATTCCATAACTCCATGTGAGTGCATCTTGCTGATCTTCATTTCTGGACCAAGTATGCAGTTGTGAAGCAACTGCAGTAAAACTTGATCCTTTTACCCTCCCAACCTCCAGGATCATAGTCCTCCATAGCTAAACACCCCAGACAACTTGTTTGGCCTCAAGCAACTCCCTGTTGATCACATTGAGCTGGTAAAGTTTATTGCGGTAAACTTCAGAGCTCACTAACTTTTTAATAAGAGCCTGTTTAACCTAGTTACCAGCTCAGTTGATATCTACCCAGGAAGGACTTACCACTAGACAACGTTTTGGGTGCTGTAGATCATTTAATGTGCCATGTCACATGGTGACCACGCAGCTGGCATGCCTGTTGGCGCGTTCTGTGTGCAGTGGCCACGTCCAGAGCACTGTTTGTGCTGGATCCCCTCCTCCTCTTGTCGTCTTAGAGCCCGTGATCATCTCCAGCATGTTCCCCGTGTCGTCGCCGTTCTGCTGGACCCCTCTCCCCCTCCGTCCTCTTCCTCATCGACGCTCGCCGACGAGCGCCCACGAGAGATCTGTGGCCGACCGAGCTTTTATGGCGCTCGGCCTCTTCCTCTGCCCCTCCTTTGGCCTCCTCCTCCCCGTGAGCCTCTCCCTGTGCGTCGCCGTCGCCTTCCCCCGAGCCCATGCGTGAGCGCACGCGTCCGCGGCACCGGACACGCGTCGCCGACGGTGCCAGGTCGGCCTTCCTCTCACCCGGCTATATATAGCCCTCCCCCGAGCCCCTCGAGCACACCATCGGCCTCCCCTCACTCCCAGCTCCCTCCCCAATTAGTCAGCCGAGCCGGAGGACCTCTCCCTGCTGCCCATCGCCGCCATGGCCAGCCCGTCGGGCTCCGCTCAAATCCGAGCAGCCCCGAGCCCTCCCTCCTTCTACCACCACCGGTGAGAACACTACCACTCCGGCGACCATCCCCAAGCCCCTTTTCCCCTCGCCGGAGCCGCTATGGCCTCAAGTCCCATCTCCACCCGAACCCCCTCCGCCGGAGTGCTTGCTGCTCTCAACCCTGCCCTCCTCGAGGCCCGTTCTATTCTGGAGCGGGTCGGCCTCGTCGCCCTGAGCACGCGGATAGGTCGAGTGCCGCCTACGATGGCCAGAGTCGCCGGCGATCGTCGTCGGGGCGGCCGGCCTCGCCTTTGCCCAGCGCCCCGTCGAGGAGAAGAAGAAGGAGGCGAGAGGAGAGAGTCAACGCCCGTGGGACCCGCCTATCAGCCACACGAGCCGGCCCCGCCTCTGCCCCTTTTGACCAGTCCACGCCATGTTAGCGTAAGTGGAAGCATATTTCACATATTACGTTTTCCATTTTTATGTTTTGGCCCAGTCTGTAAAATAAAGTTTTACAGATAGGTCCCTGGCAGAAAAAAAACGTCCATAACTTTTTATCTGTAACTCCAAATGAGGTGAAACCAATGCTCACTTCTTCGTTTCGTCGAGCCCGTTCTGTTGGTCATGCTTTCACTATGGTTTGACACTGTGAAAATGACCATTATGCCCTTGCCCTTATTCAGCCCCCTCCGAGAGAGAACGATTTCCGGCGAATCTTTCCGCGGCTTCACCGCACTTCTCCTCGGTGTTTTCTTCATCCCCAGGCAAGCCACAATACCCACTTGCATGATAGTCATGCAGTAGCCATGGTTTTCAACTTGAATATTTAATAAATGTTTGCTTGTTGAAAAGATGGTTATCGTTGTTCCGGTAATGTTCAGATTTGCATGTTCACTTTTGTGCTATGTTGTCTTGTGCTCTATGATCATGTTATACCTGCTAGTATTACCTTTCATATGTTTATGCTTGTTAGTAGTACATGTTGATGTTGGAGATGGTCATGCTAGTCAGTATGCGATGCTCAGTGGATATGATTTATTGTTGATATGGTGGAAAGTTATGTGATACTCTCAAGATGATGTTGATATCATGTTCATGCATTTTATCATGGCTCAGTATATTTGCATTCAAGTTAACCGGATTAAATTGAACTTGAACAACTGTTGGCTGAGTCATGGTGTCGCTGAACCGATGCTGACCAGTGCAACCACGCTTACCGGTATGGGACGGTCCTAACTGGGTCTATTGTCGTGCCTCTCGCCGGTGCCTCCAACGAGGGAAGGTTATGGGCGTGCTGTACCCTGACCCGGTAGGCAAGCCTAACCTTGTGTGCCTGTAGTTGTTATAGCGGCGGATCCCCGCGTGGGATCGTATATGTGTTGGGCCACGACTGTGGTTGTTGTGTCTGGAGGTAGGCACGGGCCACCCATGACTTAGCTCAGTGAGGAGTGAGTCGGAGTGGCCAGGAGAGTGTCATGGCAGTAGGACGGTTTTGTCTGAACGCCGTTGGTCCACCTGAATGGGAGTGCGAGGCCATGGGTTCCATAGTGTGGGTGTAGTGTACTAACCTCTGCAGAGTGTATATTAAATCTATCGATAGCCGCGCCCGCGGATAAGGGCTCAGGTCGAAAGGAGGTCACACCATGAGTCAACAGTAATAAGAGTAATGTGCTTCATAATAGTGAGATAAGTTGGTTGTGATCGCCGTAAGGATCACGGGCCATGTAGTGGTCGGGTTGTGATCGCTGTAAGGATCACGGGCCATGTAGTGGTCGGGTTGTGATCGCCGTAAGGATCACGGGCCATGTAGTGGTCGGGTTGTGATCGCTGTAAGGATCACGGGCCAAGTGTTGGTCGGGTTGTGATCGCCGTAAGGATCACGGTGGTATAGATGATACCGAGTTGTTGTATATTCGTGATGTTGTACGAGAATCGTGGGTAAAGGTCAAGCTCCTTGTGGTCCTTTCTTGATCGCTACGGTATTGTTTATACCAAGCTTGATTTGATCCTGAGATGATCGTATGAGGTCCGAGGTTGGTAAGTGATGCATGTGTTGGTTACGAGGTAACCCGAGCAGGATAAGTGGTGCATGTAGTGACATCATGTTGCAGGATAGTATTGTCAGAGTAATATGTTCATGCCATGTTCAGATTGTGTTAACTGTATCATGTTCAAGTTGTTCATGCTATATTGTTCTGATGATATCATGATAATTCCTGTTTAACCTGTAATTGCCATGCTGTTGTTTGTCTTGAATGCTTCTGGTTATTGTGAGCTTGCAAGTACATTCAATGTACTGACCTGGTGTGTCATGCCAGCTTGCAGGTCATGCCGGATTTGATTGCTTGCTTGTCGTGGTTTTCGTTCGTGCGAGCTAGGATAAGCGTTCCAGCCAGAGTCCCTGCGGAGTGGAGTTCACCACCATCGCCGTTGTTCTGCTGCTAGAGTTCTTCCGCTGCATCGTGTTGTTCTGCTGCTTGCATAGAGCAACAGTGGCAGGCATAGTGTCGCCGTGCCGATGTAATCATTGTACCCAAATATATTGTAATAAAGAGCTGGTTTGTTCTATGCTAAGCAGTGCCGTATTCCAGAAGACTTCATCTCGATCTCTGGGTTGGAATACGGGGCGTTCCTGTTTTCTCTGAGCCGGGGTGCCACAGGCTTGGTATCAGAGCAGGTCTGGCTGTAGGACACCCTAGACCGCGCGAACGTTAGAAAGCGGTAGTATAGACTACCCAGTTGGTTTTTTGCACTTGATTGCTGCATTTGTTTGTCGCATAGCATGCATATAGCCTTAGTATTTGTACTAACGGTTTATCTGGTGAGTGTAGCTGGCATCGGTTCGAATCCACTACAGCTCAACCTTTGCATTCCTCTAGTTCTTTTCTTTCGGTGTTTGGTGTCATTTCTGTCCCAGCAGAGTGATGCCAAGTGATCCCGACACTATTTTCAAAAATGGTGCTCAGGAATCGCACCGATGTCTTTCTTTCAGTCCCGTCTATCGTATTGGTGATGGACATGCGTCTATCCCGGATCGTTCTGTTATGTTGTCGTGTTGGCAACCCTTAATGATCTTAGTTATCAAGAAAGGGCAATGTCAGCAGCCTCAGATTTTCCCCGCTATCCTATTTCTTGGACGAGTACGGATCTTTTACATGCGCTTGATAATAATGTGGTTGCGACCTTCGTGTCCCACTACATGATTACTGAGTACGTCCTCGCCTCCGAGCTAGTTCAGGTTGCCACCTGGCTAAGCTAGCACTTGGTGTATCGCTGTTTACACCAACTCTTCCACACATTTATTCGTCCTCGTGCACATCGTCACTGACATGCTAGATCGTAATACCGAAGTTTCCATGAGATTTGTGTGCTTAGGTGTGCATGCATATTATTATGTGAGTAGCGATAATATGTGATGATTGCTTGATTAATTATATTAGTGGAATGCTTGTGTGCTTTTTGTTTGAGTCGTTTACATTGTTCCTTTCTTTGGGCCTTGATTGTTACAAATTTTTCCCTATTAAAGTTGCTCGTCACCAACACCGGACCGAAGAGTCGACAAGAAATGCATATATTTGGAAATTCAGCTAAACAAAATGGAATTATCAAAGATCGCAATGAAAATTGGAATATCTCGTCTGGATGCAAAAGAAATCATGGATGGACCGTCAGTATCAAGTTTGCATTAGCGTGCACTCATCACAACAAAATGATTAAATCAGCAAGAATATAAATTGTGTGCAAGGTTGACGGAATATTATTAAAGGTATGGCTCAGATACAAGTTTAATTTTTCGTTGAGGATGATTTTGGAACTCGATGTACCTGGAAGCAAGCAAAAATATGGCATGTACTCAGAAAGGAGGATAGTCCTGCAAAACCCCGTTTCATGCAAGAGATCAATAGCAAAAATATTCAGCTGGTTATATATGTGGAAATCGGTCCGCATATCACAATAAGAAGCTTCTGGTGTAAGTAACCCACTTTTCCCTCGCAAGATACCAGAGAAGCTTCCAAAGCAAGATTCATCTATCTTCCTCAGTACGATTCATGGATGACTTCTCGCGCAAGGTACTCTGCCTTCTTCAGTAAGCAACCGCAAAAGCTTCCGGCATAAGGTACTGAGTCTTTCCCCAGCAAAGTCTTTAAGGGGGTAAGCTTCTAAAGCACGATACCCAGTCTTTTTCAGCAAGCTGTCCGATGAAAGTTTCGAGCACAAGCCAGCAAATATTCCCCAGTAAGACATTGGTACAAGGTAGTACGCTGTGAATTGACAGCATATGGCAGTGAATCTCAAGAATCAGCCAGTATACACCACAGTGTGATAAAGTATTATGAGGATTGACGACATCAATGAGCTCAATACAAGTACCCGTGAACCTGGAAAATGATCCTGATGAGCCCTTGTCCCTTTTTTTCCAATGACGGTACCACGCCTGTGATCTAAGCTGTTTCTAGCTATCCGGCGTGGACGCCGATTTTTGTTTCTCTCTTCAACAACTGTCACGAGTCTGAGCTGCTTTTCGGCCGTCTCGTATAGCTGTTGAGTTTATTTTTGTGAAAGTAGCCCTATAGCTGCTTTTTGGCTATTTTAGGGAGCTGCCACCTTCTTCTTATCGACCCGGTCTCATGCTCTGAGATGTTTTTCGGCCGTCCTGAGCCGTGGTTGAGTTATTTCAGTAATGTCCCAGATCTGAGTTGTAAAGACCATTCTGTTGGCTACTGATTTATTTGCCGATTTCTTGCCAGGGTTTCGGATGATCATTTCCCAACGATCAAAAAATGAGAGGTGTTGAACCTGCCATTTAATGGGTTACCCTATCAGAAAAACGAGGATAAGCTACGATTGCCGAAAAATTGCACCGACAGTACCTATGGTCATACGAAGAAGCAATATGACCCAGCTCTTTCAGCCAAGGATCCAGACTAAGAAAACAATAATGAAGGAGCAAGACAAGTGATGCAGGTATGAAAATTGTACACGACCCCCATGATGCAGATCCCCCTGACAGTTTAAGTCAGTATTGATCCACATGGATATGCCTACAGCATGAGTAGTCGGCATGAGGAATAACAATCTGGAAGCCTGAGTCCTCACTTATATGAATCATCATGGATGGCCTGTCGTGAACAAAATTTTTTCCGTCAGAACCACCGTCAGTCAAATCTGCAGATATTATAATACAGGCCAAACCCTTTATGCTGGTGTAACATCCCAAATTTTCAATTTGTAATGTTATACATTAAGTCATCATGCATATCATATTTTCTTGCATTTTGCCGATCCTAGAAATTTCACGCAACTCAAGGACCCTCGGAGAGAGTTGGAGATTTCATAATTTTCATATTTGAGTTTTCTCAAATTTTGAAAATAGGATCATTTGGATTTATTTATTTTATCTTCAAATATTGTTCCAAAAAAATAAGAGAGGGAATAATATGACTTTCCCAAAATTTAGGAAAATGAAGATTTAATAAATAAATCAAATTTTGGATTTTCTTGGAGTTTATTGCCTTAGGAAAAATTCGCGTATTTTAAAAAAAATGCATTTTAGGCCCCGAGTAAAAGTTCATTTTGTTCGACTCATTTTTAGGAGTCGGGAAAAATTTACTTTATTAATTTTGGAGTTCATTAGATTATATTTTTATTTGTTTTTCTGCATGCTATATTTGTTTAAAAAGTCCGCGCCTTGGCCATCGGCCAAGGCCGACCGGCCAGCCCACCCGCCGCCGCCTCCCTTTGGGAGACACAGCGCCGCCGCGCCGAGTCTGCTGGGGGCGTCGCCCGCTGCGTGGCCCCTTCCCAAGGCAGCACCCCTCCTTAAAACCCGCCACGACCCGCCGCCCTCGACTCACCCCGCCGCCTCGAGTCGCCGAGCCGCCCGCCGCCACCGAGCCGCCAGCGCCGCCCGCTGTCGCTGGCCGTCTTGGCGGCGCCCGCCGCCCGCCACCGACCCGCCAAGCCCGCCGCCCGCCGCCGACCCGCGGAGCCCCGTCCGCCCGCCGGAGACCTCGCCGGAGGTATAGCCGCGCCGCGCCACCCTCCCCGGTTCGGTTTTTTTATAAAAACCGTTCCGGTTTTATTTTCCGTTGTTTGGTTTTTTTTTCGAACCCTAGATCGGTTTTATTTTTTTTCAGTTTAGCTAATTAGTGAACGTTCACAGATCCGTTCGTTTTAACGAACGTGTTCACCGGTTAGTTTCTGTTAACAAACGTCCGTTCGTTTAACCGTTCGTCGTTTTTCTTTTAATCGGATTTAATCCGTTATTTTCTGATCTCGATTTCAGATCCAATCTTCGTTTTAGTTTATTTTCTCGCTCGTTTATCGGAATCAGGTGATTCAAGCGCCTGGAGTTTCGTTTCGAAACCGTCGTTCCGACTAATCAACTTAAACAAAGTTTTGCTACTGTAAAATTTGACCTAGTTTCAAATTGCTAGAACCGAATTGTTTTCTTTCGACGTTTGACTTTCGTTGCTTTATTTGATTCGATTCTTTTTGCAACCAGGGTTCTTAAGTTGAACTTTCTGGTTAGATCTTTTATTCGAGATTTACCCGTGCATTAGATGAGTACTTATTGTATGTTTGTTGTTTGTCTGCGATAGATCACCGGTCTTGCCGCTTGTCATTTGAATCTCTAGGTTTCGCGGATCGTCGACAAGGCAAGTAACACTTGATCATACCTTTTCTACTACCCAGTTTTTATGCATTAGATCAATCCTCAAACACTTGCATGATTAGGATCTAATTAAATTGTGGGATGGGAAGTAGATTGAGGTAGTACCTATTACTGTTTTACTTATGAAACCTTGGGAGTTACTTCTCGTTTGCTTATTATGCCATGCTATGCTAGTAGACGTGGATTGGGTGAGTGATATCCATGACAGATGTGAGATTGTTAACTAATGGTTTATTTAAGGTGGCAACTTAAACACACATCTGGGTGGATTGAGGCACCTGGTTTCTATCAGAACTTGCCTGTATTTCTTCGGACCGCCACCCAGGCTCAAAGGGATCATAAGGTTATTCAAACTAGAAACTTCCGTATGCAGCCACAAGCCATTATGGGCTCTGGCATAGTTGACTAAGTTGTGCGAACTCTTACGGGTAGGCTAGCTGATGTAGGGGATGTAGGTTGGTACGGTCTACCCACATGTAAGGTGCTAGTGCTTACGAAAAAGCGTGTCTCGGTCATCCGTCTCTCAAACACCATGTAGTGCGAGAACCAAGCGGAGGCGATCGAGTCTTGTGGGGAAAAGTCGCCAAACCTCTGCAGAGTGTATAAACTAATCATGATTAGCCGTGTCCCGGTTATGGACATCTTGAGTATCTAGTACTTGAATATCATGTGAATCTCAACATGTTACTCTAATTAATATTGTTGGGTTTTAATGAGTACTTTAATTGGGATTGAGGATGCTGTCAACCATTCTCAATGTTTAACAACCACCATGATAGTTAAACAAATTTATTCCTTTGCAGTAGGGAAAAATTGGCTTTATGCAAAAATTGTAACCGTAGAGCTTTACCACCAGCCATATATGCATGTAGTATAGGCTTATTGCTTCATTGCTCTCTATGTGTTACATTGCTAGCATATTCCATGTCTTGACCGTTTTCGGGCTGCAACGTTCATGTTCTTGAGACTTTTGAACGACAGTAAGGTGTTTAGGTCGTGGTTCTATACTCGGTGATGCCGCTGGAGTTGATGGACTCACTTATCTTCCAAGTCTTCATTGTTATCATCATTAGATGGCCTTAAGCCATATTTATTGTAATAAGTCCTCTTTTGGACAACGATGTAATAAGTGTGTGATTGCTACTCTGCTATAAATCCTTCGAAGTACTGTGTGGTGTCAGCATTACTGATCCAGGGATGACACCTGAGCACAGAGACTTGATCCATTCGGGTCGGGTCGCTACAGCTGGTCGCGACAGGAGACAATCAAATATTTGGTACGGATCCGATACTCACGACAGTGGAACCAGTTAAGATGATTCAGAAACTTCTGCGATGAGTCAGAATCTGTCAGGAAACGGCTATGCTTCAACTCACTGATTGGAACCCAAAGGACCTGCATTTAGTGGAGAAACCCAATGCAACGAGTCAGAGCTTGAGTTTTCATCAGAAAATTCTAATCATTATTACATGAAAGGTTGTCAGTGCCCGATGGCACACCCAGCGGAAATCACTTTTGGATTTGTGAGACGGACATATATTTCAGTCGTGATAATCAAATCACACTCAGCTAGTCAGCAGATCTAAAAAGAAATTGGAGCCTATATAAGCATGAACAAGCAAGGTAAGATGCATCGGAAGGAGGATACTGATGAATCAAACCACCCGGGGCGGTCGGATAAAAATTTAGTGGGAACAAAATAAAGGAAAAAGGATACCCGAGTTGGAAGCGGTTTCCTTAAGTCAGAATATTCATACTAGTTCCTGAGCAACCAAATCTCGAGGACGAGATTTCTTTAAGGGGTAAGGTTTGTGACATGACTGGTTTTTGGCCCTTTCTTTTCTTTTGTTTTTCCG
The DNA here is from genome assembly GCA_021605145.1 of Aegilops bicornis. Lineage (NCBI taxonomy): Eukaryota > Viridiplantae > Streptophyta > Magnoliopsida > Poales > Poaceae > Aegilops > Aegilops bicornis. The sequence goes on along the minus strand of CM038673.1, from coordinate 413,587,897 downwards.
AGGTTTTTTGCACGAGTTTTCTTTTTCCGTGGCTTTGTGGTGCAGGCTGAAGAAGATGACCTCTTCCTTGCTTCCAGAGTGGTTTGTCATTCCCAAATCCTTCCCTAGACCCTGTCATTTCCATCCTAGCCCAAATCCCAATATTCTTTTATTGGGAATATTCCTTTTCTATTAAAGGAATAACTCCAATTGCCCTAGGTTGTGAAGCAACCTATATTTCCCTCACTCCTAAAATTCCCAAATAATTCCCAAAAATTATTTGGGTCATATCTTGATCAAATATGGCAAAACTTTTCATTGCCATGTTCAAAAATAATTCCCCAATAATTCATTTCCTATTCTGCCCTGAATGGCACTTTGTGAAGGAAGTGTCATTTATGTTCTTCCTAGTGGCTCCCAACCTTTTTGGTAATGTTTATATGTCCAAATAATTGCCTCATGCACAAGTTCAAATTTATTTGCCTAGCCAATCTTCCTCAGTGAATTTTCAAAGTTTCTGTCAAACAGAAGGCTTTGTGAAGGAAGTACTAGCTAGGAGTACCCAAATGAGTTGAACTTTTCAAACTCCTTAATGTGCTCATATTAAGCCCCTTCACCCATTTTAAGCCCCATCCAATCATTTATGTGAGCACATGAGCAAATCTTTGTTTCTGGCAATGTTTTCAGGTTGTGAAGCAAGTGTATTTTATATTGCTTCAAAAATCCTGATAAATTACCAGATCATTATTATACCCATGAAACATATCTCCACCCATTTTGGCATCATTTCATTGATCCATTTGACCATCCATATTATTTCATGTTTCTGGATAGAAATGATGTTTGTGAAGCAAGTGCTATTTTGGCTTGTCCATTTAGCATGAGCTTTTTACAGCATCTTTATATGTCCATATCATGAGGATTTTCCAAGTTTCATCCCATTCCACCACTCCATGTGAGTGCATCTTGCTGATCTTCATTTCTGGACCAAGTATGCAGTTGTGAAGCAACTGCAGTAAAACTTGATCCTTTTACCCTCCCAACCTCCAGGATCATAGTCCCTCCATAGCTAAAGACCCCAGACAACTTGTTTGGACTCAAGCAACTCCCTGTTGATCACATTGAGATGGTAAAGTTTACTGCAATAAACTTCAGAGCTCACTAACTTTTTAACAAGAGCCTGTTTAACCTAGGTACCACCTCAGTTGATATCTACCCAGGAAGGACATACCACTAGACAACGTTTTGGGTGCTGTAGATCATTTAATGTGCCATGTCACATGGTGACCACGCTTGGTGGCATGCCTATTGGCGCTACGTGTGCGATGGCAGCGTCGAGCACTTGTTGTGCTTTGGACCCCTCCTCCTCTCGTCGTCTTAGAGCCCATCATCATGTCCAGCGTGTTCCCTGCGTCGTCGCCGTTCTCCTGGATCCCTCTCCCCCTCCGTCCTCTTCCTCACCGATGCTCGCCGACGAGCGCCCAGGAGAGATCTGTGGCCGACCGAGCTTTTGTGGCGCTCGGCCTCTTCCTCTGCCCCTCCTTTGGCCTCCTCCTCCCCGTGAGATCCTCCACTGCGTCGTCGTCGCCTTCCCCGAGCCCATGCGTGGCCTTGCAGCGTCCATGACACCGGACACGCGTTGCCGGCGGTGCCAGCTCGACCTCCCTCTCGCCCGGCTATATATAGCCCTCCCCCCGAGCCCCTCGAGCACACAATCAGCCTCCCCTAACTCCCAGCTCCCTCCCCAATCAGTCAGCCGAGCCGGAGGACCTCTCCCTGCTGCCCATCGCCGCCATGGCCGCCGTCGGGCTCCGCTCAAATCCGAGCAGCCCCGCTCCCCTCCTTATACCGCCACCAGTAGAACACTATCACTCCGGCGACCATCCCCAAGCATTTTTTCCCTCGCCGGAGCCGCTATGGCCTCGAGTCCCATCTCCACCCGAAGCCCCCTCCGCCGGAGTGCTTGCTGCTCTCAACCCCGCCTTCCTCGAGGTCCGTTCTGTTCTGGAGCGGGTAGGTCTCGTCGCCATGAGCACGTGGGTAGGTCGGCGCCCGCCTCACGGTGGCGGAGTCGCCCGGCGATCGTCGTCAGGCGGCCCTCGCCTCTTGCCAGTATGATGGGATCGGTGACATGCGCTATGGTGACATGCACAGTGACATGCGGCCCAAATTCAAATTTAAACATTGCGAAAAAATCTAAAAAAAAGCATGCATGTTCACAGCATATATTAAGATAACCCCTAAGAATTTCAGATCAAAATTCGAAACATACATCGAGAAACAAAAATGAGAAATCTGTCATGAATAGTTCCCGAACGGTTCTCTGTAGACTATTCACATCTGAGTTTCTCTTTTTTATTTCTCGATGTATGTTTCGAATTTTGATCTGGAATTTTTAGGGGTTATCTTAATATGTGCTATGAACATGCATGATTTTTTTCAGATTTTTTCGCAATGTTTAAATTTGAATTTGGGTCGCATGTCACCGTGCATGTCACCGTAGCGCATGTCACCTTATCCCAGTCCGCCCAGCGCCCCGTCGGGGAGAAGAAGAAGGAGGCTGGAGGAGAGAGTCAACGCCCGTGGGACCGCTTTGTCGACCACACGAGCCGGCCCGCCTCTGCCTTTTGAGCAGTCCACGCCACGTCGGCGTAAGTGGAAGCGTATTTCACTGATTACGTTTTCCATTTTTCTGTTTTGGCCCGATCGTAAAATAAAGTTTCTGAGATAGGTCCTGGCGAAAAACGTCCATAACTTTTTATCCGTAACTCCAAATGAGGTGAAACCAACGCTCACTTCTTTGTTTCGTCGAGCCCGTTCTATTGGTCATGCTTTCACTATGGTTTGACACTATGAAAATGACCATTATGCCCTTGCCCTTATTCAGCCCCCTCCGAGAGAGAACGATTTCTGGCGAATCTTTCCGCGGCTTCACCGCACTTCTCCTCGGTGTTTTCTTCATCCCCAGGGAAGCCACAATACCCACTTGCATGATAGTCATGCAGTAGCCTTGGTTTTCAACTTGAATATTTAATAAATGTT